>CAWUFW010001095.1:2400000-3030000 GCA_963921515.1 Calotriton arnoldi | reverse complement strand
ATCGGAACACAAGCAATCCCAGGACCAGTTTTGCCCTTGTTATGGGCTCATCAGCCGGGTATAGCTTGTATCCCGTGACACAGTGTGCCGGGATCCCACGTCTGGGCATACCTGTCCTGCTTAGGGTGACATACCAAAGTATGGCCTTGAAGTTCGAGGTAAACTGTTCTGATTGGAGCAGGGTCAAGGCGGATTTGCATATGAATGGGTCCAAACTGAGGTGACATTGTAGGTGAAAAACAATGAATTGGGATGCGGCCCGAGTGATTGCTAGTGGCTGAGATTATTTAAGCATTCCATCCATCACCTTGCTGCTATTTCAGGAAACCACAGCACTTTCATCCGCAAGATGGTCTTTTGTCATCTATTAAACCCATTTTGTGATTTGGTTAAGCCTTTCCATATAGCAAAATGCATTTAACAACTTCTTCTTAAGGGTCAATAGGAGGCAGCACCACCTTCTATTTGTGATTTACATTGAGAAGTACCAAAGTTTTGCAATCACACTTGTGGTCACAAAGCATTGAAAGGCTACTTACTTGTGAGTTTTGTGGTGCATTATATGGTAATGTTATGCGACCTTACCATGTAATACACTCCCAATGCTGTCTTGGGTCCAGTCAGGCTCGATTGCAAAAACCTTTAGGTCAACCCTAGGTAGCTGTGGCTTCTTGCAGCAAAGCTTAAATAAAGGAACTAGTGTAAAGCATTTATAAGACGAAATAACAAAATAAGAAAGATTATATTTTTATGAATTTTTAGACACCAAGATGAGCAAAATCCACTGGAGGGTTCCAAAGATATAGATTGCAAAGTAAAATGTAAATCTTAGCTTTTTAGTCCAAAGCGCAAACAAGCATTGGTAACTGCAATGTTCCAAATTTTTTGAAGAGGTGTGTTCAACTACTACGGACCGAGTGGGGTGACCAAACCCGGCAGGGAGAAGGTCAAGAGGGCTACTAAGGACTATTTGGACATTTAGCTAGTGACCAAAGCAGTCTCAAATCAAGGTCCATGCTTTACATCAAAATCTCAGGATGCAGGATGCTAAGAATGCTGAGCATGCTCTGGGTGCTGAGCGGTCGATGAGGGTGTCCTTGCGGTTATTCCTTGTTTCACAAATGAGGTGGGGTGACTTAATCCACAGAGGTTGGGGTCCCTCGAAGTCCTCTTTAAGCCAGTAGAAGGCCAGGTGCTTCTGTGCTACTGGTTCCTGTACACAGCAGGTCCAGCAGTCTCCTTTGCTGGAGGCTTGTGTCTCTTGGGGGTGACCAACATGGACTCAGATGACACTTCCATGCCCAACGGCCTCGGGAGCAACTTTTGGCCATCGCAGATCGGGTTCTTGGGATGCCCACCGGGGGTTTGCGACGATTTCAAGAATGTGGCTAACAACTTTCCGGATGGGGCTTCTTCAGCTTTGATGGCCCTGGTGCTAGTCCCAGGGCACCCCCTGACTGACCCTTGGAGTCACTTCTTTGGTCTGGCACAGTCCTCTCTTCGCTAGGCCAAGGTGTGGCTGGTGCAGTCCAGCAGATGGTGCAGCCTCTCTTGCCAGATCCAAGGGTTAGAAAGGCGCTGCTTTCTCCAGTTCCAGCATGATCTGAGCTTCAGGGTGCCAGGGGTGCCATAAACATGCCCAGAAAGAGCCCTAAGGGAGATGGTTCATTCGCTAGCCAATGGGCTACTGGGATCCATTCCTGCCCACTCCCAACGTGTCTCAAACCTTCCTTGGATGTTAGGGGCTTGGTAGCCCACCCCAGAGGTGTGGCTGCCAGTGAGCTACATGCCCATGGGAAAAAACGGTTTGGGCACTGGCCTCCACTATCTGTTCCCGTGGCCAGACTGCCTACTTGAACAAAGGGGCAACACTTCAGGAGTGTATTCGTCATCTGTCCACCAATGGTGTAGCAGCGGCCACTGCAGGTAAGAGCGGTGAGTCGGTGGGTCTTGGTGGGGGGGGGTATTTCGACAGACGATGACAAGGGAAAATGTATTATTTATTTAATATTCCCTCGTGGTTGTCTGTCGAATCCCCCCCCCCCCCAACCCGGCACCACTGCCCCACCGCTGTTACCTGCATGGGCCGCTCCTGCAAAGGTGGCTTCACCTTTGAAGCTTGTCTCTTGGGTCAACACCCTGAGAGGCTTCCTGCAAGAGGGAGGTAATACCTCCTCTGTAGCAGGCTACCATTTTTACTGAGCCTGGGAGTTGTGTACACTGCTCCCTAAGAGGGCAGAAGGCTGTGTGGTAGTCAGCAACCATGTGAGGCCAGTGGACAAACTGGACTTTTCCATAAAAGTGAAATTAAATTTTATTTGGGCATCATGCATAGTTTAATGGCACAATTAATTTGATACCTTGAAGTATCCATTTTAGTAGTCCCATTCAGAAGTTAGCCGGGCTGAGCGGTCATCCAGTAACTCTGTGTTAGCCAATGGGGCTACTAACGTTTCCACAGCAAAAGCAAAAATTTGGAAGTTTTGTTGTCAGGACAAATAAAAAGTAAATGTCATATTTAATAATACAAAACTCCATTTGGAGACTTTGCCATTGGTTTAAATGGCAAAATCGAACTAGCAGCTTAAAACTGCTCTTCCAGGCTGGGAGCCATTTTGTACTTGTGCACCCACAGTGTGGCATAACCAGTGCTGCAGTCCTGGGGGACACTCTGTCTTACATGCCCTGGGTACCCTTGGTCATATATACTAGGGACTTATAAGTAAGTCACTTTATGCAATTGGGGGTAGCCAATTCAACATACACTTTGTAAGGGGTTAGAACACTGGCACTGAAGTCTTGTTAGTAGGCCTCAGTGCACTCTAAGAGTTGGAAAACCAGCAGCATCAGTCGTAAACTTTGGGGGTGATCATGCAAAAAAGAGGATTTTCCTTACATGGCCCCTCTCCAGACGATAGGGGATGAACAACTAATCCTTGTCCTGGTAGGTCTCATCATCTAAGTGGAAGAACATGGAAAGGCCATCTGCATTGGCAAGGGCAGTCTCAGGTCTGTGTTCCACTGTGAAGTCCATACCCTGTGGGAAGATGGACCACCTAAACTGTTTGGGGATCTCTCCTCTCCTCAGCAATATGCATCTAAGAGGTCTGTGGTCACTTGTAACTCTGAAGTGAGTCCCAAACAGATAGGGTCTCTGCTTCTTCAGGGACCAAACCACAGTAAATGCTTCCCTTTCAATGGCACTCCAAAGTTGCTCTCAGGAAAGGAGTTGCCTGCTGATAAAAGCAACTGGTTGGTCCTGTGACTGTCTCTGGTCATTTAGCCATGACCATACTGCTCCAGGCTCATGTTCTGAAGCATACGTTTGGACAACAAACACCTTATTAAAATGAGATGTCTTTAAGACAGGAACTGAGCAGAAAGCTTCCTTTAGGGTGTCAAGGACCTTTTGACATTAGTCATTCCAGATTACTTTTCTGGGCTGTTTCTTGGAGGTTAGCTCTGTCAAAGTTGCCCCTATGGTACCATAACCTTTGACAAATCTCCTGTAGTACCCAGTCAGGCCAAGAAAGGCTCTGACTTGGTTCTGAATCTTAGGGACTTCCCAGGTGAGAATTGTCTAGATATTGGGCTGGAGAAGTTGTACATGGCCTCCATCCACATGTGTTCCAGGTGCACAACAGAACCTTGCACTATATGGTATTTGATTCCGTGATAGTCAGCCCTGCCTGTTGTAGGGCTTTAAGCACCTCCCTGAGGTGGAACAAGTGATCCTCCCAGGTAGAACTAAACTCAGCAATATCATCAAGATAAACTGCACTAAAGTTATTCAAACCTGAGAGCACCCAATTCACCAACCTCTGGAAGGTGGCAGGAGCATTTTTCATCCCAAAGGGCATCACTTTGAATTGAAAGTGGCCTTCAGGGGTTGAAAAAACAGACCTCCCCTTGACTCCTGGTGTGAGGGCTATCTGCCAATAACCTGAAGTCAGGTCAAAAGTGCTCAGATATTTCATAGCCCACACCGGTCACTGAGCTTATCAGCTCTTGCTATGGGGTGAGCATCAGTTTTAGTGACTTCATTCAAGCCTCTGTAGTGCACACACAATGTAATTTCTGGCTTTCCTTCCTCGGAGTGTGTCTTAGGCACCAGAACTACTGGGCTAGACCATTGGCTACTAGAGGGCTCAATCACCCCCAACTCTTGGATTTTTGCCACCTCAGCTTTGATGTTAGCCATGAACGGGCATGACAATCTGTAGATTTTAATTTTGATAGACAAGCCATCACCAGTGTCCACATTATGGGTACACCATGGTGTCAGCCCTGAGGTCAATGAGAAAAGACTGGCAAACTGACTGAGCAGTTTATCACAGTCCTTTTTCTGTTGTTCTGTCAAAGTGGAAGAGAGGACTACTCAGGGAGGGGTTCCCTTTACTCCATCTGTCACCATAAGCATTGTGATATCCACAATGTCATGATGGAGGTTGAGCCTATTCACATGTATCATTCCATGAGAGTTTCTGGTCTCCTCTACATCAACCAGATATGTGAATTCACCCTTCTTTTCCAAGATAGGGTAAGGCCCAGTCCTTTTGTCTTGGAGGGCCCTGGGGAAACAGACTCTAAGACTCACACCAGTTGTCTTGGTTGGTACACAACCATGGAAGACTTCTGGTCATACCAATGCTTGACAAGCTCCTGACTGGCCTCTAAGTTTCTGTTTGCTTTCTCCATGTACTCAGCCATTCTGGAGTGAAGTCCAAGTACATAGTTCAAGATATCTTGTTTGGGCTCTTTGAGAGGTCTCTCCCAACCTTCTCTCACCAAGCTCAAGGGACCTCTTACAGGGTGTTCAAAGAGTGGTGCAAATGAACTGAAACCTACTCCTTTCTGATGAACCTCCTGGTATGCAAACAGTAGGCATGGTAGGAGAACATCCCATCTTCTTCTGAGTTTCTCAGGCAAGCCCACAATCATGCCTTTCGTGATCTTACTGACTCTCTCCACAAGAACATTTCCTTTGGGATGGTAAGGGGTAGTGACTTTATAAATAACTCAAAACTCAACCCACATGGCTTTCAAATAGGCAGACGTGAAATTTGTGCCCATAGCTGAAATTACGTCCTTAGGGAACCTTCCCCTGGTAGAGATGTCAATCAGGGCTCTTGCTACTGCTGGAGCAGTAACTGCCCTAAGTGGAATAGCTTAAGGGTATCTGGTAGCATGATCCACTGCCACAAATATGAACCTATTGTAAGAGGCAGTAGGCGGGTCTAGGAGACCAACAATTTCAATCCCCACCTTCTCAAAGGAAGTCCCCATCACCGGCAGTGGTATAAGGGGAGCCTTTGGCTTGCCACCTGTCTTGCCACTGGCTTGCCAGGTGACACAGAAGCAACAAAACTCCTTCACCTTTTCTGACATTTGGGGCCAGTAAAAGTGGTTGACAAACCTTTCCCAAGTCTTAGTCTGCCCCAGATGCCCAGCTGATTTCATGGGCCAGGTTAAGGAGGAATTATCTGTACTGTTGGGGGATCACCACTCCCCTGGTTGCCCCTGGTCTGGGGTCCCTTGCATCACTCTACAGGATTCCCTCCTCCTTGTACACCTTATGGGTTCCAGTGACATCACCTTCATCCTGTTTGAGCTAGCGGTCTCAGGGAATGTATGACAAAATTCTGCATGCATTTTTCAAGCATGCCCTAGAAACTCCGTCATTTGAATGAATGCGTCTTTAGCACGCAGTTGTCTGCACACAAGTCATTTTAATGACTTCCCTTAGGGGTGACCTGGATATTGGAATAGTTTAATTTACTATTCCAACTCCAGTCTGCGGAACAGTAGGGAAGGTGTTGGACTTTAATTCCAACACCACTCCACCATTGCACCCTCCTAAAATAAGTCGCGGTAACGACTTGCGGACAGAACGATTGTGGCTAAAGACGCATTTGTTCTGTTGCTGGAGCTGTGAAGGCACAGCATGATTCCGGCTTCATACTAAAGGACGTTTCCCGTCTCAGGCCCTTAAGCCTTCTGCCCCTGGCTCAATTCCTCTCTGGATAGTCCACCTGTTCCTTGGATGTCTGCAAGGTCAGGCAAATCTCTCAAAGAAGCAGCCTCCTGTTCAGACACCAGGCCTGCCCCCTGAGAGTTAGGCTCCTCCTGGGCCTGTGGACTTTGGGAAGAGGCCTTGCCACTTCCTGTCCTTCCTCTTGGAAATAGGACCTTTGGGGCATTTTCCAGTCTCCAAAGTCCCTTGACTTTTCCTTAAGGCTTTTTGTGCTCTAATGGAGATGCATACCCACTCAGGGAGACCCAGCATCACTGCATGAGTCCTGCTCTCCACCTCTGCCCAGGCCGAGGTTTCAAGTTTATTGCCCTGCAGACACTCGACTGGGATGGCACGGGACACAGCTACTTTCTTAGGGCCAGTAACCCCTTCCCACTCAACGTCTTCCATGGCTATGGGATGCAACTTTGAAACATTGCCAGAGTTAACTATCTGGTTCACCTCATCAGTATAATCTGCACTAGGGAAACCAGTTTGGCCATGGCAATGGAGATGCTGGCACCTGTATCCCTCAGGACTTGAACTTCAACCCCGTTGATTTTTGGCCACTGCATGAACTTGACCATACTGGCAGGCCAGTGGGCCAAGGGTTCAACTTCCTCCCTACCCATGGAGACTAAAGTGACTGCAGTGTATACCTTGCAAACCCCAGGGAAAACTTCTACCCCGTCCCTATACTTGCCAGCCTATTGTGCCCTGGCTGTTTACAGTCAAAGCACACCCCAGCCTTTGTAGGGTCAAAATCCTTTCCGAGGTACACCATAAACTTTGAATGGGATGTGGCTCTCTGACCCACCCCCCAGACGTCTTTTGGGGACTCTTTAGGAGTCTCTGACTTTTTATGTTTGGCCCCATCTTTTCCCTGAAGGGGGCCTCTCCTCCTTTCTTGTGTCTACGACTGTGGTACTTCTTGGGCACCTTAGTGTGTATCCATTCATCAACTATCTTCCCTAGCTCTATAAGGCTAGATAGCTTAGAATCTACTAGATGCTGGTGTAACTTCTCTGAGGTACAACTTGTAAGTATGTGTTCTTTTACCATTAAATTGTAGAGCCTCTCATAGGTATCTACCTGGTTACCTTTGATCCAGCCTTCCAGTGACTTCACAGAAGCATCAACAAAGTCCACCCATGTCTATGCTGACCCCTTGTGAGTATTTCTGAACTTCTGCCTATATTCTTCAGGTGTTAAACCAAACAGCTCAATGAGTGCCTCCTTCATGTGTGTGTAAGGCTCTGCCAAATCGACTTCTAATATCAGCAGCTTATCTCTCCGCACTGTTGGAATTATCTCCCACAACATGGATCCCTAATGATGGGCACCCACCATTCTCATCCTGAGAGCCTTCTCATAGGATCCTAGCCATTTTCCTATATCAACCACCTCAGTAGATTTTGAAACAATACCCATAGGCAACCTAGGTTCGTAGGCACTTCCTGCATTTACCTCTATGTCTTTGTTCCTGCTACCATGTCCTTCGGGTCATAGCCCCAGCTTGACCCTCCACTCCTACAGGGCCACATTTCTCTCTTCTAGGGCCAGCTTCCACTCTTGGATCTCTAAGATGCTGAGCTAGGCCTCTGGGTCCTTGGGCACCCTCACTGAAGTGGAACTCTTCTCACTTCCAGATATGGAGGGATGCCTTGAACGAACTGGGAGGGTCAAACTCTTGTTGCCCCCTTCGACTTCTTCATCAAAGAGATCTCTGCAATCATCCTCATCCTCACTGTCAGGGGTAATCACCCAGACAAGTTGGGCTTGAGCTCTCCTGGCTTCCTCCCAGGATCTGAGAGCCTTCTCCAGGGCCTCTTTCTTGGCAGTGATCCACAGACTTATTTTCCTGTCCCTGCACAGCACCTTCAAATTGTTGATTTTCAGTGTGGGCAGGATGGTCAAGTTGATTTCCATGTTTTCCATTTACTTGCAAGTTGATAAAGCTCCTGGAAAGCGGTGAATTGGATATACAGAACTTGGCAAACACTTTTGGAACTTGTTCTCAGTGTCGACTTGGCTGATTCCAGTACAGCTAAAAACAAGTTCTGGATACCACTGCAAGGCACCAATGTGAGTACTATGATGTATTATATGGCATGGTTGTGCAACCTTACCGTGTAATACACTCGCAAAACTGTCTTCGGTCTAGTCAGGTTCATTTGAAAAACCTTTACTTCAACCATGGGTAGCTGTGGCTTCAAGCAGCAAGGCTTAAACAAAGAAACTAGTGTAAAGTATTTAGGAGCACCAAGCACCAAGCACCGAAATAAGAAAGTCACACAACATGAAAGAAATCCAACAGTCACATAACATGAAAGAAATCCAAAGCCAATTTATAAAATTAGGTTATATTTTAAAGAATTTTTAGACACCAAGATGAGCAAAATCCACCAGAGGGTTCCAGACATAAGGATTTTAAAGTGAAACATAAATCTGAGCTTTTTAGTCCAAAGCGCAAACAAGCATTTGCAACCATAAAGTTTAGAAACTTTTGAAAAGTTTGAAAGAGTTGTGTTTGTCTACTCCGGTCAGAGTGGGGCAACCAAATTCGACAGGAAGAAGGCCAGGAGGACCTCTAAGGAGTATTTGGTCAGTAAAGCAGTCTCAAGTCCAGTTCCACACTTTACATCAAAACCGCCTTAGATGTTTAAGGGGTGATTCTGATGCTGAGGATGCAGGATGCTGAGGATGCTCTAGGTGCTGTGCAGTTGACGGGGTGTCCTTGTGGTTAATCTTTGGTCCACGGATGAGGTGAGGTGACTTTAGCCACAGAGTTTGGGATCTCTCAAAGTCCTTTTTAAGCCAGTAGAAGGTCCGCTGCTGCAGTGTTACTGGTCTCCGTAAACCGCGGATCCAGCAGTATCCTTTGGTGGAGACTTGTGTCCCTTGTGGGTGACCAGCCCAAACTCAGACATCACTCCTGGGTCCTGCGGACTTGGGTGCAACTGGTGGCCATCAAGGATCGGTCTCTCAGGATTCCCAGCAGCAGCTGGTGACGTTTCCAAGAATGTGGCAACCAACTTGCCGGATGGGGCTTTTTCAGCTTTGATGGCCCTGGTGCTAGTCCCAGGGGGTCAGCTAATAGACCCTGGGAGTCACTTAATTGGTCTGGGGCTCAGGTATGTCTTTTCCTTGAGCAAGGAGCCACAGGCACAGCCCCCTCTCTTCTCTAGCCCAAGGTGCTGCAGGTGCAGTCCAGCAGACGGTGCAGCCTCTCTTGCCAGATCCGGGGTCAGCATGGAAGTCTTTCTTCAGTCCTTTCTCCAGTTCTGGTGTGATCTGAGATTCAGGGTGGCAGGGGTGCCATATTTCTGTCCAGAAAGTACCCTGGGGGGATGATACTGTCACTACCCAATGGCTACCAGGATCTCTCCTACCCTGTGACTGCGTCCGGCTATGTGTGGTATCTTACAAGCCCAGGATGCATTATCTGCCAACTCCCAATATGTCTGAACCCTCCCTTGCATGTTAGGAGCTTGGTAGCCCATCCTAGACGTGTGGCTACCTTTGGGCTGCACGCCTGCGGGAAAACCAGTTTGGGCACTGGTCTTCCCTCTCTGTTCCTGCTGCAGCCTGTCTACCTGAACAAAGGGGAAACCCGTCAGGAGTGTGATTGTCATTTGCCCACCAAAAGCGGCTTCGCCTTTAAAGCTTGCCTTTTGGGCTAGCACCCTGAGTGACTTCCTACAAGGGGGAGGTAACACCCCCGTGTAGCAGGCTACCATTGTTCCCAAGCCTGGGAGGGCAGAAGGCTCTCTGGTGGTCAGCGACCATGTGAGGCCACTGGACAAATTGGGCAACAGAGAGGCAACTTTCTAAATGGCCGAATGGATAGCTGCCGCTTCAATGCTGACTCTTGTGTATATCACCCCTTTATTTTGTAACTTTTTGGATATTAAGGCTGCATTCTATTCTGAGACTCTCGACTCGCAGCGAATCAATATGTATACCATTGTTACGTTCTGTATTGATTTTCCCATCACCTTTGTTGTAAAGCGCTCCGATACCCTCGGGTCTGGCTAGCGCTATATAAAACTCCTAAATAAATAAATAATAAATAAAAGTTGCTTTTCCATAAAAGTGACATTAAATTCGACTTGAACATCAAGTCAGGTTTAATACCACAATTAACTTGATACCTTGAAATATCCAATTACATTCGACTTAGGCATCAAGTCGGGTTAATGCCACAATTAATTTGATACCTTGAAGTACCCATTTTAGTAGTCCCATTCAGAAGTTCGCCCAGGCAGAGTAGTCAGCTGGTAACTCTACATTAGCCAATGGGATACTAACTTTTCCACAGCAAAAATGGCAATTTGGAAGTTTTGCTGTTAGGACATATAAATTATCATGTGAAAAGAGGCATTTCTTTACACTAGTCCTCGAAGGAGGTGGTAAAAGATCAGCAAAGGGGAGCAGCGTCGTCTTTGGTATTCGGGTTGCATAGCCTCAGGGAAAGCAGGCAGTGGCCCAGGGGACCCTGCTGTCATTCCCCATTCTACCTGACCCTGCAATATAGTGGCTGTGGTTTCCAGGGCCTTAGAGGCAGCGTGACAGTGTGACAAGTCTGAACAAAGATGCTGCTGCTCTTTTTGGGTTCTGCCATAGCTTGGCTTGATTTGACCACAGTCAACTTTCACAAATTAACCTCCCACTAGTGAAACTGTTTTATCCTGGCATGTCTCTATTCTTGCTGGCTGCTATTTGTAGCATGATCTCTCTGTTGTCTGAGGTGGCCTTCTAGGAAGGGTGCTTGATGGTCATTTTGTCGACCAGTTGGCTTCCTCTGGGTCCCAAGGGGAGAGTCGCTCATGGCTGAAGTTTAATAGTTAAGGTCAGGGTGCCTCCATGGTCAAATCCCTCCAATAGTCTATAGTTTTATTTAATGCTTTGTTTAGCTTAATATACTACAAGGCCATGGTAACTCTCACCCCTCCGAGTCAGCAGGCCCTTTTGTATCAGTTGATTTAATTTCCCTGGTTTAAGGACCCCTATCCAGTACCTCCATCTCCACTGTTCCAGTTTTTGGGGGCTTTTGATCTTGGCCTGCGGCATACAGATGAGTCTGGACCAGTCTGGTATTTTAGTTTCACTGTACAGGTGCGTGGGTTGGGCATTGTCACTTGTTTGACTTTAGCTTTCACCCTCCAAAGTTGATGGCCATTGCCCTGTTTTTCTGATTTCCAAACCCTTCTGCCATATCTGGGATGGTTATAGTTCAAACTGACTTCTCTGGTTTTGGCTTTTGAGGTTGGGGCTGGGCTCTGCTTCCTGACCATTGCAGGTCTCCTGGGCTTCCATTGGCCCTCTTTGTTGACTGTAGGATTCATAGCCCAGCTCCACCATGGGTCGAGAGGGCCTTCGGTTTCCTTCCCTAACCTGCACCAGGGGTTCTGCTGGTGGCTTGTTGACAGCTTCACCTGTCCTTGTTCCACCCCCTCCCCCGCCTTATAATTTATATCCATTGCTCATTCCAGTCTTCCGAGAATCATTTTTGCTGCCTGGGCAGCTCGGTAGGGGGCCTGGCAATTGAGTGGACTCCAGACATAGAGTATTCACTTAGTGGGGCTTTCTGTTCCCAGCGGTTGTTCTGACAGGCCAGGCTGACAGGTTTCACCCAGCATTGAAGCAACCTTGGGGCCTGGTGTGGCTGGGAGGGTTTGCCTTATGGCATCCCTATTTCTTCTGAATAGTCTCTTGTGGGCCTGAGTGTCTCCTACCTTTGAGTGGGTAACACATATTTTCAGAGAGTTCAATGACTAACTTGCTGCTGGTAATGGCTTTTCTCGCTTCTAGCAGTTTCTTTGCTGAGTGTATGGAGTTTCCTAATCACCTTTTTTTCTGGGTGAGCATGGTGGCTCAGTAGATGAACAGATCTACTACAGAGATCTGCATTTGGACTACTTAGTTAGAGATCCGGGTGGAAGCAGGCAGATCAAGCTTTCCTTATCTTGTTGTCAATGCTATTAGTCCCAATTGAGTTAGCTAATGACACATATTTGCTGTATTGCATCCCTAGGTTATGCAGTTAGTGAACCACATTATGTTCCTTGCTATAGAGTCTGCCTTTATGTCCTATTAGTATGCAGGGGCTTTATTCAGCCTTTTGGTGTTTCCTTGGAGTTTCTGGCCAGAGATGTGGGTTTTTGGTTGCCATTTCCTGAGATGCAAACCTGTACGTTACTCTGCTGTAAGTTTTCTTCTTGTCTGTGTCCTAGCACACTGTTCCTTCAACCTTAATCATCTTTCAGGTTCTGCTGCTTTCGGTTTCTCTTGTGATTCCATGTTTTGTTATGTTATGTTATGTTATAACAACTTGTATAGCGCACTACTACCCATAGGTGTCTAGGCGCGTTGCGGACCACATACTGACGCAGGAGACTAGTTTTTAAAAAGCCAGGCCTTGAGGTGTTTCCTGAATTCAAGCAGGGATGTAATCTTCCTAAGAGAGAGCGGAAGCGCGTTCCAAATTCTAATGGTACTGTGTCTGAAGCTCCTACCCCCAGTTCATAGTTTTAACTCTGGGGTAAGCATTAAAAAGGCGTTAGCTGATCGTAATGACCTACTGGGAGAGTACCAATTAAAAACGTAATGAAGAAATTGTGGGCCGTCACCATGAAGTGCCTTGTGTGCGATGCAAAGTGCCTTGAATTTTACACGCTGGCCAACTGGAAGCCAATGCAGATCTTGACTCCCGGTCCTGATGGACTGGTGCTTAGGGACATCCAGAATCAATCTGGCAGCGGCATTCTGAACTGATTGTAGCCTTCTGAGCTGGTTGGACTGCAAATTAATATACAATAGTCCAACTTAGATAAAACCAAAGTGGTTAAGACAATTTTCCTAGCCTTTCTAGGAATGTAGGGAAGGATTTTGCGCATCATTTTAATTGTAAAAAACGCCGAGGACACCACCTTTGAAATCTGAGATTTAAAATGAAGCTTCTCGTCTATTATGACCCCCAAATTTTTTGCTTTCGCCACCGCAGTAGTGAGGGGGCCCAAAAAACTGGGCCACCAGGCTGGTGACCAAAGAGGAGAAAGCTTGCCAAACAGCAGCACCTCAGTCTTACTTGAATTTAACTTCAGGCAGTGCCTACTCATCCACTTACTCAAGGATACCATACAGTCATGGAGTTTGGTAGAGTAGTTAACATCCCTGTCAATAGTTGAGATCACCAATTGGGTGTCGTCGGCATACGAGGTCGGGATTAAGTCAAAGCTTCTAATTAGAGGTGCTAATTCGGACACATAAATATTAAAAAGTGTAGGGCTCAAAGAAGAGCCCTGCGGTACCCCACATGGCAAAATAAAAGGTGCTGATTTAAAATCGCCTAATTGCACTGTCTGAGTTCTATCTGTTAAGAAAGATGTTAAAAGCATGAGGGCATTTCCTCCCAGACCTATGCATTTTAAACGTTTTAACAGCAAGGTATGGTCCACGGTATCAAATGCCGCGGACAGATCTAGTAGGATAAGGGCCGCCGATCCTCCCCATCCAAAGCGGTTCGGATTTCCTCTGTGGTCTTTATCAGGGCTGTCTCAGTGCTGTGGCATGACCTAAAGCCAAACTGACTGTGATCTAGGATATTATTTTCTAAAATATATTTGGAGAGTTCTGTATTTACAATCTTCTCCAAAATTTTTGCTGGAAGCGGAAGCCTCGCAATAGGTCGATAGTTAGCGGGATCCGTTATTTCTAAGTTGGTTTTCTTTAGTAGTGGTAGAATGCAGGCTTGTTTCCACCTTATTGGAAATGTTCCTTGTGAAAGCATCTGATTAAATATGTCAGATAACCGTGGACTAGCAAGATGGCCAACAAGATGGAGAATTCTTGGAGGGCAAGGGTCCTCCGGTGAGCCCGATTTGGTATTTGCAAGAAGCGTAGCAATTTGCACTGGAGATGTAAGGAGAAGTTTAAAAGGGGCGTTGTAATCATAACTTCCTGTTCTGTGGAGTTTGAATTTGGCAAATGTAGGACAAATTGGTCATAAATTTGATCAACCTTTGATTTAAACGCCTGTGCCAAGGTATTACAAAAATCTTGAGTACAGATGGCAGTGTCCTCCTTTTTAACTGTTGTCAAATTGTTTATAACCGAAAAAAGTTCTTTACTTGAGTTCATTGCTTCATTTGACATGCTGACAGGGATGCATGACCCTCCCAAGCGACTTTGAGTCAGGAGACCTAGTTGACAATTTCTCTGGGATGTAGGGCATCTGGGGCCGCTAATCTCTAACTAGTCATATCTTGCATTCTGGGTTTTCTGCATTCTTCAGGGATGTGTGTGTGGCGAATGTTCCTGTGTGCAGAAAATGGGTCATCACATTCTTGTACCCCATGGAGTTGAGGGTTGGTGGAGTACAGGCAGCTGGCCTTTAGGGCCTGTTTCCATGGGTTCAGCTACCAATGGTGGGTTCTGTTCTTCTTTAATAAATCCTAGCTTGAAAAGGACTGAGGTAGGGAAAAGAAAGGAAGAGGTTGATCCAGCGGATCTCCCTGTATTTAAATACTTTAGTATAATTCTCATACAGGATCCTCCACTGGTCATATGAACCTTTGGTTGTCGACTGGAAGTGCATGAAAGGAGCTAACATCAGCAACACATTTCAATTACAGTGAAACCAATGTGGGTCCGCAAAAAAGACAGAGAGGATGATGTCCAAACCATGAAGGTTTATTGGCAAATTTTAGTCAAGCTACAAATTAATCAATCAGTAAATCAGTTTAGCCAAAAAGCATGTATATCTATATAATTGTGCAATCTGAATTTGTATATTATAAAGATGAAGATGCAAAGCTCAGAACTTTAAATAGACTGGTTCCATGAAGGAACTTCCCTAATCTGAATAAAGCTTCGAAAGTGGCAAGGGGATTTTCTATGAAGAAGTTGTCAGCATCAGAAGAACCAAATTAAGTTACAGGGGCATAGGCACAGATTTTCAAGCATAAAGCTCAACACCTCGGGCAGGGGAAATCAGTAGAGTGCGGGACAGGTCTTCCCACTGAGAGTTCAGGACAGAATCTGCTAAGCTATTCTAAGAACACGCTATTAATACACAGTAGAAGGTTCTGGATGCTTTTTCCCACCAATTCCATCTGGTCGTTCCAATCAGAAGACAATGTTCTCTGGGAGCAGGTAGACTCCATAAAGTTCCCAGCATTAGATGAAGAAATGTGCAGCTGTACGGCCTTGAAGTTAGCAACAGTCCTGTCTGCCTGGTACAAGAGGCTCTCTCTCATCCCCATGCACTACTCATCCATGGCCAAGCTCTTATTAAAATGTCTAATCTAACAGTTCCCACAAAATAAACAATCAGACTAGTCTAACTAACAAGCGCTGCTTGATAAACACTTGCAGAGAAAGGAAGAATATGAAACTCACAGTGCAGTGAATACGAAACGGCTGAAATGGTTCAGGCCTGATCAGAGTCAAGCCAACATTAAAAAAGGAAATGACAGTCAAATTAATACAGTTAACATGAGCAAATAAATATGTTATAGTTTGATTATATAAAGGTGGCTTACACTGTATATAGTACTGTCACCCAATAGCATTTTAATCAATTCAGTGCACAAGGGTTAATATTTGAATACATATGTAAAGCACTACATTTTGCTGTTCCAATGTAATGCCCTGATTAGTTACTGCTAATCTTCAATACTCTAAATCATGAAATTCCTTTTCCCAGTTCTAGCTTCTTGCTCACACTGACTTAATTGGGATTGACCACAGGGGACCAAGTTTGCTTGGTAATTGAGGCCTAGCTTAGAAATAAGCAGTGTTTAATTTGTAAGCAAATAAATGCAGGGACCCAAGTTATTTCATGGCAGGCTACTGCAGCTTATGCATCCTGTGAGCTCTACCAATTGCCAGGGCCAATGTTAACTTATAACCAAAACACTCCAATAAAAGTGACCATTTAGACTATTCCATATCTTTAAAGCTGTAAGAAAGGCCTGCATGAGGTATTGTTATATCTATTTACATGTGCATTACATTTTTAAACAATCTGTGGATGAGCTTGGCTCAAAAATAAATTGACAGCACCACCATGTGGTGGATTGTCAGGAATAAATGCCGGTGTGGAGAAATAAGTGATGTTGTCGAGCACCAGAGAACACTGGCACAAATTAAGCACAGAGTCTAGGTATTTGTGGCTAAAAGAAATGTTTGTATGGTAAATATTGTCTATTAGATAAGTCCATCATTTGTGTCTTTTGCTTTCGCGCCCTAAGTGTGCTGGGTATGCCCAGACGTGGGTCCTGGGCTCACTGTGCCACTGCATTCAAGCTAGCCTGGCTAGTGAGCGGTGATACCCTGAAACGGATCCCAATTTGCTCGTGTCTGGTCGAGGGAGGACCTGGCTTGGCAGTTCGGGCTGGACTGTTCCCATGAGGAGCAGGGTCAAGATTGATTTGCATTTGGCTGGATCTAAACTGGGGTGGCATGGTGAGCAAAAGAATGGTGGATTTAACCCAGATAACTTGACTTGGGGTGAATGTTTGATTTGTTCCACATTCCGTCCATCATTTGTGTGTCTCTTGCTTTCTCACCCTAAGTGAGCCGGATATGCCCAGACATGGGTGCCAGGCTCACTGTGCCACTGGATTCGATCTAGCCTTGCTGATGATGCTGGGTGATGAACAGATGAAGAAAGTCCTTTTTCTAGTGCAGCTGCATGCTTTTTTGATGGACCCCCCTGGAATGCCTGCTGTGCATTCCCTACATTTCTTTCTGGCATTTTGTTAGTGGTGTTGGGTGAAAATTGTGTGTGTGTTTGTGTATGTGTGTGTGTGTGCATGCATGCATGTGTATGTGTGTGTAAGATGCTTGGTTATGATGAGTGTATGGATCTATATGGTGTTTTCTAGACTGTCCACACCAAGATGCTGCAGAGTCTAATTGTATTTCAGGAAGCACATTTCTGGGTCTTTGTCTCTTTTTTGTGGAATGAGTTTGCATAATTTCCATTGAAAGCTATTCATAGATGTATTTGCTTTTATGGGAGGATGTAGGCGAGTCTGTTCTATTTTCTTTGGTTGGCCTGATTTGTTTTAACCAAAGGTCACCTGTTTGCGTACATTTGTGGGTAATGAAGTGGGGTGAGCATGGGGCATTCATCTTGTGTTTCACGAGGCAATGTGGAGCTTTCAGCAACTGTCATTGATATTCATTTTCAATCCCACAATCAATGTGTTGTATACTAGATGTGTACCTCTAACTATCGATATAACCATCCTACCAATCTTTTTGGCATTTTGCCAAGATGAGATAAGCCACAAAACTGTCAAAATACACTATCCTTGAAATTCATATCCAATGGGAGCGATGTGAGCTTCCACAAACACATTACCCACTGCCAGGTACACTGAAAACATGTAGGTTAGAAGTAGACCCAGGGAAAGGGAGACAATACAAGGAGAGACAGAGACCCAGAATATCATCATGATACTTGGTTCGGCAGCTGTACTTGATCTGCACTACAGGAGCCTTGACATTATAAGATAAGGGAAGACCTCTTGTATGGGTATTATACTGACTCTTGCAGCCAATTTAATTAATATCAGTTAGCCTAAACAACCAAAAATACTTGCTCATCTAAGCTTCACCTTATTATCATACATCTTCTAATAAAAGTATCACATTCTGTATAAGATAAGGTTCGTATTAGTTCCTTCTTGGATTAAAAACAATTGAAAATAAGTGGGTTTTTTGCCGTGTTTAAATGATAAGGATGTAATATAAGCATTTGTAATTCTAATGATGACTCCTTCTAATAATAAACAAGTACAATATAAAATTTCACAGTCCTTAAAGAGTGACTCCTTAAATAATGAGTAAGTGTAAAGTGTATATCCTTCAGCACAAGTCCTGTGCTAGAATACTTCTCTCACTCCAGATAAGTTGTTCATCAACTTCCAAGTAACAGATTGCAAGTTTTCAGAAATTCTGATAACAGATTGTATGAGCAGTCTTTCTTGCCTTCACTCATTTATTTTGTGTAACATGTCCATCATAGACACAAAGCTGATTCTTAAGTGCATCCCGCCAAGCTTCTTCTACCCCCGAAGACATTTATGGTTTTTTTTAAATTCATTTTTTTATGGAATTTTAAAGTCTTATACAAACCATACAAACACATTACCATCATGTGCCATTCACTTTAATACAGTTCACATGTGCCACATATTATCTGACATTAAAGTTGTAACTGTTAAGACCCTGTACTACATGCCTTTTTATTGTTCATTCAACCCTATGCATCCAGGTGCTGGTGAGGCCGTCAGTAAGAAGTCTATGAGTGGGCCCCAAATATCTTCTGGTTGTGAAGGCAGTAGCAGTTCTTCAGCATACAGGTCCAACTGTTCTTTGCAATAGGACAGATCACGAAGCCACTGGTCTAGTGTAGGTACAGATCGTTTCCCCCAATATGTAGCTACTCGTCTTTTTGCCAGAAGTAGTGCTACTGATCCAGCTTACGATTAATTGACTGTAAATTTTTGACTAGACCTAGCGACCACATCTAGGATGGGTGCAGTTCACCCATCTCACCATATCTGACATAGCTTTCGTGACCTGCTCCCAGAATCACTGAATAGAACTGCACATCTAGGCCAGATGCATGAAGTCCACACAAGCCGCAGGGCTTCTGAGACCATACCTAAACAGTTTAACAGGAGTGTAATACATCTGCTGCAGATATTTGAAATGTAGTATGCACAAGCTGCAATCAGGTGTAAGCATGCCCATGAGTGTGCAGCAAATCCCCAGTCTGCCAGTGCTAGTGGTGTGTCAAGAATCTTGTTCCACCATTCCACGGCCGAGTTTGAGGTTTCTGGCCTCTCCCCGTTACACATTATAAAATTTGGTGATAGGATTCCTGCGTGTTGTACTAGTGAGGAGTGTCTCTAGCTCTCCAAGGGTAGGTGGCCCTGCAGGGTGTTGTGGGTATAGCTCTTTCAGGGCAGCTTGGTGACAATAGTAAGTGAAGGTCAAAATAGGGGTCTGGTGCTGCGGGTTGGGAACACCGACCAAGATAACAAAGATCCCCTTAGGATAGGCATCCCCCAGAGTTTTCAATCCTGCCCTGTCAAATAAGCTTAATGCTCTAGGCTCATGTGTGACCGATATGGTTGGGTGAAACAGCAGTGGAAGCGCTGGTGCATATAATGGGTACATTTCGCCAAGAGCACTCCAGGCCCTTGTTGTGCAGTGTAGGGTATTAATCTCCATACGGTGGACTATGTCGAAGCTGCATGGCAGAATAGCTTTGAGTGGAATAGGATATGCATCATCACATTCTATTGCCAGGTTTGGTGTGCATGCATGAGGATTGTGCCAATAGTATGCATACTGCACTTGTGCACAATCATAATATAAGTGGAAGTCTGGTGAGCCAAAACCCCTCTGCTCATATGGTAGTGTCATTGTTTCCTAGCTAATCCTAGTCTGCTTGCCTGTCCATCCCAACATGATCATATGGGACTGGAGCGTGTTAAAAAAGTGTTGCGTTAGGACACTCAGTATGTTAATGAAGAGGTATAGAAATTTGGGTAGGACTATCATTTTCATGACAGCAACCCTATCTGCTAGTGATGAGGGCAGTCTGGACCATCTTTTCACCTGCTCTTCCAGCTTCAAAACGGCTTTACCATACGTGCATCGTAAAACCTGTTCCGAGTCCCTGTGTATCCACATCCCTAAATATTTGATTGGGTCTGTGCTCCACTCCAGGGGAAAATCTAATTGACATGGTTGAGTACCTGGGGTCAAAGTGAAGATGACTGACTTCAACCAATTAATCCAGATCAGCATTCAAAACAGATTTACTCCCTTATTGTGGATGGCAGAAACGTGGCAGGGTTGCCCTCCGCATATAAAGAAATGCTCTGAGGCTGCAAGTGGAAGTGTAGTGCAGCCTCCACATTTCACAGACGTATTACATATGCTAAGGGCTCTAGGGTGGATGGCAGATGCGTGGCAGGGTTGCCTTCCGCATATAAAGAAATGCTCTGAGGCTGCAAGTGGAAGTGTAGCGCAGCCTCCACATTTCACAGACGTATTACATATGCTAAGGGCTCTAGGGTGAGCGTGAATAGTATCATCAAAAGGGGACACTCCTGTCTTGTACCTCTGTGGATATGTAGCACTTCAGACATTGTACCATTAATCCTCACCATTGCTAATGGGTTGGTGTATAACAGTCTTATCCATTGTAGAAATGCCTGTGGGACCCTCATGCACTGTAGGACTGTAACCATATACGTCCAAACATATACGTCCACTGAATAGAGTCGAAGGCTTTAGCGGCATCCAGGAGGACAGCCGCTGCCTTCACGGAGGTATCTAGTTGGTGCAGTAATACAAAAAGGGTGCACAACTTATGTGCTGTGGAGCAAGTGGGGATAAAGCCGGACTGATCTAGTAGGACCATGTTAGTAAGCAGTGGTTGGAGCCTAGTTGCCAATATCTTTGGCAGGGTTTGGCATCCACATTTATTAGTGACATTGAGCAATAACACTTACAGTATTCCGGCACTTTGTCTGGCTTTAATAGCGTGATAATTAAGGCTTCCCTGAGGGAGAGGGGCAGTCGCCTCCGCTCGCATGCCTCCACATACATGACATGTAAATGTGGCATCAAAATGTCAAACATATTCTTTATAAAATTCACCCATTAGGCCATCAATGCTCAGGGCTTTACCATTAGGGAGCAAGCGTATGGCATCCTTGACCTCATCTTCCATGATGGGTTGCACCAAATATTCCCTCTGGCCCTGGGAGAGCTATGCCATAGCCACGGAGGCAGAGCCACAGGTCACTTATAGCCGTGTTTAAAAGTCCACAAAAGACTACAAAATGTCAGGCATATCATACCTGCTCTCTCCCTCTGGGGTAGTTATTTGAACCACATGTGCAAGTTTCCAGGTTATTTTTAACTTGGCACCCAAACTGCAGTCTGGGAGTCCACCTTCATCATATGCCCTCGTGTTACTTCTACGGGACAGGTGCAGAGTTCCTGATTCGCCATATCATCATACTCCATGACCTTTTCCCTTATGGCAGTCAGAGTGGCAGGGCTAGGAGTAGTCTCATATTCGCATTCTAGGTTGCATAGCGAGCTTTCTATGTTATGAATTTCATGTGCATATCCTTCAGAACACCTGCCTGCATACCTATACAAATCCCTAGAATCCTGACTTTAAATGCTTCCCAAAGCATTCCTGCCCCCTCCACTGATCCCACATTATGTTTAAAGTATTCAGAAATAGCTGATCAGAGCCCTATCTGGAATGCCTGGTCTGATTGCTATGTTGCATGAAATCTCCAGGTGAATTGGGCGGGGGCATGAGTAGGAAGTGAGATAACCAGTTTTACTGGGGTGTGATCAGATAATGTTCTGAGCATATGATATACCTTCACAGCCTATGTACACACCTCCCTGGATACCAGCCAATAGTCCAGATGGGACCACAAGCCATGTACGGCAGAAGTAAACATACCCACCCTTACCGTGGGATTACATAGTCGCCACATTTCCACAAGTCCATAGCCCCCAGTCCCTCGCTGTTTAAAATGGGTGGTCTCTAGTTGGCAGCGTTATGCACCTTGTGCAAGTAGGGACCCTTCCTTCTAGTCAAGATAAGGGAGTTACACACCCAAGATATCCCCTGCTCACTCCCTTGGCAGCTTGAAACAAGCAGTCAGGCTTATCTCAGAGGCAATGTGTAAAGCATTTGTACATAAAACACACAGTAACAAAGTGAAAACACTACAAATGGACAGCACACCAGTTTTCAGAAAAATAACCAATCTTTATCCAAACCAGACAAGAACAGGTCAACAAAAATCCAACATACACAACTCAAGATATCACTTTTTAAAGGTTTAAGCAAATTTGTCCATAGAACTCTACGGATCCGTTGATTTTAGCACATGTACCTTTGATGCATCAAGAGGAGGGAACCGTCAGAAAACACCTCGATGCGTCAGTTCTGAGTCCCAGGAAAATGGAGGCATCAGTTCTGCTGCACGCAGGATAAGTGTTTGGTCGATTCTTTATTGCCAGGAGCAGCGATGCGTCAAATTCCAAAAGCGGCTCCTTACTGCGGGGAGATGTGATGGAAACTTGTTGCACAAATGCGATGCGTGGAAAATCCAGGTGCGCTGGGGCGATGCGGTGGCAAAACAGGCGCTGCGTCAATTCTTCCAGCCACGGGCAGGTGATGTGTTGATTCCTTCTGCCGCACAGCAGGACCTGCGTCAAAGTCGGAGCAGGGGTCTCGGACGTCGGAGACACAGTGCTCTGGACTCCAGCCACAAATAGGTGCTGCAACGTTTTTTTGGCTGCACCGTGGCGATGCATTGGTTTTTCAACTGCGCGGCAAGTTTGTGCTGGGAAAAACTGCGCTGACAGGCGATGCATGGATTTTCAGCTCTTGAAACTGCAAAACCATCTCCAAGGGCCCTTAACTGGAGTTGGCATCACTTGACAGGCCAGAACCGCCAGCAGAGGAGTTCAGGGGAGCTTCAGTTGAAGCCTTTGATGGCCCAGAGACTTCCAACAGCAGGCAAGCACACACACGCCCTTGGAGAACTTGGAAAGTAGAATTCAAGAAAGCAAAGTCCAGTTCTTTCACTGCTCACAGACAGAAGCAGCAACTGGAGGCCAACCCACCAAAGCAACACAGCAAAGGGGAAGTACTCCTTCTGACAGCTCTTCAGCTCTTCTTCTTGGCAGAGTCCTCAGTCCAGAAGTGTTCTAAAAATGTGGGATTACAGGTCCAATATGTATACCCCATTTCGCCTTTGAAGTAGGCATACTTCAAAAGATAGTCCTTGTAGTTCATAGATCATTTCTTGCCCTGTCCTGGCTCCAGACATACTACAGGGGG
The DNA here is from genome assembly GCA_963921515.1 of Calotriton arnoldi. Classification (NCBI taxonomy): domain Eukaryota; kingdom Metazoa; phylum Chordata; class Amphibia; order Caudata; family Salamandridae; genus Calotriton; species Calotriton arnoldi. Next base: position 3,007,072 of record CAWUFW010001095.1, on the reverse strand, counting down.
TGTGCAAGGAAAGTCACAGCCCTATTCAGGTGTCAGTGACAACTCCTCCTACCACTCTAGCTCAGGTAATGGGCAATCAGGATATGCAGGGCACACTTCAGCTCCCTGTGAGTGACTGTCTAGAGGGAATGCACAAACAGCTTAACTGTCAGTCTAAACCAGACGTGGATTCCATAGGATTCCATAGACAGGCAGAGGAACAAGATGGTAAAGAAATTAAATGCCCACTTTCTTAAAGTGGCATTTTCAAACACACAATTTAAAAACCACCTTCACAGAAAGATGTATTTTTAAATCCTGAGTTAAGAGAACTCAAACTCCAAATCTCTATCTTTTCCCAATTGAGTGTTACATTTTAAGATGTTACTAAAGCAGCTCCTATGATAACCTATGGGAGAGATAGACCATCAAAGTACATGGATGAACAACATGATAAAATGACCCATTTTAAAAAATTTAAAATTTCCAAATAAGAGATTCGGCTAAAATCAGACAGGAGACTAGCATACACAAGCTTTATATACAAAATATAATCCCCAAAAATGATGCAAATTGCATAAATATCACCTAAATATAAATATATTACCTAAAAACATTGCCTTTTTTGATAAAATAGTTTTGATTGACCACAATCTCTATCTTAAATTTTTTTACATACAACCAATTAAGATTAAAAAAAAGCCCCTGGATCCCAGGTTGTAACACTGCCTCAGCCAAAAAGCAGAATATGGCATGGATTGCTGCTCCTGGCTGGCAGAGCTGCACTAGGGTGCGGCAATCTTGCAGAGGACTCACTAGCTCCCCCTGAAGACACATTTGTTTAAGAGGGTTGATGTAATGTGAGAATAGTGCACTAAGAGAAGCACATCCTGTTTAACATAGGGAAAATTTGATTATAAATCGAGACCATCATTAAACAGGTTGTTTAACTTCTAATTATATTACACTGCCTATAGGTATGTGTCAATTACAGTAAAATTATACTGATTACTCTTCCATTCAATATTTTAGATCTACTGACTCGTACATCTTTCAGACACTTCTGTTATCTGCTGCTGTTTTTTTAAATTTTTTATATACTTATAGTTCTTAAACCATCAGTTTCTCAGAAATGCTTTAAGTATGTCAGAGAGATCTGAGTAGAAAGCACGACATCGAAAGAGTTCCTGAGAGAAGTCTTTCCAAATAAAAGTGATTATTTAAAATAATATGGTTTCATCTTCGTTAGAAAATGATTTCCTCTATCACTTCCTCAGTTCTCTCTTCTTATATGCAGCAAACCATTTTTACATCTGTATTATGACCGCACAGCTGCCAAATAGTCCTATTGCTTACAAAGGGATCTGCCCCTTTCATTCATTAGCTTTCTTCGACCAGCCTCTTTCAGCCATTGGTTTGAGGCTTTGTCAATCACGTAATTGTGCACGCCAGTGGGAGAGTCATCTCTCTTCTAATTCTGTGGTCTGAGTGTATCCTTCAATTTCCACTCGAGTCTTGCACTGAACTTCATGAGGGACTCAATGACTATGGATCCCTCTACCCATTCCTGCTTGTTCTCTCCTCTGTGTCTGCTCTGTTGCTGTTCTGTTCTTTCTCCCTGTTCCCTCTTATCTATCCCTCCTTCCCCTCTGCACTCCTGTTTCCCCCACACGCCCCTTTCTTGTATCTCCCTTCTGCCCCTCCATTACTTTGAATGAGTTCCACGTCCTTTGGAGGGAGGTGTCTTGATGGTCCTGAAAAACATCCGTATTTACAGCGCATTCAAATGGCACGTGCCTGTGTTTAGGAAAATTGTGTTTGTTAATGAAATGTGCAGGACATTGTGATTCATTCTCTCATATTTTCTGACATCTGAAAAGCATTCCGGGAATGAGGCAGTGCCTGCAAAAGGCATGTGTTGGTTTTTCCACGAAGAGTAACATGCACAAAGGAAACAATTCTGAATGAGGGCCTGAGGTCAATACAAAAAATGTTTTACACGAAATATCTCTGAGCCAGGCTAGGAAACAATGAAATGTGCGTCTGCAAGACAATTGTACTCAACTCAAACAAAAATAGTCTCACAGGTCATGAAGTAACCTTCCGGGCTCCATGCCTTTTTACACTTTGCTTGCTTGGAGTTGTTGACTTTGGCATCTTAATTAGATTATTTTGGTCTACACGAATGAAACTATTTTGTAGTTATAAACCTTGGGGCTTATTTACAAGCCCTTTGCGCCTCCGGTACGTCACTTTTTCCCATGTTAAAAGTGACGCACGGGCGGCGCAAGAGGCTTGTAAATAAGCCCCCATGCTTTTGATGAAATCACAGCACTTGCAATCGCAAAATGGTCTTTTGTCGTCTATTAAAGCCATTTTGTTCCATATTACAAAATGGGTTCAACGACCTATTCTGAAGTGTCAGTAGGAGGCGGCGCCCCCATCTATTTGTGACTCACAATGAGACTACCAAAGTTTTGCTATCGCACTTGTGGTCACAAACTATTGAAAGGCTACCAACGGGCATATTTACAAGGGTTTATCGCCACCAGAACGTCACTTTTTTTTGACGTTCTGTTGGCAATAACCCCTTCGCCTTAGTTACAAGGCGACATTAAGTCACATAACATGGCTTAACGCCACCTTGTAAATTATGTCCCTATTCACGCAGCACTTAGAGCGAACGGGGCGGGCAATGGGTGTTGCACCCATTGCTTTTTGATGCTGCCCCCTATTTACAAGGGTGGCGTAAATATGGGGCAGCCCCAAAAATAAGACCAGAGAAAACCTGGTCTTAAACAGGAAAAACGAGGAGAAATGACTAATTTCTCCTCGTTTTTGCTGTTTCTATGTGTGTTGCATTCTGCAGCACACATAGAAGTTTGAAATTGCCATTAGTGATTGTTTATGTGCAGGAAGGGACTCCTTCCTGCACATGAACAATCATTCCCTTCAACGCAGGCACCCTTGCACTATGGTGCAAGGGTGCCTGCGTTTGCACTAGCCAGCTAAATTTTGCGCCAGCGCTAGGGAAATCGTAGGGGTGCGCCATATTATTGTTAATACGGTGCATCCCTGCATTTTCAGAATGTCGGAGCGCGGCGTTACCAATTGTGGTGTAACACCGCGCTCTGCCATTGTGTTGTAAATATGCTCCCTAGTCTCCAAAAGAGGTTGTAACAGAGCAGCAAAACAGAGCAGCTTCCCTTTTGGGATTCGGGTCACATGACCTCAGGGGCGTTAGCACCCATTAGTACGCGGACATTAGTCCGCGTACCATTACTATGCAAGCGTTACAACGCATGTGATGTAACAACGCGTAGCCTTTAGTACGCAAGTTGTTACATCGCATGCGTTGTTACAACGCATCCGGCCAGCTGTTGGACTCCTTATTCTGCCTGCCCACGACGGAGGAAGCCGGAGGAAGCAGGAAGGGGGAGAAGATTGGAAGCAAGCGTGGAGGTGAAGAGAGGAACCACGAGGAGAGAGAGGTAAGAGGGGCTGTGTAGGGTCATGTAGGGGCTGTGTAGGGTCATGCAGGGTTGTGTACTTGTGTTTGTGTAGTGTAGAGTAGTGTCGGGGGTCGTGCAGGGTAGTGTACTTGTGTTTGTGTAGTGTAGAGTAGTGTCGTGGTCGTGCAGGGTAGTGTTTGGGAGTAGGGACAGGACTGGGGTAGGGGCAGGGTCGTGCCGGGGGTAGTGTTTTAGGGTTTAGGGTAGTGTTCTGATGTTAGTGTAGTGTAGGGTACTGTTTTAGGGTTTAGGGTAGTGTCGGGGTGTCGTGCAGGGTAGTGTTTGGGAGTAGGGACAGGACTGGGGCTAGGGGCAGGGTCGTGCTGGGGGTAGTGTTTTAGGGTTTAGGGTAGTGTTGTGGAGTTTGTGTAGTGTAGGGTAGTGTTTTAGGGTTTAGGGTAGTGTCGGGGGGTCGTGCAGGGTAGTGTTTGGGAGTAGGGACAGGACTGGGGCTAGGGGCAGGGTCGTGCTGGGGTAGTGTTTTAGGGTTTAGGGTAGTGTTGTGGAGTTTGTGTAGTGTAGGGTAGTGTTTTAGGGTTTAGGGTAGTGTCGGGGTCGTGCTGGGTAGTGTTTGGGAGTAAGGACAGGACTGGGGCTAGGGGCAGTGTCGTGCAGGGGGTAGTGATTTAGGGTTAGGGGAGTGTAGTGGTGTTTTAGCAGTGTAGGGTAGTGTACTCAGGGCCGGACTGGGAACCAAAACCGGCCCTGGCAAAGTGCTCGGCGGCCCCCTGGGGTGTTGGGGATGCAGCCGAGCTGTTTGCCAGGGCCGGTTTTGTCCGATTTTGTTACAGGGGCCGATATTGCAGCTTATGCTGCACAAACTACCCTGTAACAAAAACGGCCCCTCTAAGGCCCAAAACCGACCCCCACCCTGGCGGCCCACCGGGGGAACGCCCGGTGCCCGCTACGGCCAGTCCGGCCCTGAGTGTATTTTTTGAGGGTTTTGGTAGTGTTTTTAACTTTTGGATGTGTAGGGTAGTGTATTTGTATGTAATGTTGGGTTTTATTATTACTAGGCAAGTTTTTAGTTCGCATACATTAACACTTTCAATGTAATGGTATGCAAACTAAAAACTTGCGTAGTAACGGTTAATGCTAAGAAAAAACCACGTAGTAATGGCATGCGAACTAATTGCAAGCGAAATAACGAGTCATATTCCCTCAGGGGAAGCAGGCAGTGGCCCTTGGAACGCTGCTCTCATTCCCCACTTTGCCTGTCCTGCCATCATCCTGCAATCCCGTTGCTGTGGTTTCCAGGGCCTCAGAGGCATTGTGGCAGTGTGACCAGTGCCTGCATCAGAACACAGATGCTGCTTCTTCTGATTTTGGGTTTTGCCGTAGTTTGACCTTTTTTGACCACAGTCAACTTTCAAATTCACCTGCCACTAGTGAAACAAGTTTTATCCTGGCGTGACACTAATCTTGCTGGCTGCTATTTGTAGCATGGTCTCTTTGAGGGCTGAGGGGGCCTTCTAGGATTGGTGCTTGTTGGCTATTTTGTGGACCAGTTGGCTTCCTCTGGGTCCCATGGGGAGAGTTGCTCATGGATGAAGTTTTATGGTTAAGGTCCTGGTGCCACCATGATCATGTCTCTCCAATAGCTCATAGTTTTTATATTACTGACCCTTCTTCCATACCTGGGATGGTTCTAGTTCGACCTGGCGTCTCTAGTTTTGGCTTTTGAGAATGGGGCTGGGCTCTGCTTCCTGTTCCTGGCCCTATTTGTTGACTGTAGGATCCATAGCCCTGCTCCATCGTGGGTCAAAGGGCCTTCTGTTTTTTTCTCTAACCCACACCAGGGGTTCTGCTAGTGGCTTCTTGCCGGTCTCACCTGCCCTTGTTTAGTCCCCTTCTCTGCCTTATAATTTATGTCCACTGCTCCTTCTAGTCTTCTGAGATTCTGTTTTGCTGCCTAGGCAGCTCGGCAGGTGGCCTGGCATTTGAGTGGACTCCAGACATAGGGTATTCGCTAGTGTGGCTTTCTGTCCCTAGCGGTTGTTCTGACAGGCCAGGCTGACAGGTTTCACCCAGCATTGAAGGAACCTTGGTGCCTTGTGCCGCATGGAGAAGTGTGCCTTCCGGCATTCCTGTTTCTTCTGGATAGTGTCTTGTGTGTCTGCTTGTCTCCTTTCTGTGAGTGGGTGGCACCTATTTTCAGAGAGGTCAAAGACTAACTTGCTGGTGGTATAGCTTTTCTCTCTTCCAGCAGTTTCTTTGCTGACAGCATGGGGTTCCCTAATCGCCTTTGTTTCTGGGTGGGCATGGTGACTCAGTAGATGAACAGATCCACTACAGAGATGTGCATTTGGATCCCGTGGTCATAGGTTCAGGTGGCAGCGGGCTGATCTGGGTTTCCTCATTGTGTGGTCAATGCTACGATCTGAGTTAAGTAATGACTATTTTCTATATTGTATTCCTGGGTGAACATGCACTTAGTGATCCACATTATTTTCCTTATTATAGAGTCTTGCTTTGGGTCCTCTTAGTAAGCAGGGGCTTCCTTTAGCCTTTTGGAATTTTCTTGGAGTTTCTGGCCACAGATGTGTTTTTCTCGTTGTCATTTCCTCAGGTGCAAACTTGTGTACATTACTCTGCTGTGAGTTTTCTTCTTTTCTGTGTCCTGGCACACTGCTCCTTCGACCTTTGTCTTCTTTCACGTTGTGCTGCTTTCTGTTTTCCTTGTGATTCCATATTTTACTGCATTTGATTTGCTGACAGGGATGAACGACCTCCAGAGCGACCTTGAGTCAGTAGACCAAGTTGCTACGTTCTCTGGGATGTAGGGCATCCGGAGCTGCTAATCTCTTATTAGTCACATCTTACACTCTGGGTTTTTTGCATACTGGCAGCCTTCAGGGATGTGTCTGTGGTCAATTTTCCTGTGTGCCAACCAAGGGTCATGTCCACTCACGTCCTGGTACCCCCATGGAGTTGTTGGTTGGTGACGTAACTGCAGTATTCTTTTTTCTAATGTGCTGGCCTTTAGGGCCTGTTATAGTTTGGTCGGCTACCAATGGTAGGTTCTGTTAATCTTTCATAAATCCTAGCTTGATAAGGACTGAGGCACGCAAAATGGAAGGAGAGGTTGATCCAGCGAATCTCCCTATATTTAAATACTTTAGTATAATTGTCATACAGGATCCTCCCTTAGTCAGATGGACCTTTAGTTGTCGACTGGAAGCATATGAAAGGAGCTAGTACCAGCAACAGATTCCAATTACAGTGAAACCAATGTGGCTCCACAAGAACGACAAAGAGAATGGTTTCTAAACCATGAGGATTTATTAGCAAATTATAGTCAAGCTACAAATTAATCACTCAGTAAATCAGTTTATCCAAAAAGTATGTATAGCTATATAATTTTGCTATCTGAATTTGTATATTATAAAGGAGAAGATGCAAAATATAACAAGGTACAAAGCACAGATTAGAAATAGATTGCTTCAATTAAGGAACTTCCCTAATTTTAATTAAAGCTTTGATAGTGGCAAAGGGATTTTCTATGAATAAAGTGTCAGCATCAGAAGAACCGAATTATGGTACAGGGGCATAGGCACGGATGTTCAAGCATAAAGCTCAACAGCTGGGTCAGGGAAAATCAACAGAGTGTGGGACGGGTCTTCCCACAGTCAAGTCAGGACAGGATCTGCTAAGCTATTCTAAGAACACACAACTAATTCATAGTAGAAGCTTCTGGATGCTTTGTCCCACCAACTCCCTTTGGATGGTCCAATCAGATGGCGATGTTCTCTGGGAGCAGGTAGACTCCCTGAAGTTTCCAACAATAGATAAAGAAATGTGCAGCTGTACAGCCTTGAAGTTAGCAACAGTCCAGTGTGCCTGGCACAGGAGGCTCGCTCTTATAGCCACGTACTACTCATCCATGGCCAAGTTCTAATTAAAATGCCTAACCTAACCAGGGCCTGCTTTTAGCACTGGTGGTGCCCGATGGAACAATCATTTTTGTCACACCCACACCCCATGACCGCCACCTCGGATTCTCTCACTACCACTGGGCAAAAGTGCCCGTCATCTCTCAATTCATAAGTTATTGCTAAACACAGCGCCCCCCTTGAGGTCAAGGCCCCCTCCACAGGTCAGGGCCCAGTGCGGCTGCACTGGTCGCACTGCCCTAAAGCCGGCCCTGAATCTAACAGTTCCCAACAATAAGCAAAAAGACTAGTCTAACTAACAATCACTTCTTGATAAACACCTGCAGAGGAAAAAAGAACATGAACTTCACAGTGCAATTAATAAGAAACAATTCAAATGGTTCAGGCCTAGTCCCAGTCAGGCCAATTTTAAGAAAGAAAATGACAGTCAAATGAATATAGTTAACATGAGCAAATACATAAGTTATAGTTTTATTATATAAAGGTGACTTTCACTATAGCTAGTACAGACATCCAACAGCATTTTGATCAAAACAGTCCACACAGGTGAGTATTTGACTACATATGGAAGTATTTAATGAATGAAAGTGTAAAACCCTAAATGTTGCTGTTCCAAGCAAATGCCCGATTACTTACTGGTAATCTTCAATGCTCCAAATCCTGGTATTCCTTTTCCCAGTTCCACCTTCTTTCTCATACTGACTTAATTAAGATTGACCACGGGGTAATCAAGGTTGCTTGGTAATTGAGGCCTTGCTAGCAACTAGGCTTTGTTTAATTTGAAAACAAATAGGTGCAGGGGTCCAAGGTATTTCATGGGAGTCCACTGCAGCTTGAGCAGCCTACAAGCTCTACCAAATGCCAGTGCCACTGTTAACCTGTAACTAAAGCACTCCAATAAATGTGACCATTTAGATTATTCCATTTCACCAAAGCTGTAAGAACAGCCTGCATGAGGTATTGTTATTTTTATTAGCATATATATATTGAATTTCTAAACAATTTGTGGATGATCTCTCCTTAAAATAGACTGACAGCACTACCATGTGGTGGACTGTCAGAAATAAATGCTGGTGTGGAGAAATAAGAGCAGGTGCCGCGCATAGGAAAACACCGGCACAAAGTAGGCACTGAATCTAGGTAAATTTGGCTAAAAGAAATGTTTTTAAGGTAAATCTTGTCTATTAGATAAGTTAAACCTCATTTGGCAAGTACCTGAAAGAGGCAGATTCTGAATGAGAGTAATGAAGATTTGTGGTGAATAATAATGGCAGTTACTTAGCTCAGGCAGTGCGTGCTGAATCAGCCTCTTGCACAACCCACACCTTTCGCACCTTTAGAGTAACCTTGTGTGGTATTAGTGTGCCTTGTTACTGGTTCACTTGGTATGGCCATCAGCCCACATGTGGCTATTCTCAGTGTTTTCTGCATACATGTTTGGCAGTGCTCCCTTTTGTGCTATCAAACTGTTGTTTGTCATTGTATCACAAGCATTATGGCCTTTCTTGGAATCCTAAGGGTTGAATCCTTACACCATGGATTATCCCAACTCGTAATACTCTGCTGCATGATGACCAGATTATCAGAGTTCTCTTTTTGGTGCAGCTGCATGCTTTTTTGATGTGCCCCCTTGAATGCCTGCTGTGTGTTCCCTACATATCTTTCTTGAATTTTGGTAGTGGTTTTAGGTGAAAAGTGTGAGGGCCCGATTCACAGAACTAACTTACGACAAAATCCTAAACTTACTACCATTTTGGTATTCACAGAATAAACTTACTCATTTTGGTATTCACAGAATGAACTTACTCATTTTGGTATTCACAGAATGAACTTACTACCATTTTGGTATTCACAGAATTAACTTACTCATTTTGGTATTCACAGAATGAACTTACTCATTTTGGTATTCACAGAATGAACTTACTACCATTTTGGTATTCACAGAATGAACTTACTACCATTTTGGTATTCACAGAATGAACTTACTACCATTTTGGTATTCACAGAATGAACTTACTCATTTTGGTATTCACAGAAGGCACTTACTCATCAATGAGTAAGTGCCTTCTGTGAATACCAAAATGTGTAAGTTACACAAAATGAGTAAGTTACACAAAATGTGTAAGTTACACAAAATGAGTAAGTTACACAAAATGTGTAAGTTACACAAAATGTGTAAGTGCCTTCTGTGAATACCAAAATGAGTAAGTGCCTTCTGTGAATACCAAATGAGTAAGTTCATTCTGTGAATACCAAAATGAGTAAGTTCATTCTGTGAATACCAAAATGGTAGTAAGTTTAGGATTTTGTCGTAAGTTAGTTCTGTGAATCGGGCCCTGAGTGCGTGTGTGTGTGTGTGTGTGTGATGCTTTGCTATGATGAGTGTATGGATCTGTATGGTGTTTACTAGATTGTCCCCAGCAAGATGCTATAGAACCTGATTGTATTTTAGGAGTCAAAGTACTGGGACTTTTTCTCTTATGTGAAATGAGTTTGCATAATTTCCTTTGAAAGCCGCTCATAGATGTATTTGCTTTCATGGGAGGATGTTCTAATTTGTTTGGTGGCAGCATGTTGTCCTGATTTTTTTTTAACTATACTTCATCTGTCTGCTTGCGTATATGTGTGGGTCATGCTGGAGAGTGAGCATGGGGCATTCATCTTGTGGACATTGCGATTCATACTGTTTCATGAGTCAATGTGTAGCATTTTGCCAAGATGAAATAAACGACAAAACTGTCAAAATACACTACCCTTGCAATTCAGATCCAATGGGAGCGATGTGAGCTTCCACAAACACATTACCCACTGCCAGGCATACACTGAAAATATGTAGGTTAGAAGAAGACCCAGAGAAATAGAAATAAGACAAGAAAGAGAGATAGAGACGCAGAATATCATCATAATTCTTGATTGGCCAGCTGTACTTGATCTGTACTGCAGGAGCCTTGATATCTTAAGACAAGGGAAGACCCCCGGCCCTGGTATGGGTATTATACTGACTCTTGCAGCCAACTTCATTCATATCAGCTTACCTAAACAGCCAAAAACACTTGCTCATCTAAGCTATACCTTATTTCCATATATCGTGCAATAAATGTATTTAAGTCTATATAAGACATGGTTCTTATTAGCTCTTTCTTGGCTTAGAAACAAATGATAATAAGTGTTTGCAATCCTGATAGAATGATAAGGATGTAATGTAAGCATTTGTAATTCTTTTTTAAGTTCACAGAATTTTTATTGAAAGAAAATGAGGTGTCTGTGTACATTATACAATATTAAAGTACAACAATACATTTAAAGCATAATACATTAAGAATAGAAACATCGGACTATGAGTATCAATTTGACAAAAGAGAAAACAGGGTATGTGGAACATAAATGCCATTGGGGTACAGAAAAGACATTTTTGGAACTCTTAGGAGGATCAAGGTGGTTTAAGAACTTCCTGCTGAGAAGGTTTTAGCATAGAACATCTTTTGGCACTAGCATCAATATATATAGTAACAGGTGACCACAAATCCAGGCGTTTCGCTGCCATACGAATGGGATATACAAACAAGTACAATGTAAAAGTTCACAGTCCTTAAAGAGTGACTCCTTAAATAATGAGTAAGTGTAAAGTGTATATCCTTCAACACAAGTGCTGTGCCAGAATACTTCTCGCACTCCAGTTCAGTTGTCCATTGACTTCCAAGTAACAGATTGTAAGTTTTCAGAAACTCTGACAACAGACTCTATAGATAGTCCTTCTTGCCTTCACTCATTTATTTCATGTAACATATCCATCAGAGACACAACGCCACTTTTTAAGTGCATCCCTCCAGCTTCTTCTGCTCCTGAAGACACATATGTTTAAGAGGGTTGATGTAACGAGTCCCAATGTGAGAACAGAGGGGCATATTAACAACACGTAGCGATAATTATCGCTAAACGCGCTTAGCGCGTTTTTTTCTATCGCTTGATTTTATCGCCATGATAGCGCTGTATTACCAACGCTTTGCGCATTGGCGATATAAAATCCAGTGATAGCGGCCAAAAACCCCTTCAACGCGTGAAATCCGGAGATAAATGATCAGCGATAATGGCAGCTCGCTGATACTGAAGTGTGGATTTAACTTCACAATCCACCTCCCATAGGACATAATGCTAAGTCTGCTTTTTTGCAGATGTTAAAATCAGGCGATAATGGGGGCGTAGCGCGAGTTCAGGCATCAATTCGCGGGTCCGCTGCCGGCTTGTTAATTTGGCGAAGCCGTGTCAGCGCGTATTGCAATGCTGTTTTCCTCAGGAACGCCTACTTTGCATCTAATTAGCGATGCGAGGCGTTAGGAAAACTGCTGCTAACATGCGCTAATGCATGTTAGCGGCGCATTGTAAATATAGCGAAATTATGATCGCCGCTTTTCTGGCGCTATGCGCCGGTAAAGCGGCGATATGTCAGTTGTTAATATGCCCCAGAGTGCAAAAAGAAGCACGACCTATTTATCTTAGGGAAAAAATTTTTAGTATAAATCATGACCATCATTAAACAGGTAGTTTACTTCTAATTATAATACACTGCCTAGAGTTATGTGTCAATTTCAGTCAAATTATATGGATTCCTCTTCCATTGGATACTCTAGATCTGCTTACTCGTACATCTTTCAGACACTTGTTATCTGTTGCTGCTTTGTATTTTTCACAAACTTATAGTTCTTAAACCATCAGTCTCAGAGATACTTTAAGTATGTCAGAGAGATCTGAGTGGAAAGCATGTCATTAAAAGAGTTCCTGAGAGAAATGTATCTTAATAAAGGTCATTATTCAAAATAATGTGATTTCATTTTCGTTAGAAAATGATTTCTTCCATCACTTCCTCAGTTCTCCCTTCTTATCATATTCAGCAAACCATTTTTACATCTGTATTATGACCCCACAGCTGCCAAACAGTCCTATTGCTTACAAAGGTGTCTGCCCCTTTCATTCATTAGCTTTCTTCGACCAGCCTCTTTCAGCCATTGGTTTGAGGCTTTGTCAATCACGTAATTGTGCACGCCAGTGGGAGAGTCATCTCTCTTCTAATTCTGTGGTCTGTTTGAGTGTATCCTTCCATTACCTCCTCGTAAGTCTTCCTCGCCACATGATTAACGAAGTGAGCTTCAGCTCCACACCCTCCAAAGCAAAAAAGTTAGCCTCCCATGCCTCCCATCCCTTCCCAATATGGCCGACCCCTTTCACCCTTGACCTCTATAAGAGGCGGGCCGGCCCAACCCTTCAGCCTGTTTTTTTGGTTCTGCGCTGCAGATTCTCCAGAGCGTGTTTCAGGTAAGTGGTTCCTGCTGTAGCAGGAGCATGGGTCCCTGGTTGGTGCCCTGCTCTAGCGGGCCCTTGGGCTTTTGGGACCCTCCCCCCTTCCTTCCCCCGGTTTCCTGTCGGGTCCAGTTAGGCTCTGCCTTAGCAAGCCATGGGTTTACAGGGGGACGGCCGGGGTGGTCTGGGGCTCTGCCTAGCGGCCCCTTCTGACCCCCCGTCTGTGTAGGACCGGGGGTTGTGATCATTGTTGGTGCCCGGGCCTCCCATCGGTTGCTCCTTGGTTCTGGGGTTTGCTTTCTGACAAGCCTTTCCCCGGGTCTCCAGTTACCTACAGGGGGGGGCGGACCGGCAAGGGAGGTGCCTATGGGTTGATCCGGTTTGTCCAGGCGGCAATTCGCTTGATCTCCCCGTGCCTGACTTCAATGGATGTGCTCAGGTGCGGTGCTCTGATTCCCGATTTCGGGTCTTTGCACGCTTTAGTTTATCTTCGGGGCTGTTGGCCTGTTTGAGCCATTTGTTTCCTTGCTCGGGCTCATGGCGTGAGTGTTGGGCTAGGGGGCCCCGGCGGCCATGTTACGGTTCCGGCCGCGCCCCCGTTTTTCTGATGGCGGTGAGCTTGCTCACTGGGGCCGATGCTGGATCCTGCAGGGGCTTGCCGTTCGGCGCGGGATGCCGCGGCGCCCGCTTTCTTTTGTTTTTGCCTCCTTGGGGCTCGTAGGGCTTACCGGATGAGGCCGGGGCGGGTACAGTCCCCCGGCGCAGATTTGTGCCTCCCGATGTGGTCGAGGCTGACGGTCTGTTCTCTCCTGCGGGTGTTCCTCATGGTTCTTCTGAAGGCATAGTTCCGCTTTCCGCTGCGTCCCTGGCTCGCCCTCGGTCGGGCGGGTCCGGGCTTGTCCGGCTTCCCGCGTGGCTGTTTGCTCACGGGGCCTGGGCTCTCTATCAGGGTTCTGGTTTCCGGTGTAGGCACGCTATGGCCGGCCGACTGGTGCGGGTCAGTGTGCGGTGAGCTTCTGCTGCCACCTGCCTCTGTCAGGGAGATCATGGGGTGTATCCCCGGGAGGGGTGTCGCGCCCTGTGGGGTGTTTACGTCTGACCTCCGGGTTTGGGACCGGGTTTTCTTTGCATTTACTGGTCTCCATGTTTCCGGAGCACCTACAGATGTGTCGCTGTGGCCTAGTGGTTAGTGTCTCTAACTATTACCCTTTACGGTTTTGTGCGTTCAAACCCCGGTGTTCCACTGGTTGTGGCTTTTGAGGTAACATTACCTTTCCTTGCACTTTCCCCTCCTTTTCCTCTGCCGGGGTTTGGTGGCCGGCCCGGTTTGTGGGATCAGGAGGTTGTTCTCCTTGGGGGTTCCATTCATTCACTTGTGGGTGTTTTTATGCCGGCGTGCGTCCGTGTTGGACTTCGCTTCCGTGTCTCCGTGGGAGCATTGGATACCCTCTACGGTTTTTGAAGTCGTATTCTTCTATATTGGCACTCTGGTCATGTCATTTCGGTGTTGCCTCGATGTGGGCGAGTTTGGTATTTTATGTTCGCTAGTTTCATCCACTCAGTTTCTGTTCCTTTGTTTCTGGGTGCGACTCTGGTTCTGCGACCGCACTCCCACTGTTTTTGCTTCCCGGTGTCACGGGATGTCTCAGTGGGGTCCGGTCAGGGCTCTTGTTTCCTTGGTCGAGGCGGCACTGCTGTCTCCGGCGCCCTCCTCTCGCCCCCTGCCTTTCCGGGTCTCCGTCTGTGCCTGCGGCACCCTGCGCCTGTTCCTCAGTCCTTGGTGCATCCCGGTGGGTCCCGGTGGTGCTCGCCCTCCCCGTGGGTACCCGACTCCCTAGGGTTTTCTGGCGTGCCCGGTGTCGGTTGCCTGTCTTCTGCCTTGCATCCTTGTGTGGCACTGTTGGCTGCCTTTCGGGCTCTTCTTGGACGTGGCCTTTCCTCCCATTCCTGTTTATCGTTGGGGTGCCGGGGACTGGGTTCTCTGGTCTGTCTTGTGCCTTTGGTGACTCTGGCTCTCACGGGTCGAGGGTTCGGAGTTTTGCTATGGGCCCCTATGTCGGTGGTCTTCATGACTATGGCCATACCGCCCTGTTCGTCTCCCGCTTGTGCTTTCTATGTGGCACAGGGTGATCTTTGTTCGGGCGGTGCTTTTGGGGTTCTGTTGGGGGGCCGTCTTTTGCCGGTTTGTGCGGGCTGTCCTCACGTCCTGGGTGGCGTCTGTCTCGGGTCCTTGGATCCTGTCTCCTCCCTGGCTGCCCTCCTACCGCCTGTTTTCGGTTGTTGGGCTCACCTGCTCGTGCCCGGTGTCGGTTGTTCGTTGTTTGGGCTGCTGCCTTTAGGTGGCACCCGCTGTGTCAGGTCGGGGATTCGGCTCTCGCCTTTGCTCTGGTTGTTCTATTTGCCTGGGCTTGCTGTGGCGCTGTTAGCTGTCTTTCGGGTCCGCACGTGTTCGGCTATAGGCCTGTTCCCCGTCCTCTCAGTGTCTCTGCCTGTTTCGGTGTGTTGACGTGCTCTTCTCGTGCCGGGCACTCCCCCTTGGTTTATCCTCTGCCCGCTGGTTTTTGGGTCCCGTCTGGGTCCCGTGGTTGGGGGTGCTGGTGTTGCTTTCTGCTTCTGCCTGTTGCTCCCCTGGGCTCTTCTTCCTCTGTTCCTTGGTGGGTGCCTTCAGTTGTCCCGGTGGTCTCCTTGTCCCTCGGTTTCCGTTCGGCCGATGGTTGTGTTCCCGCAGATTGATCCGGTCTGGGTTAGTGGTTGGTGGTGCCCTCTTTCTTCCACTTCTTCTGGGTCACGGGCCGGGCGCGCGGCTCCCGTCCCTCCCGATCTGCAGGTGCGGCCTGCGGTCTTTCTGGGTCTGGTGGCTTAGTGGACTACTGCATCCAGATTAGGGGCCTGTGTTCGACCTCATGGTCTCTGGTTCAGATCCCGTTGGGTCCGCTCAGCCTTTCAACCTTCTGAGGTCGATGAACTGGGTACCTTAGAGTTGGGTTGCAGCACACATTTCTTTTTGGCGCCAAGATGCCCTTGGGTGACATTCGCTTTACATATACACGTTATGTTTGGTGTCATTTATGTCGGGCTGACTTTTGGCTTTTACTGGTGTCCCCTTCTCAGGGGGTTGTTGCCTTTGCCGGCCTGTGGGGCTGTGGCACTGGCTTCCATTCCCGGTTTGTGCGGGGTCAGTTGGTCCCCCTGCTAGTGGGTTTATCGTCCCTCCGTTTTGCTGCCGGTACCTTTGGCTTGTCCGGGGTTTGCCCACCCCTGCGAGGGTTTCTGGTTTCTAGGCCGGTCAATTTTTTGCCTGCCTCGTTCTCCAGGGGGGTTGTTGGGTTCGTTCCCTTGGGCTCTTTGGCACGGTTTTTCTGTCCTTGGCGGGGGTGCCGGGGTTGAGCTCCTGGCGGTTCCTCTCCTGGGGTCGGGGGCTCAAGGGTTGGCTCTGGTGCAGGGTTTTTCCCCCATTGGCGTCCGTCTTCCGGTGGGTGGCAGTGTCCCCTTGTTCCGGGCCCGATTTGGGTCCCCGGCGATGGCTCTGTTGGTTTCCTTGGGGGTGTGGCGTTGGCCTACCTGCTGGGCAGTCTGCCTTTGTTCTTGGGGTCCTGATTTGGGTCTCGGCGGGCCTCTCCTCTGTTCTCTCCTCCCGTGTTCGGGGGCTCGGTGGCTGGTGGCGCTGTCTTCCTGTTGGCCGGGCTCCGGCTTTGCGCTTTCCTCCGTTCCCTTTGCTCGAGCGGATTCTGGGCTTGCTGGTCCTGGAGGGGGCGTTTGTTCTATTGATGGTGCTCGCCTGGGTCCGTCTCCCTTGCTTTCCGCTGCTGTGGGAGTTGGTTGCCCGGGGGTGCTGGACGTCCCGGTTCTTCCTTCCCCTTTCCGGGGCCCTCTGCTTCGGGTGGGGTTTTCTTCATCCTCTTCTTCTTCGGCCCTGGTTCTTGGGTGTTTGTGCCTGCTGGCTCATTGTTGCTCCCTGTGGGTCATACTGGCGTTATGACTCCCTGTGGCCTATTGGTTGGGGTTGCATACTCTTACACCAGCGGTTGTGTGTTCACTTCCTGGTGTTGCACTGGCTGTGAGTGCTCTTTCAATGGCAGTGGTGGGGCTCTTTTCGCCCGGCTCTTCTGTTTTCTCTCGCCTTTGGGGTGTTCTGTGGCCCCGTGGTGGGTGTTCACGTTCCCTCCTGGTACTGGTCCCTTCTGTTCTTCCGGCTTCTTGGATGGCCTTCCGGGCTTTCGGCTTGCTTCCGGTTTGGATCCGTTGGTGGCCGAGTTGCCTCGGAGTTGTTTCCTCCGGCCCCCTGTGTCCGTTTTGTGTGGCTTCTGCCCTCAGTCCCCTCGGTTGCCGCTGGGTCTGGTGGGTTTTTGCTCTTTCTTCCGTCCGGTTGGTGGACTTGGTGCGGTTTCTGCTCTCTCGCTGTTGGTGACCCGGCATGCAGTGGTGCGTTGTTTGGGTCGGGCTGCGCCTTTTTGTCTGCTGTGTCTTCTTTTGGTCACTTTGGCGTGTGCTTGGCTCTTGGCCTGTGTTCTTGTCTGGGCCTTCTGCGGCAGGGTTTCGCTGTGGCCTTTGTCGGGGCTGGTTCTTCCGGCTTGTTTGCCGGTGGGTTGGATGGTTTCATCCATTCCTCTGTGTTGTTGGTTTTGTCAGGTTTCTTTGACTTCTCCTTCCTATCCGTGGTTTCTTGTGAGTTTCCATGAAGCCGCTTGGCTTTGGTATGTGCTCACTTCGTTAATCATGTGGCGAGGAAGACTTACGAGGAAGTAATGCCCCGGTTACTTACCGGTAATCTTCATTACTCCGAGTATAGTCTTCCTCGCCACATGAGTTCCCATCCCTCCCTCCCTGTCTGGCTATCGGCTTCATGTTTCTGCTTGGTAGTTTCAGGCTGAAGGGTTGGGCCGGCCCGCCTCTTATAGAGGTCAAGGGTGAAAGGGGTCGGCCATATTGGGAAGGGATGGGAGGCATGGGAGGCTAACATTTTTGCTTTGGAGGGTTCTGGTGTGGAGCAGAAGCTCACTGCGTTAATCATGTGGCGAGGAAGACTATACTCGGAGTAATGAAGATTACCGGTAAGTAACCGGGGCATTTCCACTCGAGTCTTGCACTGAACTTCATGAGGGACTCAATGACTATGGACCCCTCTACCCATTCCTGCTTGTTCCCTCCTCAGTATCTGCTCTGTTGCTGTTCTGTTCTTTCTCCCTGTTCCCTCCTATCTGTCCCTCTTTCCTCCTTTCCATCTTTCCCCCACAGGCCACTTTCTTGTATCTCCCTTCTGCCCTTCCATACTTTGAATGAGTTCTGTGTCCTTTGGGGAAGGTGTCTTGACGGTCCTGAAAAACATCTGTACAGTACCCTCAAATGGCCTGTGCCTGAGTTTAGAAAAATGTGCTTGCTAATGGAATGTTCAGGACATTCTCTGATATTTCTGACATCTGAAAAGCATTTTGTAAATGAGACAGCGCCTGCAAAAGGCTTGTGTTGATTTTTCCACGAAGAGTAACATGTACAAAGTAAACAACTTTTCTGAATGAGGGTGTGAAAACGATGCAAAAAAGTTTTACAAGGAAATATCTCCGAGTTATCCAGACTAGTAAACAATGAAATGTGCTGCTGCAAGACAATTGTATTCAACTCAAACAAAAATAGTCTTAAAGGTAATGAATTAAATTCTCAGGCTACATGCCATTTTGCACTTTGCTACCTTGGAGTTGTTTAGCTTAGCATCTTAATTGTAGAATTTTGAGCCACAGGAAAGAAACTCTTTTGTAGTCATAAACCTTGTTTTTCATGAAATCAAAGCACTTGCAACCGCAAAATGGCCTTTTGCCATTTATTAAACCCATAGGGCCATATTCTCAAGGACTCATCGCCAATTTAGCGGCACTTTTCCGCCACGAAAGTGGCGATAGATTTATCGCCCTATTCACAAGCCTGCGCTAACAGCCAACATCGTCAGTTTACCTGCGATAGCTGCTGCTAAAAACATCGCCAAGGCTGACAGCGACAACTAACGCTAATCATATGCAGAGTAGGCGTTCCCATGCAAAAACTCACAATAGCACCACTTCGCGATATTCTCAACGACCAGCCAGATCGGCGATGCGGTCCAAAAACAGGCGATAAGGCACGTCAGCAGCAGGGACTTAAGACCTGCATTTTTTCTGACCAACAGATGCCATGGAGCTACTAATCATGCAGCTTGGAGACCCAGGAGGGCCACAACACCCACCCCCACCACCCCCAGGACCACCCCCACCCCCAGGACCAACCCCCCCCCCCCGGACTACCACCGAGGCAGCGCAGAACAAGACAGCGGACCTTCCGAAAACGCACCAGCCTCAGAGACTTAACGCCAGAGGATGTCATTGCCCCTACAGGCTCAAAAGGACAACCATCCTCCGCATCCTGACCCACATTGCCCACAGGCTGACGGTACCAACACAGCGGACAACCAACATCCCTCCGCAGACAAAGCTGCTGGCTGTGCTGCACTTGTTTGCCTCTGGTACCTTCCAACCAACAACTGCCAGTGTCGGAGGAGTCTCACAGCCAGCCCTTTCAAAGTTCCTCACACCTGTCTTGGATGCCATCATCAGTTTGATACCCCAGCACCTTCACTTCCCCCACACTGCGCAGGAACAGCTGGAGACCAAGCAAGGCTTCTACACCATAGCTGGCTTCCCGCACGTGTTGGGGGCAATTGACTGCACACATGTCCTACTTGTGCCCCCTGCCGACACTGCACACAATTACCGCAACAGAAAGCACACGCATTCCATCAATGTGCAGGCAATAGTGGACCACCGGGGACTGTTCACCAATGTCGTTGCCAACTTCCCAGGTAGTGTGCATGATTCCTACATCTTCCGACAGTCCATCATCAACCAGCGCTTTCAGGATGGCACCTATGGAAATGGACTGCTCATTGGTAAGTACCAACGGAACACACCACACACCTCAACTCCACAATCATACAACTCACAACTGTGGGAATGCACATGTAACAAAATCACATACAACATGCCAACCAACATGCCCACCTACCAGACACGACAACACAAGTAACTGTGGTAACAGGGGCCAGACATGTAGACAAACCATCCACAAAGGCATAGCCCCTCTGCCACACAATTGCAGAATGTGGGGAGAGGTGGGAACCAAGAATGTGCGAATGAGGCAAGTGACCTATGAATAAGAATGTACACAGTGCCAAGTGTGGCGGTGATGTGCTGGAAGGTCTTGAGTATGCAGAGCACAGACATGTCCATGTGGACATATACTGCTGGTGTTTGTAGTGTTGTGGACAGTGGACGCAACCATGTTACGTCAGGCAGTGGGGAAGACCTTGGACATGTAGCTATGTTGACCCCCCTGTAAGCGTAAGCATACTGGGCTGGGCCGGCGTACGCCAGTCCAGCGTAGGAGTGTGAATAAATAGCCTGGGGCTCTGGGTGTGGTTCACTTCCGGGATGGCCACCAAAGTAACTACTGCGTGTGTCTCTGTGTCCGCCATATCCTGACCATAGGCCTACACACACGTGGCCGACCACCTTCAACGGCCAACATTACAGTGTTGTTGTCAGGCTTGCGGATATGCGCAGAGAGGCATGACAATGGTGTGCCATAGGACTGCAAGTGATGCAACCGCGCAGCGCACACAAGTAAATAGGCTCGGGGGGAGGGAGGAGCAGCTGTGAGGCTACGTAATACACATTGATCCCGCACATTTGCCAGAAGCAATATATGGCAAACATGAATCCGAAAGTCGCACAAATCACACACCACAAAACTTGTAAGTCTGCCAACACAGTATGCAGAACCACCAATTTACACTAATCTCACTTACCTCTCACAGGTGATCAAAGATATGCACTCTGCCCGTGGATGATGACACCCCTCCGAGCCCCGAACACCCCGGCCCAGAGGCAGTACAATGTGGGCCACAAACGCACCAGGGGCATTGTTGAGCGCACATTTGGCGTGTTAAAGTCACGTTTCAGGTGCCTGGACATCACAGGTGGAAGACTCCTGTACAGCCCAGAAATAGTGTGCAAGATGATCATTGCATGTTGTGTATTGCACAACATATGTGTACACAGCAATGCCCCATGGATCCAAGTGCCAGATGCACCGGACGATGATGAGGAAGATGAGGCAGGTGGACCACACCCCACTGCAGCTACAGCAGGAATAGCCCGAAGGAACACAATCATTAACAATTTCTTCGTATGAGCACATCACATTGTGACTGTCCTTAGCAATCATGGAACAGTATAAAATGACCACATGAACAGCATGTGCAAATAAATTCATTGCAACACACATTCCCTGTGTGCATGTCAGTCCTCTGCATTAGCACATCACTCTGACAAGTGTAAGTGCAACATTTTGGGGCCGATTCCGATCCTGGTCGGAAACCGTTCCGTCCGACACGTTCCAGGAGTACTTTCCGACCGATTCGTGCCGCTTGGCTCCAAGCGAGCGAGTACGATGCAGCCGCATGCTGATGGACTCGGTTCAGTCGGACTCCCATTGAAGTCAATGGGAGCCGGTCGTACGACGCGTACATGGGCTCCCATTGACTGAATGGGTACGTTGCGCAAAAGGGTGCCCCCTGTAGTGGGTATGCGTTGGTGCCATCTGCACCATACATGCATGTATAGGGGAGACCCTTGGGTCCCCCCCTGTGTCTGACTCGTAAGGCTACGGGTGAAGGGGGGTCCAGCACGAACCCCCGAAGTCCGCTTCCCAGAGCGTTTACGTGTCGGAGGCTCCGACTCGATCCGGCGGTCCGGATCGTGCATCGTACTGGCTCGGTCGTAAAACGTCTCCATTGCGCGGTACGAATCGAGTGCGAACGAGTCATACGGAGCGGTTCGGACCCGGAAACGATTCGGTCGGTGATTTCACGTTCATTCGCATCGTACTTGGGCGTCCGGACCTCTGTACTACTCGGTCGGAAACAAAGCCTCCGACTCGGATCCGGTAAAGCCGAATCCGATTCGGAGGCCTTCCGACCGAGATCGGAATCGACCCCTAAGTGCTAACAATCTCACAAATAGCAAATAGATGGTGGGTATGTCACCTCTGTACAGAGAGGCTGTTTAGGGTGTCACGTATTCGAAATGCCATTTCAGGGTGTCAAATGTAGTACGTAATCCCACTCATCAGCGTATCACATGTGTACAAAAACATGACATGAAGGCTGTCATTGATGTTCATAGGGACCTATTTGTTTTATATATGCTCCCCCTGTCCCAGATTGGATTTTAAGGGGACCTCCCTTGTTGTTTTTTTCCTTAGTTCATAAAAAGATAACAGGGTGTCATTTGAGGTCAAATATCACATTTCGGGTGTCTTTTGGGGTCAAATATGAAATTTCGGGTGTCATTTGGGGTCAAATATGAACCACCCTGATGCAGAGAAGCACCCTGTGACTCAAGTCCCACATTATGAGCAACATGGACGTAAGGGGGATGAGGGCACAATGAACACCTCAGCAACATGGGAGATGCATACGAGCCAAAAAGCCAGCAGGAATACCTTGCATGGAACACACTAAGGTGTCCCCTGGACATATGTGCCATGTACAGATCACTAGTGTACACGGACGTCATCCATCAATAGTAGTGAACAGTGTCAGCTAATAGGTGCAAGGTGAGAAGTCACGCGCCTCCTCACAGCTACCTGTACCCATCACTGTCAGACTGCAGCAAAATACCACTGCTACATCAGAGCATGCAAAATTGACCGTGAGGGCACGTACATGGCTGGTAAGGGTTCAACCGTGCCAAGAAGGCGAAGCAGTGACATCCCCCCCCAAAAAAAAATCCACATCACATTTCCAGAATGCAAGCAGATGACAAACTAACATTAGGGATGACAGCTCCTTTGTCTGAACTAGAAGGTGGTAGCACATCTGCACCTCCGACCTTGGAATTGCATGCACCCGGCACCCCCTGAGAGATACCATAGCAGCTGATGACGGCTCCCACACTACGCACAGCGCTAACCAAAGACCAACGTATACACACCCCACACACAGAAGTCCTTGCTCGCAGTTCTCTTGCATGGAATGACCTTCACACTTACGCACAGACCATCCCAGGAGTCCAACCGCTGCACACTCAAACAAATCATTGCTCTGAGCTGTGGCATCTACATAATTTTGACTTTGACTTTTTTACACACAGCCCTATTTCCTACATTGACGTGGGGCTAAGTTGGGAAATTGCGAGATTGTTGTTTAGGAGCAATGAGGCCACAGCTAGTTCACACATTCCCAGTCATCTCACTGCCTATCAGGGTAACGGTCAAACATGCGCATTGATATCAGTTCCCAGGGAGTACCTTTTTTTGGAATCACTACCCCTACATTCATCCATACTTTCATACTTGCTTGATCATAGACATGACACATCTGTGTGAATTAGAATGTTTTAATCACATTCGGTGCAGTGTTGAAGCTGGACCAGTACATGGCCATGCAAACCCCACTTTACATTGTTGCCCCGTGGTGGGCCAGCCAGAGTCCTTTAGGGATTGACAAGTTCATCGGAAGAGAAAGAGTTCAGTCCGCAGTCTGATTGCTGTGTCATTGGTAACCAAACCAAATATGGCAGTCCATGTTGAGGGCCAAGGTGAGTGTCGCAGAGTGTATCGGGGGACAGAGGAAGGTGTTATTCCAGGGCATGATGCAGAGGGCAGAACCAAGCTGAAACAGGCCATATGGCGGAGATGAATGTTACCGCTTCCTCCTTACCACAAAGGCAGAATCATCCACATCATCATCCTCTGATGTGTGATGTGCCTCACATGTGGGTGGTGGTGTTTTGTCTGCAGCACTGTGTGGCACTGACACATCAGGGGCCGGAGGTGGAATGTCTGCCGCACTGTGAGGCACTGACACATCAGGGGGCGGAGATGTGGATGGAGTAGTAGCAGCAGCATTCCTCTGTGCCAGGCCTTGTGGCAGCAATGCCATGATGAGGATATGCAGGGCATGGAAGATCCCAGCTACATCTCGCTGGTGTGCAGCCGTGGCAGCCATTCTTTCCGCCTGCATCCGCTCCATGTTCGAATCACTGACAAAATATCGAAGGTCAGAATATCGACCTACAGAAATATCGACGCAAGAATATCGAAGTCAAGAATATCGACATCCTATCTACATTATGGTAAGTACAAAAATATCGAGAAAAAAAATATCGATGTCAAAAATATTGTTATTAAAAATATCGTTTTTTTTAAAGTTAAAAAAATAATGTAAAATAAATTAAATAATACATATAATTAAAATAAACATAGTTAAAAATATTTTAAAATGTTTAAAAATTATAAGTAATATATATGTAATGTAAAAATAAATTAAACATATACATATAATATATACTATATATACTTACTAATAATTTTTAATAATTATTTTAATAACTTATAAAAAAAAAAAATATCATATGAATTATAAATACATCTATACACATAAAACAATAATATAAATAAAAATTAAATAAATATATATAACAAATTAAAAAAATTAAAATTATTTTTAATCTTTTTACAATTAATTATATACTAGATTAACTAAAATAATACAAAAAATATTAGATAGCGGAGGTAATAAAACTACTAGTCCAACTCCAAACAGTGCAACAGTAGGGAAAATGTTGGATAGCGTAGGGGTAAAAATTACTATTCCCACCCCAGTGAGTGCAACAGTAGGGAAAGTGTTGGATAGCGTAGGGGTAAACATTACTATTCCCACTCCAGTGAGTGCAACAGTAGGGAAAGTGTTGGATAGCGTAGGGGTTAAAATTACTATTCCCACTCCAGGGAGTGCAACAGTAGGGAAAATGTTGGATAGCTTAGGGGTAAAAATTACTATTCCCACTCCAGTGGGTGCAACAGTAGGGAAAGTGTTGGATAGCGTAGGGGTTAAAATTACTATTCCCACTCCAGTGAGTGCAACAGTAGGGAAAGTGTTGGATAGCGTAGGGGTAAAAATTACTATTCCCACTCCAGTGAGTGCAACAGTAGGGAAAGTGTTGGATAGCGTAGGGTTAAAATTACTATTCCCACTCCAGGGAGTGCAACAATAGGGAAAGTGTTGGATAGCGTAGGGGTAAAAATTACTATTCCCACTCCAGTGAGTGCAACAGTAGGGAACGTGTTGGATAGCGTAGGGGAAAAAATTACTATTCCCACTCCATGGGTGCAACAGTAGGGAAAGTGTTGGATAGCGTAGGGGTTAAAATTACTATTCCCACTTCAGTGAGTGCAACAGTAGGGAAAGTGTTGGATAGCGTAGGGGTTAAAATTACTATTCCCACTCCAGTGAGTGCAACAGTAGGGAAAGTGTTGGATAGCGTAGGGGTAAAAATTACTATTCCCACTCCAGTGAGTGCAACAGTAGGGAAAGTGTTGGATAGCGTAGGGGTTAAAATTACTATTCCAACTCCAGTGAGTGTAACAGTGGGGAAAATGTAGGATAGCGTAGGGGAAAAAATTACTATTCCCACTCCAGGGAGTGCAACAGTAGGGAAAGTGTTGGATAGCGTAGGGGTAAAAATTACTATTCCCACTTCAGTGAGTGCAACAGTAGGGAAAGTGTTGGATAGCGTAGGGGTTAAAATTACTATTCCCACTCCAGTGAGTGCAACAGTAGGGAAAGTGTTGGATAGCGTAGGGGTAAAAAATACTATTCCCACTCTAGTGAGTGCAACAGTAGGGAAAGTGTTGGATAGCGTAGGGGTTAAAATTACTATTCCAACTCCAGTGAGTGTAACAGTGGGGAAAATGTAGGATAGCGTAGGGGTTAAATTAACATACTTATTAAATAAATCATTTTTGTAAAATAAATAACATATTAATAATTAATTAACTAAAAAATTAATAATAAATACCAATAAAATTAAATTAATATTTACTTAAATAACATTAAATTACTTCCCACCCTATTCCCCCATAAACACACAACCCGCTACACATAAAAAGAACACAATTAATTTAATTATCAATTAATCAAATAATAAAAATTAATTACCAATTAATAATAAATTAACAATAAATTAATTAACAATAACAATAAATAAAATAAATAAATAAAATAATTATAATTAAATTACTTCCCACCCTATTCCCCTATAAGCCCACAACCCGCTACACATAAAAATGAACATAATTAATTTAATTATCAATTAATCAATTAATAAAAATTAATTACCAATTAATAATTAATTAACAATAAATTATTTAACAATAACAATAGATTTAAAAAATATATATATAATTAATATAATGATAAATTAATCAATTAAAAATGTAATTACCAATTAATAATTAATAAAATAAATTAATAATCAGTAACAATAAAAAAAACATAATAATTAATTAATTATAATTAAATTACTTCCCACCCTATTCCCCTATAAACCCACAACCCGCTCTGATACTAAAACGCAAAATTTACTTACACAAAATTACAAATTTCTAAACATTTAATACATATATTTAAAAATAATAAAAATACATTACAAAAAATGTTAAACATACATATAAAATACATACTAAAATACATAACACTAATATAAATATGGATATTATTAACAACGATATTTTTGCTAACGATATTACTTATTCGATATTACTTACTTCAATATTACTTACTTAGATATAAAAAAAAACAATATTACTTACCTTAAGGTCGATATTCTGGTCACCGATATTCTTGACATCGATATTCTGTCCCTACGATATTAAAAACTCGATATTAGTTTAGGTCGATATAAAAGAATCAATATTTTGACTGCGCACCCCATGTTCTCCATGATCCTCCGCATGTGTCCCAACTCCTGGCTGACATCGCTGGAGCCACTCTGACTAGACAGTTGTTCTTGTCTCAGAGTCATGACTCCAGTGATGTCAGCCATGGCTTGTTGGAGAGCATGGAGCGGACTGTGGGTGTCCGTTAGGGACTGTAAGTGGTCCCTGATGGGACTTCGACACCCACGTATGGCAACTAGTTTGGCTGCCATGAGGTCGAACCCCTCCCGCACCTGATCAGCCATCTCCTTCTGGCCCTCTAACACACGGCATTGGAATGCCATGTGTTGGTCGTGGGGGTCCTGGGAGACAGCCGTGGTGGTGGTTGCTGCCTGCTCTGTGGTCTGTGCAGGGGGTGGGGTCTCCTCGATGCAGCTGGGCTGCCCAGCTCCTGGGGGTGGGGTGCTGAGGGTGTACATGAGCTGTTGGAGGGCGTCGGTGTCGATGGTGTGGAGGTCCTCTTCATCATCAGTGAAGAGATGTACAGTCTGCTCTGCAGGAGGTGTTGATGCTCCCTCTGCAATGTAAAGGGGAGATGCAGTTCAACAGTGTGTTCCATGTATGTTCACGCATTGGACAAGTTTACAAACAGACTGCATGTCAATGTACATTGTGACTGTTTGGGAGGAGATGCCTATTTGATGCGGGACAGTGGACATTTCTACACCATCAGGGATGTGGGGTTGTACTTGTACATTATCATCTCACAGTTTCCTGCTATGCCAAATGTGATTGGCCAGTTTCTACACACAAGCGGCAGCAGTTGTGTCCTCTGTTCTGTTGTGAAAGTGTTGCAGTTTGTACCACATTGTTGTCAATGTTGATGTGCTCTGATTCTTATGTGTGTGTGCTGCATTGTGGGAGAGTCGCCCCTGCAGCTCTGATTTTGCTGGCCCTTATCCCTTTCAGGCGGTGTGCCTTTCACTTCTGTGCTTATACAGTGCTGAGATGTTGCAGACTTGGGTAAATTGGGCTCTTGGTGGGAGTTGGGACTCTTGGGCATTGTTTGTCCGCAGATGTCTTGTTGACGTCAGGGGTTGTTTGTGCACGTGGATGTGTCAGAGTGTGACCTGCTCCTTTACGGATGTGGTCCACACTCAGCCACCTCAGTGTCGTGGCGTGCACCATGTCATGATAATTGGACTGCAGTCATGCTAATCGTCATGCAATGTCACTTGCATTGTCAATGTGGCTCACGGACCCGCAGCTTTGCTGGGCTCAGCACCTGTGCATGGATTTGTTGTGAGATTAGTGATGTGTGGGGAGGGCCCCCTCTGTGCACATTGTCGATGGGGGCCTACTTGCTGTTTCTATGTGTGCTGCAGTATGCCAAGGAGATCAGGGACATGATCCAGAGTCATTGTGGGTGTGCACTGTGCTATACTTAATTGTGCATGTGTGCCATTGTGCCCATCTCCCCCGTCCCCCCAGTCCCTGGTAGTTACTCACCCTGTTGCTGTTGGGTCAGGTCATGTTGAGCAGTGTCCGGTCCCCCAACTCCTGCCACCGTCTCCCCACTGATGACTGTGGACACCATTTCCTCCTTCTCATCCAGCTCCTGCTGTGGTACTGGACTCCCACCTCCAGTCTGCATTGCTGCTTTCCGGTTGTTAGCAAGTTTCAGCTTGGTTTTGCGCTTCACATCATTCCAGCGCTTCTTGCAGTCGTCCACTTCCCTTCTCTTCACTCCGACTGCATTCACCTTGGCCAAGATGGACTGCCATATTGCATTTTTAGTTGCCAATGACACAGTGGAGGTGATGAACAGTTGTTGGTGGTGTTCTATCACCTCCGTAATCAGGATCTTGTTTTCCTGCGGACTGAATCGTGGGTTCCTCTTCTTCTTCTCCTTGCCCTTCTCCTTCCCCGAGGTCCCTGGCTGGTCCTCTGGGGGGTTTGTGGGGTTCTGGTTGGCCTCTGTAGTTGCTCTAGCTTCCTCCATGGTGCTTCTCAATTGTTTGGGTTTTGTTTTTATTTTATTTTTATTTTGCTGCTTTTATGTTGATTTTTCCCGCCTGATGTGGGAATAGCAAGCCTGGCGCTGCTTATCGCTGATATTTTTATCGCTGTTGGGCCAATCGCCACTTTTTTCACGTTTGGGTTTCCTTTTTTATCGGCGTCCCAGTAATTTTAACGCGGATATTTGACGCGTTATCGGGAAACTATCGCCTGTTGCCGGCGTGTTGAGAATACGCCGTTAACACGGCGTTAGTTTCCCGCGATAGACGGCGGTATGTAAAATTGGGTTATCCTACGTTGGCGATAATTATCGCCCGTTCTTGAGAATATCCCCCATAATGTTCCATATTGCAAAATGGGTTTAACCCCTTCGCTGCTAGGCCTTTTCCCCCCCTGTACTAAGCTTTTTTTTGGCTATTTGGGGTAGTTCGCGCTTAGGCCCCTGTAACTTTTTGACCACATAAGGTATCTTTTATTTATTTATTTATTTTGTGTTTTATAGAGCGCGAACTTGACCCGTTAGGGTATCAGAGCGCTTTACAGGAATCATAACAATGTACAATACGTTTGGAATCACGATAATATACAAAAGATAAAGAGGGGCAGGGTGCAGGTGATGCAGCGCGTACAATAAAAACTATCCTCCTCCCAGGCTACTTATAGGTCATCCAGGGGCAAACTATATTTCTCATATCCACATGACGATGGGGCCCATAAACATCGCCTAAACACACACACATACACTCCTGGATTTCCTTTTACACCTTTATGAAATTCCGTACTCCTAGGAGAAGCATGAGAACTAAATGGAGAACACCATTTTGTGTACCGCTGGAAGAGCAAGGATATCTATTTACCTTAATTTGTCACTTTCTTTTAATTATTTCTTAAGATATTCCTGCTCATTGTTTTGTCGATGAATCATTCATTTAAGAAATTAGTTCATAGTGATTAAGACCAGCTGAATCACAATCAACCAATTACTCAGGTCACAATCAATTAGGAAAATAACCACTGAGTCATTTTGGTTTTTAAAGAATCTTAAATTTTATATAATTTTAAAAGCATGAAAAGATTTAATACTTTATTCAATTATTCATTTTAAATTCACAATTTTATTAAGCATAATCAATTTATTGCAGAAAGGAAATTTTGTCATGAAGCCAAAAACCTTAGTTACCTGCCTAGCTTCCTAATTTAGCCTAATGATTTCTAACCTAACTTTGGGATTAGAAATAGCCTGATTCTCATACTCAACTGTAAAGTTAAGACCGCAACAGCAACTTCAGCTCGTCAGCATCAGCTACCTGCAACCCGTCTCCTCTACTGCAACCACGACTCTCGAACTGCAACTCTCTGTGACTGCAACCGCGACTGACCCCCTCCCACTAAGAGTAGGCCCTCTTATACCCCAATTCTAACTTTGCTAACTAACTGTTGCAACATTAATATCACGCTTTTCTTTCATTGGTCCATGCATGTCAGCTTATTCATTCTTTAATCAAGTTCTCTTGGATTCAAGGGTCCTTGGATCATTTCCTTTCCCATACGCTTAAACATTTCCATCCGATTCGATCAGTTCATTTGTATCTTCTTTTGACACATTCAAGAACTCCGCAGTCATTGTCCTTTCTCTTGGGCTCCTTTCCCACGGACTCTCTCCTGATCATCACGGCACACTATCAGTTCAATTAGGTCACACCAGCCTTGACCATTTCTTGCATCCTAGCCTCTCAGAGACATCACGCGGCTCCAGATTTCTTCAATCTCATCCCGTACCACGTGTCCCCTTGCGCCTGCGCACATCTTCCCACTGGCGGCCATTTTATCTCGCCACTCGGTTCTACTTTAGAAGCACTAATTTGAGGCAAATAAAACATAATTAAAATAGAGAAAAATATCCCTTTCGTTTCCCTCCCGTCTACGTACCCCAATTAGTTGTTACCTAGCAAAAAGCGACATTTAAGCTGCTCCTTACTTACCATCACTATTGTTTTTGCAACGACACATTTTATTTCTATGAAGCACAAACATGCATTTATTTTATTTAGTACGCTTTTTATTCTTACGTTATGATTAGACACACGGACATTCATTAGTAGATTATTTAGCACGTACATTAGCATATTACCATTCCCACATATACAATGTTGATTAATACATTTAAACGAACATTTTTAATTAATTAATTATATAATTTGTTAGGGGTTAAATTTTTTTATTTTTACTGCTCCATCAATCCCCCCTTTGGTGATTTTTAAATCACCACATAAAACCCAAGTCATACTTCTTTTCAGGCAGCATGTCTTTCATCCTTTACTTTCTGTTATTCATATCTCTGTCTCTTCTTCATCTTGCCTTTTAGTCTCTTTATACATGCTTTCTTTCATTTTCTCCAACTCAATTTCACCCATTTCTCTCTCTCTTTCTCTCATTATTCTGTTATTTCTTCTTATCTTATTCTGTCTTACTTTTCTCTTTATACATGTTATTACTATTTTCAATGTCATGGCTAACAATATCACTATAGTTGCTACTATTATAACTTTCCCTATTACTAGTTTACTCATCCTAGTTAACCAATTTGCTACTGAGGAAAACCCTCTACCAAGTTTTCCCAAAACACTTTCAACCTCCAGTGGGACTAATTCTTTGTGCAGACTTGTAATATTTGTAATATACTTCTGTATATTTTCACTGTTATCCGGAATGTAAGTACAACAATGTTGGACTTTTAACATTCCACAGACTCCACCCTCTTTTGCCAAAAGAATATCAAGGGCAAGCCGATTTTGCATCACCATAGCTCTCATGGCAACCATTTCGGTATTTACCATTAAGAACCCTCCCGCAGTATCTGTAGACAAACGATCTACTACTGTGGATAACTTCCGAATTTTAAATGCATTCAAAGATATTCCCACTGCTGGTATCAATGCTCCAAAAATATCTCCTACAACTTCTGAAAAACTTTCCCTCTTTCTACGTGTAAATCTATTAATCATCTTGTATGTTCCCTTTTCTTCTCTGTCCATGTGAAAGATTTTTGGAAAGACCAGGCCTACATAGCAAGTTCCATACCAATGGTCCGGTAACCTGTAATAAGCTCTATTCCCACAAATATAATAGATACCTGGAAATATTGGATCTTTTCCACCTTTGAATCCCCAACCTCCCAGAATTTGATAATTGTCATGGCAGACACTGGAACCTACAAAGTAATTGTCATAGACTGTCTTATTTCTCCTAATGCACAACTTTCCTGTTTGCGGCCAGTCTAATGTCATTGCTGCATTTATCTTTTTCCCTTCATGATTTCCTTCCTCAAACGTCCATAAACGTTTTCCTTCCTCTTTTATTGCTTCTTTTTGAAATTTCATTCTTCTTTCCTCAACCATGTCTAGAAATACTTTTTCTTCTTTCCTTAACTCACAGGTAAGGTTGTTACTAACTATTTCTTCTAACGTTAATTTTCTATGTTCTAAAAAGAATTCTCCTAAAACCTTTGCTGGTTTTACTTTGTTAAGTTCTGGCACTACAGGAATGTTTGCAAATATCTTATCTATATCAGTATAATAAGATTCTAATCTACCTGTTTTATAAAATAAACTTGCTATTACACTACATGTTATTCCATAAGTCAAAGGTAAGTGATGATAAGTCACACCTTCAGATACTGATGCAGGCAATTGCATACAAACATAACAATCTCTCACTTCCATTGTTTTTACGTACTCATACAACAACTTTGTAAAAACATTCTTTGAAAAATCTGTTACTGACCTATCCTTATGCAACTCTGCACTACTTCTTAAAACAACTTGTTCTTTAATATTAGTTTCTTTTTCTTGTTTAGTATCATTCTTTGCTTCTATCACAGCTACACTAATAGGAATTGTGATTGCTAATACTATCCATATGGTCATTAATAACCCTGTACAAAAGCAGCACATTTTGCACCATCTCTTTATAAAATCACATTTATTTCTTCTATTCTCATTATTCTCCATTTTTCTTTTTCTATTTGTTAAATTTTCAGAAAATTGTGTCACTACACCTCAAAATGACTTAGACGCCACTCTGCTTTCAAAAAGTCTTTGCTTGGTACTTTCTTTAATTCTCTCCAGAATTCTTTCGTTGTCACATCCGGTGATTTGTCACATCCAGTAAAATTGTCACGTCCGGCAGAAGCACTTTAAGTCTTCACTTCAGTCCTTTTGTTGCATCTCACCTTTTCCCATCCGACTTCTCAGTCTCTGGTTTCCGTGAGTGTTTTCTTCTTCTCCTTTGTAATCTGTTAGTGCAATATACAGCCACTCAGGTGACTTAAATTTTGAATTTATTTTCCTTGTCCTTTTGGACTTTTGTAATCTTTTTCCACTGGGTTTTTCTTGTCCCTTTTGACTTGTTACTTCATTTACTTGTTCAGCATCTTCATCTTCTGCTCTTATTATTCTATATCTCAATTTTCTTACATAGCTGTTGGGCCAATTATCTCCTTTTCTTGGCCTTTTTACCTCACCCTCTCTTTCTTCTCTTTCCGACCTCCAATTTCTTTTTCTTGATTCAGTCTTTGCTTTTTCCTCTCCTCCACTTTCTTCTGTTTCTGTTTCAACTGTCTCACTATTGTCTCTTATTTTGAAACTTATAATCTCGTCATCTCCTACTGGTGGATCTGTCTTTTCCTTTTCGTTTTCCCTTATCACTGTCCCTCCTCGGGGTTCTTCCGATTTCGTGTTTTCCTCCTTACCTGCTTCTAAATTTCCCTGTTCTCCTGTTTTTCTATCTATCCCTATTGCTCCTCGGGGTTCTTCTCGATTTTCTAACTTTTTGTGTACTTCTTTCCCTACTTCACCTATTAATATTGTTTCTGAATGATTTCCACCATAACTTGTACTTGGTTGTTCATCTAACTCAATTTCTTGCTCAGTTTCTTCTCTAATTGGTTTATAACCCCAAGTTCTCTTTCGGAATTCTTCCCAATTTGCAGCTGAATCATCAGATCCTGAAGTTGTGTCAGATATTTCCAGATGTCGACTTACAGGTCGATCTTCAAGTTCTGGAACTTCTGAATTTCTTTCTTCTTCTTCTTCTTGTTCCTCTTCTTCTCTAGAGGTGTTTTCCGTTGGGGTCTCCAGATGTCGACTTTCAGGTCGATCTTCAAGTTCTGGCACCCTTTCTTTTATCTTGGTTGTTCCCGCCGTTAAACTTTTATCCCACACTTCCAGACGCCGACTCACATGTCGATCTGTAGGTTCTGGAATTCTGATTGTGTGGCTGGCATGAACCCAGTTCTTTACTCCTGCACACTTGACAGCAGTCGTTGTTACTAGGATTACCTGTCTTGGCTCATCCCAACGCGGAACTAGACAGTTTCTTCTCCTGTGGACTTTAATACGGACCCAGTCTCCTGGATTCAAGTCGTGGGCTGGTTTTCTTTCAAGAGTGGTCGCATCCGGTCCAACCTGATGAAACACAGAACGCACCACATCAGCCAGTCCTTTGCAATAATCCAGTATTAGATCATCAGTTATTGTCAATAACTTGTTGACTGGTACGTGGGCTTGTCTCATTGCTCGTCCCATGATCATTTCATGAGGACTGAGTCCCGTTTTCTTTTCAGGGATGCTTCTGATGGTCATCAGAACAAGAGGCAGTGCATCTGGCCATTTGAGTCCTGTAGCTTGACACATTTTTCCTAATCTGTTTTTAATTGTTCCATTTATCTGCTCTACTACCCCAGAAGCTTCGGGTCTGTAAGCACAATGTAGTTTTTGTTTAATACTCAATGCTTCACAAATCAATTGGATCAACTCATTTTGAAAATGTGTTCCTCTATCTGTCTCAACTGTGACTGGAAAACCATACCTCGGAATGAACTCTCGTAGCATAAGTTTTGCCACTGTTGTTCCATCATTCCTTCTTGTGGGGTATGCCTCCACCCAACGAGAGAACAAACAGACGACCACCAGAACATATCTTAATCTGTTACTAGGGGGCATCTCAATAAAATCCATCTGTATCCTTGTGAATGGACCTCCTTCTCGTCCTATTGTTCCTAGACTCACTACTGTCTTTCTTCCTGGGTTAAATTGTTGACAAATAAGACATCTTTGACAAAGACTTTCAGCAATGGCTCTGAATTTTGGATTATACCAAGTTTGTCTAAAAAGTCTGATCATTGCATCTCTCCCAATATGAGCTTGTCCATGGTACATCCGTGCCATGTCTGCAATCATGCTATCAGGCATAACTGGTCTTTCATCTCTGTATACCCACACTCCATTATCTTCCTGTCTTCTACATCCTGCTTTAATCCAGTAATCCTTTTCCTCATCTCTTGCTGTTTCTTGTAACTGCCTTACTTCATCCCATGTTTCGACTGCATTAGTGAAAAGCAAAGGACAAGAGACATGCTCCCTTTCTCTATTTCTGTTCAGGGACGCCATGTTTTCCGCACAATATCTAGCGATCTCGTCAGCATAATTATTGCCAACCGCTATGTAATCTTCGTTTTTCTTATGCGCCTTGCACTTCACTACAGCTATTTGTTTAGGCAGCTGTATCGCCTCAAGCAGTTTTTTAACATAATCTCCATTTCTGATAGGTGTTCCTGCAGATGTCAAAAATCCTCTTTGTGACCAAATCTGGCCAAAATCATGTACGATGCCGAAACCATATTGGCTATCGGTCACAATCGTGATTCGTACATTTTTCCCCAATTTACATGCTTGAATCAAAGCAATTAGTTCCGCAACTTGGGCAGACCTAACTCCTTTCAGACAAGACGCTTCCATTACAGTTGCCACTGTGCATACTGCATAAGCTGCGCTTAACACTCCTTCCTTTGTGCGTAAACATGAACCATCTACAAACATGACATAATCGGATTCCTTTAACGGTTCATCTTTTATGTCAGCTCTTGGTTTTGTGCAATATTCCAGCACATTCAGACAATCATGATCTACTTCATCTTGTTCAATTATACTCTCTTCATCTGGCAATGAAGTCGAAGGATTTACATTTATGCATCTATCTATGGTCACATTTTCTGCGCTCAAGATGACTTTTTCGTACTTAGTCAGCCGACTATGTGTCATGTACTGTGTTTTTGTTCTTGTCAAAAGAATTTCTACTGAATGGGGAACATATACTCTCAGTGGATACCCCATCACTATACCTTCACTTTGTTCCAGACTTACACAAGTAGCAGCAACTGCTTTCAAACATCCAGGCAATGCTTTTGCTATAGGATCTAAAACAGCTGAAAAGTAAGCTATAGGCCTCTTCATGGTGCCATGTTTTTGTACCAGTACTGAAAATGCACATCCATCTCTTTCACTGCAGTATAACTCAAAATCTTTCTCATAATCAGGCATGCCTAATGCAGGGGCCTCACACAGTTTCTTTTTCAATTCTTTGAAAGATTTCATTTCTTCCTTGTTTAACTCAAAAGGGTCTTTTACATCTTTCTTTGTCAATTTTTGTAATGGTTTTGCAATCAAAGAAAATCCACTTATCCATTGTCGACAATATCCAACCATTCCCAAAAACATTCTTACCTCTCTTTGAGTCATTGGTGCTCTCATTCCTTGAATCATTCTTACTCTTTCTGTCGCTATTTTCCGCACTCCTTTCTCAATTTTATGTCCTAAATACTGGACTTCTTTCTGACAAAACTGTAATTTTGAAGGGGACACCTTATGTCCTCTTTTCTCCAAATGGTTCAGTAAAGCAATTGTGTCACTTACACATGCCTCTTTGGTTTTCGATGCCACCAATAGGTCATCGATATACTGCACCATCACTGATTTTTCTGGCATTTTTAAATCTTCCAGAGATTTCTTTAGAATCTGATTAAAAATTGAGGGGCTCTCTGTATACCCCTGAGGAATTCGGCACCATGCCAAAATACGCTCTCCAAAACGGAATGCAAATAATGGCTGGCTATCTGGATGCAAAGGAATAGAGAAAAATGCATGACACAAATCTATCACAGTGTACCACTCAGCTTCATGCGGAATTTGATATAGAATCACTGCAGGGTTTGGCACTATTGGACAGCATGGTACAACTATTTTGTTGATCTTTCTCAAATCCTGTACTATTCTGTATGTTCCATTTGGCTTTTTCAGTCCCATAATAGGTGAATTACATGGACTGCTCATGATTTCTTTCAGAATTCCCTGTTCAATCATCTTATTTATCACAGGAGTTATTCCTTCAATTATTTCTGGAGTTAATTTGTACTGTGGCGTGTTTGGATAACTTATCCCTTCTTTCACTGTCACTTTTACCGGATCAACTTCTCTCATTAATCCAATGTCTTCTCCTGTAAAATCCCACACACTTTCTTTCACTGCACTTTTTAATTCTTCTGGAAG
The DNA here is from genome assembly GCA_963921515.1 of Calotriton arnoldi. Lineage (NCBI taxonomy): Eukaryota > Metazoa > Chordata > Amphibia > Caudata > Salamandridae > Calotriton > Calotriton arnoldi. The sequence goes on along the minus strand of CAWUFW010001095.1, from coordinate 2,970,244 downwards.
TTTTTCTGCATCAAATGCAGGAAACAATCCATTCATTTCAGGTTCCTGATTCATCAAAGTTACTTTATACAAAGCATCTTCGTCTGAAGTCTGAAAACCAATTCCATCTGGTGTACAATAAATTGTGCAATTCATTTTACACAAGAGGTCACGACCTAGAAGATTTACAGGACTACAATCGCACACTACAAATTTATGCATTTTCCTAAAAGAACCAATTTTTACTTCTACCAATTCAGTAAGTGGGGTTTTAATCTGCTGATTGGCAACTCCTACCACTTGGATGCATTCACCTGAGAGAGGAAGGTTCGGAATTTCCACTGACCTAACAGTAGAACGGGTAGCTCCAGTATCGACAAGGAATGTTACGTTTGCTCCATTCACTTCTCCATCCACAAAGGGACCAGACTGATCTACCTCTAGAGTTGCGCCAAGCACGCACTCTTTCCCCTCTCTTGCGCACCGTCAGAAACTTTCATCCGGGTCATCCTCACTCTGATGCAACCAATACTGGGAAATGTTAGCTGCTCTCGGCAACTGTGTTACCTGCTCTCCTCCGTAGAATCCTGTTTCTGTACTGTATCTTTGCTGGTTAACAGTGTTGGGAAGTGGTGGTTGTGGCACCTGACTTTGTTGAACAACTACCTCATTCTGCACCTGTGGAGTTAATGATTGATGTTCCGGATTAGGTTTAGGTGGGAACTTACACTCATTTCTCCAATGCCCCAATTTTCCGCAATTATGACATGGCCATTTCTTCTTTGCCTCTTCTAGACTCACTTGTCCTTTTCCTTTACCTATATTTGGTCGCATCTTATTTTGTCCTGATTCGTTTCCATTATTATTATCCAATTGAGCTTCTTGTTTTTCTGCCACTTTCACTTGTGCCCACATTGCTTTTTCTTTCAACTTACGCTGTTTACTCTCTATTTCATCACTACAATACTTAGCATACCTCAGCACCTCATCTACACTTGCATTCTGCCAGTTTATCATATGTTGCTTAATCATATCACTTATTTCTTGTTTCAAGCCAAATACAAATCGGTATACAAAATGACTCATATCCTTCTCACTTAATTCCTCATAACCACTATACTGTTTGAAAACCAACAACAATCGCTCATAATATGCATGTACACTCTCCTTGCTTTCCTGTGTAGTTCTATCAATCTTAACCCAATCTGTCTCTTTTGGAGGAATCTTATTTTTCAAAAAGGTAATCACCTTATCATATTTCTTCATCACATCTGGTCCTGGAGCTCCTGTCTTAGGATCTCTTGGATATTCTGTAGTTGGCCAGTCAACTGTAATCTTACATTCTGACCACAGATCCGTTGGTACTACTATGTCAAACAATCCATCCAAATCTATCCACAACACTTTCGAGACCTTTACAAACCTTTCTACCTGTCGGTACCACTCAACTGGCTTTTCTCTTAACTTTGGAAAGTCATTTGTAAATGACAGGATGTCCTGCCTAGTCCAGGGAACATGCACATAACTACCACCTGGAGTTTCTCTCATAGGGTACTCTTTAACAACATGTTCCTTTTCTGTTATCATAAAAGCCAATGAACCTTTGTCTACACTTTTCTCATTCTTCTTTGTCCATCTAACCTTCCATCTGTCCACATCACCCCATTTTCTCAACAAAACAATCAACTCTTTTATCTGTGTCAGCCTTCCTGCTGTATTCAAATTTTCAATATCTTTTTCACAAAAATCTACTCTGTATGGTTTCTGCAACGTTTTTACTTTTGCAAAATCTATTCCAATCTCACCGGCCACTTCTTCTAGTTTGTCATGTAAATTCTTTGCCCTCCATGTTATACTTTTGCACAGAAACATTATTTCATCATCCTGATAATTCTTTATCTTTTCTGTACCAATCGTTCCTAGAATTAATTCTTCCATGTCAATCTTCAATCTGATCACATCTAATGGTTTTTCTTCCGTTTCTTTTATTTTAAAAGCTTTTATCCACTCATTTAATTCATCAGGAGTCGGACCTATAGGAGTACTATTTATTTCTGTCCAATTTCCACTCTTTTCAGGTGTCACTGTTGCAGATTCAGTTACCATAGGCATTTTCCTACCGCTACACTCATTCACTGTCAAATTTTCAGGTGGACTTGGTCTGTAAACACTAGTCAAATTGCTCGTACCTGGACTTGTTTCTATTCTTTCCTTTTCTCTTTGGAATTGCGAACTCAAGGGAATCACCAAAGATCGTTCATCAATTTTCTGATTCTCGAAAACTGGTATTACTGGACCTATTGTTACGGGTACGGTAACTGCTTCCATATTCTTTGTTAATTCTCTAATTTTCTCAGTTAGTTCTTTTGTTGTCCTTGCCAATTCTCTTGCACTATCATTTTCTATTCCCTCAATTTGGGAAGTTCTTATTTGTTCTTGTGACCTATTTATTTCTTGTCTTTTTTCTGGGCTTTCATTTCGCATAGCTTCTATTGGTGGCGCATTTGGTGTCACCACTGTAGAATTCTGCTGATACGGAGGTGGATTTTTATTTAATATGTCTTCCAGCAACTCGTCATCCGTTTCGCTCTCATGCATATACTTTTCTCTCTCTAAATGTTTCTTTTTCTCAGTCCGTTTTTTCTTAGTCCCTTCCTCAACTGTAAAAGCTGGAAACAAACCTCCTGTCATGTTAGCACATCTCCATCGTTTTATTCTGTCCTCATGATTCATTCCCCACATTCTTCCGGGCACGAACTCATAACCTTTCATACCTCTGAATCTTTCTTTCTCGTACATCTCATCTTCCCATTCTGTTAAAGCCTCAAACTGTGTCGGTCTAGGTCTAGGTTCCAATTTAAGCATCTTTTCTTTTAAATTCCGTAAAATCGCTACATTAAAAGAACCATTTTCAGGAAAAGCCAATGCTCCATCATTCTTTGTATATTTTACCCAATTATCCAACCATATGCACGTATGATATCCATATTTCAGCATCATATGTGAAGCTGCTGATTTCGGCGGAGGAATTACTTGTCCCTCTCTAGTCACAACCTTTTTGTCTTTCTTAAAGAAATTCTTTAATTTCGTTGTCCATGACGTTCTCTCCCTTTCATACTCGTAATATGGCATGTTTTCTATTTGTTTTCTCTTTACTCTAACGCTGTTTCTGTGTACGGAACTTCGTCCAATTACAGCGCGATTCACACTAACGTACCAATCAGAACAATTTCCACCGTCCGCGAACCAACCAATCCTAGCGCGGCACTTTTCTACGTCACTCCTGCTCTGTATTCACGTGACTAGTGCACTAACCAATCCTAGCGCGGCACTTTTTCACGTCACTTCTACTCTTTACCCCTCCTTTACAAAATTTATCGGCAATTTTTCTTTTTACAGTTTTCTTCGTTAGTTACAACAAATAAACAATTCCATAGTCTGATTCGCTAAACAAAGTGACAGCTTTGTCCTTTTACACAAGAATCCTGTTTTTCCAGTAGGCAGCGCTTACCTCTACCCTACCACAGATTTATTTACTTTCGCCGATAAAGTAGCACTTCCCTCTACCTTACCCTTCTTTCAAACAAACAATTTACTCGTTTCTCTGGGGATAAGACACATGTGGAGACTAGGCTCCTGAGAATTAAGGCCAAAGTTTCACAAGTAAACGTGATTTGCTATTTCATTTACACACTTTTCACACCGAAAACCCTAACATAACACAACCTGTGTTATAACCAAAATGAATTCAGACCATGTACCAAATTCCATGTGACTTCTCTTGCCACACGTGTTCCACTTCCTACATCCCAGAAGCGTGAAAACTTACATATAACATAACGCGACTCAACATATAGTGTTAGTCATCAAATAATCAATAATCAATAAACAATAATCACTAAACTAATCTATAGAAAACCATAACTCTGCTACCAAGAAATCTGATGCAGCGCGTACAATAAAAACTATCCTCCTCCCAGGCTACTTATAGGTCATCCAGGGGCAAACTATATTTCTCATATCCACATGACGATGGGGCCCATAAACATCGCCTAAACACACACACATACACTCCTGGATTTCCTTTTACACCTTTATGAAATTCCGTACTCCTAGGAGAAGCATGAGAACTAAATGGAGAACACCATTTTGTGTACCGCTGGAAGAGCAAGGATATCTATTTACCTTAATTTGTCACTTTCTTTTAATTATTTCTTAAGATATTCCTGCTCATTGTTTTGTCGATGAATCATTCATTTAAGAAATTAGTTCATAGTGATTAAGACCAGCTGAATCACAATCAACCAATTACTCAGGTCACAATCAATTAGGAAAATAACCACTGAGTCATTTTGGTTTTTAAAGAATCTTAAATTTTATATAATTTTAAAAACATGAAAAGATTTAATACTTTATTCAATTATTCATTTTAAATTCACAATTTTATTAAGCATAATCAATTTATTGCAGAAAGGAAATTTTGTCATGAAGCCAAAAACCTTAGTTACCTGCCTAGCTTCCTAATTTAGCCTAATGATTTCTAACCTAACTTTGGGATTAGAAATAGCCTGATTCTCATACTCAACTGTAAAGTTAAGACCGCAACAGCAACTTCAGCTCGTCAGCATCAGCTACCTGCAACCCGTCTCCTCTACTGCAACCACGACTCTCGAACTGCAACTCTCTGTGACTGCAACCGCGACTGACCCCCTCCCACTAAGAGTAGGCCCTCTTATACCCCAATTCTAACTTTGCTAACTAACTGTTGCAACATTAATATCACGCTTTTCTTTCATTGGTCCATGCATGTCATCTTATTCATTCTTTAATCAAGTTCTCTTGGATTCAAGGGTCCTTGGATCATTTCCTTTCCCATATGCTTAAACATTTCCATCCGATTCGATCAGTTCATTTGTATCTCCTTTTGACACATTCAAGAACTCCGCAGTCATTGTCCTTTCTCTTGGGCTCCTTTCCCACGGACTCTCTCCTGATCATCACGGCACACTATCAGTTCAATTAGGTCACACCAGCCTTGACCATTTCTTGCATCCTAGCCTCTCAGAGACATCACGCGGCTCCAGATTTCTTCAATCTCATCCCGTACCACGTGTCCCCTTGCGCCTGCGCACATCTTCCCACTGGCGGCCATTTTATCTCGCCACTCGGTTCTACTTTAGAAGCACTAATTTGAGGCAAATAAAACATAATTAAAATAGAGAAAAATATCCCTTTCGTTTCCCTCCCGTCTACGTACCCCAATTAGTTGTTACCTAGCAAAAAGCGACATTTAAGCTGCTCCTTACTTACCATCACTATTGTTTTTGCAACGACACATTTTATTTCTATGAAGCACAAACATGCATTTATTTTATTTAGTACGCTTTTTATTCTTACGTTATGATTAGACACACGGACATTCATTATTAGATTATTTAGCACGTACATTAGCATATTACCATTCCCACATATACAATGTTGATTAATACATTTAAACGAACATTTTTAATTAATTAATTATATAATTTGTTAGGGGTTAAAAAATTTTATTTTTACTGCTCCATCACAGGATATATAAAGGATAGCGGACACAAATGTACATTTTGCATATTATAGTTACTCGAGAACAAGTCCCCAGGTTTCTAGGAGCGGTGACTAGGTAATCCGAGGGGAGGCACTAGTCCGGAGTTGATCAGGGTCTCTGTGCTGGTAGAAGGCAACATTTAACTGAGGAATTTACCCATAAGGTCGGTTTTGGCCTCCTTCTTGAAGCGTGCCAGAGAAGGGATTCTTCTGATGGCGGGCGGGAGAGAGTTCCATATTCTTGGGGTGGCCCCCGAGAAGGCCCGATTGTAGGTTTTTCTTTTCCGGAAGCGTGCAGGTTGAAGCAGGAGGTCTCTGGCGGATCGGGAGTTTCTGATTCCTCCGGATACCACCAATTTCTGTGCAAGGTAAGCAGGGGAGTTTGAGTATAAGGCCTTGTGTGTGATGCAGGCCAGTTTAAGCTGTATTCTAGCCTCAAGAGGAAGCCAGTTCAAAGCTTTCAGGTGTGGAGAAATGTGGTCGAATTTTCTTGAGCTGGTAAGAAGTCTGGCGGCAGTGTTGAGGCAGGCTTTTAGAGGTGCCAGGGAGACCTTAGGTAAACCCGAGAGGGTAGAGCAGCCGTATTCCAGTCTGGAGATGACAAGAGCTTGGACTGCCATTTTTAGGTCGGCAGTGTCGAGGAAGGGTTTCAGTTTCCTGAGGTAGCTCAGGTGGAATCTGGCTGATTTGGCCATCACGTTGATGTGGTCCCGCATGTTCAAATTTCTGTCCAGGGTAATTCCCAGAGATTTGGCCGAGTCCACGATGGTCGGTGAGCAATCTAAGGCTGTGATAGCCTTAATCCATGTCTGCATCTCGGGATTGGTTTTTGGGGGGGAAATTAGGAGAAATTCTGTTTTCTTTGCGTTGAGTTTGAGATGATTGGAGGCGAGCCATTGGACAGTCTCTTTCAGGGCCTCATTCAGGGAGAGAATCTCCTCGAGGGATGAGGTTTTGATGTAGATCTGGGTGTCATCAGCGTACATATGGTAGGAGATATTCGCTGTGCGTAGGAATTCGGCAGGAAATTCCAGGTAGAGGTTGAAGAGGGTAGGGGACAGGGTTGATCCTTGAGGGACTCCAACCATGACCGGAGATGGAGCCGATAGGTTGCCATTGAGTAGGAATCTCTGTGATCGGTTTTGGAGGAAGGACCTGAACCATTCTAGAACGGAGCCAAATTTGCGTCCTTTTCTTCCCACATCATGGGGATTCCAAAGGTATACAGGGTTTGTGGATTCCCCTGGAGGGGACCCATAAATTAGCCAAAATACAGCTAAATTTTGTTTGTTTTTAAAAGAAATGGGGAAAAAGTGCTGCAAATGAAAGCGTCTGGTTTTTTCCCTGCAAATGGTATCAACAAAGGGTTTGTGGGGCTGAAATCACCATTTTCCCAGCTTTTAGGCACTGACAGACTTTTGTCAGAAAACCAACATTTTTTACCCAGTTTTGGCATTTTTGTGGGATATAGCCTATTTTTGCTATTTTGTGTGCTTTCAACCTTCTTCCAGTTAATGGTAGAAATGGGTATGAAAGCAATAATGGATCCTGGAAAGCTATACATTTTAGTAAAGTAGATACAATTCTGAATCCAGCAAGGGGTCATTTGTGTAGATCCTTCAAGGATTCTTTATAGAAACTAACAGTTAAATATAGGAAAAATTGAAAATTAGTTGAAAAAAACAGCCATTTGTGCCAACGTTTTCACTTGTAACTTCTTCTAATTGTGACAGCTGTTTGAAAGCAATATACTGTTACATCCGCTGGACCTTTCTGGTTGTGGGGATATATAGGACTTGTAGGTTCACCAAGAACCCGACGAACCCAGAGCCAATAACTGACCAGTGTCTTGCAATGGTTTTTCATTGTGTACCGGGTATATAGCAATTAATTTGGGAAAATATATACATGGAAAAATCGGTATGAAAGACACCTATGTATTTCTAAAATCAGAACAACATATGGAGTTTAGAAACAGTAGTTATTTGCACATTTCCGAAATTGTGAGTACCCATACTAGCATGAGAATTATAGGTCATTTTTCAAAATGACTTCTTTTTTACACATTGTCTTTCATTTGGAAGGCAGAAATGCATCGAAAGTCAATAGGTAATAACAGTTGCTTTACTATTCTGTGTTACCCTAAGTCTCCTGATAAAAATGGTACCTCACTTGTGTGGGTAGGCCTAGTGCCCACGACAGGAAACTGCCCAAAACGCAACGTGGACACACCACATTTTCACAGTGAAAACGGACCCTTATTTTGCAAAGTGCCTAGCTGTAGATTTTGAACCCTAGCTCTGCCGGCACCAAGGGAAACCTAGCAAACCTATACATTTTTTAAAAGTAGACACCCAGGGGAATCCAGGATGGGGTGACTTGACTGGCTCCCACCAGGTTTTGTTACCCAGAATCCCTTACAAACCTAAAAATATGTTAAAAAAACACATTTCCCTCACATTTCTGTGGTGGAAAGTACTAGAATCTGTGCGGATCCACAAAATTCCACCCACCCCGCATTCCCCAAAATCTTCTGAGAAAAATGGTACCTCACTTGGGTGGGTAGGCCTAGTGCCCACGACAGGAAACGGCCCAAAATGCAACGTGGACACACCACATTTTTCGCAGTGAAAACTGACCCTTTTTTTGCAAAGTGCCTAGCTGTAGATTTTGAACCCTAGCTCTGCCGGCACCTAGGGAAACCTACAAACCTATACATTTTTGAAAACTAGACACCCATGGGAATCCAGGATGGGGTGACTTGACTGGCTCTCACCAGGTTCTGTTACCCAGAATCCCTTGCAAACCTAAACATTTGTCCAAAAAAACACATTTTCCTCACATTTCTGTGGTGGAAAGTTCTGGAATCTGCGTGGATCCACAAAATTCTACCCACCCCGCGTTCCCCAAAGTCTTCCAAGAAAAATGGTACCTCACTTGTGTGGGTAGGCCTAGTGCCCGCGACAGGAAACGGCCCAAAACGCAACGTGGACACACCACGTTTTCACAGTGAAAACTGACCCTTTTTTTGCAAAGTGCCTAGCTGTAGATTTTGAACCATAGCTCTGCCGGCACCAAGGGAAACCTAGAAAACCTATACATTTTTGAAAAGTAGACACCCAGGGGAATCCAGGATGGGGTAACTTGACTGGCTCTCACCAGGTTTTGTTACCCAGAATCCCTTGCAAACCTAAAAATATATTTTTAAAAAACAAATTTTCCTCACATTTCTGTGGTGGAAAGTTCTGGAATCTGCGTGGATCCTCAAAATTCCACCCACCCCGCCTTCCCCAAAGTCTTCTGAGAAAAATGGTACCTCACTTGTTTGGGTAGGCCTAGTTCCCGCGACAGGAAACGGCCCAAAACGCAACGTGGACACACCACATTTTCACAGTGAAAACGGACCCTTTTTTTGCAAAGTGCCTAGCTGTAGATTTTGAACCCTAGCTCTGCCGGCACCTAGGGAAACCTAGCAAACCTATACATTTTTGAAAACTAGACACCCAGGGGAATCCAGGATAGGGTGACTTGAGTGGCTGTCACCAGGTTCTGGTACCCAGAATCCCTTGCAAACCTAAACATTTGTCAAAAAAAAAACACATTTTCCTCACATTTCTGTGGTGGAAAGTTCTAGAATCTGCGTGGATCCACAAAATTCCACGCACCCCGCATTCCCCAAAGTCTTCTGAGAAAAATGGTACCTCACTTGTGTGGGTAGGCCTAGTGCCCACGACAGGAAACGGCCCAAAACGCAACGTGGACACACCAAATTTTCGCAGTGAAAACGGACCCTTTTTTTGCAAAGTGCCTAGCTGTAGATTTTGAACCCTAGCTCTGCCGGCACCTAGGGAAACCTAGCAAACCTATACATTTTTGAAAACTAGACACCCAGGGGTATACAGGATGGGGTGACTTGACTGGCTCCCACCAGGTTCTGTTACCCAGAATCCCTTGCAAACCTAAACTTTTGTCAAAAAAAACACATTTTCCTCAACATTTCTGTGGTGAAAAGTTCTGGAATCTGGGTGGATCCACAAAATCATACCCACCCCGCGTTCCCCAAAGTCTTCCAAGAAAAATGGTACCTCACTTGTGTGGGTAGGCCTAGTGCCCGCGACAGGAAACGGCCCAAAACGCAACGTGGACACACCACGTTTTCACAGTGAAAACTGACCCTTTTTTTGCAAAGTGCCTAGCTGTAGATTTTGAACCATAGCTCTGCCGGCACCAAGGGAAATCTAGAAAACCTATACATTTTTGAAAAGTAGACACCCAGGGGAATCCAGGATGGGGTGACTTGACTGGCTCTCACCAGGTTTTGTTACCCAGAATCCCTTGCAAACCTAAAAATATATTTTTAAAAAACACATTTTCCTCACATTTCTGTGGTGGAAAGTTCTGGAATCTGCGTGGATCCACAAAATTCCACCCACCCCGCCTTCCCCGAAGTCTTCTGAGAAAAATGGTACCTCACTTGTTTGGGTAGGCCTAGTTCCCGCGACAGGAAACGGCCCAAAACGCAACGTGGACACACCACATTTTCACAGTGAAAACGGACCCTTTTTTTGCAAAGTGCCTAGCTGTAGATTTTGAACCCTAGCTCTGCCGGCACCTAGGGAAACCTAGCAAACCTATACATTTTTGAAAACTAGACACCCAGGGGAATCCAGGATAGGGTGACTTGACTGGCTGTCACCAGGTTCTGGTACCCAGAATCCCTTGCAAACCTAAACATTTGTCCAAAAAAAACCACATTTTCCTCACATTTCTGTGGTGGAAAGTTCTAGAATCTGCGTGGATCCACAAAATTCCAGGCACCCCGCATTCCCCAAAGTCTTCCGAGAAAAATGGTACCTCACTTGTGTGGATAGGCCTAGTGCCCACGACAGGAAACGGCCTAAAATGCAACATGGACACACCAACTTTTCGCAGTGAAAACGGACCCTTTTTTTGCAAAGTGCCTAGCTGTAGATTTTGAACCCTAGCTCTGCCGGCACCTAGGGAAACCTAGCAAACCTATACATTTTTGAAAACTAGACACCCAGGGGTATACAGGATGGGGTGACTTGACTGGCTCCCACCAGGTTCTGTTACCCAGAATCCCTTGCAAACCTAAACTTTTGTAAAAAAAAACACATTTTCCTCAACATTTCTGTGGTGAAAAGTTCTGGAATCTGCGTGGATCCACAAAATTCCACCCACCCCGCGTTCCCCAAACTCTTCCAAGAAAAATGGTACCTCACTTGTGTGGGTAGGCCTAGTGCCCGCAACAGGAAACGGCCCAAAACGCAACGTGGACACACCACATTTTCACAGTGAAAATGGACCCTTTTTTTGCAAAGTGCCTAGCTGTAGATTTTGAACCCTAGCTCTGCCGGCACCTAGGGAAACCCATGAAACCTATACATTTTTGAAAATTAGACACCCAGGGGAATCCAGGATAGGGTGACTTGACTGGCTGTCACCAGGTTCTGGTACCCAGAATCCCTTGCAAACCTAAACATTTGTCAAAAACAAAACACATTTTCCTCACAGTTCTGTGGTGGAAAGTTCTAGAATCTGCGTGGTTGCACAAAATTCCACCCACCCCGCATTCCCCAAAGTCTTCCGAGAAAAATGGTACCTCACTTGTGTGGGTAGGCCTAGTGCCCACGACAGGAAACGGCCCAAAACGCAACGTGGACACACTAAATTTTCGCAGTGAAAATGGACCCTTTTTTTGCAAAGTGCCTAGCTGTAGATTTTGAACCCTAGCTCTGCCGGCACCTAGGAAAACCTAGCAAACCTATACATTTTTTAAAACTAGACAACCAGGGGAATCCAGGATGGGGTGACTTGACTGGCTCTCGCCAGGTTCTGTTACCCAGAATCCCTTGCAAACCTAAAATGTTGTAAAAAAAACCACATTTTCCTCACATTTCTCTGGAGAAAAGTTCTGGAATCTGCGTGGATCCACAAAGTTCCACCCACCCCGCGTTCCCCAAAGTCTTCCAAGAAAAATGGTACCTCACTTGTGTGGGTAGGCCTAGTGCCCGTGACAGGAAACGGCCCAAAATGCAACATGGACACACCACGTTTTCACAGTGAAAACTGACCCTTTTTTTGCAAAGTGCCTAGCTGTAAATTTTGAACCCTAGCTCTGCCGGCACCAAGGGAAACCTAGCAAACCTATACATTTTTGAAAGGTAGACACCCAGGGGAATCCAGGATGGGGTGACTTGACTGGCTCTCACCAGGTTTTGTTACCAAGAATCCCTTGCAAACCTAAACATTTGTCAAAAAAAACACATTTTCCTCACATTTCTGTGGTGTAAAGTTCTGGAATCTGCGTGGATCCACAAAATTCCACCCACCCCGCCTTCCCCAAGGTCTTCTGAGAAAAATGGTACCTCACTTGTGTGGGTAGGCCTAGTGCCCGCAACAGGAAACGGCCCAAAACGCAACTTGGACACACCACATTTTCACATTGAAAACGGACCCTTTTTTTGCAAAGTGCCTAGCTGTAGATTTTGAACCCTAGCTCTGCCAACACCTAGGGAAACCTAGCAAACCTATACATTTTAGAAAACTAGACACCCAGGGGAATACAGGATGGGGTGACTTGACTGGCTCTCACCAGGTTCTGTTACCCAGAATCCCTTGCAAACCTAAACTTTTGTAAAAAAAAAACACATTTTCCTCACATTTCTGTGGTGGAAAGTTCTGGAATCTGCGTGGATCCACAAAATTCCACCCACCCCGCGTTCCCCAAAGTCTTCCTAGAAAAATGGTACCTCACTTGGTGGGTAGGCCTAGTGCCCGCTACAGGAAACGGCCCAAAACGCAACGTGGACAGGTCACATTTTCACAGTAAAACGGACCCTTTTTTTGCAAAGTGCCTAGCTGTAGATTTTGAACAATAGCTCTGCCGGCACCTAGGGAAACCTAGCAAACCTACACATTTTTGAAAAGTAGACACCCAGGGGAATCCAGGATAGGGTGACTTGACTGGCTTTCACCAGGTTCTGGTACCCAGAATCCCTTGCAAACCTAAAAATTTGTCCAAAAAAACACATTTTCCTCACATTTCTGTGGTGGAAAGTTCTGGAATCTGCATGGATCCACAAAATTCTACCCACCCCGCGTTCCCCAAAGTCTTCAAAGAAAAATCGTACCTCACTTGTGTGGGTAGGCCTAGTGCCCGCGACAGAAAACGGCCCAAAACGCAACGTGGACACACCACATTTTTACAGTGAAAACGGACCCTTTTTTTGCAAAGTGCCTAGCTGTAGATTTTGAACCCTAGCTCTGCCGGCACCTAGGGAAACCCATGAAACCTATACATTTTTTAAAAGTAGACACCCAGGGGAATCCAGGATGGGGTGACTTGACTGGCTCTCACCAGGTTCTTTTACCCAGAATCCCTTGCAAACCTAACATTTTGTTAAAAAAAACACATTTTCCTCATATTTCTGTGGTGGGAAGTTCTGGAATCTGCGTGGATCCACAAATTTCCTCCCACCCAGCGTTTCTCCATGTCTCCCGATAAAAATGGTACCTCACTCGCGTGGGTGGGTCAAGTACCCACGACAGGCAAGGGCCTAAAACCTATTGAGGCGACATCAAAATTACCCATTACAAAACAACCTGGTTTTGCACGGGGGTCCCATGAGTTTTTGGCCCCGGGCTCGGCGGCCATCTAGGGAAACCTACCAAACCCACACATTTCTGAAAACTAGACACCCAGGGGGGTCCAGCGAGGTATGGTTTGCGTGGGTCCCCCAACATTTTCCTACCCAGAATCCCCTGCAAACCTCAAATTTAGCTGAAAAAAACACTTTTTTCTCAAATTTCTGTGTGGGAAAGTTCTGGAATCTGCGTGGATCCACAAATTTCCTCCCACCCAGCGTTCCTCCAGGTCTCCCAATAACAATGGTACCTCACTTGTGTGGGTGGGTCAAGTACCCGCGACAGGCAAGGGCCCAAAGCCTATTGAGGCGACATCAAAATTACCCATCGCAAAACAACCTGGTTTTGCAAGGGGGGGTCCCATGAGGTTTTGGCCGCGGGCTCAGCGGTCATCTAGGGAAACTTACCAAACCCTCACATTTCTGAAAACTAGACACCCGGGGGAGTCCAGCGAGGTATGGCTTGCGTGGGTCCCCCAACATTTTCCTACCCAGAATCCCCTGCAAACCTCAAATTTAGCTGAAAAAATCACTTTTTTCTCAAATTTCTGTGTGGGAAAGTTCTGGAATCTGCATGGATCCACAAATTTCCTCCCACCCAGCATTCCCCCAGGTCTCCCGATAAAAATGGTACCTCACTTGTGTGGGTAGGCATAGTGGCTGCAACAGGAAATGGCCCAAATCGTACTGTGGAGACTTCAAAATTACCTATAACAAAACTACCTGGTTTAAGGGGTGGCACCTGGGGCTTTGGCCCCGGGCTCGTCGCCATCTAGGGAAACCTACCAAACCCACACATTTCTGAAAACTAGACACCCTGGGGAGTCCAATGAGGTATGGCTTGCATGGATCCCCCAACGTTTCCCTACCCAGAATGTCCTGCAAACCTCAAATTTAGCTGAAAAAAACACATTTTCCACATATTTTTGGGTGGAATCACCGTGCCGGCACAAATGTCCTACCCCACAGCGTTCCCCTCAGTCTCCCGAGTAAAATGATACCTCACTTGCGTGGGTGTCCAATGCAGAATTGGCTAAAAACGTATTTTAAAAAAATATAGCGCTTCGAATTCTTGGTGCTATACCCTTAATCCCTATGTTTTGGGCTCTTCCCAGTCACAGGCCCTTGCCCCACCCACACAAGTGAGGTATCATTTTACTCGGGAGACTGAGCGGAACGCTGTGGGGTAGGACATTTGTGCCGGCACGGTGATTCCACCCAAAAATATGTGGTTTTTTCAGCTAAATTTGAGGTTTGCAGGGCATTCTGGGTAGGGAAACGTTGGGGGATCCACGCAAGCCATACCTCATTGGACTCCCCAGGGTGTCTAGTTTTCAGAAATGTGTGGGTTTGGAAGGTTTCCCTAGATGGCGGCGAGCCCGGGGCCAAAATCCCAGGTGCCCCCCCAAAACCAGGTAGTTTTGTTATAGGTAATTTTGAAGTCTCCACAGTACGATTTGGGCCATTTCCTGTTGCAGCCACTATGCCTACCCACACAATTGAGGTACCATTTGTATCGGGAGACCTGGGGGAACGCTGGGTGGGAGGAAATTTGTGGATCCACGCAGATTCCAGAACTTTCCCACACAGAAATTTGAGAAAAAAGTTATTTTGTCAGCTAAATTTGAGGTTTGCAGGGGATTCTGGGTAGGAAAATGGTGGGGGACCCACGCAAGCCATACCTCGCTGGACTCCCCCGGGTGTCTAGTTTTCAGAAATGTGTGGGTTTGGTAGGTTTTCCTAGATGGCCGCCGAGCCCGGGGCCAAAAACTCATGGGACCCCCCTTGCAAAACCAGGTTGTTTTACGATGGGTAATTTTGATGTCGCCTCAATAGGTTTTGGGCCCTTGCCTGTCGCGGGTACTTGACCAACCCACGCGAGTGAGGTACCATTTTTATCGGGAGACCTGGGGGAACACTGGGTGGGAGGAAATTTGTGGATCCACGCAGATTCCAGAACTTTCCCACACAGAAATTTGAGAAAAAAGTTATTTTTTCAGCTAAATTTGAGGTTTGCAGGGGATTCTGGGTAGGAAAACGTTGGGGGACCCACGCAAGCCATACCTAGCTGGACTCCACCGGGTGTCTAGTTTTCAGAAATGTGTGGGTTTGGTAGGTTTCCCTAGATGGCCGCCGAGCCCGGGGCCAAAAACTCATGGGACCCCCCTTGCAAAACCAGATTGTTTTGCGATAGGTAATTTTGATGTCGCCTCAATAGGTTTTGGGCCCTTGCCTGTCGCGGGTACTTGACCCACCCACGCGAGTGAGGAACCATTTTTATCGGGAGACCTGGGGGAATGCTGGGTGGGAGGAAATTTGTGGATCCACGCAGATTTCAGAACTTTCCCACATAGAAATGTGAGAAAAAAGTGATTTTTTCAGCTAAATTTGAGGTTTGCAGGGGACTCTGGGTAGGAAAACGTTGGGGGACCCACGCAAGCCATACCTCGCTGGACTCCCCCGGGTGTCTCGTTTTCAGAAATGTGTGGGTTTGCTAGGTTTCCCAAGATGGTCGCCGAGCCCGGGGCCAAAAAGCCAGTGGGCACCCCTTGCAAAACCAGGTTGTTTAGGGATAGGTAATTTTGATGTCGCTTCAATAGGTTTTGGGCCCTTGCCTGTCGCGGGTACTTGACCCACCCACACAAGTGAGGTACCGAATTTATCGGGAGACCTGGGGGGAATGCTGGGTGGTATGAAAATTGTGGTTTGTTTTACAACAGAATATTATGACACAGTAATGCAAGGAAAATGCGTGACTATAGTTACATTTTGAGGTTTGCATGGCATTGTGAGTAAAAAAACTTGTTGGGATCCATGAGAGGCACACCACCCAGCACTCCCCATTTTTTTTTTACATTTACAAAAATATCTAAAGTTGGTACATTTTCCCTAGAGACAGACTACACCTTAGCACAGAAAGACAAATGAGACAAATATGACTGCCTATCCACCTGTTCCTCAAGTACACACACATACTGGTTGGATTTGGCACGAGGGTGAGTGAAAGGTTCAAAATTTATATTTTATTAACAAGAGATTTCACAAAAAGGAAATGCACTGTTAATAATTAAAAGGTTAAAAACCTGAACCAATGACTCACAGCTCGTGAGCTGTAAAGCCACGGCAAGGCACCAACCTCTTTACAGGCCATTCACACACCTTTCATACTTGACACACACTTTCACACCACCAGCTGCGGCCCCAGCACATTACAACACTTATATCCACAGACAATGTGGAGACAATGTACACCCTGGCAGAGAGAGACAGAAAAGACAAATATTCTTTCAAAATGAACAATTCCTTAAGTACTCACACATACTGGTTGGATTTGGCACAAGGGTGAGTGAAGGTTCAGAGCGTAAAATTCTATTAACA
The DNA here is from genome assembly GCA_963921515.1 of Calotriton arnoldi. Classification (NCBI taxonomy): domain Eukaryota; kingdom Metazoa; phylum Chordata; class Amphibia; order Caudata; family Salamandridae; genus Calotriton; species Calotriton arnoldi. The sequence continues at coordinate 2,953,637 of CAWUFW010001095.1, read as the reverse complement.
AGTGATTTCACAAAAAGGAAATGCACCGTTAATAATTAAAAGATTAAAAACCTGAACCAATGACTCACAGCTCGTGAGCTGAAAAGCCACGGCAAGGCACCAACCTCTTTACAGGCCATTCGCACACCTTTCACACGTGACACACAAGACCATTCACACCGCCAGCCGCAGTCCCAGCACATTACAACATTCACATCAACAGACAGCGCCATTAAAGGGCCCATCACTTTCATACGCCCACATGACTGACACATCAATCACACCGGCTGGTGGTTGACATAGTGTCTGCAGTGGCGTTTGACTAGCAGAGTGTGTAATGACCAGCAGCAAGTCACTACTCACACACTGCCAGCCAAATGCCAGCCCACGCACACCGACAGCCAAGCACCATCCCACCCCCACTGCCAGCCAACCTCCATTCCACGTACACCGCCAGCCAAGCGCCAGTCCACGCACACCGCCAGCCAAGCGCCAATCCACGCACAACGCCAGTCAAGCGCCAGTCCACACACACCGCCAGCCAAGCGCCAGTCCACGCACACCGCCAGCCAAGCACCAGTCCATGCACACCACCAGCCAAGCACCAATACACGTACACCGCCAGCCAAGTGCCAGTCCACACACACCACCAGCCAAGCACCAGTCCACGCACACCGCCAGCCAAGCACCAATCCACGCACACCACCAGCCAAGCGCCAGTCCACGCACATCGCCAGCCAAGTGCCAATCCACGCACACCGCAAGCCAAGCGCCAATCCACGCACACCGCCAGCCAAGCACCAGTCCACGCACACCGCCAGCCTAGTGCCAGTCCACGCACACCGCCAGCCTAGTGCCAGTCCACGCACACCGCCAGACAAGCGCCAGTCCACGCACACCGCCAGCCAAGCGCCAGTCCACGCACACCGTCATTAATTTTGTTTTAACAAGAAAGAAAACACAAACCAATTGCAACTAGATACAAAACTATAACTACAAAAACAACAGCAGTAAAGACATCTTTCTATTGCCAAACGTGAAACTGAACAACAACTATAAAAAACCATACAGACCAGGCAGTACACTATTAGACTCACGGTTGCTCTCAAACACTCTTTTGAGTGTGATACAATCTGAAACATGTGGGCACACACAGCCCTGGATTAGAAGGACAATCGGCACAGTGCATACGACTCTCCTTCCGCATACCTCTTCGCAAGCAGACTCTACATCTCTTACAGGGATTGGTTTTTTTGGGCGTGGGAGGAATTAAATCAGGAAAGTGGCTATCTTTCAATCTAGCCACATCCTCCACCACTTCAACTCTAGGAACACTTGCCTGTTCCACAACAACAAGGCTGCCTATCACAGACTCCTGAAACTGAGCAAAAGTAATCTTTGACGCAGGAGAACACTCCTTGAACACAGCAAAAGCATTGAAAGTTGCTAAATTGAAGAGATGGATGGCCAACTTCTTATACCAAATGTAAGCCTTACGAACAGCAGTGTAAGGTTCCAACCTCTGATCTACTCTATCGACACCACCCATGTGCTTATTGTAGTCTACAATGCACACAGGTTTGCGCAGTTCAGCAACCTGACCCCAAACAGTCACAGGTGAAGTACTCTCATCATGAATGGTAGTCAGCATGTACACATCCCTCCTGTCCACAAATTTCACAGCTAGCAGTTCCTCACTACGTAAGGCACTGCACTGTCCCCTCTGAAGCTTTTTGCAAACAAGCCCTTTTGGGTAACCTTTACGGTTAGATCGGATTGTACCACAAGCAAAAGTGTCCACTTTAAACAATTCCTTAAACAATTGCACAGCAGTGTAGAAGTTATCAAGGTACAAATGGGGGCCTCTGTTAAACAGTCCTCTAGCAAGATCCCACACAATTTTCTCTGAAACTCCAAAAGTGGACGGACAACCAGGGGGGTCAATAGTGGAATTCCTACCAGTGTACACCCGAAAATTATAGACATATCCTGTCCTACTCTCAGACAACATATACATCTTAATTCCATAACGTGCCCTCTTGCTAGGAATGTACTGCCTAAAAACCAAACGGCCCTTGAATAGGACCAAAGACTCATCAACAGCTATTTCTTTCCCTGGAGTATAGATCTCTGAAAATCGATCCACAAAGTGATCAAGAACAGGCCAAATCTTAAAAAGACGGTCACAGTCAGGGTGATCTCGTGGCAGCGCCAAAGCATTATCAACAAAATGCAGCATCCGAAGCAAAAGTAAATACCGATCACGACTCATAATTGCAGGAAATATGGCCGTTGCCATCAAGGGACTGGTAGACCAATATGAAGCCATGGACAGCTTCCTTATCAAGCCCATCAAAAAAGTAAAACCCAAAAACTTCTTCATCTCATCCAGATTTGTGTGAGTCCACCGGGTAGCTCTAGAGCGGGGCCTAAGTCTGGCACTGTTGTCCCTCAAAAACTGTTCAGCATACAAATTAGTCTGCTCAACAATCCCAGCCAAAAATACATCATCCATGAACAACTGAAAAAATGTATAGGCAAAATATTTTCACAATCCACTCTACACCCTGCATCACCACTACAGGCAGGCAACACCGGCTGCACCATGTTTGGATCAACCCAGAGTCCAGCACTTGCAGTAGCCTTAGGCTGCAATACCGATGTCTCTTGCGGCACCATCGACACATCAGTGTCCTCCTCTAAAACAGGAACTTCATCCACACTGAGAGTAGCTTCATCTGCACTGAGAGTAGCTTCATCATCAGATGATTCCTCATGGACAGAAAACTCACTGCCAGAATCTTGCACTGCCACCTCTCCCTCAGACGCACTGTCAGTCTCATAATCCTGCTCAGAGGAAGATTCAAAAAGCATACCAACCACCTGCTGAGCAGTAATTCTACGGCTATCCATATTCCTTACTAATAAAGGTAACTTGTCAAACAAGTAAACAACAACAAACACTTTGTAAAATAAGCAATAAACAAAATGTGTCTTTATCACAAAGACCTATATACTCCAAAACTATACCACTCACTTGACAGAAGCAGCTAGACTCACCACCACCTACTCTGCACAGACACAGTAAGGATCAAAAATATCCCACTAAAAAAGAAAAAGAAAAAAGAAAATTACACATAAGACAATGCAAAAGACATCGCAAAGAATTTCATGCTCAGAACACTAACTAAATATGCTGCCATTATGACACCACTTACAAAAAAATTCATTCATGCATGACAATAATACTCATTTGGAGTAAACACAACAAAAATGTTTTTCTTACCAAATAAATGCAATTACGCAAAACTGCAGAACAACCACTGCCGAAACCGCAAACAAGAATCAAAAGCTTTACACTAGAATAAAAAGGAGAAAAAAACATTACAATCACATATCCAAATAATGCACCAGTCCACACACAATCCACCAACCAAGCTAAGGGGTAGGTGGGCCTAAGAGTATAAATAAAATATTCACCCCCGTAAAAGGGGAGCAACCCTTGCCCAAGAGGCCACTCCCCAACACCAAAATTTAAAAACCCTGGTGTCTAGTGGCATCTGCCCCCAGATGGGCATAAAAACATACTGCTGATCTGCCACCCAAAGAGGGCAGAAATGGACCCAATCATTCTCCCATAAAGGGAGCGACCCTTGCCCAAGGGGCCGCTCCCCAACATAACAAAAATAAATCCCTGGTGGCCTAGTGGCCATATAAAAAAAAAATCAGCCGATCTGCCCCCCAGGGGGGGCAGAAACAGCCAAATTGCCAAGGGGCCACTCCCCACAAATAAATCCCTGGTGGTCTAGTGGGCCCGATTTTTCAAAAAATGGCGAGATCTGCCCCCACAGGGGGGCAGACAGCCAAAATCATTGCCCCCAAAGGGGAGCGACCCTTGCCCAAGGGGCCACTCCCCACAAATTAATCCCTGGTGGTCTGGTGGGCCACTACAAAAAAAAACCATGGCGAGATCTGCCCCCCCAGCCAAAAACATTGCCCCCAAGGGGGAGCGACCCTTGCCCAAGGGGCCACTCCCCACAAATTAATCCCTGGTGGTCTAGTGGGCCACTAAAATAAAAAATGGCGAGATCTGCCACCCTAGGGGGGGAACAGACAGCCAAAAACATTGCCCCCAAGGGGGAGTGACCCTTGCCCAAGGGGCCACTCCCCACAAATTAATCCCTGGTGGTCTAGTGGGCCACTAAATAAAAAAAAATGGCGAGATCTGCCACCAAAAACATTGCCCCCAAGGGGGAGCAACCCTTGCCCAAGGGGCCACTGCCCACAAATTAATCCCTAGTGGTCTAGTGGGCCACTACATAAAAAATATGGCGAGATCTGCCCCCCTAGAGGGGCGCAGACAGCCAAAAACATTGCCCCCAAGGGGGAGCGACCCTTGCCCAAGGGGCCACTCCCCACAAATTAATCCCTGGTGGTCTAGTGGGCAACTACATAAAAAAAATGGTGAGATCTGCCCCCCTAGGGGGGTGCAGACAGCCAAAAACATTGCCCCCAAGGGGGAGCGACCCTTGCCCAAGGGGCCACTCCCCAAAATTAATTCCCTGGTGGTCTAGTGGGCCACTAAATTTTAAAAAATGGCGATATCTGCCCCCCCCAGGGGGAAGACAGCCAAAAACAATGCCCCCAAGGGGGAGCAACCCTTGCCCAAGGGGCCACTCCCCATAAATGTATCCCTGGTGGTCTAGTTGGCCACTTTAATTTTAAAAATGGCGCGATCTTCCCCCTAGGGGGGCAGACACAGCCAAAACATATTGCCCCCAAACAGGGGAGCAACCCTTGCCTAAGGGGCCGCTCCCCGCAAACAGTTAATCACTTTCATATTTAAAAAAAAAAAAAAATCCCTGGTGTCTAGTGGGCATTCCTGCTGCACGATCGCTCGATCGTGCAGCAGGAATGCTCAAAAGAGGCACCAGGGGAAAGGAAAACCCTTTCCTTTCCCCTGATGCCTCTTTTTTTAAACCTCCCCTCCCACGAGGAGAAACTTACCTGTTCTCTTGCCGACGCGCTGGAAGCAATTGTCTTCCAGCGCATTGGGAATCCTCTAATGAAGTCAGCGCGCCTCGCGCGCTGACGTCATTAGATGACGTGGAGGGGGGGCAGGGGGAGGCAGGGGAAGGGCTTCCCCTGCCATCCCCGGTGGGGGCACCATAAAGGGTGACCCACGGGGGGAGCGCCAGCGCTTCCCCCGTGGGTGGGTGCTAGGATAGCCGGGAGCCGTCCGATGCACACGCCCACCGTGACGTCGGACGGCTCCCGGCCGTCCAACGCACGGAAGGGGTTAACGACCTATTCTGAAACATCAGTAAGAGTCGTCGCCCCCATCTATTTGTGATTTCCAATGAGATAAAGGCTCCTAACCCTTATTTCAACTAGAAACAAAGACATGATTGATTCAAAGGAAAGAAAGCTTTCAATACAGTCTGTCATTCATTTCTTCCATATCTGGCTTTAATGTGCATAAGCTGAAGGTGTTAGCACATTAAACTCTAACCTATTGCCTTTGCTAATTCTTGTATGTACCAGTGAACAAACCTGGTTTTTTTGCCTCGTTGTATTGTTTTATGTAGTATCTTCCTGAAGGTTACATTGCTTTCAGCAGCAGGTGGGAAATCAAAGCAGGTGTTAGACCTGGCCCTTTTGACAGGTTTATCCCCAAACATTTTGCCTTTTGCCTCCTATTTTTCTGACCCTGTTTTTGTTGGAAATAGGATTCTGGGAACGTTACCACAGCTGATCAGTGCTAAAGTGCATATGCTCTCTGTATAAATTGTGATATGATTGGCTGTCCATGATTGGTATATTTGATTTACTGGTAAGCCCCTAGTAAAGTGCACGGTGTGTGCCAGGGCCTGGAAATCAAATGCTACTAGTGGGCTTGCAGCACTGGTTGTGCCACCCACATGAGTAGCTCTATAAATGTATCTCAGACCTGCCACTGCATGTGCAACCTTCCTTTTTCTTACATGTAAGGCGCCCCTAAGGTAGGCCCAAGGTATCCCCATGAGCAGGGTGCAGTGTATGTGAAAGGTAGGACATGTACTTGTGTGTGTGACATGTCCTGATAGTGAAATACTGCCAATTTCGTTTTTCACTATTGAAACATATCTGTCCCATAGGCTAACATTGGAGTTGCTCTGTCACATCTTACAGGTATAACTTTTCATAGGGACATGGTTGAGAAATGGAGTTTAGGCTCTCTGAACTCAGAATTTATTAACACAACTTTTGGTAAAGGTGGTTTTTAAATTCTGTGGTTGAAGAGGCCACTTTTAGAAAATCCTGTGTGCCTCTGACTGTTTGTGTATTCAGCGTCTGCTTTTGGACTGACAGGAGCTGGGGCTGTGCATTCACTCTCGACAGTCACAAGGGGGGTTGAGGTGTGTCCTGCCTTGCCTGGGTGACTCATCGCTGGGCTGAATAGATCTGGTCTGTATTTAGAGTGGTGGGAGGAGTTTTGCTTGCACCTGAATAGGCTGTGTCTCCTTTTCACAATGCTGTCTCTGCCCCCTGTGGTCATGTTGCACCAGGAAGGATAAGACTGGTTTTGACTGGGTTCAGAGACCCTTGCCATAAAGAGAGCAATGACAAAATGGGGTATAAGTATTAGACCTAAAACTCCAGGACTTTAGATTACTTCAAGGAACAAGAGGACCCTGCCAAGAAGAAGAGTGGAAGACTGTGTGGGGAGCGCTTCCTTTTCTGAGTGAGGGGTGGGTTGGCCTGCAGTTGCTGCTTCCGTCTATGGTGGAGGAAAAGGACTAACTCATTTTGCCCTGGTGTGGTATCCTGCTTGTGAAGAATCTCCAAGGGCTTGTGTGTGCAGGCCTCTTGTTGGAAGTCTCAGGGATACAAAAGACTTCAGGAAAGATACTTGGTGGATTTAAAAAGAACCTGCCTGGAGCAGGAGAAAGACTGGACTGTTCTTCACCTACTTTAAAGGAAGCCTCCAAGAGCACTTTATGATTTTCTTCCTGGCAAAGTGTGTATGGAGCGATTTGCTTTTCACTCCAAGGAAGTGCTGAAACAAAACCAACCACAACAAGCACGGGGTGAGCATTTTATCACCTGAAAGTTATTTTGTGCTTTTTGACTAAAGAATTGCTGGGGGCTTTACTCTCTGGAAATCCCAGTGTAATGGTTTCGGCTCTGCTAAAAACCAGCGCATGTCGAGTGCTGCCCTGTCCTTCACGGCCCGAGCAGCAGGAGGGGAGAGCTTATCGATGAGGAAGGGCAAGCTTGGGTTTGGAAGTGCTCTCTCCCCTTTTTAGCAGCCAGTGCGTTTGCCCGCTGCAGGAAAGTAGGCGAGGAAGCCCCGCAGGAGCCCCAGCGTTGCCGAGCAATGAAGATGCCACCATTGGGCGGTGCCCAGCCTCCAAGGAAGACAAATGAAAAGAGCGCGACACCAAAGGAGACGTCACTCCACATCCCCCCAGCCGAGGGGGAAGGGAGGAGATCCATCCCATGCTGCCGGCGGTGGGCGGCTAACTGAGAGAGCGGCCGCTATCCCCACACCGGAGCCCCGCCCATGCCGCAGAGGATATCATGCCTTGGTCAGAAGAGACCTCGGTGGTGCCAAGCGGGCAACAGCAGTTGGAGAACAGCGAACGGGGACCAAGCAGGTACTCCCGCATGGCTCCCAAGGGCGTCTCCTCTGGCTGACGACCCTGGTGATTACGGCAGCAGCGCTACTCACTTGTGGGGAGCTGCCCGGGGAAGTCTTGCAGAGAGGGAGTGATAGTGTGAATAACCTCACCGTGTTTGGGGCCTTACAGTGGGGTGCTACCTTATGGCTGGTATTACCGGATGAGTCCACCACAGAGGCCCGGTTCGGCACCAGGAAGGGCCCTTGCTGAATATCCCTGCCTTAATCGCCGCACTATCTATGATGGGCATGCCGATGCTGCTGAGTCCGGTCGCCTTGTTGATTACAGTATTAATTGTAGTACAAAGGAAGATACCTCATATTCTTGTGCTTGGGTACCGCACTATACATATGAGGAACACAGGGGTTCCTATGCCTTGTTGCTTACAGGGAATGAGGGGTTTATGGTGACATATGGTGATTCCTGTGCCAGGGCATAACCTGACTTACGTTTGTGCACTCATGTACTGATCCATGGGATTTCCTCCATGGGTGTTAATGCTCTATCTCATGCCCTAATTAGGAGTTATGGGTAACCTAACTACTGTATTTTTGTAATGATATATATTGGGATGGCATGATATGCACGGGAATGGGGCCTTCCGTAAGGTTTTACGATGTGGGCAATTTGTATGCATTTACATGAGTGCTCTACTTGTAATAATATGATAATTGCCTTGTTGGCAAAGTGAATTATGTGATTGTGGTCTTATATGTTTTATATACAATATATGAGATATTTTTATATAAATGTATGTGGAGTCTCTTTTTGTGTTGTGCCTAGTGTGTCACTGATGTGTGAGTATGTTGCACAAACGCTTTACACATTGCCTCTGGGATAAGCCTGACTGCTCTGCCAAGCTACTAAGTACTAAGAGAGTGAGCAGGGTTTATCTTGGGTGTGTAACTCCCTTACCCTGACTAGAGTGGTGGGTTCTGCCTGGCTTAGGTGCATAACCTAGCCAACCCCAAACCCCAATTCAACAACAGGTTTTCAGCAACAGTGTAATTTACACTGAGAAACGTCAGCATTTGTGCTAATTTAAGTATCATTGCGCAACTACTATTTTCAGGGATGCACAGATGGTGAAAGTATTAATGGGCAGTGACCATATTTTGTGGATATACCCTAGGCCTCTTTTCAGTAGGCCATGTGTGGTCTTCACTTGTTCTTGTGGGTCTCAAAGGCTTCTTGCCACATGGCCAGGTCAATCTGTACTTCCTCATTAAGCCAAGCATAACTAACTTGATGTTAGCGACCTGGCATGATCTTGCACTGATTTAAATCCTGTACTGGACATCAGATTTGTGTTCATTCATTCATTATAAACTTTATTCGATCTTTTTGTGTTCAGATCATAAAAGTACATAAAATCAATAGCGAAACAGTAAAAATACAACCAATCACAATTCTTTTTAGAACGAACCCCCTTAATCAGGATTACAATAGATTTCTCATTTAAAATAATGCGTTCGTTTAAGAAATTTTGCTAGGTATAAAATTATTTGCGTATATTTTTTCTTTTTTTTTAAAAGAAGTAATAAAACAGTGAACAAATAAAAGATCCTCAGAGTTCATTAATGGAGCGCAGATTTGTGTTAATATTGGCATTCTATGTATGCTATTAGAATGACTGCTACTTTTAATTTTTTTTTGTTAATCTTCCTTGATGATTGCTAAGTTAATAGTTGGCACAGAGTCCAGGAAACCTTTGGTTAGGATGTGATGTGTAAAATAGAGGCCTTGAACATGGGACATATTGTCTGTTATGTATTACAAAATAACAAAGTATGTGTGTGTCCTAATTCTGGAGGTTCTGCCCTTATCAATAACCTGCAAGATTTAGAGTTTCTCTGACAGGTCTGTCGGATGATAAATAGCCACGTTCCTGCGAATATAGTTCAGAGGAAGGGGTGGAAACTTTTCTTTAAAAAAGTTGAAGCTGCCTTTGGGGGGATACTAACAATATCTACCAGTAGGGACCCCACAAAAAAGGGGTGAGATAGGTCGCTTACTGCAGTATGGCGATATATGTTTGCTCTGCTGTGTTTCTTCCTGAATGATTGCTGAGTTTATATGTGGTACAGAGGATAGGTAAGTTGGTGTCTTTGGTTCAGAGCAGCAGTGGAAAATATGCAACTGAATGCATGTTGGACTTTCTAAACTAAATCCCACACTCACAACACAACAGCTCACTTTATATCACCTCTTTTCAAGTATACATTTCTAAATTCAAATTGGAAAAAGAGGAAGATGTAAGAAAGGCTTAAACGGAAAAAGAAATCTTTGGACCTGCAACATTATTGTCTGTGAGCTATCGACATGTACAATAACATCAAGCTAGGTAAACATATAGTTAAAGTGGAAAATCAACATTTCTCTATGTATGCTTGCATTAACAATATTGTGCAAGTCGATATCCTACAGTCTATATTGTTGAAGGTCGAATCTTTTGTATTCGATATGCTGACATACAATCCAGAAGAACCTTGACCTACCTCCTGAATTCCTTTCAATCCTCTATCCAAACATCTAGACCCCCCCAAGCCCTGGGGACCACCACCTCCCCGGGGCATTATGTAATTATGAGGGGGGCATCGCGGGCCCCCCCAAGCCCCGGGGACCGCCACCTCTCCGGGGCTTAAATATTATTCAACTAAGTGTGGGGGGCTCCTTCCCCTCCCACACTGCCCCGGGGACCACCACCTCCCAGGGCAAACTTTAAATTAAGGGTGGGGGTCCGTTGTGTACCCCCAGCCCCGGGGACCATCACCTCCCCGGGACTTTAAACAGTTGGGAGGGGGCCACACTGCACCCCTCCTGGAGCCCTAGATGGCCCTGGGGACCGCCGCTCCCCATGGCCTGCCCACCCCCGGAACATTGCTGTTTGCTATGGCAGGGAGGGAGCACGGCTCCCGCCCTGCCATAGCAAACACTGCTTTGCTTCTTGGAAGGGAGAGCAGGAAACCTGCTCTCGCTTCCAAGAAGCTAAGCAGTATTGCTTTTGGGCAAGGGGAGCTGCTTGTTAGGAGCTCCCCTTGCCCAAAAGCAATGCCGGCTCCCGCAGGAGGCAGGGAGCTGGCTGGGACCGTGGGGGCATTGGAGCTCCCCCCACGGTCCCCAACTTAAGGGCCAGCCCCAGGGGATGGGGTCCCCGGGGCCAGAAGTGTCCCAAGAGGGGGGCCACTCGGCCCCCCTCCCCTTTATTTTATTTATTTAAAAAAAAAAAAAAGGAAGGCCGGCCCCGGGGGATGGGGTCCCCGGGGCCATAATTGGCCTTAGGAGAGGGGACATGTGGCCCCCCTCCCCCCCAAAAAATCCAGGCTGGCCAGGCCCCCCTCCCGTACTTAAATAAAAAAGAGGCAATGCCCTGGGGGATGGGGTCCCCGGGGCCATTATTGGCCACAGGAGGGGGGCCAAGTGGCCTCCCTCCCAAAATGTTATTAAAGAATGCTGGCCAGGCCCCGGGGGATGGGGTCCCCGGGGCCAATCGTGGCCCATGGAAGGGAGGCCACGCGGCCCCCTTCCCATACCCTTCACGTATCCCGTATTTTTTTTTTTTTTTTTTAAAGGCTCAGGCCCTGGGGGATGCGGTCCCCAGGGACCAAAATAAAGAAAAGCCGGCATCTCACCGGAGGCCCCGCCCACTCCCTGCACCACTCTGCAAACGCGCCCCCTGGCGCATTCTAAGTTGGGGGATTAAGTCCCCTTCATTCCTGAGGGTCCCTGGGGGCCAACTAGCCCACCAGGTACCTCCAGTAAGCCCCACACAGTGGGATTGCTGAGAGGTGGTCCGAGGCCATGCCCCTTTTTACACCACTCTGCAAACGCGCCTCTTGGTGCACTGCTGGTGGGGTGATGAGGTCCTCTTGTGTCCTGAGGACCTCAGGACACAAGTGGACTTCATCCCCCAAGCAGCAGTGCGCCAGGAGCCGCGTTTGCAGAGTGGTGTAAAAAGAGGGTGTGGCCTTTGAGCACTCTCAGCAAACCAGCTGTATGGGGCTTACTGGAGGTAACAGGAGGGCTAGTTGGCCCCCAGGGACCCTCAGGAGGAAAGGGGACTTCATCCCCCAACCAAGAGCATGCCAGGAGGCGCGTTTGCAGAGTGGTGGAGAAAGGGGGCATGGCCTGTGTCCACCTCTCAGCAATCCCACTGTGTGGGGCTTACTGGAGGTAAGAGGTAGGCTAGTTGTTGGCCCCTAAGGACCCCCAGCAGCGAAGGGGACTTCAATCCCCATCCAAGAGCACGCCAGGGAGCGTGTTTGCAGAGTGGTGGGCAAAGGAGGCATGGCCTGCTATGAGAATTTAGCAATCCTGCTGTGTGGGACTTACTGGAGGTAATAGGTGGGGTAGTTGGCCCCCAAGAATATCCTTGGGGGCCAACTACCCCTCTTGTTACCTCCAGTAAGTCCCACACAGTGGGATTGCTAAAATGTCTTCGGAGGCCATGCCCCCATTCTCCACCACTCTGCAAACGCGCCTCCTGGCAGACTACGGGATGGGGGATGAAGTCCACTTTACTCCTGAGGGACTTTGGGGGCCAAGAAGCCCTTTTGGTACCTCCTGTAAGTCCTACGGAGCGGAATTCCTGAGCGCTGGTCGGAGGCCCAGCACACTTACTCCACCACTCTGCAAACGCGACTAGTAGTTAAAGAAGCATTTGCAATGTAATAGGTTTTGCATTTGCGAGAGTTAGAGCTATTGGCATTGTAAATGTAAAAGTTTTTTACTGATGTTTTTTGTTGTAGAGTGGATGTACGTTGTGTGTAGTGGAATTATGTGGTATGTTGTGCAGTGAAATTATGTGAATAGAAAGTAAGTGGTATTTAGTGTATAGGAATTATGTGGAGTGGGATTATGTGTTTTGGAGAGTAATTATGTGGTATTGTAATCTGTGTTGTGGAGTGGTAACCTCAGGTTTAGTCTTCCTCATTTCCATAGAAGCTAAACTATAAACTCAATGAGACACAAAAAAAGAAGGAACCACTGAGGAGCACTTCTAGACCTAGTCGGAGGTATGAGCAGGGCCACTGGAATTATGTGACTGTTCGGCTGCACCAATTTTCACATAATTAAACATTTTCCGCATTTGCCAAAAATTCCAATAATCTGCTGCCTAATCTGGAGATTTGAACAAAAAAGCCTTGTTTCTAGCTCAAACTGCTCAAATGTTCCCAAAAATGCAGCTTCACGTGTTACAGCGTGGTGGAAGGCCCTTTGCAAAGCTGGAATGGTCACGTGTTACTTATTGCTAAATGTGGATGTTAAATTGGTACTAATGGTGCACAAACCTCTCTTCTTTCTGTGCCTCTCTTGCCTCTTTCTGCACCTTTCTTCCTCTTTCTGCACCTCACTGTCTTCTTTCTGCACTTCACTTGCCTCTTTCTGCACTTCTCTTGCCCCTTTCTGCACCTCACTTGCCTCTTTCAGCACCTCTGTAGCTTTTTTCTCCAGATCTCTTGCCTCTTTCTGCACCTCTCTTGCCTCTTTCTGCACCTCGCTTGCCTCTTTCTGCACCTCACTTGCCTCTTTCTGCACTTCTCTTGCTTCTTTCTACACCTCTCTTGCATCTTTCTGCTTCTCTCTTGCCTCTTTGTGCATTTCTCTTGCCTGTTTCTGCACTTCCCTTGCCTCTTTCTGTACCTCTCTTGCCTCTTTCTTCACCTCACTTGCTTCTTTCTGCACCTCACTCTCTTCCTTCTGCACCTCTCTTGCCTCTTTCTGTACTTCTCTTTCCCCTTTCTGCACTTCTTGAGCCTCTTTCTGTACCTCTCTTGCCTCTTTCTGCACCTCAAGTACCTCTTTCTGCACTTCTCTTGCCTCTTTCGACACTTATCTTGCCTCTTTCTAAACCTCTCTTGCCTCTTTCTGCACCTCACTTGCCACTTTCTGCTCTTCTCTTGCCTCTTTCTGAACCTCACTCTCTTCTTTCTGCACCTCTCTTGCCTCCTTCTGCACCTCACTTGCTTCTTTCTGCATCTCTCTTGCCTCTTTCTGCACCTCTATTGCCTTTCTGCAACTCTGTTGCTTCCTTCTGCACTTCTCTTGCCTCTTTCTGCACCCTTCTTGTCTCGTTCAGCACCTCTGTTGCTTCTTTCTGCACTTTTCTTCCTTCTTTCTGCACCCCTCTTGCCTCTTTCTGTACCCCTCTTGCCTCTTTGTGCATCTCTCCTATCTCTTTCTGCACCTCTCTTGCCTCTTTTTGCACCTCTCTTGTCTCTTTCTGCACCCCTGTTGTCTCTTTCTGCACTCGTCTTCCCTCTTTCTGCCTCTCTTGCTTCTTTCTGCACCCTTCTTTTTTTTGTGCATCCCTCTTGCCTTTTTCTGCTGTTCTCTTGCCATTTTCTGCACCTCTCTTGCCACTTTCTGTACCTCACTTGCTTCTTTCTGCACTTCTCTTGCTTCTTTCCACACCTCTGTTGCTTCTTTCAGCAATTCTCTTGCCTCTTTCTGCACTTCTCTTGCTTGTTTCTGCACCTCACTTGCTTCTTTCTGCTTGTTTCTGCACCTCACTTGCTTCTTTCTGCACCCCTCTTGCCTCTTTGTGCACTCTTTTTTTCTCTTTCTGCACCTCTCTTGCATCTTTCTGCACCCCTGTTCCCTCTTTCTGCACCTTTCCTGCCTGTTTCTGCACCTCTCTTGCCTCTTTCTGTACCTCTGTTGCTTCTCTCTGCACTTCTCTTGCTCTTTCTGCACCCTTTGTGCCTCTTTCAGTACCACTGTTGCTTCTTTCTGCACCCCTCCTGCCTCTTTCTGTACTTGTTGTGCCTCTTTGTGCACCTCTCCTACTTTTTTCTGCACCCCTCTTGCCTCTTTTTGCACCTCTGTTGGTTCTTTCTGCACTGCTCTTGCTTCTTTCTGCACCTTACTTGCCTCTTTATGCACTCCTCTTGCTTCTTTCTATACCTTTGTTGCTTTTTTCAGCAATTCTCTTGCCTCTTTCTGCACTTCTCTTCCTTCTTTCTGTACCCCTCCTGCCTCTTCCTGTACCTTTCTTGGGTCTTTGTGCACCTCTCCTACCTCTTTCTGCACCCCTCTTGCCTCTTTTTGCACCCCTATTGGTTCTTTCTGCACTGCTCTTGCTTCTTTCTGCACCTCACTTGCCTCTTTCTGTACTTCTCTTGCCTCTTTCTACACCTCTGTTGCTTCTTTCAGCAATTCTCTTGCCTCTTTCTGCACTTCTCTTGCTTGTTTCTGCACTTCTCTTGCGTCTTTCTGCACCTGTTGCCTCTTTCTGCACCTCACTTGCTTCTTTCTGCACCCCTCTTGCCTCTTTCTGCACCCCTCTTCCCTCTTTCTGCACCTCTCTTGCCTCTTTTTGCACCCTCGTTCCCTTTTTGTGCACCTTTCCTGCCTGTTTCTGCACCTTTCTTGCTTCTTTCTGTACCTCTGTTGCTTCTTTCTGCACTTCTCTTGCCTCTTTCTGCACCCTTCGTGCCTCTTTCAGCACCTCTGTTGTTTCTTTCTGCACTTCTCTTCCTTCTTTCTGCACCCCTCCTGCCTCTTTCTGTATCTCTCTTGCCAGTTTGTGCATCTCTCCTACCTCTTTCTGCACCCCTCTTGCCTCTTTTTGCACCTCTGTTAGTTCTTTCTGCACTGCTCTTGCTTCTTTCTGCACCTCTTTTGCAAATTTCTGCTTCCCTCATGCCTCTTTCTGCACCCCTCTTCCCTATTTATCCACCTCTCTTGCTTCTTTCTGCACTTCTCCTGCTTCTTTCTGCACTGCTCTTGCTTCTTTCTGCATCGCTCTTGCAAATTTCTGTATCCCTCTTGCCTCTTTCTGCACCTCTGTTGCTTTTTTCTGTACTTCTCTTGCCTCTTTCTGCACCCCTATTGCCTCTTTAAGCCCCTCTGTTGCTTCTTTCTGCACTTCTCTTGCTTCTTTCTGCACCCCTCATGCCTCTTTCTGTACCCCTTTTGCCTCTTTGTGCACCTCTCCTGCCTCTTCCTGCACCTCTCTTGCCATTTTCTGCAGTTCTCTTGCCTCTTTCTGTACCTCTTTTGCTTCTTTCTGCACTTTTCTTGCCTCTTTCTGTACCCCTCTTGCCTCTTTCTGCACCTCTGTTGGTTCTTTCTGCACTGCTCTTGCTTCTTTCTGCACCTCTGACTTAGAGGTAGTTTTAATGCCCCTGCCCTATTATGTACTGGGGCCTTACAGGGGAGGTCATGCCAATCACAGGGGTACCCCGTCCCCAACCCTTAGTGTACCCTAGTGTATGTAGGTGTTTTCACTGTATTCTAAGTGTCTTTTAGCATAGCACTGGCTCGTGGCCTGGTTAGTCAGAGTCAGTTACCACCAGTACCAGTCAGCAAAACGTTGGGGGCACAGGATGACTTTGCAACAAGGCCTCTTTCTGCACCTCTGTTGGTTCTTTCTGCATATCTCTTGCTTCTTTCTGCACCTTTCTTCGTCTTTCTGGACTTCTGTTGCCTCTTTCTGCATTTCTCTTGCTTCTTTCTGCGCCTTTCTTCCTTTTTCTGCATATGTTCTACCTATGTAGGCATAGTTAGAAATTAGCATTTAAAAAAACCTTAGAAATTCACTGAAAAAACCATACGTTTCAGGGACGTTATAGTTAGAAATTAGCATTTAAAAAACCTTTGAAATTCACTGGAAAAACCATGGTTTTCAGGGATGTTATAGTTAGAAATTAGCATTTAAAAAACCTTAGAAATTCACAGAAAAAAACATAGGTTTCAGGGACGTTATGGTTAGAAATTAGCATTTAAAAAACCTTAGAAATTCACTGAAAAAACCACAGGTTTCAGGGACATTATAGTTAGTTGGACATTTCAGTCGTACAAAACCAGAGAAATTCGGCCGTTATAGTTAGTTGAGGTATCTATAACTCGCGCCACCGCAATGCACTGCTGATGACGTCACAAATTACATCATTCATAACATGGTCAGTGACATCACTGATGACATCACTGATGACATCATCCACGTGATAATCTGAAGCACCTCCTCACACCCTAATATAACCTTTGATACACCCACTCTAAAATAAAGACTACCATTTTCGAAACCAAAGACACACCAATGCCAGTTACTACATACCCAGTCACTGATTCCTAGGTCTACACACACATCTACTCATTCACCCATACAGTCACTCATACATGCAGTCACTCATCAATATAGCACTATCATGTGCACTCATACACCTATACAGACACTCACACACCACCACTCACCCATAGTTACTCACACACATAGTCAGTCATGCAAAGAATCAATCACACTCCCATTTACTCACATACACAATTATACATACACCACCTCACTTATTCATAGAGATACTAACACATACTTACTCTCTTATACAATCACTGACACAAGCACACACTCATCCATACAGCCACTCTCACAATCACTCACTCTCACATATAGTCATTTATATAGTCCAACACTCACATATACTGCCTTTCACATATGTAGTTACTCACACATGTACCACTGAGACATCTACATACTCACCAACACACCCATACACACACTCACCCACCCATACAGCCCTTCACAGACACACTCTTGAACCCATACACCCAGTGAATCACCCACTCACAGATCTATGCACAAAGTCACACACCCCCACCCACCCACACAGACACTCAGGCACCCATACAGATACTCAGACAATCAATCAATAACCCATATAGACACTCATGTAGCTACTCACCAACCCATGCGGCCGCTTAAACACCAACTGACAAACTGATACAGACATTTACACAGTTTAGTCACTAAACCATGCATTCAGTAAGACACGTTTAATCACTCACTTATACAGTCAGTCAAGCACCTAGTAAATCATCCATACAGACACTCATACACCCACTCATTCTTCAATACACCTTGGCATATATATATATATATATAAAACATATTTAAACTTTTTAGAAACACTCAGTCACTGGATGATGTCATCAGTGATGTCATTTGAGATGTCATCAGTGATTTCAACAGTGATGTCACTGACCATGTCATGAGTGATGTAATATGTGACATCATCAGCAGTGCATTGCGGGGGCGTGAGTTATAGTTACCTCAACTAACTATAACGCACGAATTTCTCTGGTTTTGTATGACTGAAATGTCCAACTAACTATAACGTCCTTGAAACCTGTGGTTTTTTCAGTGAATATATATATATATACACACACACACACACACACACAAACACATATATATATATATATATATATATATATATATATATACATTCAGACAAAATCTCAAAGGTTACAAGCACGTCATAGCTAGGAATTACCATTTTTTTTAAAACTTAGCAATTCACTGGAAAAAAAAAGGTTACACGGACGTTAAAGTTAGGAATTAGCATTTAAAAAACCTTAGAAATTCACTGAACAAAACAAAGGTTACAGGGTTGTATAGTTAGGAAATAGAATTTTTTTTTAAACTTAGAAATGCCCTGAAAAAAAACAAAGGTTGTCGGGACATTATATTTAGGCTCACATTTCACTCATACAAAATCAGTGAAATTCAGCAGGTATAGTTACCTTAGCTAAGTATAGCTTACGTTACAGCAATGCACTGCTTATGACCTCACATATTATTTCACTCTTTACATGGTCAGTGACATCATAATTGCTTTTACAGAGAGGAAGCTGCATGTTAGCTGCTCCCTCTCTGTAAAAGCAACGCCGGCTCCCACAGGAGGTGAGGAGCTAGGAGGCACAGCTGGGGCCTTGAGGCTCCCTCTGTGGTCCCCAGCAGAGTAGGTGCCCTGGGTAGGACCAGGGCACCCACAATTGAGGCTGGGAAGGGGGGCCACACGACTACCCTCCCATGAAATAAATAAATTAATTAATTAAAAAGATGCCTGGCCCCGGGTGATGGGGTCCCCAGGGCTGAAATAAACCCAAGAGGGAGCTACTCATCCCCCCTCTCTTTGACTTTAAAAGAATTTTTAAAAAAGGCCAATCCCTGGAGGTTGGGGTCCCCAGGGCCCAAAACAGCCTGGAGAAGGGGGGCCACGCAGCCCCCCTCCTCAAATATTTTTTTTTAAAAGACCGGCAACTCGCTGGAGACCCCACTTATACCTTGTTGGCTGCAGAGGGTCCTTGGGGCCAACAAGCCCTCCGGTTAGCTCCAGAAACTCCCAAACAGTGGGATTGCTGAGAGGACTTTTGGGGGCCATGCCTCCTTTCTCCTCCACTCTGCAAACGTGCCTCCTGGCACATTGCTGGTTGGGGGATGAAGTCCCCTTGGCTCTAGAGTTTCATTGAGGACCAACAGCCCTCCTGTTACCTCCATAGATATTCAGCATTTATAGTTCCCTGAGCTAACTATAACTTACGCAAGAATGCACTGCCTATTAACTCACATATTTATTCACTTGTGACAGGGTGGGTGACATCACTGATGATATCACTGATGACATCGAAAATGACATCACTGATGACATACTGATGAGTCCATGCAGTCATTTTGTTTTCTAAAAGTTAATGAGTGTTATACTAAGCTGTACAAAAGTTAAATTATTATACTTTGTGTACTACTAATGAGTGCTACTATTTCTAACATAAATTATGTGAGTGTGTGTATCTATCTGTGAGTGGTTGTGTATGTGGCTGTATGTGTTTGTGAGTGGCTGCATGGGTGAATAAGTGGGTGTATGAGCAGATGTATGGGTGAAAAAGTGGGTATGTGAGTAGCTGTATTGGTGAGTGAATGACTGTGGCTGTATTGGTGAGTGAGTAAGTGGTGTGTGAGGGGCTGTATGAGTGAGTGTATGAGTGGCTATATGAGTGACTGTATTAGTGGGTAAGTGGGTTGATATGTGTGTGAGTGGCTGTATGGGTGACTGAGTGGCTGTGTGAGTGGCTGTATGGGTGAGTGATTGGTTATATAAGTGGCTGTATGGGAGAGTGAGTGGCTGTTTGAGTGGGTGTTTGTTTAACTGAATGGATGTGTGAGTGGCTGTATTGGAGAGTGAGTGTCTGTGTGAGTGGTTGTATGGGTGAGTGAGTGGCTCTGTTGAGAGACTGTATGGGTGAGTGAGTGGCTGTGTGAGTGGCTGTACGGGGGAATAAGTGGGTGTGTGGGTAGTTGTATGAGTGAATGAGTGGCTGTGTGAGTGACTATATGGGTGAGTGAATGACTGTTTGAGTAGGTATATGGATAAGTGAGTGGCTTTGTGAGTGGCTGTATGGGTGAGTAAGTGCATGTTTGAGTGGTTCTATGGATGATTGAGTAGGTGTGTGAGTGGTTGTATGGGTATGTGAGTTGGTATATGAGTGGTTGTATGATTGTGGGAATGGATGTGTGAGTGGTTTTATGGATGATGTCATCAGTGATGTAATTTTAGTTGTCAACAGTGATGTCAGTGACTATGCCATGAGTGATGTAATATGTGAAGCCATAAACAGTGAATTGCATGGGTGTAAGCTGAGGTAACTATAAATGCTAAATTTCGATGGTTTTGAATGTGTATATTCTGAGCCTAACTATAACATCCCTGTAACCTTTAGTTTTTAAGTGAATTTCTATGTTTTTTTAGTTCTATTTCCTGAGTATAATGTCCCTGTAACCGTTTTTTCAGAGAATAAATAGATAGATAGATAGATAGATAGATAGATAGATAGATAGATAGATAGATAGATAGATAGATAGATTCACTGAAAAAACCACAGGTTTCAGGGACGTTATAGTAAGGCTGACATTTCACTCATACAAAACCAGAGAAATTCAGCCGTTATAGTTAACTGAGCTAACTATAACTCGCGCCTCTGCAGTGCACTGCTGATGACGTCATATATTACATCACGCATGACATGGTCAGTGACATTACTCATGACATCACTGATGACATCGCAAATGACATCACTGATGGCATCATTCAGTGACTGAGTATTTCTAAAAAGTTTAAGAATTATATATATATATATATATATATATACGCTAAGGTGTATTGAAGAATGAGTGGGTGTATGAGAGTCTAAATGGATGATTTAGTAGGTGCGTGACTGACTGTATAAGTAAGTGATTAAATGTGTCTTAGTGAATGCACGGGTGAATGACTAATCTGTGTGAATGTCTGTATCAGTCTGTCAGTTGTTGTGTAAGTGGCTACATGTGTTTGTGAGTAGCTACATGAGTGTCTATATGGGTTAATGATTGGTTGTCTGAGTACCTGTATGGGTGCCTGAGTATCTCTGTGGGTGGGTGGGGGGGTGTGTGACTCCCTGAATGGATGTGTGAGTGGGTGATTCAGTGGGTGTATAGGTTCATGAGTAGATCTGCGAGGGGCTGTATGGGTGAGTGAGTGTGCATATGGCTGTGTTGTTGAGTGAATGGATGTCTCAGTGGTGAGTAACTACATATGTAAAAGACAGTATATGTGAGTGTTGGAGTAAATAAGTGACTATATGTGAGAGTGAGTGATTGTGAGAGTGGCTGCATGTATGAGTGTGTTCTTATGTCAGTGATTGTAGAAGAGAATAAGCATGTGTTAGTATCTGTATGAATAAATGAGGTGGTGTGTGTATAACTGTATAGGTGAGTAAATGGCAGTGTGATTGATTCTTTGGGTGACTGACTAGGTGTGTGAGTAACTCTATGGGCGAGTGGCAGTGTGTGAGTGTCTGTATGGGTGTATGAGTGCATATATCAGTGGCTGTATTGATGAGTGACTCCGTGTATGAGTGACTGTATGGGTGAGTGAGTGGATGTGTGTATAGACCTATGAATCAGTGCGTGGGTATGTACTAACTGGTATCGGTGTTTCTATGGTTTCGAGAATGGTAGTCTGTATTTTAGAGTGGGTGTATGAAATGTTATATTAGGGTGTGAGGAGGCGCATCAGATATTTAGTGGATGATGTCATGAGTGATGTTATCAGTAATGGCATTTGAGATGTCATCAGTGATGTCATCAGTAATGTCACTGACCATGTCATGAGTGATGTAATATGTAATGTCATCAGCAGTGCATTGCGGGGGCGTGAGTTATTGCTGAAATTCTCTGGTTTTGTACAAGTGAAATGTCAGTCAAACTATAACGTCCCTGAAACCTGTGGTTTCTTTCAGTGAATATCTAAGGTTTTTTAAATGCTAATTCCTAACTATAACGTCCCTGAAACCTGTGGTTTTTTTCAGTGAATATATATATATATATATATCAACTTCAAACTCCAGCTCCCAGATTAAACCGGACATCGACACAGCAGACACGGTCAAAATTATGCACTGTTTATTAAATATGCGCTGTTACGCGTTTCAGCAGTATGTCCTGCCTTGCTCACATATATATATATATATATATATATATATATATATATATATATATATATATATATATATATATTACGCAAACATTATATACATATATATATATACATATATATATATATACGCATATATATATATTTATATATATAGTACATTGCAAGCTTTTAATTGTTATTGTTTTGTTTATTTTTTTATATTATGGTTTGAATTTTTCAATTGTCTTTAATGTGTGTGTACTTTGTGTGAAATATAAAGGAGTCACAGAAATGCAAAATATTTATTATTGAGAAAGTAATTAATATATTATTTGAGATATGGATAGTTTTACACTGTTAAATTTGCTGTAAGAATACATTTTAATTGCTTTTAAGTAAACAAATAAATGTGATTTCATAAAGCTAAATTCTGTAACCTTTTACTAATTATGCATGTACATGTATTCAAGTATTTTATGTACATTTTATATTTATTAAAATCAAACTTGCGTTCGAATGAACATATTTCTTTTAAATTATTAAAATATTTTCTAAAAAAAATGATTTTGAATTGTATTTGTAGTTGCATGTTAGCACCATTTTTACTTCTATTTTACATTAACTCCCTTGATACGGCTCTCGCTAAAACAGGTAATGATTGTTCTGTCCCTGTCCTTCTCTATGTCAACGATGCGGTGTCAATCGCTCTTTTGGCAAATGGCCTCCAGATTTTGCCCAATTCTTTTAGTGATTTTATAGGCAACCTTGACCTAAAAGTGAACAACTTGTATATTATGACCTGCGGCCCAAAAAATACCTGCACATGAACATTTCTAATAGGGGAGATCCTCATAGCCAAGGTTCAAAACTTTATTTACTTAGGAATGCTAGTAATGCTAATCTAAAATGGGATAACCTACTTGCCCAAAGACACAGAAGTTTGCAGACGCCTGTGAGACAGTTTGGGTTTGCAAAGAAGCTAGGTCATAAGCCAGTTAAAGAATTAATATCGCTGTACAAAAGTAAATGTCTCTCAGTAGGGACATACGGAGAAGGAGTTTGGGGTTACATTAATCTGAGAAATTTACAATCCATAGAAAATACATTTCTGTGTAGACTGTTAGCCATACCCAAAACTACAGCAAATTACATCACACACAAAATTGGGTGTCCATTACCTGGAGAATCATGTGAGGATTGCACCCCTACTCTTGTGGATAAAATTATGGTCCTGAGGTGAGACCAGTTTTTCCCGTATGGTCCTCGAGGACTGTATCAGACTAGATAATATGGCTTCAATTGCCTGGCTCACCTTTATTAAGCAAGCCTTTCAAGATTTTGGTAAACCTAACTTTTTCAATTATCAATTTACCCCACAGTATTGATGCTTGAGCCCCATATTGCGTGCTCTGGATTTTAGATCCCACACAGCTGCCTTTTCTTATCTGCAGTGTCTGGGCAATGAAACTGTCATTATTGCTGTCTTGAACTACATCTTCAATTGCTTGAGATTACGATCTAAATATTGAAAGCACTATTGTATTTTGCTGCTATTACACTATTTATTAGCTCTCTGTGATTTTATTGATGGACTCATAATCTATTTTAATAATGTCTCCTTCTTGACCTTTTAATCATATACCAATTATTGTGCATTTCTTTGTATGATGTGACTTTTATGGCTCGGTAGAGCCGAATAAAGAATGACACTAAGGGGGCAGTAAAGAACTTAATTTAAAAGTCTAGATGTGACACTAGAATAGCAAGATCTATAGCTATGGATTCTGTCCTCCAATACGCACTGATCTTGACTACTGATCAGGTGGAACCTTATTTCCTGTTGATCACACAACCCAAATATAGGGCCCGATTCACATAGGTAAACTGAGACGAAAGTCTAACTTTACAAATGTTGGTATTCACAAAGGGCATTTACTACTCGTAAATGCCCTTTGTGAATACCAAAAGTTGAACTTTACGACTTTCAGTATTCACAAAGGGCATTTATGAGTACTAAATGCCCTCTCTGAATAATGAAAGTCGTAAAGTTAGACTTTCATCTCATTTTACCTTTGTGAATTGGGCCCATAGATTGTATCTTACGCCTGAGACTATGCACAGTGCACTTTCTAGTTGCCTTTCTGTTAGCAGTTTGTTGGCCTACTTCCTTGCCTTGCTTTCCGTGTGACCGCTTTCATCTCAATTGACGATTCATTTTATGCTTTCTTGTAAACTGTATAGTATCCAATGAATACGTTTCTTGTGCCATATTCTGGAAATTCGTTTATCTCATAAAGAAGGGCTGTGATTTTTACAGCCTTTAGACACAGAACCTATCTGCTTTTCAGTGATTAGCTATATTCGCTGGGCGTTAAAGATCAGGAAGAAGCATGCTTTCGGAGAAGGCTGATGCTGAGGATTTTTTATCTAGTTACTAATATGTTTTTTCAATTATTAATTGAATTGTTTTATATTTTTTTTAAGATACCCGATGTACTACACTTTATTTCTGAGGTAGAGGTCCCGCTCAATCCTTATAACATAGCGGACCATTTTTTTGATGTTTTCGTTATTAGGTTCATCCTGGGAAAATCCTCCAGTTTGTACTGTGCCCTCACCTCCATTGTGATGTTTTGAACACTCAGATTATGCAATACTTTACATTATGAAGTGACTGTACATATTTCATGGAATTCTTCTCAGTTTTATGTAGATGTTCCTAATGTGTTCTTATGTTGATGTTATATTTTATGTGCTTTCATGGTCGAAGTTGAATTGTCTGATTTTTTTAACATTGCTATGTAACCAGTTACAGATTATCCTCCAGTTTTTAAAAAGGTAATCTTTTTAAATGAAATTTATATTGTTCCAATGTAAATGTATATATTTTTAAATATATTTTGATATTTTATGCTCTATATTTTTGTAATAGATTGTTTGGTTAAGTGTAATGCTTTTTTTTTTTTTTTTTTATATAGCGCGAACTAGACCCGAAGATATCAGGTATCAGAGCGCTTTACATGAGCACCAGTTTTGTTACAGATGGACATATTCGTTTTTGTTAGGCACAGGGAGATTAAGTGATTTGCCCAGAATCACAGGATGTTGAGCGTAGATGACGAGACTCGAACTTGATTCCCCAGCTTCGAGGTCGACGTCTCTAGCCGTGAGGCTACATCCTCTCCCCAATTTTTAAAATAATATGGGGCCTGATTTAGATCTCGGCGGATGGGTTACTCCATCACATTGTTGACGGATATCCTATCCGCTGAAAATATAAATCCCATTATATCCTATGGGTTTTATATTTAGTCACACGGGATATCCTTCACATTTGTGACGGAGTAATTTGTCCGCCGAGATCTAAATCAGGCCTAAGTTTTGAAGTAGGGGGCATGGCTTGCCCATCCAAGATGGCGGACTTAACTCTCTAGTGCTTCGACCATCAGCCCCCACATCAGCTGACATTCAGGACCGCTGATCTCACTTTGCTTGCTACAAACCATTGCACTCCTGGTGAATCCCAAAACTGAGAGCGGATCCTGCTGGGTCCGACATGACTCAGCCCTAGTTACACAGAACTGAGTTATGCATCCCACCCAGGTTACACCCCCACAATACTTTAGAGTTCTCGACTGTGCTTAGTTTGGGCATATTACAGTTCATGGTAGACTCTAAATGCTGTTCTCTTTTAGAATTATGTATACTACCCCTTACCCACTCCATGCACAACTGGCCTTGGTAGGCTGGCACTACCTATTCTAAATTGAAATAGCTGGGTGGTCTCCCGGAGCAGTGGTGGCCATGGGCACACTCCACATCACGCTTGAGGCACACTTCACCCCTGTACACACTCTGGCTCCCCCTCCTAGCATCACTTTTCTCACTCCATATCTGTGCAGAATGCACACAGCAAGGAAGAGATATGCAATCTATTCATAACTAAGCATCAACAGGCACACATAATATTGCTACAAGGAGTCCCACACTGCAGGTGAGGAGCTAGGGTGCCTGCATAAGCGTTGGAGGGGTACCATTCACGCCACTACCTATTCAGCGTGCACACGGTGTGCCATGGTACGGATCAGGTCTGGGGTCCTTTTTCAAGAGATGGACACTATCAAAGACAAGGAAGGAAGATATGTATTCCTAGAGGGCCGCCTAGATGGTTAACCCATACTCGTAGGGAGCATCTGTGCCCCAAACCAGGACCAGGGAGTCTTTTGGGCTACTCTTTTCACAGTGCTAGTACACAAGATGGGGATGCCTTGGGTGCTTGGAGGAGACTACAATAGCATGCTTGACCCTGAATTAGATAGGTCCCACCCCCCTTGCCACAATCTCCTCCCTACATACAAGTCAAAAGCTTTCATAACTTCGTACACCACTGGGCGCTATCGGATGCGTGAAGATCCATGCATCCCAACACTAAACTCTATTCCTTCCTTCCTGCACCACACAGCCTCTACGTGTGCTTGGATCGCTTCCTCTGCTCCACTACTCTGGTGCCCCTCGTTCATCATTCTGACTACCTTGGTTGCCTCCTTTCAGATCACAATGCCCACATCATGGACTTGCATTGGGCAATGCCTCGTCCTCCCACGCAACTTGATGGCTCCCATATGAATGCCTGGAGGATCCCGTCTTCTGGGAGGCGTAAGGGACTCATGTTCGGTGATACTTCACCTAAAACCATAATACAGCCTCCAATAGGGTGCTTGAGTGGGACGGTTTCAAGGTAGTGAAGGACGCCTGCTGGCAGGAAATTGTGGGTGTTTGCAGGACTCCACCGATCGGCACGTCTCCCTCAGTATAATCATAATTTTGTATCTTCTTGTGGTCTCATTCAAAGTTCTCAAAGAATATGTATTAACTATTAATTGGATAAAAATTTCTTAATTGTGGTTATTGGACTTAATGGAACAATTACGAAGTTTTCTGTTTGTAATTCTCTTTATGACATCTTGTACCATCTCTTGTTGAGATTGTTGTGTCTGATGCAGTGGGTCGCCATTGTGCATGTATTGTGTGAGTGAATGAGTATGGTTCTGTTGGTAGTATGGTGTTGGTGATTTGTAGGTTGTTGCGCCTGGGTACCACAAGTATGTACAACTGTTTTCTGATCTGGTATTGTATTTATTATAATATTTATTAAATGTAATTTTGATACACCAAGAATGGGTAAAAAAATTTAAGACATATGCCCTAAAATAATTGTTTCATGGTGTAGTTGTACAGTTTTTTATCTCCTTTTTGTTGCACACACTTGTTTGCCCTATGGGGATGGGATAATGTAGTTCCCTTTCCTTTTATCCTTGACGTACAGCTTATTTATAAATTACTTGCAGGCAGTGGGTTTTTTCTTGATTGATATTTATGTTTGCAGGACCCTAGACAGGGAGATAGCGAAGATAAAGCAGATTCTAACCTGACTGATAAAGGCAGCTGACTGAGACCCTGTGGTACTTCCGGAACTCACTGATGCACAAATGAAATATGCCGCACTATTGGTGCATTTGAGGTGCTTTAACTTTACAGTCCACGTGGCCAAGGTCCACAGCAAAGGCAATAAATACATCTGTCTTCTTGCCTGGCTGATAAATCAGGAGATCTCCGTGAGGCCTATCATGGAGGTGGCCACAAACATGAGAATCACAGTTCACATGCAAAGTGACATATTGCACTCATTTCACAACTATCTATCAGGAACCCCCGGACACATCTCTGCAGAATCGAGCACTTTCTTAGCAGGTTTCATCTTCCTACACATCACAGATGCCACGAGAATTTCCCTAGATGCCAAGATAACAACAACAGATGTGGTTCAGGCAAACCGGGACCTTGCTCGAAATAAGACTCTTGACGGGCTGCCAATAGAGTATTATACCACCTTTTCCTCTATCCTGGTGCCCTGCCTTGTGGAGATATATAAGGCTGCTCTACCCACAGGCAAACTCCCGCTGTCACTTCGAGAATCTCTCTTAGCCTCTATCCCCAAACCAGATTGGGACCCCACTCAACTGGCGTTCTACCATTCCATTGCCATTCTTCGGGCGGATTATAGGATCTTGGAGAAAATTCTCTCCAGTAGATATGGCCAGGTCCTTCCAGAAACTCATACAGTCCAATCAGAATGCCTTTGTCCTGGGGCGCAGTACCTACCAAAACATCAGACAGCAATCTCACATGCAAGAACAGGTACAGAGGCGATTTCCATGTGCCTTCTGCCTCATACTAGACCTAGAGAAGGTGTTTGATATGCTGACATGGGACTACCTTTTCCTGGTACTTACTCCTATGGCAATCGGGAACCAGTTACTTGCCTACACTAAACTGCTTAACACCAAACCATCCTCCCGAATATGCTTGGGCTGTCTTAGTTCCTCGCCCTTCCCAGTGGGCAAGGGAACCAAACAGGTATGCCCACTCCCCCCCTGCTTTTTACAATGGCGATGGAGCACCTCACCATCGGGCTACAGGGGGGAGGGTCGAACATGGGGCATACCCCTAGCACACAGGATGCATACTGTGTCCTTGTATGCGGACGATTTACTCATATCTGCAGGACATAGAGTCTGACCTCTTCCACTTGCATGACTCCTTGACCGAGTTTGCTAGAGCCGCAGAGCTACAAGTGAACTGGGTGAAATCATCAGTCTAACCCCTTTGCCTTGACCAGCTACCACGAGAAATACACCTCGGCGAGGCCCAGCTTAACTAGTGTGGAGAGGCGATTCTCTACCTAGGGATCTGCCTTCATTATGCACCATTGGATCTCTAGGAGGGTAACCTCTGGCCGGTATCAAATCACAAGTGCACTTTTGGAAGAACCTGCCTCTAGCCCCAATAGGTAAGATAGCGCTGGTGAGGATGGTCATCCTGCCTCGCCTCCTCTACTATTTTTTACAAACCTTGCCCAAATTCTGCCAAAGACGTTGTTCACTGACTCCCTGCTCTGTCTCCTCTCTTGGGGTAACAAACATCACCGCATTGCCCTTAAGAAGTTACAACTGCCGATAGGACATGGTGGATTGTGCACCCCCTCCTTTGAGGTGTACCTTCTGGCAGTGTAACTAGAGTGGTTACTGCGCTGGACGGCTGTGCGCTATCTGAAAGAGATGTGTGGTGGGCGGGGTTCCATGACATGATACGGGGCTTCTTTCTCCCCAGGGGTTTGCTTCCATCCCCTTGGCCACTGCAGGTGGAAGTAGCCCATACGTGTATGGTCTGATTGCATCACCCCAAATGATGTACACCCACATACGCTCTGGCACAAACTTTGGTAGGTCTCCCCCGCTTTCCAGGGTTTTATTCAGCCAGAGAACTAAGGGCCCGGACAGAACATTTGCTTGTCACTGTGGGGGATGTGTAAAGTGACGAGCATCTCCTCACCCTCGAACAACTTGCTATAGACCACGGCCTCTCATCAGGGCAGTTCATCATCCACAGACAGCTTCACACTACCTTTCAGGTCCTCTGTGGCACTCTGGAGGCTGAACCCACCACACACCCAGTTTTGCAGACCATACTTACCATGGGCGAGGAATTCCACCTGATCACTTGGCTCTACAAGGCCATCCGTGGCCTGACGGGTGTCCCTCTAACTGCACTATGAAACAAGTGGGAAGACGATTTTGGGAGGGCACTTTATGGCAAAGAATGGGAGCAAGTGCTGGAATTGCCCCAGCTTGTTTCTTGAAATGCTTGCTTCAAAAATATACAATTAGTTATGCTTCATTGGCCTTAACTGACCCCTGCCCAGTTAAATCGTTATTTCCCTGATTTGCAGCTTAGCTATCCACACTGCCACTCACCTGACGCAGATCTCAGCAATATGTTATGGTCTTGCCCAACTCTGCAGAGCTACTGGCAAACAATACACACCACTCTTCAGGAGGCTATGGAATTGCCCATTATTTGCACATGGGAAGTATGTGCTTTGGGCATCTTTAAACGTAAGAAACAGCATAAAGTGTACACTCACTTTGCAGCCCTGGTGCTTCTCCTTGCCAAACGTGCGCTCACATTCCAATGGAGATCTAATGCAGAACCTCCAAAAACAGTTTGGCAGGGGGCAATGTACAAATGGGGGAAGGCAGAGGAGATGGCCCTCCTTTATTAAGAGGTCTTCACCTGCACAAGCGTCCTACATCTACCCTATAGGCAACCGTTCTTACTTAATTTTTGCAACAAGTAGGGAATGACGATCTCCCCTCGAGAGTCGCACAGGCCATCCACATGCATTATACCCAGGTTGTGCATGGAGAGGGACATCCCACCTAGTAACCCAACCTCGTCTAATAGACCTCTCTTCCTACCAATTGTGAATTTGAGGGGCTCTTTGGGCACCTTCCGTCACACGAATGCGCTTGACCCACGGACCATCCTATTGCATGCCTTGGTGACCTCCGATCGACATGCACATCTATCCACATACACGATCCCCTTCCACAATTGAGCCAGCCTGCCACTCTCCTTCCCCCTTGTCACCCTAGTTTCTTCATAGTTCTACACTTCGCCCCCCGCTGTCACTTTTGCAACTATATGTCAGTAACATTCACCTGCTCTCTGCTGCTCGACCTCCATGAGCAGAGTCGAAATTTGCACAAATGTCTTGTAATAGTTTCAAGTGCTCTCACACGACTATGTGACCAAGTTGAATGCTTATTATACAAGGCATGTCAGAGGGTGTATCTGGAAGCTTCTGTTACCTGTGTTGTAAAAACTAATGAAAACATCTTAGAAAATAAATATATAGGGGTATATTCACAAGAACGTGTGATAACTACCGCAAGAGTAGCGTAACGCAACTTCCAATAACGCAGCCTATCACGGGAAAATAACCCTGTGTCAACGTGGGATTCACAACAAGGCGGTAACATGCGATAGTCACCAGATAACGCGTCAAATGCCAGCGTGTAAATCAACACCACGCCCAAAAAATGCAAAACGTGAACGCGAGAAATCATGAGATGAGGCCAAACGCGGTACAAAAAGCTGCGAAAAGCAGCCTCAGGCCTGCAACTCCCACGCGTCTGGCGGGCAATTGCACCATAAAAAACACAGGCACAACACACCAGAAACAAGCCAAAGCACGTAGCAACATCCTTGCACCCTGACCAAGCGCAGAGGGCAACGCGAACCCCACAACCCCCACAGACCACCAGCAAGGAACAAGTGGGTCGGGGAAGGCCAAGGAGAAAATGGAGAGGAAGACGGGGTGCAGACCGCAGGAAAACAAGACCAAGCCACGGAGGCGACAGAACACTACCAGCAAATGACCCACAAGCAGACCGCCTGGAATGCAGTCGCAGAGCCCAGGAGGCCTATCCAGGAGGCCAAGAGGCTCCGCCAGGACGTGACAACCTAAACCAGGTACAAACCCGCTGCCAACAGGAAGGCAGCAACGGCGACAGGAGGTGGCAGTCCAGCGACACAGGAGGAGCAGGAGAAAAGCCAGGCCACAGTCATCAGTGTGGAGAGGGTGCAAGGAATAGGGAGTCCGGACACAGCTCGACAGGACCTGACACAAAAACAACAGGGTGAGGATCCAACAGGGACTGGGGGGACGGGGGGTGATGGGCACAATGCCACACATGCACAATGAGGTGTAGCACACTGCACATCCACAAGTACCCACATCCCCGTAGCACACTGCAGCACACACACATAGCAATCACAGCACATACCATGACAATGTGGCACAAAGTGCAACACCCACACTGCAGAACAGGGGACACAACTGGGTCCACCCAGGCGCAGAAACAGAACAATCACATTGGACAGAGCAGGGAACTGTGAGATGCACATCTACCCCTACAACCCCACATCAGCCATGTAGGCCAAATGTACACTGCCCCAACTCAAATAGCCACCACCGCCCAAACAGTCACAATGTACATTGTCACACAGTCTGCATGTCGACAAGAACAAGGCGCCAACACAATGCCAAAATGCACCTCCCATTCACAATGCAGAGGGACAAACAACACCTCCAGCAGGTCTGAACAGACAACGCATCAGTGATGCCCGAGACGAACACCACACCCCCGACCCCGACGCCCTACAACAGCCCATGGACATCCCACACAACCCACCACCAGGACCAGGGCAGACAAGCTACTCAGAGGAGAACCCAGACTCTGCAACAGACCACACAGCATGAAGCACCCGCAATCACGGCTGACTCACAACACGTCACCCACCCACACATGGCACCCCAATGCCAGGTGGCCGAACGCCAAAAGGAGGTGGCCCAACAGGTGAGGGTGTTGCCTAACCCATGGAATGCAAAGTAGAACACATACGTGGGTGTCCAATACCCTTCAGGGACCACCTACACCCCACAAAGGAGACCCACACCTCCACAGAGACACATGCACATATCATGTTGAACTGGCTACGGGCACGTGCGCCCGGCCCCTTTATTGGCAGGGCCACATGTACAGTGACGCCTGTGCTGGATGTGTGTGGGGTGAGTAAAAGCCAGCCCGCACGGAGTGCTTGGTGCTGGCAACAACCTGAACAGTGGACACCAGTGCAATGGAAACAGAAAACACCAGCATAACAGAGTCAATTGCAGAGCAACATGGAGGGATCCGGAGTAAGGACAGAGGTCACCCAATATTCAGTCTGGACGTTCCGTGAGTTGCAGTGCACTGAGGTAGGGGCACTAGAGAAGAGCGCTCATGTGAAGGAATTGCTAGGACTGTGTCCCTTCGGGTTAGTCCTGATGCAGATGCAGTGGGGTGTGCTACACCTGCATCAACTTCCTCATCAACGTCCCAGGTCTTCCACACTGCCTGAGGTGACAGTTGCGTCCGCAGTCCACAGCGCAATATCCAGTATCAGATCCGGGTGTGTAGCTTAACTACTGCCACCAGTCTGCATTCCTGCCTTGGGGCTGCTGCCACCTGCCCTCCCATTGTCTGTGCCTTCTCCCGTCCGCACACTTGACACATCCTCCTCCTCATGGTCCCAGGTCTTCCACACTGCATGAGGTGACATTGCTGCGCAACCTCACAACAGCACAAAACTCAATCAGTAACGGACAATGGCTTGCGGTGCACTGAGTCACTGGCACCTGGAGTGCTGAGCAGGGCAGCAGGCCGATGATGGCATCCACGACAGGTCTGGGCAACTCCGTAGGTCTGTCAGGACCACCCTTTCGACTCTGGCAGATGGCGGTTGGAGGTGGTCCTTGCCGTGGTGGCGTGTGCCTCCTGCGGTGATGCGACGTCCGGGCCGGTCAAGACTCGATGCCATGTGTGGGCCCTTGTGGCCCGCAGTTGGGGCCGGAGGAGGCGGACAGCGCAGGGCCACAGACACATGGCGTTGATGACCCCAAGACCATCGCTACAGAGGCCATTCAATGTCTCAGAAGAAGGGGTCCCAGGCGTGACCAGCACAGAGTTAGTGGCCCCGGATGCACTGCTGCCGGCACATGCACCCAGCCACGGGACAGTGACTTGCGGTGCAGTCAGATGGGCCACGCGACCTGAGCGGGTCCCCATCAATGTCCGAGGTGTATGTTGCGGAGTGTTGCGGGGGACAGTGGAAGGTGTCCTCCAGGGCATGATGCGGAAGGTCTGATGTTATCCGGAAGCAGCAAATTGAGGAGTGGAAAGCGCAGCCCTCGTTGTCACCAACAATTCGGGATCAGCTACATGAGGATGAAAACTAGCCCCTATTCCATTGACACAAATGCCACCAATGTACGACCAGTGAGTGTCCATGAATGTCGGGGAACACACTTAGTGGCACAGGTGCTCAGAGGGGATTCAGTCTGCGATGATGCCGGTACACAGATGTGAACTCCAACATTGCCAAATCAAGTCTCTGTGACCTACTGGACCGCAGCGGTCAGCATGGGCCCACAGCCACCTGTCGTTGGCTCGCGGGGCACAGAGTTAGTGACACAGTGGCAGTTGTCGGTAGTGTTCAATCACCTCCGTGACGATGATCCTGTTCCCTCCGGCCTGCAACGCGTCATCCTCTTACGCCCCTCCGTGCGTGCGAAGACATGTATTCAGCCTTTTGAATTACCGATGTTCAGTTCCAATTCTGTGATCCCACTCGAGCGCAGCGTAGGCCAAGGGCAGTGGTCCGTGTAGGCCCACAGACACGTGTGGTTGTGATGCCTTGCACAGACTTGTTGCCACCACATCGAAGGGTGTATGGTGAATAGTTCTCTGCCTTAAATAATGTTCACTGCCATGGTGTAATCAGGACTCAGTTCCAAATGTGTGACCTACCTGACCGTGGTGTAGGCCTGAGGCAGCGGTCAGCACGGCCCATTCACCTTGTGTCGCCGGCATAGTTTGGATGGCCCCACCGGCCTGCGTAGTTCAGGTTCAGTGGCACCACGTGTAGCAGGCTGGCGTTGAACAGGGTTAGTGGCACCATGTGTAGCAGGCTGGCATTGAACTGGGTTAGTGGCACCACGTGTCGCAAGATGCCCATATGGAACTATGCCTCACTGAACTGGGGGCGGGGGCTGGTGCTGTGGCCACTGGCCGGGATATGGGGTTACTGCCATTCATGACTCAAGACACAGTTCCACATGGGAGTATTCCGGGGGCGGCAGTGGAGTACGTCAACGAAAAGGGAATAAAGCGGGCCGGTGTCGTGGCGGCCATGATGGTCTGAGGTGGCTGCCAAGGTCTCGGGCCTCGGGCTTGTGGCTTGCGCCGGCATGTGGTGGGCCCTCCTTGACACACGCCGGTGTCGGAAGGTGATCAGTGTGGCCTGGCTGCGCAGGGGCTGGCCTGACGGGTTCGTGGACCAGCGTGCCGGGGTCCGGCAGGCGCATGGCATCGCAGGCAACTCTGCTCACGAGGATGGCGTCGGCCTCATGGTGAGGTGGGAGGCGCCGCCCTGGCAGAGACGTGGGTCTTTCCGGAAGTGGACCACGCCCAGGCCTATGTGGTTTTTATTCACACCCCTACGCGTACGCCGGGCCATCCCATTCCGCTGACGCTTACGGGGGGGCATAACATGCAACATTTCCGCGAGGACCCCCACTGGCTGTGGTGACATGGTGGCGTCCACTGTCCACTACACTTCATACGCAAGCAGTGTATGTCGCCATGGATATGGGTGTGTTCTGCATACAGCACATCTCCGGCACTGTTGGCATTGTGTACCTTCCCAATAATGGTTCTACTGCATCCTTCACACATGCCTGGTTGCCACCTCTCCCCACATTCGGCTAGTATGTGGATGAGGTGCCATGCCGTTGCTGGCTCATTTTCAGGGCTTGCCCATGTGGACATTGTAAGTTGTTCTGTCGTGTCTGGTGGGTGGGCATATTGTTGTGCCTGTTGTATGTGATTTTGTGACGTGTGCATTGCCAGAGTTGTGAGTTGCATGGTTGTGGTGTTGAGGTGTGTGGGATGTTCATTTGTATATTGCCAAGGGGCTGTACATTTCCCTTGTTGCCATCCTGGGAACGCTGGTTGATGATGGACTGTCAGAGGATGAAGGTATCATGCACACTGGCTGTGTATTTGAAGGCGACATTGTTGGGTGTTCCACGGTGTTCTGTTGTTGGCTGCACATTGGTGTGAGACGTGTGCTTCCTGTTGTGGTGATTGTGTGCTGTGTCACCAGGGGGCACAGGTAGTACATGTGTGCTGTGTGTTGCCCCCAACACATGCGTGCATCTTGCTATGGCGTATGGTCCTTGCTTGGTCTCCAGCGGATCCTGCGCCTTGTGTTGTACATATGGGGACTGGGGTACCAGGGTGATGGTGATGTCCAGGACAGGTGTGGGGGACTTGTATGTGGCTGGCTGTGAGACTCCTCCGACTCTGGCGGGTGTTGGATGTGGGGTCCAAGGGGCCAACAGGTGCAGCCACGCCATCAGCTTTGTGTGGGGTGGGATGTTGGTTGTCCGCTGTGTTGTTGCTGTAGTTGGTTGTCCCTGGTCAGGATGCGTAGGTTGGTTGTCCCTTTCAGCCTGTAGTGGAAGGTGACATTGTCAGATGTTGGGTCTGTGCGGCTGGTACGTTTCCTGGGGTTCCGCTGTCTTTGTCTGCGCTACGTCTGTGTTGGTCCGGGGGGGGTGTTCCGAGTGTGGGATGGGGTCCTGGGGTGGTGGGGGTGGGTGTTTTGGCCCTCTTGGGTGTCCGGGCTGCATGATGTTTGGCTCCACCGCATCTGTTGCCCTTCGGATGTGGCCCTGGGCTGTGCTCCCTTTTGTGGTGCTGGCTGCCGTCCGAGTTTACACCAGGTCAGAGCAGGTGTAGAGTTCCTGGTGCTAAAGCGCCTTATCGCCTGTTTTGTGCTTTTATCGCGGATGTGGCTGGTCGTTGTGAATGTTGAGGTGTGCTGTTGTCTCTGCTTTTGTCACGGGAACGCCTACTCTGCATCTCATTAGCGATATTTGCGAGGGTCCTCTGTGGCGATGTTTTTTGCGGCTGCTATCGCGGGTAAACTGGTGCTGTGGGCTGTGAACACCGGCTTGTGAATGGGGGGGTAAATTTATCACGAGTTTGGCTGCGATAAAGTGCCGTTAATTCGGCAATAGCTCCTTGTGAATATGCCCCATAGTTTTGTAGTATTAAGTAGAGCACTTTTTACTTTTGGCGTTAATGTGGTAAATAAGATGACATTCAGCTTCGAGTTCACCAACGTGCTAACTACCCATAGGTGATTTTCAGCAGACATTGAAGTAGAGCGTTTTTGTGAAGTTTTAGTTGGTAGAATACAGATGGCACATATATATTTCTATTCAGGTACTAAGATTGTGGTTCATATTCCACGTTGTTCCTACATTACTTACCTTTAATTTAATGTAGACTATTTCTCTAAAGAAGTTAGGGTAAAGGAACAACGCATGTTAATTTCTTTGAGTATGTGTGGTGGGGCCAGCACAAGTGGAGCTGTTTTGAATCCAGTGTGTTTAAAGCTATTTTGCCCCAAACAAAAAAACTATCTTTTTAAGATATCTGGATGCAGCAAGATTTGTTCTTTGCCTTCTGTGATACATAAGAGATTACATGCCTTCTGAAGAGCCTGCTTGCACTCACTAAGAATTAGGATTGAGATCCTCATATAATGCAGGAATCTAATTTATGAAAAACTCATCATGTGAGAATTCAGATTCAGAGAACCTCACTTCACGTGAGAATACTATCACAAGAATCTCATTGACTTGAAAATTCAGTTTGCGGGAACTTTTCATTACAGAAAAATCCACATTAAGAAAATCTTACATCATTTGAGAATTGAGATTAAGAGAACCTTCACACAAGAATTCAGATTAAGGGTACATCACACTACTGAGAATGCCGATTAAGGTAATCTCACTTCAAAAGTGGTGAATTAACATTTTAATACAATGAGAATATATTGTTGTTTTACTTAGGCATATAATCATTTATATACTTGTTTGAGAGTTCTGTACAGCAATGCATGTACCCTTGAGATTATTTCGGAGCACTAGATAGATTGACAACATATAGTTCAGTGAAAAGACTGGGGAAGTGAGTCGAAAAGGATGAGATCTGATATTCCTCTATCGCAACCCCTGGCTATAACGAGTTCAGTTACAAATGTTGCCTGAATACTTCAGTGTTAAAGAATTTCCTGAACTGTAGATGGTTGGATTGGCCCAAGGTAGAGCTGTAAAGCGCAGGTCATGCACTCCCAGTGATCTCCCACCCTTGTTTTCTCCTCTTGGATCACTGTTGATGAATCAGGCAGGTGCAGGCTGAATGGAGATTTCTTCCTATGGTGTAGTGTTTGGCCAGTTTTTGGAGGTATTCCGGGCCTTTACTTCAATTGGCTTTGTGAACGGTACAGAGAGCTTTACATTTTATCCTGGTTTCTATTGGAAGCCAGTGAAGAGGTTTCAAGGGAAGTTTGATGTGGTTATGTTTTCTGAGGTTGAATTACAGTCTGCATCCCTTTGTGGCATAGTGATTACTTTCTTGTGTATTAGGCGCTACCACATGAAATATCATAAATGCCCAAGTTTAGATCCTATCCATGGAATGAGAGAACTGTGTACAGCACTTGGCTGGAAAAAGTGTGACTTTCAGCAAATCATTGGATCTTTCTTTAGTTTCAATCTAAAACATGCTGGAAAATATGTTGGGAAGGTCTGATCCTTTTTAAGCATAACCAGCAGCCACTGTTTTGCAATATTTGAAACTTTTAACTTGTCCAGTTTTTGGGGGAGGAGTCAACAGGAGCTCTGTTTCTGCAGTTCATTGCTGCATATCTTTCTTCCAGCAAAACTCTGTGGAAATACCTGAGTTATTTATGTGTGTAACAGGGCGATGTATCACACCTACTGTTAATTACTGGAAATGCGTGTAATAATGTTAAGAGGAAAAATGTTTGGTAACCCAATTACCAGACATTTTCCAATTCCAAACCATTATGAGCAAGTTTTTCATGAGGGATTTAGTCTCATATTTGAATATGTGCTTGGTAATGTACATATGTGTAACTATCCAAATGTACGGTATGGTGTTTGCTGTTCGAATCACATGTTTCTACCATCCACTGCTGCCACAACCTTCTTTTGTTAACTGGTTTCAACCGCATGGCATACATACACTTATAGAATAAGAAGAGGCCATACTTTAATCTTCCCATTTGACCAATGATATTTTGTACTTGTAAAAGTTAATTCAAGGAATGTATGACATCTTTATTGCTGCTTGCATGTGTTCAATAGCTAGGGCCCACTTGGGACAAAAAAGAAGCAACAAGAGAAAGCAATGTAGCCTGCATTTGAATGCAACTACTGGGAGAAATGTAAATAGTTGTATGAATGTTTTCAAAGTTGTGCTGCTGTGCTAGAGTTCTTTGAGCTTTTTCAGCTTAATTCAGAATGGCGCCAGAATTGTATGTAATCTTCAATCAAAAACTTGTGACGTTATTTATATTTCCCATGACAGCATCATTATACTTATTTGAATGATCGGACTCATTGGAGGGTTAATCACTGCACATTATGGTGGCCTCCACGAGGCCTGGCTGTGATTGCATGTGCGTCCCTTGCAAGCCCCAGGCAATAAACAGCGCCTCCTGCACTTCAGTGTCAGACCCCATCGTGAGCAGTTGCTTTCCACTTCATTTAACCCCTAAGCTTATGGGGTGTGTGCGACACGGTGGTGAGGGCAACTAAGGGGAATGTGGCACACTACATCCACTCCCAACAGGGTCATAAAAAGCAGGATTACTTGGAGACTTCCACATTTAATCCTTCAGTTTCTGGATGGTTTAGATATGGGTGAAGACAGTATTGTCATCTTGCTCATATCCTGATGCCCCAGGTTGTTGCCAGGATTCTGCCATCTAGCCACTAATTGATGTTCATGAGGGTGCACTGGGGTCCTGCTTTTACACCAAATATAGCAAAACACTCTCCATCACCTTGCATTCCTAGTGCTACATCGAACTCCAGTCTAGGTTTCCACACTGCCACCCTTTTGTATCATGCTCCCTGTAGTTCCCTCTATCGACAAACCCTACCAAAATCACTCATGGGGGTGGATCTTTGTTCTGTGTCATGGTTCCGCGATCCTACGGATATTCTGACACTTTCATAAAGGCAGTATGTACTTTTCTCTCCGAACTGCAGTCTGTTCCGGGCTTTCGGGCTTTACCGGTTCCCTTCTTGTGCCTTCTGGTTTTCCTGGCATTTCCCTTTCCAAGTCCCAGTTCAGCCTTCTCTACATTAGTGGTTACTTAATTCCTTGCACCACCTGGTTTATTCCTTGCACCCGGCGCTCTCCCTGCACCTATTCTCCTGCCCTGAGCTTCAAGCGATATCAGTGCTGGAAGCTCAGTGTGCACCAATAAACAACAGTCCTTATTGCTAAGACTTTTGGAGTTCTGATGCACATATGTATGTTGCTCTGCTTACAGACTTGCTGTTTGATTCTGTGTGCTTTGGTTTTCCTTATCACTTGTTCCCATTTTGTTGTTTGTGGCTACTTAGTTATATATTGTCAGAACTGACATCCTTGGTGTGGTCTTCCCCCAAATGTTTGCCTTCACCCCTGTTTTCTGAATTGGTGTTGTTACCATTGTCAACCAATGCTAAATTGATTGTGCTCTCTACCTAAAACATGGTAACATTTGTCTACACCTGATTGGCATATTTAATTTTCCTTTTACCGTTTAAAGTCCCTAATATATGGTACTATATGGTACCCCAGGCATGTAAATTAAATGCAACCAGTAGGCCTGCAGCACTCATTGTGCCACCCAGTAAAGTAGCATTTTAAAAACTTGTTTTAGGTCTGCCACTGCAGCCTATACTGCATTTTTAAACTATCCTTTTGACCTGGCAAAACAGACTTTTTACCAAGCATAAATCTTCCTTTTTAAAACATATGTCACTCCAAGGATAGGCCATAAAGTCCCATAGGGCAGGGTGCATTGTATTTAAAAAGTAGGACATGTAAGATTAAGTTTTACATGTCCTGGTAGTGAAAAACACCCAAATGTTTTTTCAATACTGTAAGGCCTTAGCTGTTCCTTGCCCCACTTGCACTTCAAAGGGGTTTGCCTCCAGCACACACAAAGGAACCGGACACTAGTCTTTTCTAATCCCAGTCTTCTTGGAGCCTTGACAGGGGAAGGGGAATACTTTCCAGAACCAGGTGTGGGGGTAGTATAGGGAAGCCTCCAACTTCAAAGACAAGCATCAGTTATAAATACTGCACCCTCAGACATCTCTTCAATACACTCTTGAACCTGTAAAAGTCTTCAGAAGGGCTGTCGGGACTTAAAGAGGACTGCCCTGCTGCTACTAGAGGACTGTCTGCTTCTTGAAGGCCTACCTTGCTGCTTGAAAGAGAACTGGACCATCTTCTTGAACCCAGGACCACCATAAGCAACTCCAAGGCTAGTTGGCTGGTCTCCTGTGAGAGCTACAGGGGCATAACAAGCTCCAGAGGCCTTGAACCATGCACCTGCTTGAGTGAGTCCTAACCCCTCAAGTGGTGCCTCCAGGTACTGGACCCTTGGAAGTGGTATTAAAGTGCTGCTCCTGCATAACCCTAAACGTTGGTACTTAAAAAATGTTTTACTAAAAAGTGCCCCAAGAACCAACAGAAGACTGGGTCCTACCTGCTAGCCAATCCGAATGATTTTACGATACACTGCGTTCATCTCAACAGCAGCAAATCCTGTTCAGTGGGACTTCTCAGCAAAGATATCGAGTATCATGGAGCCCTTGTCGGCTACTCCCTCCAGCTTTGTCCCACTGGAGATTTCAATTTATAAAAAAGTTATAAAGTTTGAAGGTAAAAATGTTCACCCTGACCTCATCCAGTGGCTCCCAGACAACAACGTCTCTCCCCAGAAGTCGATTACTGTCTTGCCCGACTAAACTCTACCTTCTCAGGAAGTTTTTTTCAAAATTTCTTCTAAGTCTGAAGGTTAGCCATGACCAGGACCAATCCACCTCTTGCATCCGACCCGGGCTCCTTCACTGTCTGCTTTAACTTTTAACATTGTCCCAGTCTCAGGCAACCAGGCAGCCACATTTGGCACTTAAATCTTTTAGGCTCTATTTTGCACTAAAAAGTTTTAAAATGTATAACTTTGGGGCGCTATGTGCTTTTAATTGATACTTAACTTAAATCTATGAAATTGCATATCTCCAGTTCTACCGATTGGATTGCATTTGTTTTGATGTCATTTCATTTATTGAAATGTTCTTTATTTTTGAAAGTGGGCTAGGATTTTTCTTGTGTTGAGTTTTCACTTTATTACTATTTGTGTGCTGCAAAAATACTTTACACATTGATTCTAAGTTAAGTCTGACTTCTTTTGTGCCAAACTTCTAGAGGGTTATGTACAGGTTAATTTAGTCATTTTTGTGGTTCACCCTGACAAGGATTGTGGTTGTTGACCTTATGGGGGGCTTCCAACCCCCTCAACCAATAACCCAATTTCTTACATATCTGTTCCTTTCTCTTGTTATTTCTGCCTCTCTATCACTGTGGTTGCCGTTGTTCTTTGATCTGTCTGAACACTTCCTGGCCTGTCCTTATTGCATGTAGATTCCATGCCCTGTTATCCAGTGATTCCCGTTCTGTCTGTCTATTTGTAATTTAATATTAGAGTTGTCTTTTATGTTTACAGGCTTACCCAGTTCATGCCCAGTTTTCTGATCACCAACTTTTCCAACCTATTCCAGTCCACTGCTTCTGTATTGTCTTTCTTCTTCCTGACTTGGCCATACTAAAAACGTCCTTTGGAATTACCTGGTCCCTGCAGAGAGCACACACTCCCTTTTAGTTAGCTTTGTCCCAGTCGCAGCAGAGTCCCTGACAGTTGCTTGGTTTGGAAGTGAGTATTGTGAGCGAGACAAATATTGTGACACCTGATACCATTTTTATGATATCCAGTGCTTCTAACTTTACCAGTTCCTGTTCCGCAGGGGGTCTCACATGGAAAGGTATTAATCTGTGACACAGGGCTATTGGTGTGATGTTTGGGTTAATGTGCAGTTTGACCCCTTTGAACTTAAGGCATCTTTGCTCTTCAAATAGGTGGTTGATTTACTGAATGATGCTTTTACACCACTTGTGTTGATGCGGTGAAGGAAGAAAAACAAGTCCAGGTCCTCAGCAGTGGCACAGCTGAATAGAGTACCTGATCCAGTTTTGGTGAAAAAGATCTCTGTCTCAAGTTTGGTGATTTCAAGTTTGAATGTTGTCTTGAAATATCCGGTTAGGGGAAGCATGCTCAGGGCACCATAGGTGTGCTTGTCCTGGTCAGCATCACCTTAGGCCTGGGTTTCAGTTTAATTGACT
The DNA here is from genome assembly GCA_963921515.1 of Calotriton arnoldi. Classification (NCBI taxonomy): domain Eukaryota; kingdom Metazoa; phylum Chordata; class Amphibia; order Caudata; family Salamandridae; genus Calotriton; species Calotriton arnoldi. The sequence continues at coordinate 2,910,974 of CAWUFW010001095.1, read as the reverse complement.
TTTGTCCATGATATTGACATAAGCACCGGAGTTTATGAGGGCTGATCTGACAGCCCCTGAAGTTGGGCCTTGCATTTAGGTTGAGACCACCTCCTGCTCACTGTCTATCTACAAATGAGATAAGCAATGCCTCTTGTTGCTATTCTGCATATCCTTGGCCAAGCATGATCTCTCCTATGCCATTGTCCAATTGTTGGTGCTTTAGGAAATGATGCATAGTGGGTGTTGGAAGTCTTGGGGAAACCTTTCCTCATTTCTAACATCATCAACGGTTTCCGACTTTATAGGACGCCACATGTCCTGTTCAGGCTTTATGGCAATATTGGCCAGCACTCTTTCCATCTGCTCTGCACTGATGTTGGACAGGTAATGAAAGTTCAACAGCATGAGCATTGTATATAGGGGCATTCCTCATTTACGGAGGATCAGCCTCGTAGAATTAACGATGGGCAGCTTTAATGATTTGAGCTCTCAATTCCTGTACAACGGTGTCCTCCTTGCACATGCTGGCCATTTCACTGAGCTGAGTATAGAAACATTCAATCATCTCACCATCTTTCTGACTTGAAAGTGTAGTTTGAATCGCTCATAAACGGGTGGAGTTGTGTCCAGAGCAGCTACCACTGTGTCGTAGTTTTGCAATTCCCTTTGTTGGGGAAATTCTATTGATTGTTCAGCCTGTTTACCAAACCCACTGCTTTTTGCTCATCTTCTGCCCTGAATGACATGTATGGCTGATGTTGCAGGATTCATCTAGATCACTTTGTTGTAGTTGTGATTGTGAAGTATCAGATAAAGAGCAAGACAAAGTCATTTCAGATGTCTAAAGTCTCTGCAGGCTGGCTCCGGGGGATCCATCAAGTCAGCTGCAATAGTGTGGTTCTGTAACCCTGACAAGTCACCAGTATGTGTGGTTCCACTTGACTTTGCAGGCACCAATTCAACTGTAGGCAAGGCTTCTTGATTTCCTTCTTTTAATACAGGGGCAGCCCAAGTGAAGAAAATGGACAGTCTTTGTGTGGAGATTCTCTCTCCAGAGGACACAAACCAATGGTTGTGGCGTGTGTCACGGACTAACTTCAAGCCTGGGAAAACATATGAAGAGTCAGGAGGCCCAATTATGTTGTGCCAGTCCCTCTCTGACAACTTCATTGAATCGGGTTGTCGCTCAATGCCAGCACCGGGTGCAACTTGAACAGAGGAGGGTGGGCAGGTCTTCAGCAGCGATCTTCTCTAGCAGTGGTATTGCTGGTGGTACTCAAAATTAGCAGTGTTAGGCTTGTGATGCATAAGGTTCGACCAACTCATCGCCAATGTGGTGACCTCTGTTATACCTAGCAGGTGCTTGCAGATACATCCCCTCGGAAGTGCCAGGGAATACATGGCACACTCTTTACCACTGTGTCAAAGCTGACACTGCAAAGCCATAATTGTCACAAATAAATTTAGCGCCTAGGCCCTGCCTGGCATATGAGGTGTGTGTGATGTGGTACTGCCTGCAAGCCATGTGGCTGATTACACACATAACACAGTAAAAATATGGCAAGAGCCTTCAGTTTGGGCACAGCCTAAAGCTGCAGAAGCAACAGCTTTCCACACTTACAACAAAAACAAGTGACAACCAGAACCTTCTCTTATTTCGGCACCTGGGCAACCAGATACCAAGACCAGCCTCTACCATGCACATACATTCTAGAATCTGCATGTCCTGGGCACACCATTTTTTTCTAATACAAACTACTGGTACGGAATGAGTACTGCTGAAAGACAGCATACTCTTACCTCCAGCCTAATATGGTGTTGTCTATGGCTTGCCTCATCTATATCAATTGACTGACTAGTCTTCCTCATGTTCTACAACTTGTGCCCCACAAAGGTCTTTGGAGTGTCTGAAAAGGGGCATGCAGAGCCTTATAAAAAAAAAAAAACAAGAGAATAAATTAGAAATTCACATCATCTGTCAAGCAGGAAATAAAATTGAGGTGGGTTTCCAAGGTAGCAAAAAAAAGAGAGATCTTAAGGTTTTTATATTTGATATCCCCCATAAAGGGTGGCACGGTCAAAGGGAAAACTAGGTGACAGATTGGGTTTAGGCAATGAGAAAGAGACACCCAGAGAAAGTAAGTCTTTTTACCATTGTGTACTAGTAGAGCACACATGGAATAATATCATATTAAATTCTTGGAGCAACATCACCAGGTAATAAAAACAGATCAAATAAATTAAATATCAAAACATCACCTAGTACAATCTGTAAGCACAATGACAACAAAGGTGATAATTTTTAGAGCAAGGGTCTGATATTAGAAATATTTAAAAAACGTAAAATGGCTTAAGACAGGGCATGGGCCAAACATTACTTGGTGAAAGAGTTCTCCTGGAAACAGCAGCTATTAACCATTTATGTGTAGAAATATTTCTTGATATTTGGTGCGACTTCACCCATTGCTTTCCAGTCACAACAAAGTAATATTTGTACACCATGGTGTGTGGAACAGAAGAAAGTACATACTTAATCGCCCTACAGTGAATGTGGTGTTGGCAAAATTTATATTTTCTGGTACCTTGACATGTGCAGAATGAAAGAAATTATTTGTCAATCAGGCCTTTGGAGGTGATCATCAACTGATGTGGAGGAAGAATCATTCCTACTACACCAGCAGAAGAGTCTGTTGTATTTAGGGGTTTCTAGCACGTTATTATGGCTTTTCCCCTTAAAGTGGTTCCCTCCAACGGGGCCAAAGCCAGCTCAGGGGGAAAAACTAAGGGGCAGATTTACATGCCCCTTGTGTCATTTTTGCCCCGCTGTTGCGTCACTTTTTGTGACGCAGCGGCGGCGTAAAAATGCGGCCCATTTACAACGTGACGCATCTAGGGAGATGCGTCACGTTGTAAAGCCCTGCGTCCCATTATACCTGTGTCAGGTATTTATTTGAAAAGTTTTATATACCGCTGGCTAGACCCGGAGGCATCATAGCGCTTTACATGAGGATATAGTTACAAACGAACAGTGATACATAGTTACATTTGATTACTGGAGCATAACATAGCATAGCGAAAGAAAACCGTGTTACAAAAGAATACATCAGTTAATAGAGCTTTATAAAACATAGAACACAGGTCCCAAGGAGCAAAGAGGGTAGTGGGGGAATAGTAAAGGGGTTAGAATGTAGAACTAGTCTGGCAGACCGGTCAAGGAGGATAGTACTTCAGGGGATAAAAAAGTCAGAGTAAACGAATCGAAACAAACCGGAAAGGGTCCAGGGATCAAACAACAACCAGTGCCGGACTCTCTCGCTGCGTCCAGGGATGAAACAACAACCGGTGTCGGGCTCCCTCACTGCGTCGAGTAGAAATTAGAAATGGAACGGGTGTGAAGGAGGGCGAAAGGTTACCTCACATTGACCAAACCAGAAGAGAGGGGTGAAGGAGTCTTAGGAGGGGTCGACAAAAGGCAAAGGTCAATCCGGTGGCCCGAGTACAGGGCGTTGGCCAGCAGCATGACTTGAACGGGGGGACTGTTGCAACCACAAGATGGGGGATCCCGGTCATGGACCCCAGTCGCTTCATAAACAAAATGGCGGGATTGCGGTTAAACAAAAAGTTGATCGAAAAGTCAACATTAAAGCCTACCCCAGGAGTAGGGTTGAATGGGGAGGCAGCAGTCGGATTCTGGTGGGAGGAAGGTTGTAGGGCACCGAACTCTCTCTGGTCGTCGTAGTCAGGGGAAGTCAGCGCGGGCGCCCAGGCAGCAGCCCCGGCAGAGGAAGGCAGCTGCAGGGTCAGGAGGGTGCGCATCTCGGTAACAAAGGGAAAGCAAGCTCGGAGGTGCAGAGTAGTAGCGTCACGGCATTCTCGTATAATGTATGCAGGGTTGGCGATCCCACGCAAAAAAGGCTCGTAGTAGTGACGCAGTGAAATCTACAAGATTTCACTGCGCCACTTCTAGGACGCAACTGCGTCAAAAGCTTATGCCTGCTTGGAGCAGGTGTAAGGAGTGACGCAGCACAATGAGGATAGGCATCCCCATGCATTGCTGGAGTTGCGTCATGCTTGCGACACGACTCCAGCAATGCGTGACTTTTGCGCCAACAGATGCATCAGAATTTCTGACGCATCTGTCAATCTTTGCACCATGGTGCGCCGTATTGTAAATACGGCGCATCCATGGTGGCACAAGGGTTTCTCAGGGTGGCGCTGGGAAAGTGATGCATCTCTACAAATGCGTCACTTTTGTCTCAACAACTCCAACATGACCTGACGACATGTTGGATATTAAGATCACAAATGTGGATATTAAAATTGAACTACCAAAGTGGGAATATATTTCCAGTATTCACATAAAAACAACCTTGGTGTCCTGGCAGTTTTCCCCCAGCATGCCATTATTACATTAACTGTATTTCTGTGGAAGATTGCCATGGTTTAAAAAGATGTTTCGGACAGAGGTGGCACCTCCAGAAATGGTAGCAAACCTGTATGCTGAATTTGACATCCATTCCCATGCCATTTCTGCAAGTATCAAAATTGCTCAATGGTCTTCTCAATGATGGAAACTGTTGAGGCTTCACCTTCCAGGACACTTTCTTCCCCTACAATGTAAATTGCTTGGGAGGATGCTGAAATGGGCAGAGATGGACCACTTGCCATTATTGGCAGATTCTCTTTAGTTACCACTCGCTGTAAATTAGGGGCAGGTGAATTAGTGAAGTCAGAAACATCACAAGTTCGTAAACAGCGCTGTGTAGTACAGCATTGTTTTCTACTAGGGCTCATGGTGCATTGAGTAAGGGAGAAGAGCAGACTGGTTTCAGATCCTGCCACAAGTACTAGAGTGCTTGAAAGATTTACACATAGGGCCCTATTCACACAAAAACATTTTGGAGTATGTAAAGCAATACTGCAGTAGTACTACTTCATGTACTACAAAATCCAATTCACAAACCTATGGCCAAATGTTAGAGATCTCAGCTTCTCCTATTTTTCTGTAGGGAGTTCTCTGCACCTGTAGGTATAGTAAATCTGAGGGGGATAAGGGCCAGTGGTGGGAAAATTACAAATAATTATTACAAAATGGATGGATTAAAGGGAAACTTAAGGAATGAGTAGGGAGGGGCGTGCTACTACACAGTAGGACAATTACAATTCACAAATACACTTCTAATTCTTCAGCCCTAATAGTGACACACAGACTTAAATATACTTCAGTCCAGCTTTGAAGTATGTCAAAAACCACACGGTCAGTCACTCATATTGCAACGCACTGCCATAGAAACATTTATTTTAAGTTAAAAACTTAAGTAAAATGAATGCAAAATTATTTTACTAACGCACTCAAGAAATATTACTGTAACATAATTTTTTTAAGTTAATTTTACATTTAGAAATCATACATAGATTATTTTCATGTATTAAAAAAATTGTAACTTTATTCCTCAAAGTCCTTTTTTTCGGCGTCATCAACCATAAAGGGCACAATAAAAACACAAAAGACATAAACACTTTATTAGACAAAAGGTTTTAAAGTCATACCTAAAAAAAAATTGTATAAAATGTACGTATAAAATGTATGTATAAAATATCGTACTTTATTAAATTTACCTATGCTTTCTTGAAGAGAGATCTCCGCCCTAGTGGTGGACTTCTCCATTCATTACTGATGGTAACTTTACAATACAATAGTCAACTCCGCCCCTCCACCCCCTTATGTGAGGGGGTGGAGCCTCTTAAATGTACACCTCCACTCAGAAATGATGAATAGCAAACAAATGGAGCTTTACACCTACGTGTAGGAGTAGACCTACACATGGGTAAATCTCCACATCTAAACTTACCTTGACAATTATGTTGGCAAAGAGAACATAATTCCAATTTACACACTGTGAAATATGCTATAGAGTGTGCAAATTGGAATTTCATACACACAAATAAACTCAAGTGTGCACAAATGGGGATTTTCTTAGGTTTAGCAAGGAGGAAATCCAAGATACAATTAAAGACAATGAGACGATTATAACATGCAAATGTATTTTTCACTCTGACTACCAGATGGAAGAAAGATAAAAAAAAAAAGAATGTGACATAACTGCATAATAGTACGTAGGGAAGCAGCTCCCTTTAGAAGGTTTCTTTCATTTTTGTTCAGAGGAAAGTGATCCGCTCGGGATTGTAACAGTAATCAGCTACACAAAACTGGCTTCCAGTACAGGGTACCACATGCGAAGGTACCCATTTCAATCAACACTATTCGACATCATAGATGGGGCAAACAATACAGTATACATATTCATCAATACGAAAACACACTACAAACAGGAAATGGGCAACAGAAGCCATACAGAAGGTCCTGCAATAAAAGAAGATGTGAGAGTAGCCAAAGAGGAAAGATCGCTGGTAGGAACAAATCAAGAGACAATAGGTAATGCACATGTAGAATGTAACCGTTTTCAGCAAATGTGACTAATGACTGAGTAAACAAAACCTCTAAGAACTCTGCAGGAAGACCAGGGAGCAACAAAGTAACAATGGGCATAATATTGAAGGACAGAGAATAACGATCTCCAATAGTCTGCTGGAAGGGTGCGGGATTGATGTTGTACTAGCTTCATTGTCTTCAATAAAGACTCAGGGCCTCATTTATGGGGTTTTTTGCCGTAGGGCAGCGCAGTAGGCCTTGCAGCTGCGCTGCCCTACGGCAAAAGAAAAGGGCAGGAAGGAAACCTTCCTGCACAAAAACAATCACAAGAGGATTTTTCCTTTCTCTATGTGTGCTGCAGAATGCAGCACACACAGAAAGAGGAAAAACGAAGATAAATAAAGATATTTCTCCTAGTTATGCCTCGCTTACGCCTCCCCTGGGGAGGGGCATATGTTCTTGGCGCTGCCTCAGACTTACTATTTCTCTTAAGTCGAGGGCAGTGACAAAAAGCCATGGATGTTGCTGGGAACGCCCCGAGCAACACCCATGGAATGCGCCTTTCACCAGTTTTCTGCGTGAAAGGGGCACATATTTTTAAGGCTATAAAAAGCCACATAGCATAACTTTACGTGGCCTTATAAATATGTCAGTGGCACATTGCGCCACTGGAACGTAAAAAATTGACGCTCCGGTGGCACAATAGTGCCGGTAGGACCTCATAAATGAGGCCCTCAGTTTTCTTCTTCACTAAAGCTAGTGAAATTCCACTTTTAATCCATGACAAAGAAGCGCCATACTGTGCAAGTTTAAAACCCACCAAAACTCTATCAGCCATGTGGAACACAAACTGCACCAATCTGAATTGAGAAGACTTTGAAGATATTTTGCAGGAATTATTCTGGGAAAAACAATTCACTCATGAAACATGAAGTCCATTGAGGCTGTTGAATAGAAAAGGTCTGGAACCTTCCATGTCCTCTTACCCAGAGATGGCAAAGAATCTGAATGCGTTCGAACAGACAACTTCACTGTTAGCAAACGGGCCATGGCGAGAAAGGCAGGGGTTCTGCTATCAGCTAGGTCTTTGAAGGTAAAGAGAGCACAATAGGTACCAGTGAAGAGGTAAGAGCCAGTTTCCCTGAGGAGCATGTGCCTGACCAAATAGCACTGAGACATCGGGGGCAGTGCAGTAATGCAAAATGATGCCCCCCTCCCTGCAGAATGTGATGAGGGGACCCCAAGTCTCCCATATCTCACCAATATTCTTTGGCTGAGATGGGGCCCCCCTGTTCCGCAGGGGCTGCAGTGACCTGTTTTATGCCCCTGAACGGGGGTGCATCAGGATACCCACCGAACCTGGCAGAGGAATGAATGAGAGTCATCACCTAAAGAGACCAGTCCTGGGTAGAAGAGGGCTGTAGCTTGAAAAGAAGAATCAGGTAAAGTGGAGATAATTGTACTCTGTGCAAGACAGTCTGGGAAAACAAGGCAGGAGGGCGACAATAACCCCCAGAATAAGAGAGGGACTACAACCCGCAGGAAACATGTGCAAGGCATTGTGTTTGTGGAGCTTCCATTCGGCTCTTTGTCATACATGATAACTCCAGCAAAACCTGCCTTTCAGCCAAAAGCACTTGTCTTGTACATTCATTTAACAAATACCAGCCAAGGACATCAATTCCATATTGTCAAGGTTATCACATGTCTGAAGAACCTAAACAATTAATACTTCAGAGGGACTGACAAAATTGTGCCTGAGATACGGAGTTGGTGTCCATAAGTGAATTAATTAATAGTTCTCTGATAAATGGATTCCTTTTCTGAAGAGCATTGGGAAACATGATAGTTAACGTGTAAATTTTGAAACCAGTTTGCTTTCTCAAAAAGAAATTGAAATATCGATCAAGCAAAATTTAGAAGATAACTTATATAAATGAAGAGTTTACAATTTATTGAAACCACCAAGACAAGAAAGTGAGTAGTCAGGCTGAAACTAATAGCTGTGCACTGGAAGACTCTCCCTACAATAATGGAAGAGTACTTAAGATCACATTGACCCAGGGCTGACTGATTTCTTTCGAGTGGTATACTCATATAACCTCGAAAATAAGGGTTTTCAGGATGCCCTAGGAGTGTTATTAATGATGTTTCTTCCATATAACTCTCTGTTGGGTATTTCCCAATTTTCCCAACCACCTTCTAAATACAGTGAAAAGTGTTGCAGGTTATGGTAAGATATCTAAAGCCACTTCTGGCTTGTTCACCTGGCATGTTCTAAATTGGGGCCTAACTTAATGTGAAGTCTCGTGAAGGCTCAGAAGAAATAGCATAGGAGTGGATATAGCATAGGAGTGGATATAGCATAGGAGTGGATAAGGAATATTCCAAATGCCTTACTGCTTTGCCATGCACTTCTAAACAGTCATCACTGGTATTTGGGGCCTTAATTGGCAGCAGGAAAGTCACAGACAGCCTTCTCACTTGGACAGTCCTCTGCCTTGCATCAAATATATTCATTGCAAGAATAAAGATGGGACCAAAGTCATCTTTCTGTAGTGTATCTATCTGTAAAGTCAGAAAACATTGCCAATCCACACCCTACCACATTTGTTCCAAGGCCTCACGCATTATACAATAGAATTTACAGGAAAGAGACTTTTTCCTTTATTAAGGTTGTTGAATCGGGGCATCCCAGTTCATTCAGAGATACCATGAGGTATGGATGCTGCAGAGATATTGACAGAAGGAGTAAAGCTAGTTCAAAGTAAATGATCAAGCGATGCAAATGTAGTGACCATTTGAGGAAGATGTGTGCAGCATTATTACTGTCTTATCCAAGCTATAATCTCAGGGGGTAGGGACCTTCTGATTGCCATTGTGTGAATGAGATGAATAACAATAATGAGACAGGATCACCTATGCTTTGCCATATTTAACATCAAAGCCATATTTTCACACAGGAGCGGACTGCATAATTTAGAGATGATTCTTTGGGTGCCAATCAGATCTAGCCACAGTGATCAACATACTCAGCAAAATACCTATAGATACAACCCCACTGTTTTCAACTTTGTTTTCAGTGTGTGATTAATCATATTAAACACACACAAACTCCCTGTGGAACCTGTGGAACCTGTGAATGCATACAAAATGACAAGCTTATTGGAGGTTTCGGCTTCTCTGTCAGTTTGAACGACTACTATAAAGCATTTCACGAACTGATTGGCCTATTTGTGGATAGAAGGCCTCTTTGATCTGCCCACTGCATCTCTGCCCTGCAATACAGGCTGTAAGCATGATATATGGCATGCTAGTTATATCTGGTTCCTTACTGCATATCATTAAGCACCTTCTGATACGGACTGTTATTCCACTGGGTGGAAAATCCAGTTCACTGAAGAATTATAGCAGCTTTGCACAGGCGGAGAGAGGTACAAAATGCCATGTAGCGAGGTACGAAATGCCATGTCACTTGATGAACTGTTTGCCATCTCATTTGTACAAGGTGCTCCCAAGTAGCGGCTAGTGGAAATGACTTGCTCAGTGCAAGTGGTGCCATGCGGTGTGCCCCACTGCAGACACTAGCTGGTTCATTCTGGGAGGGTTTCGTCCAAAATCCACCAGATCTAAAATGATGATTGGGTACTTGTGGCCAACAGGTTTAAAAAGCACTGATGGGTGGTGCTTCCTGTCCATGGAACTTTGGAATGGGGACATGTACAACTTTGTGGTAACCGGTCTATTGCTTTTTAGTATAGTCCCCACAGTTGTGTGATGATGGCCCTGATGGTAGCAAGGTTGAATGGAAACTAGTTTGAACCTTCAATCTGTGATGTTTGCATGTGATAAAAAAATTAAACTCACATTCAAATGCAAATAAGTAAGCTTCTTTAGAATTAAGAATAAGCAATTACTCAAGCTAATACATCAGCAGAATTTTTATTGTGTCCGACACACTATATATCAAGCTTTACAAATAACATTTTATATACATATATTTTGTATCTGGATGTAGAAGGATTATACGCTTTCTTCAGTCTCTCTTTCAAATGTAATACCAGTGAAATAAACAGGACTTTAATTCTAACATTAACAGTTCTAGTTACAAAAGGTAACAATATGTAACGGTAAATGACATGAAATTGTATATATTCAATAAATAACAATACAAAAGGTTCTTAATATTCTTAAAGTGTGCAGTCAAACATAACCAATATAATTAGTCTTCCATATAAATGTCATGTTTTATTTTAATAAATTAGTTCTGTGGGTTTTTAGGCTTAGAGGTCGATTATAATGAAAATATTGTGTTAGGTACGGATGCAAATTTGGGAGAGTTAAAGGACTTAGAGTGCTTTCCAGATAATCATTGTTGCTTAGTTTGCGCATCAAGTTGAGCTCTGATTGCTGATCTCTACAGGGTACAGGTTTGAACCTGTCAGCATTGCCTCAGTGTCTTATACTCTTAAGAACCATGTCAGAATATCCATCACAAAAATATTGTTCTGCCAAACTATGGTAGCCAGAATATTGACTAACAAAATAAGGTGAAGGTAAGGATATGAAGGTAACTATAGATATATTATTCTTAACTCTACGTCTGTGTACTCTGATAATATATACATCCTCAAGGTATATAGACATAGAGTTAAAGATAATAAATCTAAATTTACCTTCACATTATTTGGTACTTAATATTCAAAAGAGGTGTGTAAAGAATAGATGTTGCCCTGGTTTATAAGGCAGAACCAAACAAAGCCAGATCAAACAGTTGCTATTCTTTGGACATTTTTCAGAGAGTTTCGTGCCATAAACTCAAATTGTGTGTACAGGTACTCATATAAAGAACTAAACTGTCTTATTTGTGGGGTAATGGTTGACCCAGATTGTGTTAAATTCACATTGCTACCAAGGGAGAGATTATCTCTAGACAATATTGTTAGATCTGACCCTTACTGCATGGTCAACCCCAAACGTTTTGCCATCATCCTCCTGTTCTCTGAACCCCTTTTTGTTGGCTTTAGGACATTGCACACTTTACCACTGCCAACAAGTGCTAAAGTGCTTGTGTTCTCTCCTCTAAACACAGTAATATTGGCTTACACCCAATTGGCATATTAAATTTACTTATAAGTACCCAGTAAATTGGTTACTACAGGTTCTCAGGGTCTGTGACTTAAATGCCACTAGTGGGCCTGCAGCACTTATTGTGCCACCCACTTCAGTAGCTCTTTAAAAACATGTCGCAGGATTACCATTCCAGTCTTTTTGTGCAGTTTTAAAACTGCCATTTCGACCTGGCAAAGTAAACCTTTTGCCAGGCCTAAACCTTCCTTTTTAAGACATATAAGTCACACCTAGTGTAGGCCCTAAACAACCCACAGGGCAGGGTGCGTTGTATTTAAAAAGTTGGACACGTACTTTTACGTTTTACCTGTCCTGGTAGTGAAAAACTCCCAAATTAGTTTTTTACTACTGCATGGCATACTTCTCCCATAGGACAACATTGGGTTACCTTATTACATTTAATAAGTGATAACTTTTGTTTGGGAGATGGTAGGAATATTGCATCTGGTGTCTGCGGAATTGTAATTTAAAACCCTCTGTAATGGTAAAGTCGGATTTTAAGCCACAATTCTGAAAATTCTACTTTTAGTAAGTTGCCATTTTCTTGTCCTAACCATTCAGTGCCTGAAGCCTGTTTCATGGGTCACATGACTAGGTGTAGCTGGTGGTTGGCCTTTGTGTATCCCTCCCAGACAGTATCACAATAGGGGGCGTGAGTCTTGGCAGGATGGGCCTTCCTGACTTGATGAAAAGGGAGAAGCTGTCACCTGTCACATTTGCAGATCAAAGACACTTCCTCAGCTCACACAAAAAAGACTTCACTCTAGCCCATTGTGACTGCAGACATACTGGGACCAGGGCAGGGGGGCAGGAAATTCCAGACACTTCTGGGGGAGTAAAATCCAGAAGCTTCTCCCACTTCAAAGCTGGCATCGGGTATAAAAATGGGACCCTAAGATCCACTCTTCAGTGCACTGCTGGACCTGGGGATACTACAGAAGAAGGACTGCCCTGCTTCCAGAGTTCTGCACTGCTGCTTGAGGCCTGCCCTGCTGTCTGGGAAGAAAGACTGAACCTGCACCCTCCATCCCCATCTGATGTGACTCAAGGGTCAACAGACTGGCTTCCCGTTCTGAGCAACAGGGACACAATAAGCCCCAGAAGCCTGCCTGCAACTGCCTAGCTGACCTGCTACATTGGATCTGCCTGGACCTGCAACTGGACCTGCCTGCGTCCTGCTGGCTTCTGATGACATGAGTTCCTGATCCCCAAATGGTGCCTTCCAGGTCCTGGACCCTTGGTGTGGCATCAATTGAGCTCCTTCTAGAAGAAAAGGAGAAATCCTGATGTTGTGGCCTTATTGCGACCTCGAATGGGCTTTCGCACCAAGATCTTGCCACTCGCACTGACCAACACAAATATCTGGTGAATACAACTATTCATGCTACGACAACCACCAGCGACGGTTGGAAACGCGTGATCTGCAATTCGTGCTACAGCATCGACAGCCAGCAGTGGTGCCAATGCACAGGTCCAGCAACAATCATCCGCTACGCCTGGCCTGCTCTTTGCGCTACAGAGACAACCATCTGCAATGCTCTCCCTGCTCCTTGTGGCCTCCTCCACCATGAACGGAACTCTTCACGCTGGACTTTATAAGGTAACATTTTCAGCAGGACTAACCTGGCCCCTGTATCCAGCACACACTCCACCACAGTAAGCCTGAAATTGTGCCTTTCACCCGGTCTCGCACTACCAGATAACCGCGAGTGGCGCTTTGTGCTTTTAGGTGCGATACTTAACTTAAATCTTTGAAATTGCATTTCTCCAGGTCTACTGATTGGATGTTTGTCATTTTGTTGTAAAATAACTAGTTACATTTTACTCTGTTTTTCTAAATTGGTATGGGATTTTTCTTGTGTTGTGTTTTCAAATGTATTACTATTTGAGGGCTGCATAAATACTTTACACATTGCCTCTAAGTGAAGCCTAACTGCTTTTGTTCCAAGCTACCAGAGGGTTAAGCACAGGTAAATTTAGCAACTTTTGTGGTTCATACTGACAGGGACAGTGGCTGTTGCTTGAGAAGGGCTCACATCCGCCTCAATCAACAACCCACTTTCTCACAAATATGAATTTTGCATTTGTGGGTGCTTATATCCCAGGAATGGTGGACTTTGAAGCGCTGGGCACAGGCAGTTGTTTAAAGCCTATTTAGCTCCTGGGCACATCCAAAGTTGCACTCTTATTACTTTGAATATTCCTCAATTCCCATGTGAAGTTGCATCCTGACCTCCCACCAAGACTCCTTAATTCACCTCCCCACTCAGTCCACCCCACTGGTCTTCCTTCTGACAGGAAAGCTGCAAGAAACCCTGCTTAAATATTCATGCACCAATCATGGTTATCCATGACTTACATATGCTCAACCATGGATCACTATATTTGACCTTCCTTTAACCAGATACATACCTAACATAGGCCTTCCTCAAATTACTGTTATAATAATATGGAGAATTTATTTACTAGTAATATCCTCCATTTCAGGATGGGTACCTCTGTTAATATCAGCCCATTTGCTTATGTTGATTATCATGAGGATCCCTTTCAAGGGTGTCTCACCACCAGAAAAGTATCCCCGGAGTTTGAGATTTTATAATTTAACATTATAATAATAACCCATTAAATATGTCTTATAAAACAATAAACCTAACTAATTGACTTGGTGACCCATCGCCCTCCTCTTAGCTCACTGAGTGTGCCATCACTATCACGACATGATTAGCTTCTTTGTACATATCTCTTAAAATGTCTGCCACTTTTGTTATACTTAAACATGTCTTGGGTAAAAATGACCGCATCATAACGATAGGGCCCACATTTAATATGCCCAGGTGATTGCACAATACAATGACGTAATAAGAAATGCAATTAACACAGATGGGAGCATTGAACAAATTTCAGAGCAAAATATATTTTGCGCTGAAAGGTTGACACAAACACAATGCCAAATGGTTTTGTGTCGAGTAGCACCTAACAATAAATGTAATGTGGCTACATGTGCCGGTAATTGTTTTTTGTTCCTGTGTATTTTAAACATTTTTATTTTGATTACTGTGGCATTGGGGTGTGGAGGGATATTTTTAAAGAGCACCTACTTTTAGAGAGGGATTTTTTTTAAACAGTACCTGCTTTTAACCTGAGACTCCTTTAAACAGTGTCTTAAGTCAGTTGTAGAGAGGATGAACAGTAATTGTCTCAAGCTCAATTCCGATAAAATAGAGATTCTTTTTTTTTGTTTAGGAACTAAACTCCCCTCTGATTCTTGCAAATGGTGGCCGCCCGAGCTTGGGTCCCATCCTACACCCACTCTGCCCGCAAGAAATTTGGGTAGCAAATTTGATTCTAATCTATCTTTTGAACCCTAAATCAAGTCAATTTCTGCAACTTAATTTCCTACACTTAAATCTTTAAAGAGTATGCTGCATTTGGTGCCTGAGGACACCCGTAAGATTATTGTTCACTCTTTGGTGACCTCTTAAATTGAATTAGGCAAACAGTTTGTACCTGTGCTTGCCAGCGCACTTCATCCAGCGGCTTCAGATTATTCAAAATGCAGCTGGCCACCTGATTTTGAAAATTCCTGCTCGCCTATCAGTGCCTTCTTATTTAAAACAACTACATTGGTTGCTGTGACTAAACGGATTCAATTTAAGGCTCTAACCTTTGCCTATAGAGCGTTTGAGCTAAAACAACCTCTCTTTTTAAGGAAGAGATTCAAAGCTTATCATCATGCGAGATTCAATAAACTAAAGCTACTTCTAATTCCCTGGATTCGCAAAGCTAGGAGAGGGGGGCGATCTTTGGTTTGTCTCACTTCTAAACTCTGGAACTCTCTTTCTCCTAGTCTTCCTTCTAGTCCCTTCTGAAAATCTTCTTAGAAAACACTTGAGGACTTTTCTCTTTTATTCCTGTCTGGGTGGTCTCTGATCTTCGGTTTGGCTTCCTGGTTAGTTTTAGTACTGGTCGCATGCTGTGAGCGCCAGGACGCTTCTTCGGGAGCAGCTGTGTGCTTTATAAATATTATTGTATTGTACTGAAAGAGAGCAGAAACAGGCGAACACCCCTAGGATTTCACACAAATCCACATCAACTTAAAGTAGCACAACTTGGCTTTTGTGTGAAATACTGATGTCCAATGAAACCATTTCCAAAGCAGAATAGCATATGATGTTACCATGGGTAACGTGTCATTTCAAAGAAATTGCATACTTTACCCATCTAAGGGGCATATTATCAAGCACGGCGTTAAAATTATCGCCGGTTTAGCGGCAGAAAACTGCTGCTAAAGCGGCGATAATGGGCTTGATAATATGCCCTGGAGAATTCCAATAGAAGCCCATGTTGACACCAGAACATGGACTTCTATTGGAATTCTCAAGGGCATATTATCAAGCCCATTATCGCCGCTTTAGCGGCAGTTTTCTGCCGCTAAACCGGCGATAATTTTTAACGCCGTTCTTGATAATATGCCCCTTATATCTTTGGGCGGCTTTCATCGTGTACAAGTTTGACATTGAGGGTGTACCTCTGGTACAAATGTCGTGCAAACTCCCACCACCTCACCTTGGTGTTTTGGCGCAAAGTTCAGAGTCCTGATAAAATGGCATATCTTGTTTAAGCTCAGGTGATGGCATTATCGGCACACAGGTCTTAATAAATATGGGGGCATATTAGCAATGCCTGGCGATAATTATCGCAAAGCGCAATTAGCGCTTGGATAATTATCGCCAGGCATCGCAGGTTTCTATCGCGGAGTTAGCGTGCAATCAGCAATGCTAATCTCCAAAGCGATAGAAACCTTGGAGAACATGTGTGAATATCGCCGGAAAACAGGCGATATTCACACTGTTCCCCAGTTCTGCTTGCTGATAGTGCGAGGGGACTTAGCCATGCAATCCACCTCTCATTGGATTACATGGCTAAGTCAGGGTGGGACCAGGTGTTAGCAAACCAGCGCTAAACGTGTTTAGCGCTGGTTCGCTAATCACCGCCCCTGCCTCGCTGATAGGCGTTAGCGACCTCAGCGACTGTTTCCAGTCGCTGTTAGGTGGGGAACGCCTACTTTGCATGCCATTAGCGATAAATATCGCTGGCATGCAAAGCGGCACCCAACCCGGTCGCTATCGCCTACAAGCTGTCGCTAACAGCAGTTAGTGACAGCTTGTTGATAAGGCGATAATATTATCGCCGCTTTAGCGGGAAAAAGTCCCGCTAAAGTGGCGATAATCGCCTTGCTAATATGCCCCATGGTGCTGTGAGATTTTTTCCCACCAGCACAACACACGGTGCTGAGTCGCTGACTTTTGATAAACCTTTCAAACTCACTTGCGATCAGGGACGGCTTTAGGGAGGTGCGACGGGTGCAGTCGCACCTTGCGCTGACTTTGGTGGGGGGCGCTGTATTTAAAAAATAACTGATGGTTTAAAACCACGTGAACTTCCTTGTGCATCCAGCAGTTTTCAGGCAATAATAAAAATGTCAAAATAACTGGTGATTAATTTTACTGCTGGTGAGAGATCGGAATTTTGTCAAGTGGTTGTTTTTACTCATCATAAATTAGCGCAGAGGGATAATGTCCCTGCTGCAAAGAACGTGTACCATGCAGATCACAAAACTGAGTGCGAGTGAACTATGAGTAGCGCTTTAAAAAAAAATGAAATGTATGTCAAAGAGGGGTTATGGAGAGGTATGGGGCACGGAGAGTGGTAGTGATGGAATTTGTGGAGTAGGAAGTCATGGAGGGCGCCAAAAAATTCTGTCGCACCTGGCGCCACCATCGCTAAAGCCGCCCTGCTTCAGATCATTCACGGACAAATGACTTTTCTTTCCTCATTATTCTCCATGGACAGCGGATACACTCCAGATGTGTTTTATACATGACCATCTCAACCTCTTTGCTTCCATGCCTGTTTCAAGTCAATTGGATGAATACCATTGAATAACCAAGCACGAGGCGTTGGCTTGTCATGAGGACAGACTGCTTCAAATGACTGAACAAAATCTTCACTATAAAAGCACTTCACATTTCAGCATTTAATATGCGTCACTGAGGAATATTCATTATCTGTACGTGTGCTTTTAGCATTTGTTGTAATCAAGTTCTTCACTTCAAACTCACTGGCTTTTTTAAAAAAAATTTAAGTCAGGTTTGGCATATAAACTCCTGGTAGAAATTCCAATCACACGGTCACAAAATAGATAACGGTAAACAAGAAACACCATTTTTGAAAATAATATCCGTTTTCATATTGCAGATGTAATTTTCTCGATAGCAGTGCAGTTGTTCTCATATATCCCATATGGCTCAGCTTGATACCAGTAGAGACCATCTGTGAAAGGCCAACTGGGATTCCCACTTGAGGTGCATGAAGGTAGCATGTCTGTTGCTCGTGAAAACACACTGCAGAGAGCTGTCCATCATGAGCAGCGCGCGGTAGAAGAAAGTGCGTGGACTTTGTAACACTATCTCAGAAATCAGCTGGAACTGCGAGTAAAAGGTGTTCTTCTTTTCAGTAGACGTCATCCGCGTTGGCACAAAGGATCGATACTCGTTGCTCTAAAGAAGAGGCTACAAACCACAAACATTCAGTTTCATTAGCGTTACCCTAGTGTACATAGTTTATGTATAGAACTACAGCAAAAATTAAAGTCACGTTTGCCAAAATTGTTTGTTTGGATTGACGTTCTATAAAGAAGAGTCCAATAAGTAGTATTTTTTTTATTTTTGCACAGCCCGTGGATTTTTATGATACGTACGTGAGTGAGTGAGTGAGTGAGGAGGGAAATTCATATAGTGCTTTATTCAAACCCAGCTGCGTCTGGGATCTGCGTGTATTTGCCATCTTCTTTACCTATAATTTAATTAGGATGATTCATACTAGCCTTACAAGGTGACATTCACCTATAATTTCGAAGAAGCTCAAATTTATCATAGGTTCCCTTTTATGATTTTCATAGAGTTCCAACTTTTAGGTGATTTACAAAAATATCGAGGAGTATGCATTGAAAGTTCTGCAAATCCTAGATGTCCCAAATTACCCCACAAGGCTGTCTTAGAACAAGGATGTCATCAACACTATGGGGTAGAGTTTCAAACATTTTGCGCTGGGTTAGCGTCACGAAAGTGACGCTAACCAGCACAAAATGTTTTTTTTACCAATTTACTTTCCAGCGCAAATCAAAGTACCCTACAAGTAATGCAAAGCAGCGCGAAGCATTGCTTTGCATTACTTAGCGCCAAGGGGGCGTTACATGGTTGGCACATGGGGGTTTTCATGCAACCAACCATGCCTTTTGACGCAAAACCCTATCTACAAACAATTAGAGACCGGGTTTAGTGCCAAAAGTTTTCATTTCTCCTTTCTTTTCCTACTTTGCATGCTGGATTCAGCGCTGGCGCTAGGGAGAGGAGAGGAGAGACCCATATCTCTTTAGTTATGGTGCACTCCTGCTCTCTCCCTGTCATGCAACGCAGCGCAGTGCAACATTTTTGGCTGCTGCGCTGCGTTGCGTGAATACTTTGAAAATCTGCACCTATGTATTGTGGACATGTACAAGTAACGAGTTTCTTTTTTAGGTCGAGCATCAGCGATGACCTGTTGTATCTCTCAGTGTGGGTTTGGCAAACCCACCCATTTCTATTGGTTTCTATCTGTGGCATTCAGAAATGCAGGCTTCTTATTGGTGCATTTCTATCAAAGTCCCTCCTTTGTGTGTTTAGTTCTATTTCCGGCGATTTCACTCTGAGAACTTTTAGTTGGCCATCACACAGTACAGTGTGTGATGGCCTCTCTTCCCTCCACCCATCTGTATATTGCAGGTTAGGCTTTTTTTTTTTTGTATCGCGTGAACTCGACCGGAAGGAATTGCAGTGCTTTACAAGAGCACCAGTTACATTACAGACAGACATTCATTTTTGGGTTGGCACGGGGAGATTAAGTTATTCTCCGAGAATCGCAGATGTTGAGCGGACATCTTTTTTTGTAGTTTTATATATTGCGTGAACTCGACCGGAAGGAATTGGAGTGCTTTACAAGAGCACCAGTTACGTTACAGACAGACATTCATTTTTGGGTAGGCACAGGGAGATTAAGTTATTCTCCGAGAATCACCGATGTTGAGCTGACGTATTTTTTTTTTTTACTCATGTTGTTAGTGCTGAGGGCTAACATCCGGGTAACTCCTGAAACAACAACAAAGCAACAAAAAAATGCAGCAATAGAAAGATGGTCTGACGCCCTGCCCTTCTTTGGCTCCTATTGGGCAGTGTGTTGCTGTAGATGGCAGCTCATTGGTCAAGCGGAGTGTTAGAGTGTTTCATCACAAAGCAGGGCGTTGGCTGCTGGAAGGGTAGGCGGAACAGGGGGCAGGACGGGGAGGTGGCAAGTCACCTCCTGTCGTCTGACATTTCCTTGCTGCACTATCTGGCGGCGGAACAAGGACAATGCAAAATCGTGGTTTATGGGCGCAGACAGAGTATCGAGGAGCTGTGGAGGGTGGCGTGGGAACTCCACATAGCTCCTCTGAAGCCCTCATGGAACACTGAGGGCAAGAGGAGGTGCAGCGGGCCGGTGTTCCGTCATTTTGCGCTCCCCGTCTGTTTGTGCTCCCTCCTCGCGTTTGCGCATGCGTCTCAGTGCACTATGTGATATAACTGGTATTTTTGTGCTCCCCGGTACTACGCCGTTAAAGTGCGCATGCGTGTCATTGTATGCATGCGCACTGCTGTTATTGAATGTGTCATAGCATATGCATTTTGAAGTTACCCGCGGCTGCAGTCCCCATCCCAGTGTTCCATGAACTCCCACCTCGAGTGGTCAGGAGATAGTATGTCTGGCAGTGCAACACTAGCCTGTGCCACCGGAGCTCTTAGAAGGACGAGACTGCATGGACCAGAAATGCGACAAGCTGCATGGTCCAGAAACCCAGAGGAGGAGAGAAGCTGCTACAGGTATTGCCTGCGTGCATGTGGGTCTGGCGATGGAGTACTAGCCTTTGCCACCGGAGCTCTTAGAAGGGCAAGACTGCATGGGGCACACTGTATGGACCAGAAACGCAGCACGCTGCTTGGACCAGGCACCAAGAGGAGGGGAGAGGCAGCTACAGGTACTGCCTGAGTGCATGTGCATGTAACATTATGCAGAGACATTTTAAGGCATGGGCCCCAGGCTTTTTTTTGGGGGGGGGGCTGATAGAGGCTGCTCGGTTCTGCATAGAGACTTGCCCTGATGAGCTTTAATAATGTTTAACTTGTTTTAAATACTGTTTTTATTTAATTTATTTTTAATGTAGGTGATATGTGAGAGTCTGCTGCAGACAGTTGCAGAAAATGTTGTGTTTATGTTTCATGCAGCATCTATAAAACAAGTTTCTTTGAGATCAAAACAGGAACTCACATATTAGAAATGGGAGGAAGTCACAGATTTTATTTCACAGCAATTATTTGCAGTAATATTAGTAAGCTGCTGCTGTGTCCCTGTATCTTAGATGTAAATGCGCTGTCTGTGACCTGGCCAGAGAGGGCGTGAAAGAGCTGAAATTGGTTCTTAAATTCAAACCTAATCCAAACATATGCCCCCAAAATACGTTTGACCCAGGGCCCCAAAATCCTTAAGATGTCCCTGGTAAGATACCATGTAAACAAACATATGGTTGGTTCACTTCCCATCTGGTCGCCATGAGACATTACTTAAGGGCACTTAAAGGTGCTAAAAACAAACATCTTCATAAGTAACAAACATTTCCATTACAACGCCAGTAGCTCTAACTCTAAAAATAAAACGTGAGACCTATTCCATTGTAAATGCTTGTTTCTCCACCATACACTATTTTCCCACATGAAGAAATGCACTCCCCAATGTCACAGTGGAAAATGTTGGTGATCCATGGCCATCAAAATACAGGAAGCCCTTTTACTTCGACCTTTTTAAGGTGTAACTGTACGCGTGTTTCCGGGGTTGGGAGAGGGAGGCAAAGCGTTTCTGATTACCCACAAAAGGCTGAATTCTTCATTAACTACCTAAATGGTAGTTTACCTAATCCTCTCTCTTCTTGGGGAGCATTTCAGAATGTTTATTACAGAAATATTGCGCTACCAGAATATTATAGCAAAAATATTGCAAACCAAAATATTGTGGAGGTAAGTATACATTGGTGAGTATAGATTTGCTATTGTTAACTCTACATCCATGTACCTTCAAGATGCATATACTGTCATGGTACAAAAGATGTGGAGTTAAGTATCGTAAACCTACACTTATTTCCATATACTTAAACCTTGTTGATATTTTGGTTGTCACTATATTATCTGTGATATTTTTGTAGGACGATATGTAAAACTCAATAGTCTGGCATTTTTAAGATGGTACGGTACCATACTCCTTTTGCATCAATATCTCTAAATAGACAACAGAGGAAAATCCCCTGGACATGCAGAATTTCTATCAGTTGTAAGTGAAATTTGTGATCAGAATCAGGATATAGGTTTTCCTGAACACAATTTCAATGTTTAGTACAGAATGGGGTGCAAAACGTTTTGTAAATCAGACCTCCAATTGATACCTACAATTCTGCCCTTCAACTTCTGCACCACATCTGCTATTGGTTTTTCTCTGTATAATACCTGCTCTTGTTGCTATCAAGAACAATATATCATTCATGACTAGGCAATTCTCTCCATTACTGACCAGCCCCCATTAAGTATTGCTCCCCAAACTCCTCTGCCTATTGTCCAATTACACAAACGTAATAATAACAAAATATGCCCTGCTTTTTATTCTTGTGGATTCTATTCATATTACTGCACCTACATGGTGGAGCTCTCCCTTGTGCCCCCCCATCCTTGCTTTATGTAGAAAAGGATATCCTTTGATTTGTGAAGGAAATGCTCAATCCAGAGGAGAGGATTTTCAGCTGCCAACCAACTCTAAATCAGGCCCTTGAACTTCTCAAACTCCAATAAACAATTCTATGTCCCATTTGCCTATGTATGTATGTTACAGTTCCTATTACCTTCTCCCTTCATTTCAATAATACAACTTCCTGAAGGTATTTAGCACATGTCTACTAGGTTGGCCTCAATATTCTTCACTTACCTATCCCTGATGATATATGCTGGACCTTTGCTTTCAAAGAGTAGTCATGTGCAAGTTGCTTTCTCCGGTGAACTGTGAAAAAAGAAGGTATTTCATTACAGAAAAATCAAACACATAGTTTGGCAGTCCTATCAAATAGGAATGAATTTGGGAGCATGTATGATGTATTGAGCGCAATTTATATTTTATTAATTAGATGTAAAACATATATTTTAGAACATACAATTTGCAGGAGGACCTGCATAAAATATAATTTAAGTGTAATTAGTAGCAATTGGTATGGTTCCAAATTGTGGACACTGTGGCTAGAGTCTAGGCTATGGGTGTCTAACAGTGGTCCAGGAGGAACCGATCCATGTCAGGTTATAAGCCTACCCAGAGATGTAAGACAGAAACCCCTGCAGTCCCTGCGGGTCAAGTGGGGCCCCCAACCCTTCACAAGGCCTCATTCGTCCCACGACCAATGAATATTTGCGAGATATGGGAAACGCCGAAGCCCCTCATCACATTCCGCAGGGAACCCCATCATTTTTGTGTTATGCCATGGAGGCTATCCACTGATGTATGTGAATTATTTCCATTTAGATTAATTGTATGGAACTTTGCATAGTTTGTGTAGCCTAAAATCGGATGTATTCTTGCATTGTAAAGCAACACTAGAAACGTTTGAAACTGAACATGACTTGCCCTGATCATTTCCTTTCTCCAAATCAGGTGTTTTAGCAAGCTGATCAGATGTTCATGTCATCATGTAGACCCTAGATCACAACTTGCTGCTGTCAACCATGGCGGTGTAGTGGAGAATAGAAAGTGGATGCTTTAAACATAGCAAAATAGGGACAGCATAGTGGGAGGTAATTCCTTCTGAAGGTGGAACAAGTAACCAGAAAAGCATAGCAGATCTGTGTACCTCTTGGTACTCTAACCCACAGTATACAGAGTTTCTGCATTATATTAATAATAAACAAAACTAAAAAGCAAAATTAGCAAATAGTAGGGCTATTGCTGTAGGGTGTGAGGGGTTGGGAGAGTTGGTCAGGGTCTGGTGAGACCATGTTCTTGTTTGACCGCCTAAATGTTTGCATGATTTTCATATATCACTTAACCTCGAAAATGTACATTATTCAAGATAACTGACAATATCTGTTCTCCACTATGAAATAACATTTTCAAAACACTTTGGGGCAGATTTAACAAGGGATTGCATTTCCCTTGGATCACGCACGGCGTCGCAAGGGCAACCCAATCCCTAAGTCAGATTTACCAAGAAATGCAAGGCCGCCTTACATGCTACTGCGTTACTTAGCCAATCTGAAGTAGCTCAATGCAGCGCAAGTCGCTGCCTTGCGTTACTCTGCCCCAGGAAAGCATGCCATAGGTGGAGCCTGGGTGTGTCCACATATCCACCCATGGATTTTGATGCAGTCCCAGATTTACCATTAGTGGTAACCCTGGGAATGCATCAAAATGCTACGCCTCCCCAGGGGATGAGTAACGAGGAGAAATATGCTTATGTCTCCTTGTTGTTTCCTCTTTCTACATATGCTGCATTCTGCAGCAAACATGAAAAGAGGAAAATGCGTCTGAAGATTGTTTTTGTGCAGGAATGTATTCCTTCCTGCACAAAAACAATCCTACCTACAGCACAGGCACCCTTGCACCATAGTGCTCCTACTTCTCCAACAAGCAGTTCCATCTGCACATCCTTCCTTTCGGCAGCACAGATCAGCCTGATCATTCGAGGGAGAGATCGCTGGAGCCAAGAGCACCATATTGTGTGTGTTTGAATGTGTGTATATGTGTGTGAGTATGCATGTATGTCGGTATGTTTGTGCGTGTGTGTGAAGGTTGCATACCTGACTGAGTGTGTGTGTGCATACATTAGTCTGCATGAGTGTTTTACACTAGTACAATGCTGACCCTAGCACAATGGTGGAAATTATTGGCAACTAGTGAGCATCCATGAGATAATGTCAATTGACAACACATGGAAAAAGCTGACCCTTGCACAATAGTGGCAATTTTGGGCAACTTGTGGGTATCCCTGAGATGAAACCCTTTGCCACCACTGGTGACGTGCTGCCCCTCACATTGTCATGTGATTTCTTGGCTACTTGCAGGCATCCACGGAATGATGCTCACCATTGTTAAAATGCCTGTTGTGACTTAATGGTGGTAATTCCTGGCATATTGTGGCTTTACATAGTATGATATTGTCTATGGGCCTGATTCACAGAACTAACTTACGTCAAAAACGTAAAGTTAGTACTTTTTGGTATTCACAGAATACACTTACTCATTTTGGTATTCACAGAATGAACTTACTCATTTCGGTATTCACAGAAGTTAGTAGTCCTAACTTTAGGACTCCTAAATGCCTTCTGTGAATACCGAAAGTCTTAAAGTTAGGATTTTTCTCAGTTTATACTCCTAAACTGAGAAAAATCCTAACTTTAAGACTTTCGGTATTCACAGAAGGCATTTAGGAGTCCTAAAGTTAGGAGTCCTAACTTTACTACTCCTAAACTGAGAAAAATCCTAACTTTAAGACTTTCGGTATTCACAGAAGGCATTTAGGAGTCCTAAAGTTAGGAGTCCTAACTTTACTACTCCTAAACTGAGAAAAATCCTAACTTTAAGACTTTCGGTATTCACAGAAGGCATTTAGGAGTCCTAAAGTTAGGACTACTAACTTCTGTGAATACCGAAATGAGTAAGTTCATTCTGTGAATATCAAAATGAGTAAGTGTATTCTGTGAATACCAAAAAGTACTAACTTTACGTTTTTGACGTAAGTTAGTTCTGTGAATCAGGTCCTATGTCTGTTATATATGGGAGACTGCTATCATTCTATTATTTGTTGTATTGTGTGGCTTTTAATAAGTTATTAAAAGCAACATGTGATGTCATATTACTCAAGGGACCTGGAAGTCTTACCACAGCTTGAAAGAGGTTGGTGTATGTGAGCTCAAGCACTGTGTGCCAGTAGAAATTTGTAAAATGAACTGTCACTTCACAAATACAGTGTTTGGGTACCCATTTTCCAACTTCCCTCATTAGTACCATTCAGGAATGAGCAATGCAGGTCTGTCGAAGCAATAAAGTAATTTCTTTCACAGGCGGTGAAAGGCAGAAAAGCTTATGACTATTCTCCTCTGCCCTTCACCTAAGAAGGAATTGATTTTTGTTTCTTGGATTGACAAGAGCTCCTGGGTTCTGGAGGATACTCAAGCACAGCTGCCAAGAGGTCCTATATGACACTTTTAGGAATTCCTGGCTTTTTAGCCTGCAACATATTACATTCCAAGACATTTAATTTTGCTTTAACATTGCAAATCCCAATATGCAAAGTTCTGTGAGCTAAAAAGGCTAGATTAGCAGAAGATGTCACTCAAAACATTAGGGCTATGCAATGTATTTTGAAGAGAAGGGGCAAGCGGTCCATATATTATATGGAATAAAGTACCCCCTTTCTGTCCATTAAGAAGCATATTGCAAATCACCTTGGAGTTCTGTCCCTAATAAAGGCACTCGGCCTGCAGCCTCATGTCTCTATATAGTCACAGAAGTCCTTGGTGACTTGCAGTATCCTTCTAATATACCCTAGAGGTGCTTTATCCAATATATATTGCTGGTCCAGAGAGACTGCAGGCCATACTTGAAACATTGCTCCACATGCATGGCTTAGTGATGCCCACTCATAACATAGTGAGTGTCCTGGCAGTATGGTGGTAATTCTTGGTATATTGTGGACAACAATTTCATAATGCTGACAAACTCTAACATAGTGTTTACCATGGTACAATGCTGGTATTTCCTTGACTATTGTGGGCATTCTTTGAACAATGGTCGTCCTGACAATATGGTTATAATTCTTGCTGTACTCAATCAAATCAAATACACAATTGTGGCAATTCTTAACTTAGTGTGGTCATCCATGGCACCCATGTGTGCTATAATCCTAGCCCCTGCAGTATGGAGGTAATTCATGATATATTGTGGGCATGCATGACTGTATAAAGGCATTAATGTAATTTTTTTTGAACATATTAAGGTTCAAGGCTTGGCTAAGAAAGGAACTAAGCAAGGGAACATATTTACCATGCCCAATAGTGTACCTGCTTAGCCAACCCTCTCTCCAAAATTCAGGACATATGAATTTGCCAATGTACTGGTTTTGGAGAGAGAGGTGAACAACAAGCAGCCTATTTTATTTGTAAATTTGAAAATGCTTGTTAAGGGAGTTGCTCTCTAGCTAGTTTACAACGTTTTTCTCACTTTATACTTTCTAAGGGATAAGTCAGTCATGATGCTGTTCTCCTGTCTCACCACTCTCAACACCACACCATGTCTCTTTCTTCCACGTCCTCCACTTCTATTCCCTCGCAAAAAACAATTAACAAGAAAACAACACAATAACACTGTGATATTGGCCTTAGTTTGGAGATACTAACAGGGACATTAACATGGAGGTCACAGCATGTACCCACTAACATTAAAATGTTGGCACTGACCAGAGCCAGACAGGCCAATTATTCCACCAAGCATTTCCCCAGTAGGCTGATGTCGTTGAAGCCCCGTTGTGAAAGCCCAGGGCTGCTCCTGGTGCCTTTGTCACTTTCGCCAGCTCCCCGAAGTTAATTGCAGCAGGAGTCTTCAAGAGAGAAATAGAGGGCCGGAGGAGGAAGGTAGAGAGAAAGCGATCAGAGAGGGAGAAGAGAGAGAGGGAAGAAAGGGAATGGATGGATAGAAAGAGCGAGATGGTGCAAGGAGATAAAGGGAGCGGGGCAAGTTTTAGAATTGTTTCCAGGGCTGCTATTGGTTCCCCAGTACGGCCCTGACACTGACATGGGAGCAGTGACAACAAGAGGGGGAAACTGACTCTGGAAAGAGGGCAATGACACTGAGGCACTGGTATAGAGTCACCGACAATTAGACAAGGATGTTGGCTTGTTGTCACTGTGACACCTAAAGACAATGAAAGTGACACAGAGCACTAACAAAGACATATGGTCATTTTCACTGAACATTGGGTTGCTAATGTAGGTATTTAGTTATTCCTTTATACGGTGGAACTTAGGTCTGAATACATCTTAAACTACTGAAAATGCAACACAGGAACAATGGAAACCGACTAGGGGCATGCAGATGAGAACAGTGGGGGAGGGATTCCAAGATGGTGAGACCCAACAGCCATGCTCCTTTCAATCTTTTTAATTCACAAAGGAAAGGGTGATCGTAATGATGAAAGGGGGTCTCTAAACCGCCACAGGTACATTGACACTGGCAATGGGATAATTACACAGGAACACGATGAGGAAGCAAGGAACGCAGAGCCACATACAGTGAGAGACCACTGACAAAAAAATGAAAAAACACAAAATAAATAGACCATACCAATGCCAGATTTTGCACTTTAATTTTATGCCACTTATGCAGGTTCATCTTCGAATTACCTAAAAGCTAAATATGGCAATTGGTGCTTGAAAATAAGTTGCTATGTTTTAAGAGTAGAAAACATATAGTGAGAACTTTATTAGTGGTCTCTCTCTTCCTTGAGGTCCAGAAATGGCAGTAATCTCAGTCCATAAAATGATAAAATATGGGAGGAACCCCCAAAAAGCAGAATCCTCTACAGAAGGTGAATTCTACTCTGCAACACATTTGATGGTGGACTGGTGAAGGTCTGGTTAAGGAATCAGTCTTTAAACATAGCAAGTCTTTTCAAAGGAAGTTTTGAAAAAATGTGATTGATTAATAACTGATAATAACGATCCTTTATTGTTATCATAAGAAGCAATTTTCTTTCTGTTTTCTCATAGTTCTTTTCAAATGTAAGTTAATTTTACAGAACTTTTGGGACACAAAATTTTGACTACATTTGCAAATTAATTATTTTTGAGTTGACAATACTTCATTCAGCAAATAAATATTTGTCTTCTAAAAATGAGCAAATTGATATATTTTAATGAAATACGCTTTTGTGTGTTATTGTGTTACGTCGGTGATTGTTTTCTGGTGATTTAGTATTCGGTATTTATAGACCTTCACTGTGCGCATTCAGCTTTTTGTCATTGTTCTAGAGACTTGAAGCCTTGATGAACCAAGCAAATGTATTTCGGCAAATAGGCACTTTGCACCAGTGGTGTAGCAAGGGGGGGCGAGGGGGCGGTCCGCCCCGGGCGGCATGAATTTTGGGGGCGGCGGCTCCTCCCCACTCCCCGGTAAAGGCAGAGACTGCCATGGGCGGCCAAGTGCCTAGCTACGCCACTGCTATTCACAAGGAATTATATTCATTGTTTTGAGGATAGGAGTGGTCAATGAGAGGAGTGTTGAGAAGTGTTATGAATGTTGTTTCTTTTTTTAGCAATGTAATGTGCCATTGGTTTTGGAGCTTTTTTGTGATCTGTTGATAATAACTCGGTGTTCTTCACAGCATAATCATGCAGCCCAGAGTCTTAATTTGAATGTTATTTTGAAAGATAACCTTGGAAATAAGGCTGAAGGTGTATTGTCATTCGAAATAGCCCTGCGCTTTCCAATCTTATGGAACGGGCGATTACTCACAAGGAGAGAGCGGAGGAAGCCGAATTGGCTACTCACTGAAAGCCCAGGAGAACTGAAAAGTAACATAGGTTATGCCACCATCCCAAGATGTCTCATGGACAGACAACTTTGACTTCCTTTTTGCTCCACTCTCTCTGCCCCAGTAATCAGATGCTCCCTGACTGGTGGTTGTGTTAGTGTGAGGCACAATAGACAGAGATTAGTAGGCCAGACTGACACTATGGGCAAAGGGATTTGGGCAAATGACATCAGGCTACCCAATCACACCTACACGTGTGTACTTACTGGGATCTCCCACACTGCAAATTCGTATCCTCTCTGCCAAGTAATTTCAGGATGAATGATGAGACAGAAGTATCATTCTGTGTTCTCATGCATGCCTTTTCGTGGAGTTGTGTACTATATAAATGTAGCTACTTACAATAGGTGCATCCTTAATCTACAAGTATTTGTATAGTAGATTGTTATGGTGTTCAAGGGGCAAAAATGAAAAATTGTTTAAGGTGTTGGTTTTCTTGGGCTTTGGTCTGTCTGTCTGTCTGTCTGTCTGTCTGTCTGTCTGTCTGTCTGTCTGTCTGTCTGTCTGTCTGTCTGTCTGTCTGTCCGTCCGTCCGTCCGTCCGTCCGTCCGTCCGTCCGTCCGTCCGTCCGTCCGTCCGTCCGTCCGTCTGTCCGTCCGTCCGTCCGTCTCTCTATCTATCTATCTATCTATCTATCTATCTATCTATCTATCTGATCTAAGAACAGTATATTCATGGTGTTTGGGGGTGCGGCTGGATTTAAATGTGATATGAATCCTTCAATGATAATGTGGTTGGTAGTTGAAAGGGTGAATTATGACTTATTAACAACAGCTAGCTTGACAGCTGTTTGACTATCTCTATTTTCTGACAGCATTAAGAAGTTCTGTAATATTAGTTCTGTGAGTGGTGTTTGCCAGCTTCCTGTGATGATGAAGCAGTTGGCTTTGTGTTCGTAGACATAGGGGCCGATTCTGATCTGGGTTGGAAAACTCTCCGACCGAGCCGGATCCGGAGAGATTTCCGACCGAGCCGGACTCCTGCAGTCCGACCGAGCGAGTACGATGCGGCCGCAAGCTGCCGGACTCGATTCGGCCGGACTCCCATTGAAGTCAATGGGAGCCGGTCGTACGACGCGTACATGGGCTCCCATTGACTGAATGGGTACTTCGCGAACAAGGGGGCCCCCTACAGTGGGTACGCGTCGGTGCAACTCGCACCGTACATGCATGTTTAGGGGGGACCCTTGGGTACCCCTGTGTTCGACTCGTACGGCTACGGGTGCAGGGGGGTCCGACACGGACCCCCCAAGTCCGGCTCCGGGAGCTTTTGCGAGCCGGACGCTCCGACTCGATCCGGCTGTCCGACGCGTCCATCGTACTCGCTCGGTCGGTAAACGTCTCCATTGTGTGGTGCGATTCGTGTCCGTACGAGTCGGTCGGAGCGGTTCGGATCCGAAAACGGTTCGGTCGGACGACACGCGTGCATTCGCATCGTACTCGCTCGGTCGGACAGCTGTACGACTCGGTCGGAAACAAAGCCTCCGACTCGGATCCGGTATAGCCGAATCCGATTCGGAGCCCTACCGACCAAGATCGGAATCGACCCCTAAGTTGTAGGTGTCATGTGTGGGCCTGGCTGCTGATCTGGGGCTGTAGCATATAAATGGCTCATAAAGGCACAGTTGGCACCTGCTCTGTCCCCCAGTGTATTTGTGAACTTGCACATCTCTAAATTATGCTTTATATTTTAATTTAGTGTTGTGGGGTTTACTGGGGCATTGGGTGTCTAGTCTTTTTGAATATTTTCATTAATGTTCATTTGCACGTTGATATTTAAAAATAATACTTTTTATTTTTAAATGAAACTATATTTATAAATTACTCATTTCATTTTAAATTAGGATATTGAAGGATTGAATTCCTATTTTTTAGTAACATATTTATAAATGTACATTCATTGATTAATAAATAAATCTGGCTTTTAAACTGGCAATTGATGAATTGTATTTTAAGTAACATTCTAAGTCTTAGTTAAAACATATTCCTTAATTTTCAAACCTATTTTATTAAATGTTATTCACTACAGTATCAACTTGATTGAAGTTTTTAGTAAAAGAAAATTCTTTTTGTAATTAAGTAAAAGCATATATTTTAAAAATAAAAATATACGTTCTGTAAATAATTGTTATATTTCTCGAGAATAATTGGATGTGTATTTGTTTTATTGGTGAGTTTGATGAATTCTGTTATTTAAAAGAAATGTTTTTTTATAAAAAATATTATTTTAGTTAAATCTAGACATTTAAAAAAATCTTTAAAATATTGAAAAAGCTTGTTGTTTTCATGTTTCATGTTTAATTTTTGTAATGGGAAGCTAATTGATATGGGTATAATGAATGTGACCCCTCAAATGTATGCACTTTCTCATTGTTTGTTTTACAGGAGTTAGAATAGTAAATTTGACCCCTCCA
The DNA here is from genome assembly GCA_963921515.1 of Calotriton arnoldi. Classification (NCBI taxonomy): domain Eukaryota; kingdom Metazoa; phylum Chordata; class Amphibia; order Caudata; family Salamandridae; genus Calotriton; species Calotriton arnoldi. The sequence goes on along the minus strand of CAWUFW010001095.1, from coordinate 2,879,273 downwards.
ATATATTACATTCTTATGTTTGTTGGGCTGGAGATAGAAAAATAAATCTAACAACCTCAAAGGTGTATGTGCTTTCTCCAGTTTGGAAACAGTAAATTTATAATGCTAGATGTGACACGTCCATCCCCCAATGTATTCATTTTTCTTAAAGATTGTTGGTCTGGTTGCAGAAAAGTAAATCGAACACACCCTCCATGTATGCCCTTCCCCCAATGTTTGTTGGACTCGAGTTAGAATACTACATCTTCACCCACCCCAATGTTTACATGTTCCCTTTTTTATTGGATTAGAGTTAGATTAGTAAATGTATCATACCACCATCTATGTTTACACTTTCTTCAATGTATGGTACACTGGAGTTAGACTAATAAATGTTAACCTCGCCCTAACATATACACTTTCTGCAGCATTTGTTAGAGGAGTTAGAATAGTAAATCTGACCTCCTGCTTATGTTTCCAGTTTTTCTTCTGTTTGTTGAACTTGAGTTAGAATAGTATTTCTGACCCTACAAACCCCTTTCCCAGTGTATGAATTTTCTTCAACGTTTGTTGGGCTGGAGTTAGAATTTTACATTTCAGTCCCTCCATCACCAATGTATACACATTTCTCGATGTTAGACTTGTGTTAGAAAAGTTAATCTGACACCTCTATGTATACACTTCCCCAAATTCTGTTGAATTAAAGTTTAAATTTAGATCCTCCCTAACTCCCAAATTTACACTTTCACTTATGTTTATGTGACTGGAGTTACAATAGTAACTCTTTCTCCATTTACTGGAATGGAGTTAGTATAATACATTTAAACCACCATATATGCATTTCTCCTAACATTTGTTAGACTGGACTTCTGCTATAAATTGGGTTGTTGGTTGACTAGGGTTTTAGACCAAGTCAGGCAGCAACCACAATCCTAGTCAGGATAAGAAGCATGCAAACCCTAAATTAACCTGTGCTCACCCTCTGGTAGCTTGGCATAGAGCAGTTAGGCTTAACTTAGAGGCAATGTGTAAAGTGGTTGTGCAACACTTCAAACAGTAAAACAGTGAAAACACCACAAAAAGAGATTCCACACCAGATTAGAAAAATAGAACATAATTCAATAACTTAATCAAGATCAAAACAACAAACTCCATTAAGTAGAACTTGAGATATGCATTTTTAAAGAATATACTCTAAAATAGCGCTTAGAAGCGATAGGCACTTATTTGGGATATCTGGTTGTGCTGGACCAGGACAAAGTCAAAAGTTCAGGCCGACTGCAATTGAGCATGGGCTAGATACAGGGACCAAGTGAGGCCCTCTGAACAAAAGTACCTTGATCCTTGCTGCATCGGCGGCGAAGATGCAGGGTGCAGCCGAAGCGATGTGTCGGTGTTGATCCATGCAGTGGTGGCAATGCGCTGGTCCAGATTGGCGCTGTAGTGGCGATGCGTTGACTCCAATGAGTGAAGGACTGCGATGAGGAGATTCATCGTTGCTGTCGAGGATGCCGTTGATAGAGATGCAAAGACCTTGTGCACTGGTGGTTCCGAAGGCAATGGGTCGGGCCAATCCACGCAGTAGAGGCGATGCGCCAGGTCTGGTCCATGCAACAGGAGCGATGCACTGGTTCTGATCCATGCAACAGGAGTGATATTTATTTATTTATTTATATAGCGCTACATTCATCCCAGAGGGATATCACGGCGCTGAGGTAGTGGCCTAGTGGTGCCAGGAGCCGGACGCTGATTTCAAATATGGTGTCAGTCTTTAGGGAATAGGTGTGTTTTAAGTTTCTTTCTGAAGGTGGTGTAGTCTTTAATCAGCCTAAGTTCTACTGGAAGTCCGTTCCAGTGCAGTGCCGCAAGATATGAAAAGGTGCGACCCCCTGCCCTGGTCTTTTTTATTCTTTTAGTTTCGGCTAGCGCTTGCTGATGTGACCTTAGGCATCTGGGAGGAACATAGAATCGGATTTTGTTCTGGAGAATCTTAGGGCCAGTGTGATGGAGTGCTTTGTGGGTATGCCCTAAGAGTTTGAATCGTGCTCTTTGACGCATGGGCAACCAATGAAGTTGTCTCAGGCAGTCTGTGGCTGAGCTGTATTTGCCCTTGTTGCACACCAGTTTGGCTGCAGCGTTTTGTACAACTTGCAAACGTTTAAAGAGGTAATCTGGCATGCCCACGAAAAGAGCATTTCCATAGTCCAGCCTGCTGACAAGCATGGCCTGTGTGACTGCCCTCCTACTTTCCAGGGGGATCCATGGGAAGAGCCTTTTTAGAAGCTTCAGTGTGGCAAAGCTCTTTCCACATAGTATCCGTACATGGTCCTGCATAGATAGTTTGTTGTCGATGTGAACCCCTAAGTTTTTTGCACACTGCTTGGGTGCTGGGATGTCTCCGAGTGAGTGGGGCCACCATGATGCGTCCCAGATATAGTTGGCTCCACCGAGGAGCAGGATTTCGGATTTGTCTGCATTGAGCTTTAAACAGTGATCCGACATCCAGTTAGCCATTTCGGTAAGACAGTTATTGAGTTTGGTCCTGGTGTCCTCTTGCCCGTCTCCTATGGCTATTGTTAGTTGCATGTCATCCGCATATGAGCAAACGCCGAAGCCCCACTTCGTCCCAATTTTTGCCAGGGATGAGACATAGCGATACCAAAGGGGATGATGGACGGAGCGTTAGAGCAAATCAAACACTCACCCCCAGTCAACTGATCTGGGTTTAATCCATCATCATTCTTTAGCTCACTCCACCACCCCAGTTCAGACATGGCCATATGCAAATCAGTCTGACCCTGTGCCTCATGGGAACAGTCCAGCCCGAACTGCCAAGCCATGTCTTCCCTGGACCGGAAACAAGCATCCTGGGACCGGTTTCTGGCATACAGCCGTCATCAGCCAGGCTATCTTGAATCCAGTGGCAAAGTGAGCAAGGGACCCACGTCTGGGCATACCCTGCCAACTTAGGGCGAACAAAGCGATACCAAAGGGGATGATGGACGGAGCGTTAGAGCAAATCAAACACACACCCCCAGGCAACTGATCTGGGTGTAATCCATCATCATTCTTTAGCTCACTCCACCACCCCAGTTCAGACATGGCCATATGCAAATCAGTCTGACCCTGTGCCTCATGGGAACAGTCCAGCCCGAACTGCCAAGCCATGTCTTCCCTGGACCGGAAACAAGCATCCTGGGACCGGTTTCTGGCATACAGCCGTCATCAGCCAGGCTATCTTGAATCCAGTGGCAAAGTGAGCAAGGGACCCACGTCTGGGCATACCCTGCCAACTTAGGGCGAACAAAGCGATACCAAAGGGGATGATGGACGGAGCGTTAGAGCAAATCAAACACTCACCCCCAGTCAACTGATCTGGGTTTAATCCATCATCATTCTTTAGCTCACTCCACCACCCCAGTTCAGACATGGCCATATGCAAATCAGTCTGACCCTGTGCCTCATGGGAAAAGTCCAGCCCGAACTGCCAAGCCATGTCTTCCCTGGACCGGAAACAAGCATCCTGGGACCGGTTTCTGGCATACAGCCGTCATCAGCCAGGCTATCTTGAATCCAGTGGCAAAGTGAGCAAGGGACCCACGTCTGGGCATACCCTGCCAACTTAGGGCGAACAAAGCGATACCAAAGGGGATGATGGACGGAACGTTAGAGCAAATCAAACACTCACCCCCAGTCAACTGATCTGGGTTTAATCCATCATCATTCTTTAGCTCACTCCACCACCCCAGTTCAGACATGGCCATATGCAAATCAGTCTGACCCTGTGCCTCATGGGAACAGTCCAGCCCGAACTGCCAAGCCATGTCTTCCCTGGACCGGAAACAAGCATCCTGGGACCGGTTTCTGGCATACAGCCGTCATCAGCCAGGCTATCTTGAATCCAGTGGCAAAGTGAGCAAGGGACCCACATCTGGGCATACCCTGCCAACTTAGGGCGAACAAAGCGATACCAAAGGGGATGATGGACGGAGCGTTAGAGCAAATCAAACACTCACCCCCAGTCAACTGATCTGGGTTTAATCCATCATCATTCTTTAGCTCACTCCACCACCCCAGTTCAGACATGGCCATATGCAAATCAGTCTGACCCTGTGCCTCATGGGAACAGTCCAGCCCGAACTGCCAAGCCATGTCTTCCCTGGACCGGAAACAAGCATCCTGGGACCGGTTTCTGGCATACAGCCGTCATCAGCCAGGCTATCTTGAATCCAGTGGCAAAGTGAGCAAGGGACCCACGTCTGGGCATACCCTGCCAACTTAGGGCGAACAAAGCGATACCAAAGGGGATGATGGACGGAGCGTTAGAGCAAATCAAACACTCACCCCCAGTCAACTGATCTGGGTTTAATCCATCATCATTCTTTAGCTCACTCCACCACCCCAGTTCAGACATGGCCATATGCAAATCAGTCTGACCCTGTGCCTCATGGGAACAGTCCAGCCCGAACTGCCAAGCCATGTCTCCCTGGACTGGAAACAAGCATCCTGGGACCGGTTTCTGGCATACAGCCGTCATCAGCCAGGCTATCTGGAATCCAGTGGCAAAGTGAGCAAGGGACCCACGTCTGGGCATACCCTGCCAACTTAGGGCGAACAAAGCGATACCAAAGGGGATGATGGACGGAGCGTTAGAGCAAATCAAACACTCACCCCCAGTCAACTGATCTGGGTTTAATCCATCATCATTCTTTAGCTCACTCCACCACCCCAGTTCAGACATGGCCATATGCAAATCAGTCTGACCCTGTGCCTCATGGGAACAGTCCAGCCCGAACTGCCAAGCCATGTCTTCCCTGGACCGGAAACAAGCATCCTGGGACCGGTTTCTGGCATACAGCCGTCATCAGCCAGGCTATCTTGAATCCAGTGGCAAAGTGAGCAAGGGACCCACGTCTGGGCATACCCTGCCAACTTAGGGCGAACAAAGCGATACCAAAGGGGATGATGGACGGAGCGTTAGAGCAAATCAAACACTCACCCCCAGTCAACTGATCTGGGTTTAATCCATCATCATTCTTTAGCTCACTCCACCACCCCAGTTCAGACATGGCCATATGCAAATCAGTCTGACCCTGTGCCTCATGGGAACAGTCCAGCCCGAACTGCCAAGCCATGTCTTCCCTGGACCGGAAACAAGCATCCTGGGACCGGTTTCTGGCATACAGCCGTCATCAGCCAGGCTATCTTGAATCCAGTGGCAAAGTGAGCAAGGGACCCACGTCTGGGCATACCCTGCCAACTTAGGGCGAACAAAGCGATACCAAAGGGGATGATGGACGGAGCGTTAGAGCAAATCAAACACTCACCCCCTGCCTATGTCTCATCGCAGGGATGAGACATAGGCATTAAATAGAGTGGGGCTCAGGGATGCTCCCTGCGGGACGCCACAGCTCAAAATTTTTGGACTTGATGAGAAGGCACCTAGTTGCACAGTTTGAGTTCTGCTGCTCAAAAACGAACTGAGCCATTGTAGGGCTTTAGCGTGTATCCCTTTTCCGTGCAGATTTTCTAGCAGCAACTGGTGGGAGACCTTGTCGAACGCCGCCGACAGGTCCAATAGGGTCAGGGCCACTGCCTTACCCTGGTCTAGTAATGCTCTTACGTTGTCCAAGACGGCCAAGAGGGTTGCTTCTGTACTGTTGGTAGCCCTGAAGCCCGTTTGGGAGGGGTCCAGCAGGTCATTGTCTTCTAGATAATTAGACAACTGTCTATTGACCAGTTTCTCCATTACCTTGGAGAGATAAGGGAGTTGGGAGATTGGCCTATAGTTGTCTGGTTTGGTCACATCTGAGCCTGCCTTCTTCAGTAAGGGGGTCACGATGTCACTTCTTATCCACACAACAGTGAAGATGCGCCGGTTCTGATCCACGTAACAGTGTTGATGCGCCGGTTCGACAGATGATGCTGGAGCAAACACCTTATGCCCACTTCCAAGGGTCCAGGACTGGGGTGGCACCACTTGACGGATGGCAGAGTCCAGGTGCAGAAGCAGGTAGGTTTGAAGTCTTTTATGTTCCTAAGACTTCAGATCAGGAGGCCAGCCAGCTAGCACTTGGAGTCACTCTGGGTTCAAGTGATGCTTATCCAGTCCTTCTCACCCAGGCAGGGGAACGGCAGGCAGCAGGGCAGCAAAGCAAGGCAGGAGTTCAGCAAAGCAGCAGTCCAGCAGAGTGGCAGTCCTTCAGCAGCACATCAGTCCTTCTTACTGCCAGTGTCTTCACAGGTCCAGAAGTGCACTGAAGTGGTGGTGTCAGAGGTCCAATACTTATACCCACTTGTGCCTTTGAAGTGGGGGCGGCTTCAAAGGCAGGTCTTTAAAGTGCATAGAGATCTTACCTTCCTGTCGTGGCTCCAGACTCACTACAGTGGGGTATGCAGCCCTTTGTGTGGGGACAGGACATAGCCTATTCAGGTGTAAGTGAGGTTGGGTCCAGCTCCTCCCTCCCATTCTGCCAGGATGGCCTATCCAGTCACACCTGAGCTCCCATTGTGTGTGGCTGTCTAGGGGGAATATACAAAGCCCAACATTCACCCATTCCAGACGTGGTCAGAGACAGGCAGCAGGCACCAAATGGCTAAAGTAAGAAAATGACAACTTTCTAAAAATGCCATTTTCAGAATTGCAATTTAAATCTGACTTCACCATAAGTTGTGATTTTAAATTGTGATTCCAAAGACACCAAACTTGAAATGTCGATCCCTTCACAATTGGGAATTACACTTATAAAATGGAATAAGGGAATCCAGATGTTATCCTATGGGAGAGATAATGTTTGCAGTAGTGAAAAACAAATGTGAGAGTTTTTCACTGCCAGGACATGTAAAACTTAAAAGTACGTGTCCTACCAGTGGCGGTTCGCCCATAGGGGGCACAGGGGCATCGAACCACCAACAAATGGGCCCGGTCTGCCTTGTCTCCAATTACCTACCGACATGATGTTACACTTTTACAGGAAAACAAGTGTCTGTTTTCAAATTTAAAGTGCAACATCATGCCAGCAACAAAGGTGGCTCCACTGTCCCTTTTGAACTGCGCATGTGTCAGGTGAAGGCTTCATCAGCCCACCTCACACATTCACAGTGGATAACAGACATGAAGCATTTGCCTCAGACAGTGCAACATGTCTGCTAATGAGGCTTTGGTGGGGCTTGTCATTCTTCATCCCTATATCCGATCAAATGCAATTTAGAGGAGGAGGGCTCAACTCCAGCCCTATCCCATCATTTGATGGGGTAGTAGCTGTGTTCCAGGCCAGGACAAGCAAAAGCTAATATTCATGAGAGCTTCCACTTGTTTATACTGGTGTGCAATTCGTGGGAGTCAAAATCCTGCAGAAGGAATCATGGAGAGGTTGAATTCAGAGTCCCTAGGTAAAATTGTATTAATAGCTTTTGTGTGTGCATGACTGTTATTGTTTGTGTGTTTGTTTGTGTGTCTGTGCATGTTTGTGATTGTATGTGTGTGGTTGTATGTATATGTGCGTGTGTGCAGGTATACATGATGTATGTCTGTCTTCTGCAATAAACACGATCTGTTCTCTGTACTGGGCTCCGTTATTAAAATCATGTTTTTCTTCTATAACTTAATATTTGTTCTGTTTTTTAGGCAACGCTAGAGTTAATATTTAAATGAGCACTCCAACAAGCAGTCTGTATAATTTCAACATCTATGAAGCACTGCAATGTTTGCCAGACTCTGGCGTAATAGCGGTAGTTGTAGCTGTAATAATATTATCATATGCATTTTGACATTAAAAAGGCTTATAACCCTTTTCTGTCATTTTATTCCTATTTTTCATTTTCTGTTCATACAGTCAGCCTTTAACACTTTTTTCTTGTCCCTATGTAAAGCTCCAAGGTGGCACTGTGCCTCTTACAATGTGCAAATCTTCACATTAAAATAAAATTAATAACACATTAAAAATACACAGGAACAATCTGTGGAGGTATATCAAACCCTGTAGGGTCTGAAAGACTTTAGGCTCCTAAAATCAATGCAATAACTCAGTACACTGGGCAATAACTTGGGGGTAAGGGGTGGGGGACCTTGTCTGGGGTTGTAAGCACTATATATTACAATTACAATTCATTGAAAAGGATTTATGTGAGTACATGGAAATTACAATCTTCATCCATGGTATCCAATCACTTTCATTTTAAGTGCGCCACCATCTAAACCTTTAATAGTTTCTGGATGTAGCTAATCAGCCAAAATAGAATGTTTTAACTTTCATTATCGTTGTTGTTTTCGGAGGCCACCTCAAACATTGTGAGGGTAACAGAGAGGTCAACTCTGTACAATTAATAATCTTTGCAAGATGGTCAGAGAAACAGGGTGGGCTGCATAACAATTGTTTTTATTTATTTCTTCGTGCAGAGTTTTATTGTAAGTGCCATATTAACATGCCCTGTTGCAGCCCAAATCAGAACTTCTAGAAGAGGCATGACATCCAATATTATTGTAGGTCACTACATACAATAAGGTGGATAGCTACACAAATATGACATTCAAAAGGAAATACTCCTAGAAGAGTGATTTGTAACAAGGGGTTTGGAGGTAGACAGTGTAAGGGTAAGTGTGGTGCACAGTAGGACGTGCTTTTCATGAGCCCAGATTGAACACGATCATGCACCTACCTATATCTCACAGGTTTACATTTCCAACAGGGCTGATAAACCCTTTGAAGTTGGGTAGTGATACTTACTGATAAATACTGCATGAACACCAGTCATCTCTACAGTTCCATATTAGTTTTCCCTTTCTTCCTGCTTGGTGCATTTTCTCTCTCACATTTTCATTATGTAGCTCCCCATTGCTGTTTCTTTTGTCCTCTCTTTTATTTCTCACACTTCTTTATTGTGCTGGCATCTCTCACTCTCCCCACTCTTTTTCACACACTCTCCTAATTGTCTCCTCTCTTTTTTCCCCCTATTTTCATCTCTTTCTATTTTGTAGTCACATCCTCTCCCTACACTCTTCTCCCTTTTTTCTTAATCCTGAAAGTGAAAGCTTACGCATTGTGTTTTTTTCTCTGACTTCTAGTTCTTAGAATTTTGCCGCTCGATTATAAAAGCATATTAAATGCTCCAGAATACACAGAGTAATACAAAACACGATAATCCACTCAAACTCTCCTGACCTATTGCAACTTGAGAACCTTTGTTAGCCACTGTGGAGGCTTTCCCTTAGTTGACTTCCCCCTAAAAAGGATTGGAACTAAGAGTGGGCAAGAAATTCCACTCTGCCGGTGCAGTTCGCTGAGTTTTGCCCTCTCCGTGTTCGGCTTAGAACATGGAGTTCCGGCAAACTTCCGCCATCCGCCACGTTTTTTCTTGCATACAGCTCGCCAATGTTAACAGCAAGATTTTTCAATGCTGAAGATGGTGGCAGGTTGCGAGCGTTCGTGTTGAGAACGCTGCAGCTTGAGTAGAAAATCTACTCGAGTGGCAGTTCAGAACAAGCTCCCGGCACTTAAAATCAGTCCGAGCAGCACGATGTGCCAAATTCTGCCAGCTCATGAAACACCATGGAATCTTGCAGAGTTTTTATGAAACTTCCCGGAATTCAGCGGAGTGAAACCCCATGAGTTCCGCCCACCCCTACTTAGAACCTGTGTCCCTCACTACATCTGCAACAGGCACAATAATCCAATGAACTGCCTCAAGAGATTATGGTGGAGAGAGGGGAGGGCGATGAGTGAAAGGAAATAATTTGTGGAGCAGCAAAAGAGGAGAAAATTAACTGAAAATGAAAGGAAGGGGAAAACATGATGCAGGGGACAGCAGCTGAGTAAAAAGGCCAAATGAGATACATTGAGAAACTACAAGGAGAGATAAAACAGCATAACAGTAGGTGAGAACATGTAACATATGATAATAGGGAGGATGGAAATGATGTAGATAATAAAAATGAAAAAAGTACAAACTGGAGTAAAAGGCTTGCAGAAAAGGCTGCCACCATTGTAACACAGCATATTCCCTGAACCTCACATACCACTGTCAAGTAAAACCTGTTCTTTTGAAGTGTGAATTGTTGGATAGAAATAACAAGGACTTCATGGGTTGATTCACAAAAGTAAGCTTACACATTTGTGTAACTTTATGTTTACTTTAAAATTCACAAAACTGTATTTTAATAGTAAATTTACGACTGTGGACACATAAAAAGATAGACATGTCATATCTTTTGTGAATTTCAAAACAAACGTAAACTTACACTAAAGTGTCAGTTTACCTTTGTGAATCGAACCCCATAAGAATTTAAGTAGCACTTGCCTTAAGCAGCAGCAAAATTAGGAGTTCAACCATCTTTATGGAAGGGACCAGGTTTTGTTCTCACCTGTCAGGGTGTGATGGAGCCTGCCTTGGAAACTGTCGATTTCAGAATTATTGGGTAACTGACCCCAATTTAAAAATATTGCTGAAATCAGGATAATAAGGCTGAATACTGCCAGGGAGAAAGTAAGGCACATGTTCACTTATGTATATGTACATATAAAAATTTCCCAAAAATGGTGCACAAATAGGACAAAGCACTCAGCTTGACAGAGCAGGGACAAAATGGTGAAGATAAGTGCCTTTGAATCGGCTCCATTCACATGTGCAAAATAAATATATGGGGAAATCCACAATAGCAAAATGGGATTATAAGTGCAGAGTCCTTTTACGCTAATTAAGCAAGGTGGCTCAGTGAATTAATACGTGGCTCTGACATCTGCAATGATCTGGGGATCATAAGTTTGAATCTTGGTAGAACAGACACAAATTCCATCCTTCCAAGGCTCCTCATAAATGGCATAAGGGAGATATGGCTGGGTCTATCTTTAGCTATCTGTATTAGTTTTGCTTCTATACTGACACAGCTTGTCTCACTGTTGACTGAATGATGTGGTAAAGCGTCAGAGAGGCAGTATTTAAGAAATTAATTGTGTGTGTGTCAGTATGTCCTTGGGGCTGTAAGGCAGTTTGAAAATTATTATCTCTGGGACAGCTTTCGGCCTGTTTCTTGTACCTTTATATTGAAATTCTAGCCTGAGCCCCCCTCCCGCTTTCAGTTTAAGCTATGCTAGCTCGCATGCTACATTTTTGTCTTTGTCTTCATGCCCCACCACTTTTCAAATCTACCAGCTGCCAATGTGTCCTAGCATGTATAAAAAGGGAAGATTTGGGCCTGGCAAGAGGTTTGTCTTACCAGATCGAAATGGCAGTGTAAACTGCACATGCAGGCTCTGCAATGGTAGGCCTCAGCCATGTTTAGAAGGCTACTTAGGTAGGTGGCACAATAAAGGCAGAGAGGCTTTTTCCAACAACTTCAAATAGTAAATCTCATTCGCCTCTCCCACACAATGTGTGTATTTTTCCTAATGTTTGTAGGATTGTAATTACAGTGGTGTATCAGAATTGAATTGCTTCTTATAATTGTAAATATTTTTAGTTTGGTGTTGGTATTTTTCATTTAGATCTGTATTTTTTATAAAATAATTTGACGGTATTATATTGAAATGTATATATTTTGAAAATAATTCCATTTTGTCTAATTTTTAATTGTATTAGTTTTAAAACTTTTTTTAGATATTTTGTTACGTACTGTAGCATTTGATAATTAGTAGCTTTAGTGATATAATTATACATTTTTGCATTAATATTTACATATATAAAGTTCATAATTTTTGTAAAACTATTATTCACTATATATGATTATATTGTGTTTTATTATTTAGTTACAATAAAACATATATTTTTATTTAAGAATTATTTTACTAGTATCATAAATTTATTTGAACTTATAATTTGATAAAAATATTTTATGCTGTTAAAGTTTTTTTGAAGTTGCATGTATTTGTGAGTATTAAACAATTTAAAAGTTATCTATTTAATGTTTACTTGTTTCTATGTCATATACATTTTAAAAAATCAATTACGTTTGTTTAAACAAATTACGTTTTTAATTTACATTATTGTTAGATCATTAAAATATATATGTATATATATATTTATATATATATTTACTCACATAATGTCGATATTTTGGGCCACCACATTTTTGTTGGTTATATTCTGGTAATTTACATTGTGTATATGTAAAGTTGATATTTTGGACCACAATATTTTTTCTGTTATATTTTTGTATTGCAATAGTTTGGTAATGGACATATTATCATACAACCAATCCAGTTAAGAAATGTACTGTTATAGGAAGAAGGCACTCACAAAGTTTCTCAGAAACAAGTTCTCCATGTGGCTGTACACGGGAAGAATGTATTGCACAAGTGCTGCTGCACTGCATTCTGTACTGCACTACGTGGAACCATATCCTAGTGGAAATATATATGCATGGTAATTTAAGTAATGTGATACAAGAATTTCATAGGAGGTGTGTGGTACCTGGGGAGGGCTATATTTATTGATGAATGGTGATGTTAGGGGCATTAAAATGATGGAGGCAGGGGTGGGTGTAGACGTGATGCAATTGGCTGTAAATAGGTTGTAGTGTTAGCTGATGTGGGTACATGGGTGTAAGTAGTGGTCTCATGTGCAGCTGTCCATAAGTGATGTTTGGAGTGGGTGGGTATTGGAATGAGTACCTCTTGAGAAGTGTTGAGCAAGTGGCTGTGGATGGGAGGTGAATCCATGACTGTTTATGGTAGTGAAAATGTGGTAATGGTAGGTGTGGGTAGCTGAGAGTTTGGTTAGGAATTTTTAAATGGCTCAAGCCATGAGAGGCATTAACCTTGGACAACTGAAAATAGGTAACATGCTTAATTACAGAGGTGGCACACAGCATAATTCGTATTGGAGTACGGTGATAGAACAATAGGCCAAGTACGGGTCCTCTTATAATGAAAAAGAATGATTGTTCAGAGGAAAGAATAATTTCAGCACGATTAATTCTGCTTTGGCTTATTTCCTCTACAGCTGGGGTCCTTACAGATGCATTGGATAGTTTTTAAAGTACACCTGGCATGCAGGAGTAAAGACCATTTTACCGGGACTAATAACAATCTAAATTATACGTAATTTGGGAAGCAAATGAGGAAATAATCTGAAAATGCAATCCACAGTAGAAAATGTGTATTCCTCAGAAATATTTCCACATCACAGACCCTTCAAGAACGTACAGTAGGTAATTGGTGTTTGGAGGCCAGTGTTTAATTTGAGCCGATGATTTACGGGGCTAGCACCGGTGCTTAATTGTCGGCACCTACATTTATGACAGTATGCTATTTGGTTTATTTAGAGATGAGCACTAAAATAGTTGTTTATTACTTCAATATACATTACAAATGACCAGTACCTGATGTCAAAACCATTGTTACAGCTTTGGGGTCCTGGAGTAGTTTGAATTGTCACATTTGTAGAGTGTAATGGTTAGTAGTCGTGTTGGTACTGTCAATGGCAGCACTGGAAGGGGCAATGGGTGATGCAAGCTGCAGTGGTCTCCTGACGAGAGCTGTAGCATTTTCTGTTATGTTTTTGTTTGACAAATTAAGCACTGTTGGGTGCACAGTACTTTGGGCACTTGTATGAGGTTAACTGAGTGAGACACTGTAATGGGGCTTCGGTGGAATGTGGGAGTTAAAGCAGAAGACAGGAAAGTAATGCATCTGGGTAATTTTACTCCGCTGCTTGTGAATAAGCACACTTTTTCTTACTATTCACACAACAGAGTAGGTTTAGGGCATTGATGCTTATTGATCGCATGTAATGTGCAGCCCCTTCAGCCATTCTGGCATTTTAGTCACCTGCACAATGAATCTCGGTAATGGTAGTTTTGATTTTTTACATGTTAAACAATGTTTTAAGTGAGCAAGTTCGTGTCTCTACTGGGCCCCCATATCTGTACATGACAGTGCTGCCTCAGCAAAAAAATTCTGGAAGTAAAAAAAAATAAATCTGTGTGACAGGCTTTGAGGCTGTACCTGACTAAAGTCATTGTGGAGGGGCAGGTAGGGCAGGTAGGGCAGGAAGCAGAGGGAAGAGGAGGATCAAAAGTATGACAATAGGCCCAATTCCTTTTGGTCCAGTGACTGGTGGTCCAGGAACTGGGGTTGGTCCCTAACCCAAAAAAGGTAGTTAGAAATGTGGGCGTCCTGAAAGACGAGAATCTATCCATGAAAGAGCGTGTAAATTCGATCTGTGGATCCTTTTTTGGCTTGATGTGCCTTCTTAGGAAAGCCTTCCAATGGTTATCTTTGCAGACCTGGAAATCACTCAGCCAGGCACTTATTGTAAGTCAACTGGACTACGGTAATGCCTTAATGGCAGCAATGAATGTGGGCCTTTTAGCCAAACTCCAGGTGGTACAGAAGACGGCTGCCTGCCTGGTCTGTAGCCTGCCACCCCGATCCCCTTCGGAACCCGTGCTCAAATCTTTGCATTGGCTACCCATAAAAAAGCTTGCCCTCTTTAAATGTCTTTGTCTGGCACATAAGTGTCTACATGGAATTGGCCCCACTAGCTTCTAAATAAGCTGCAGCTTTACGTTCCAAAATGCAATCTCAGTTCTAATGAACACAATTTACTCTGCCCTCGGCGCATAAGTACAGCCAGGCATGGAGGGGCGATTATATTTATTTCTGGTCCCCCAACGTTGGAACCAGCTATCCTTGCATATACGCTCCTGCTCTGTCCCAGCTCTATTTAAAAAAATGCCTCAAACCTTTGCTTTTCTAATTTCTGCTATTCTGACCTGTGTGAGGTGCATCAGCGCCGAGAGACCCTCTTGAGGGTGATTTGTTGCGCTTAACAAATATCAATATTAATAATAATAACAAGAGTTGGACCACTAGGAAGGCTAGGACGGCCAGAGCCACGAGGACCAGGACAAGAAGAACCAGGTTCAGGAAAACCTATTCTATCATGACCAGGGTTACCAATGCCAGAGGGGACCAGGAACAACTAGACGATGAACATGACATGAAAAATAGCAATTGGGGTACCGGGACCAGGGTAAGAAGGATCAGGAGGGTCAGGAGGATATGGAACAGGGGGGTCTGGACCCAGTGGACAAGGGTCCGAAGGAATAGAAGGACAAGAGGTAGAAGGAACAGAAGTCCCTTGACCATAATGACAAGAAGGTCTATGAGGGCCTGTGCGCACCAACCAGGACCAGAGGGACTAGGACAACCATGGCCAGGAGTAGCAGACCCAAGTAGACAGACCAAAGAGGACCAGTAACAGGAGACAAATGGAGAGAAATATCAGTGAGAGGAGGGCCAAGACTACAGACATCAGATCAAGAAGGACCATGGGGTCAGAAAAGAGGACCAGGAAGACCGCAACCAGAAAGAACCATGGCTAGCACAACCTGGAGACCCCATATTAGAATGACCAGAGGGTTATGAAGGGCGAGAAAGTCTGGGTCCAGTGGGACCAGGATTAGAAGATTCAGGAGTTTCAGTCTCTAGGGGTTCCTAAACCAGGGCAATAAGAACTGCATGAACTAGGGTGACCCAAACATAAATACTAGGAGGACCAGTGCCATAGGGGTGAGAAAGACCAGACTCAATAGGACCATTGCTAGGAGGACCAGGGCAGAGGAGCCTATGGTCAGATGGACAAGAACAAGGTAGAATAGGCAAATGAGACTAGGAGGACTAGCATGAATAGGATGGGGCAGAAGGACCGGAGACCAGGAGGGCTAGGGAAACCAAAGCCAGTGGAACTAGCATCAGAAGACCTGATACATGAGGGCCAGACAAAGGGGTACCAGAACTAAGACCAGGACTAGATGGATCAAAGTGACCAGGATTAGGAGGAGCAGTCGCGGTCCGTGTAGGAGTGCCGGGCGGTGATGTGGGGGGGGGGAGGGGCATGGTGGGGGGTAGCAAGGTACGGATTACGGACCAATACAGGTAAGTAAACATTTAAGTCAATTAAACGAATTTCGTGGCGCGCACTGCATCGCAGTTGGCGATGCAGTGCTCACAACGAAATTCGTTTTATTGATTTAAATGTTTACTTACCTGTATTGGTCCGTAATCCGTACTTTGCTACCCCCCACCCTGCCCCTCCCCCGCCCCACGTCACCGCCCGGCCGGCACTCCTACACGGACCGCGACTGAGGAGGAGTAGGAACAGGAAAACCAGGGGACTAGATAAACCAGGGGAGCAGGACCAGGAGGACTGATGGACGAGGATTAGGGTGAGGAGGATGAAAAGGTCCTGGACCAGGAGACACAAGATCCAAATGACTAGGGGCAGGAGTACATGGGAAGGATGACTAGTCAAATCAGGATGTACATGGCCAGAAAGTTCTTAGACTAGCATGAACTGGAGGTCAAAGAACATCATAACTAGGAAAGGCTAGGATGATCTATAACAGGATAATGTATTGCAGAGCCAAGCAGGCAAGGAGCAGGAGGACGTGGTCCAGGAGGATCAGGCCAGATTGAAGAGGACTAAAGAGATCAGGCTCTGAAGGGCAATAGCCAGCATTTCCAGGATACTAGGATAAGCAGAACAGGGATTAGGAATACCGAGGGGGCAGTACCAAGGGCACCCCGAAAGACCAGAGCAAAAGGACTAGGTAAACTAAAAGGATCATGACCGGGAGGACCAGAAACAGGGTTAACAGGGTCATGAAGATCAGGGCCTAGGGGACCAGGGCTCAGATTACAAAGTGGGGCAGAGCAATCATTACTAGTAGCAGGACCAGAGTGAAGAGGATCTGAAGTAAGAAGGCCAACCAGCATCTGGAAGACCAAGTGGAATGGACAGTGGTGGATGGGAGGACCAGGACCAAAATGATCAGGCTAACAAGGACCCAAACAAGAAGAACCTGGATCAACCGGACGTGGATCAATGGTTGCAGTACCAGTTGGACTAAATGGACAAGGAACAGATTGAGGACAACCCAAACCAGAAGAACAAAGACTAAGAGTACCAGGACACAAGAAGCAAGATGGACCGGGATCTGCAGTACCAGGGTTACGAGGTTGACGGTGAGGAGAACCAGAACATGGTGGCTACAACCAAGAGGACCACAAAGGAACAGGGCTAGATGGGCCAAAACTGGGGGATCCAGGAAGGAATATCATGACCAAAAGGCAAAGTTTATAATAAAAAGCATTAAAGGGCAAGAAGGACCAGGACGAACAGGACCAAGAAGACCAAGACTAAGATGGAAGGCAGGTCAGGTCCAAGAGAACCCAAACTATAAGGAACAGGACCAAGAGGGTCAGTGCCCATTGTCACTGATCCTCTTGGTCCTGTTCCTTATAGTTTTGAGAAGGGCAAGGACTATAAAACACAAGAATAGCATGACCTTGGCCAGGTCAGAGAGGTAGCTGAGACCAGGGACACAGGCAGCCAGAGTTAGAAGGAAATGTTCTAAGAGGACCATTAATCAAAGGACCAAGGGGGCCAGGAAGATCAGGGCAAAGAGGATCAGGACTTTAAGTACCGGGACCAGGAGGGCCAGGGATAGCCCTAGGAGTGCCATGGGCACCATGAACATAGGATCAGGACCCAGAATACCAAGTGCAGCAGAAAGACCAGGACCTGGAGGGGTAGCAGGACAGGGTGAGGAAGATCAGGAAGACCAGAACAGCTAGAGCCAGGAAGGCTAAGAGGACTGGACCTGGATGTCCCAGAGGACCAGGACTAAAATGATGAGGCTCAAAAGGACCAAAACATAGAGAACCAGGGCAAAGAGGGTTCAGACCATTGGGTGCCGTATCGGAAGGACTATGAGGACAGCACACAGAGCCAGGAGGACAAGTATGATCTAAAGCAGGAAGACAAGAGAAAAGAGGGCAAGACCTAAAATGGTCAGGACACACGAGGCCAGGTAGACCAAGGGGACAAGCAGAAGCAGGAACAGATGTACTGGGAATCAGATGAGCAGACGCGCATTTGAGCAGTGCTTAGTTAACTGCCACAATGTGTATGCACAAGATCCCACTGTGCCTTTAGTGGTCGGGCTGGCTGGCAATCCACTGTATTTCAGTTTTATTTCATTGATTGTATATTGTTTTCTTCCTTTCTTTGGAATTTGTTCCACTTATGGTTAATTTGGATGCACCGAGCCTGTTGTCAACCAATTTGATATTCCAAGATCGAGCCAGGTTCAAGCCACAAGGTAGAGGAGGGTGAGCCACTGAAAGCGCGAGCCAGGTTTGAGCCTAAGGCCTGGCTCAGCTCGAAGTCCTTTTGGAACCTCAAGCCCATAACAAGCCGAGCTTTCATGTGGATTCAACCTGCCTCCCTCCGTGTACCCTGGATGTGGTGGGTTGGTCAGAGCTGCTGAACTTGGACCTGGTGAATCAGGTTTGAGTCTCAGCATTGGCTCAGCATCCAGTGATTCTGGGAAAATCGCTTAATCTCCCCATCCCTATAAACAATGAATAGTGACCTTGTGTAATGTAACAAGGGCTCATATTCAAGCACACCAATATCTTCAGGTCAAGTTAGCTGTAGATAAAAACTGTAAAAAAATGCACAAAATTGTATAAACGAGGACTTAACATAAGGAAAGACAAATAAATACCGATTTACTGGCTGATTTGTACAAAGTGAAATCAGAAAACCAGGATAAATCACTGCTTCCCCACTTAATTGTGTGATCTTAGGCAAATAATTTTCACCAAAAAGTTCAGAATACCAGTTACACAAAAATTTATTGTGTTTGATTTAATAGACTACATAATGTTGCTGCATAATATTCTGGCCCACCTACAGGGTTTACGTGACAATTGTCTTGCCTCGTAGTTCACTAATGGTTCATGTTTAAAAACAATAACTTTTAAGTTCAGCACTATAAAGTTATTAATGGCAAACCTTCTACATTTTAAAGAAATGCGATTTTTGAATTTTGAAGGGACTTTATCATATTTTAAGTGTTGTTCGGTGTTTGATTTACATAGTAAACATTTTCAAGTCTCAGCTCGTGCATGGGCTCTAAGATCTGAGCCAGACCCTTGACTCGACTCTAGTTTGGCTCTCCCTGTTAATTTGTTGGCCTGCCCATGTCTATTACAAGGTGGAGGTGTCACATATCCTTCATAGCTCACTGTGCTATATTGGAAGGATTGCAATTTATGAACTGTGTTAAAAGCAATAACCCACTTACCTATCTGCATAAAATAAAAATCTGTCATCTGCATGTTACAAAATGTTCTTCGCAGGAGACGTATTAATCCTCTATGCTACTTTGATTCAATACTGGGACTAGACTAGACACAGATCTCTACAGCAAATGCGTTAACCTCCAGAGTTATCTTAACATTGTTATTATTCCCTGAGATTTACTGGACATACAAAGATCTCTGCAGCAGGTGCCTTAAGAACATAAGATATTTAAAAATGCAGGCTTTGCAACAAATTAACCAGAACAAATTTACTTCCACATTTTTCCTTGTTACTAATTTCTTTGTGGTAGAGTTTAAAAAAAAAAAATTATAAATTGAGGGCCAGATTTTACGTCGGGGCTGTGTCACTTTTTTTAGCACAACACGTCGCAAAATGTAATTTGTTAAATATTGCAATGCGCTCCAATGTACTCATGATAGACCTGCTAAAGATATGTGTGCGGTCTTAAGATATGATGTCATTTCTTGTAATGTCAGTTCCTGTGAAGACATAGGTTGTGATGCCACGTGCGATGTCACGTACCATGATGTCACTTGCTTACTGCCTAACTGGGGTAGTCCCCCCCTCCCCCCACTTCTATTTTAGAATAGTTTCCTGTACGGCAGTGTGGTATTTCCACATATTTGTGATATATTACTACCACGTTGGAAGAAAATGCACATGTGCAGTAAACTCCTTAGTGCACATTTAACATGACCATCTCTAAGCAAGGAACTTACCCACCACTTATGAGTCCCACGAATTTCAATGAGGAAATGCTAAAGTTTAATTTTAAGTACACCCGGGCTTTGATTCAGCCAGAAGCACGCACATCAAACATGACAAAAAGTGCATAAAGAATCAAGTTAGCCAATCACACACTTGACGCTAGAGGTGTGTCATTTTCTGCGCAATGGCAGATATGTCATTTTAACAAACTGCCTAGTCACAGTACATCATGTGTAATTTGACAGTTGGTTACACAATGCATAGCGTGTGCGAGTGTGAGACTACGTCTCTGTGTGTTGACCAACCATTATCATTATCGTATCAGATGGCAAACAACAGCTCAAATGTGCGAAGGAAGTGAGAAGGCAAATCAGCTCTTGGGGCAACTGGGAAATCCCCTTGCCAAATAGTGAAATACTTTACCTGCAAACAGCACATTAGGAATATGATGGCTGGGTGCCTCACGGTTGTAAGGTAAACATAAATAAATATGTTACTTCCTAGTGCCAGTGCATTGCATTCAGGCTCAGGAAAGAAACCAACTGCTTTTGGCTTAAGTCGCACTGTCAGAGTCTCTGTTTCTCTCTCTTTGTATACTTTATGTCTCGTCCTCTCCTCCGCCATTCTCTATGTGTCACCTCTCTCTGACCTTCTTCCTCTTTCATTTCCCTTATATCTCCTTTCTCTTTTTGTCCAGCCACCTCGCTCTGTCGTAGTTCTATCTCTATATCTCTGCCCTCTTTTAAAACTGCTTTCTGCCTTGGATTCATTCTATCCCCAATCTTCATCTCTCCTTGTGTCTCTAGCTGACTCAGCCTGCCTCTATGCCTCACACCGTCTCTCTCTATCTCTCCCACCACCTCTCTGACTCTCTTGCTCTGTCTTTCTATGTCTCCCTGCCACTCTGCCCTTTTTCTCGCTCTCCATGTTTTTCTTTGTTGTCCTGGTCCTCTTTCCAGCAAACTCTTAATGAGAGCATTTTACACTGCACATTCTCGAAACCTCCAAACATAGAAATGTGCATTACATCCATCATACTGAAGAGCTAGGCCCAGGGAAGCTTGCAGCGAGTAATTTAAGAGTGATACCTAAATACGCAAGCTTGTTGAGACACACAGCGCTTCATCTTGGCAACACTTGCAAGCTGGTACATGAGCCTGTAAATTCTGATTGATAAATTGTCTACACGACAATGTAAAAAGAACAATTGATGGGCAGAATGCTAAACAATGAAACAATGTCAAACATTCACCTCAGTACAGAGATCTTGGCCTATATCCATCGTTTTTTTGCTCCCCATGACATTCCAGTTTAAACCAAGCCATATGCTAATCAGTCTTGACCCTGATCCTCATGGGAACAGTCCAGCCTGAACTGCCAGGTCAGATCCTCCCTGGACCAGAAACAAGCATCCTGGGACTGGTTTCGGGGCATCACCTCTCATCAGCCAGGCTAGCTTGACTCCAGTGACATGGAGAGAACGGTACTCAGGTCTTGGCATACCCGTCCCACTGGGGTGACAAACTCAAAAAGAACAATTGATGGACCTAATTAGGAGCATGGTCAAGACTGATTTGCATATGACTGGGTCCAAACTGGGGAGGCATAGTGAGCAAAAGAACGATGGATGATTTAACCAGATCTTTTGACTAGGGGTGAATGTTTGATTCATGCAGCTTTCCGTCCACTTTTCGCCCTAAGTTGAATAGGTATGCCCAGACTGGGGTGACAAACTCAAAAAGAACAAATGATGGACAGAATGAGGAGCATGGTCAAGACTGATTTGCATATGGCTGGGTCCAAACTGGGTTGGCGTAGTGAGCAAAGCAACGATGGATTTAATCCAGATCTCTTGACGGGGGTGAATGTTTGATTAATGCAGCATTCCGTCCATCATTTGTTGTCACAGCACAAACCGACAATGTACGCATCCATAAATAACGCATTGAGTAGGAAGTGGAGTAAGACCAACAGCATATAATCCTTAGGTAAATTACGCGATAGTTATTACATAGTTAACTTAAAATGCAATGGTAAGCGATTTAATGAATGCAATCCAGCACCAGGATACCCTCATGGGTGATTAGCCCTGCGCTTCTAATTCACATAACATAACAATATTATTGTAGATTGTTTTTTTAAACCTCGATATAGTGACTTTCAACCACACATATGCAACACAAGACGTAAATGAAAAATGAGTAATACCCAATGATGTGGTGTAAACTCTTACTAAAGGATCATAGCAAAATATTTTTAAAACTTTTGTCTTTTGGTGCCCTCCCTATAGGTTTACCAGCACACTGTTCACTTCTCTACAGTCATCATATAATGTGCCACCTGTTTACTGTCCTTCACACACAAACAAAGCATGCCCTTCCCCTGTCCAGTCATGAATCTGTTGCTGCCATCTGGATACTGTGCATTTTTAAAACTCGTTTTCTTCTAAGATGAAAAATGTTTCACTATTGATTGGCTGCTTTAGTGGTTGCGCTTAAGTAAATTCTCCAACCCCTTCTTCATCCCTAGTGAAGAGTGAGCTAACAGTGTTTTCTACCAAATTCTGAAGAGCACTTGTCCATCAAAGTGTAAAAGTTAAGAAAATGTTGACTGTAATTAAATTCTAGGGGAGAAGATGTATAGTCACAACCAGTGCATTATAATCTTTTTACAGGATGTGAGCAAGATGCGAAGGAGGAGCATAAACACCAAGCACCGTATGTCAATAGTTGAAGACATGGTACATGGCCACAGGTGTGAGATCAGTTGATATGAAACGACAGCATGGAAGAAAACAAAACTCATAGAGCCAGAACTTTGCTCAGAATTGAGCTAGGTAAGATTCTGTGCGACCCAGAAAATACAGTGAAGGGCACTGTGGAAATGTTTTTAAAGAGTCTATTACTAAGCAGTTCGCACGTAACATTAATTACAAGTGATATAGCACGCACAGCACCAGGGAAGAAAATTACCCTACTAGTACCCTTTACGTCAGCAATGCCAATAAAGATCACATTCTGAAATAATTTAAACTTGCTTATAACTATGAGGAAGCAGTACATGTAACTTTTAAAGGTAGTTAGATCTATTTGCTCCATTTGCACTAGACACAGCAGTTGACAGATGTGTTTGTGGGTAGATCCAAAGGCAACTAAGGGGACATGATGAAGAATGTCCAGTTAAATATAGTGAATCAGGGTACAGTCCTTGAGAGTAAAAGAATGAATGAATGAATGAATGAAAGAGCATTTATAGAGCGCACAGCTACTCAGAAAGAGTGTCCTGGCACTTTGTATTGTAAGTATTCCACCTAAAGATTTATTCAAAATATTGCTTGACCTTAATATTGTGGTCAAAATATTGTGACTACAACATTATTGTAGACAAAAAAACTGAAGGTATGTATAGTATTGAAGTTTAAAAAATAATGGTTTATAATATTGTTTTTACTATGCTATTGTAGTGTTTTATGGTTTCATATCATTATTTATGTTATTGTGACATTTATTTTCAATTATTTTTAAATTATATTATAGTAAAGTATCTTTTTTGGGATTGTTGGGTTTAATGGAGAATTGGTGAGTAGTTTTCTTTTATTAATAGATCATTTAATATTAATTAAGAAGTGTTATTTAAAAAAATTTTTACATGTTTATTAAAGTATTATTTTGTTCTGCAAATTTTGGGTTATCGCTTTTATTAGGGGATTGCGTGGGTAGTGCTTTTCAAAATCTCATGTTAATAATGTTAATTGGTTAAGCTCACACATTTAGGGGCCTGCGGTCAGAGCCTTTAGGGCAGCATCGTAATCGGCTGCTCGGTTTCCTTTCCGACCACCTCATTATGTTGAGGCGGTCAGAAATAAAACCTGCCGGTCATTCCGACTGGCAGACGTGGCTTCCAACGGGCTCGGAGAGCCGGTCCGCCAGTCGGAAACCGGCAAGAAATCTCAAGGGCGGGTCTTTCCCCCCTTGAGATTACGATCACAGTTTCCAACATGGTTTCCATGCCGGTCTGTCCGACATGGAAACCATGTTGCAAAGTGTGTTTGGGGGGCCCCCAGCAGGGCCCCTTTGGCGCATGGCTTCCGGTTGGAGGCCGAGGGGGCACCTATGGTGCCCCTCTGTTGATCCCTTCACCTTGTGGCAGGCACGGGGTGCAGGGATGAACTGCACCTCCCATTTCACTATGGGTAACAGTGTTCGGTCGCATCCTAATGGGGCGGTTGGGACCATCGACCGGGTGTTGGTCGGTCTCATGTCCGAGTCCGTGTCGGGCGGAAGTGATTCCACCCGACATCATAATAAGCAGGTAAATTGTTATTGATGTGTTTACACATTGAAATACATTTTTAATTATTTAATACATTTTTTATTTTTGGTTGTGAAGTTTATTAGAAGATTGGGTGGAATATTTAGACAAAATATATGTACATTGATATCAATCAATTAATGTATAATGTACATTTTGGATTTGGAAAATATGTGGGTATATGTTTAATACATTTTAATTTATAAAAAATATTTGTTTACTTTTTAAAAAAATAGTTTATTTAGTTTTCGTAGAATATTGGGTGAATTGGGTTCTGCATGGGTACTGTTGTTTTTAAAGTGTACATCAATTTTTGTTAACTATGTTAATTTTTTAGATGTTTTACATTGGGTTTTATTTGTTTGCATGTTTTATTTCTTTAAGGTAAGGTATATTAGAGCAATAGATAGGACTGTTCCATTTTGAACACATTTTATTGCATTTGGTTTATATTTGCATGTTTAGTAGGGTGGAGTTGAGGGATATTGTTTATTTTAAATGTGATTTATTTAATACATTAGAAAAAAGTTCAATTCTGTAATATATATTAATTTTCAAAAACTAAATGTGTTAGTGTTGAGCTAGAACAGTACATCAGACCCAACTAGCATGTATGCACTTTCCCCAGTGTTTGTCAGACTGGAGTTAGAACAGTAAATTTGCTCCTCCCTCCATGTGTGCATTTTCCTTAATGGTGTTCAGACTGGGGTTAGCATTGTAAATTCACCACCCCCACCAATAATTATTTACCACAATGTTAGACTAGAGCAAGAATGGTAAATGTAACCATGTATGCAGTTTCACCAATATTTGTTGTATTAGTGTTAAAGTAGTAAATGCTACTCTTCCTGATGCATGCATTTCCTCCAAATAATTGTTGGAATGGAGACAGAACAGTAAACCTGACCCCCACTCTCCTAAAACAAGCATGTTCCCAATGTTTTTTAGATTGGAGTTAGATAAGTACATGTGATCCCCACATGATGTATATACTATCTACAATGTGTAGGTTTGTAGTTAGAATAGCGCAGTACAGTTGTTCTGTGTTTGCTTATTTTTTATTGATATTGCATTGGAGTAAGGTTACTACTTGTTACATTACGCTGCAAGGTGTTTTCGGCTATTTTGAGCAGATAAAGTGTATATATTGTTTTGAATTATTTTATTTCTTTTAGTTATTTTAAATTGTGCTGTTTTCTTTTAGTATTTTGATAACCTTAATTTCTATTACATAATTTCACAAATTATTAATAATGGTTGACTTAATTTAAAATATGCTTTTAGATTTTTCTAAAAAATTATGTTAGTTTCATGTTTATGCTGTTTCATTTTTTAATACAAATTAGGAATGACATTTCTTATTTAATAATTGTTTTTAGTTGTGCAATAAATATATAATTTAGTGCTAAAATGCATTTGTATTCATTAATTCAGTAATTATTCTTTTTAAGTTCTATGTATTTTAAAAATATTTTTTACTTTAATTAGGATTACGTAATAATTTTTATCTATATATTTTTCTATAAATTGGTTTAAAAATTAATCTGAACATTTATTTTAATTTATAATAATGTTACTTACAACTAAATACATATAAGTACCATTATAATGTTTATGCCCGGATCACAATAATGTAGTAATGAATAGTTTTATACTTTACAGTATATGTATGTACAATCAAAAATGTTGAGGTCAATGTTTTGACTACAATACTTTTGTGCACAATAATGTTGTGGTTGGTATGTTGGCATACAGCTGCATTGGCACCAAAGCTGCAATGTGTTTCTGCAAACATTTGATCTTGACCTTGGCTAATTGATGCAAGAACTGTTTCCTAAATAGATAGGTTAAACCTAACTTTAGAAAATGTGGACAGCCTTATTGCAGCCATACCTTAAGTTAACAGCTTTTGGTACACATAGAAAAGTGTGGCACTCTCCAACCCAGCTTTCATGTTTCATTTGGCTTCCTCGGCCGGGTCATAGAGAAAGACATGTTGTTTTCACTGACTCTGCAAGCAGAGGTCCGTGAGAAGTGACTGCTCTTTTACTGCATAAAAAAAGAGCTGAATTAATGGTCCCAGTTGCCGAAATAGGCCATGCGAGACTATCCGCTACCGGGGTCATGTGTCTAAACAGGATTATGTGTAGTTTTATATGGTGCGCCCACATTTAACAAACTCAGCAAGTCTGTGCATTTTCGGCAATTGTGCATTATCTCCCATTTAGTCTCACGCTGCAACATCTAACTTAGCTCTTTCATGCCACACCCTCCTCAATAAATAACTTAATAAAGCCAGGAGTGGGGGCAGCGCAGAGCATGGCTCGTGTTAATATTCTTTTAATCATTTTACGTGTATTAGCCCATCAATAACTTCCATGTTTGGAGGATCCCCTGGAATGTATAATCGTTGAAAACTCTGCATCGGTATTTCGGGTTTTGAGGTTGCTGCCCCACATTCAGTATTGATTTAGCAATATACATTCGAAAGTTTCTTCTAACTTATTACACTATTGTCTGAAACATATTTGTAGCTTTCGTCTGTCCATGTGCTACTCAGCAGGCCTTTGATGTTATTGGCCACGCGCGCCAACTGCTTAGTCCCTTCAGTCAGATATATCCATGGCGACGGCAAGTAATTAAATAGCATTATATTCATTTTGATGGCTCCACGTGCCTCTTCATTTTCAAGGGCGATCTAATTTTATATTCCGTAAAAAATGCGCTGTGATCCACCCCAATCGCTGCACGTCCTTGCTTTTGCGTCGGCTTAGAGTGAGTGATACTGTATTTCGCCGCCCTCCTTTAGTGCCATAAGGTCGTTGTCAGCTGTATCAGCCAAAATCCTCCATCTGGTACCTTCCAGAAGCCACAAGGCCTATAAATGAAGACCCCTTTCAGACATTCCTGCACCTTTCCAGGTTTGGCCTTGCGCCTTGTTGCCCTTCATTAGCGCAACCTTCGGTTTATAAGTCCTAAAAGGCGCGAGATACATCACTTGGAAAACAGTGAGTAATGTCATAAGCAGCTTCTATGGCAGAAACAACTTGTGACGCATGACATATTCTGCACCCACCTTAGTAATGATAATGTAGAAAGGATGTGTTGTATGCCAGGGTGTCTGATGAACAGGGCGTGCCATTTACTTTACACATTCCAAAGGTACTTTTTCGGTTTAAAAAAGTACAACTATTATAGAAGCGATCATGTTATGTAAAGTTTTGCACCATTGAAAATTAATGTACCAAGTACATTTTTGCAGTTTGTCTAGAAGCAGCGAATCACACATGAAGCGAACTACGTTTGCATTGTTTTAGCTGTTTATGACAGGAAATGTGAATTCTCTTCGCTTTTTAAACGTGAAAGATAGGACTAAGCTTGATGAAAACATTTTCTATCCTATGATAGCACCCAGAGGCCATGTTTGTGAACACTATAAAAGTGTCCTGATTTCTTATTACAAAGGTGGCAAAAATAGTACAGGGTCAGGTTGATTGACTGTTAAACATAGCATAGTTCAAAATCTGTTGACATAAGTAGGTGCTTCATATATTTTTTTTACATATTTTAGCAAATTATTTTCTACTTTTATTTAGGCAGAAGTACAATTCTGTATTACTGTCCGTTTGCTCCATTCCTTGTTATACAAAGCATGGCGAACAAGGTTTTGTTTAGTGTTTTGCATCAGTGCAAAGTCAAATATGATGTTTCGAATTGTGATACTCCCCATTAAAGTCACAATGTACCAGGACAAATATTCCACCTCAAATTGTGTGTTTCTCCTTGTTAAATTTGGTAACACAATCCTCACAAATACACTCCACACCATGCCACACAATTCCAATCCGCATAATTCTGCTCAACGCCACACACTTCCCCACCACACAATTCAACTCTACACATCTCCATTCTATGCCACATAATTCAACAAACCACATAATTCAACTCAATACTCACAATTACACAACATACCACATACATCCAATCCACACCACTGAATTCCACGCTATCCCACAAAATTCAGCAGCACACCACATAATTAAACTCCACTACACACCACTCTACAACACAAAATACCATTCCACATAATTACACTCCATGACACACAGTGCTACTCCACATAATTCCAGTATACTCAATGCCACATAATTACTATTCACTTATTTCCACTCCACACCATGCCACATAATTCCACAACACAAATACACTCCACACCACACAGTTCCACCACACACAATTCCACAACTAACAATTCCAATCCAACCCACATAATTCCACACCTGAAACATCCACTCCAAACCAAAACACATGAGTGACATTGTCATTTACAACGCCAATAGCTCTAACTCACAAATGCAAGACCTATTGCATTGCAAATGCTTGTTTAGTAAGCCATCTATGCCCAGTGCCATCACACACACTAGTGCAGAGGTACACACTGACATAAACTCAACCCTCGCACGCAATGTGCATAGCTGTCCACCCGAGCAGTCAAGGACTAAGGGCACTACATTACCCATTGTGAGAGTCAAATGTAATAACCGATTTGATATCCTGAGTATAATGGATGCAGCTACATCGGAACACATGCAGCCATGTGCTTTGTCTATTAATCACTCTGTCCAAAACAACAATGACACAAACTTACAGTTAATCTCACTAATAAATTATCATTTTAAGTCTGAGAGACTGCATTGGTAGGCTGTCAAAAGCCTTTAATAATACAATGAATAACTTGACAATGTTGCTAAGAAATGTAACACCTAACCAAGAAGGAAGATGACCCTTTACTCCCTAGTTTAGCAAATCACCTGGAGACCACCCCCTTCGACAGGGTCTCTATGCAGTCTGTACCATAGAACCCTAATTTAAATATGCCTACTAATAGTGGAACAAGAGAGGTATCCTTCTGCCCAACTTGGGTGAGGCCTCTACTCCAAGGGTACCCACATGGGCACCTAGAAGGGCCGAAGGGAATTCCATACAACCACATCCGGCCACAAGACCATTGGGACATTTCCATTCAAACATGCCCATACCAAACTCAAACTGAAAATCAAATACTAGGCCCTCAGGAAATGTCATTAACCACCACAATGTTTTTATGGTCAGCATACAAAAAAATCGCCCGCTGGGCACAATGGAATCACAGGAATCATTGATCAACAAAACCCCCCACTAGCTTAGGAATGTTAGAGGGTGTAGGTCAATCATCAGGGAGGATATACGTGGGGCTTTTCGCTTTACAGATAAACATGCTCTCCTTGACCATATTGGGCTCCGGCTTGAAAATCACGAGCGCGTCGAAGGCCTCATAGCATTGGAGCAAAGATTTAGGCAAGACAAAGAGGGGCTTATTTACAAGCCCCTTGCACCGCCTGTGCGTCACTTTTAATATGGGAAAAAGTGACATACCAGCGGCGCAAGGGGCTTGTAAATAAGCCCCAGGGTTACAAATACGGTTGAGGATAATCCCCACCACAGCCTACATCCAACAGCATTACCAGTAGCATGCCTTAAATACCCCTTCGATCACAGCCTGCTTCGGATCTAATTGCACCCTCAGCAAACCTCTCAGAAGTTGATTGACTATTCAAAAGACGGATCGAGGGTAGTATACCAACTGTACAGCAAATAAACCCTGCAGCAGCCATTCCACTCACAACCGCACTAAGGGACAAAGTCTATGAAAAAGGGGGAAGGGTGAATTCACTTTTGTCTAGCCCACAACTTTCTGAGGCAGAAGAAAATAAGAAACACGATAAACTAGTCATGTCAATGGGTGGAACCCCCTGTCCAACCAACATCATAAAACTCCTATCCTGAAATGTAGCAGGGATCAGAGTGAAGCTAACTGACCCAGAATGGGGTTCGTTTATAGACCAGCATCACATCATGTTACTCCAGGAGACATGGGCAATAGAGCCGGTATTTAGATCAGGATGCATCTCCTTTTCATCTAATGCTATACCATCAGTAGGTTTATAGACGAGGAACAAGGGGACCCTTATAGTCAGAAGGGACCAAGGGTAGTATTAAGTTATTAGAGACAGCGGTCCCTTTCAAAAGAAATACATACATATAACCACAATTCTTCAATCAGGATCGGGTCTACTCGTGTCCAAATGGATAATATCAAGAATTTATTTACAAAAATTCAAGCTAAACAATACAAAAACATTGAGTGAGCAGGACGTGACGGGGTTTCTAGGAAATCAGCAGATTTCCTTACCACAGGCATGTGACTTAAAAGTGACTTTAGGTGAGAATACAAAATAGTAACAGTTGCAATAGCAAGAGCATCTTCCCTGCTTCCCATTTTAGCGCAACCCTCTAACCCCGCATTGTTACTGCAACGTTCTCCTGCATCACTATTGAGCAACCTAGACTTCGCCGTTTCCTCGCTGAGACCTTCACTTAATCCAGCATCTAATAAACGTTAATTTTATTAAGCGTCAACACCAATCTACATAGACCACTTCTCTCACGCCGGTTTTTCAACATCTACACAATAAGTGGTAATTTAATACAGCCATCCAGATTGGGGCATATGCATGTGGTTATTTTCACCCTAATGTAATTTACTCACAATGGGGACAAACGCGTAAATACTAATGTTTGACCCTACCTCCTTCTAACCTACTCTTCCCTTCTGTCATCTTTTTTCCCCCTGATTTTTTCCTTCCCTCTTCCCCGTACCCCCTACCTCTCCCCCACCTTATCCAGGCAACTTCCCAGGCATTTTTTGATTGTCTAGTCCTGATGATGATCCCATAACCGTTGTTGGGGATCGAAACGCCACCTACGTCTTTAACTCCAACCTGCAATTGAGACTTATGTGGAGTATAAGATGCTCTTGCTATTGTGACTATTACTATTTTGTATTCTCACCTAAAGTCACTTTTAAGTCACATGCCTGTGGTAAGGGAATCAGCTGATTTCCTAGAAACCCCGTCACGTCCTGCTCACTCAATGTTTTTGTATTGTTTAGCTTGAATTTTTGTAAATAAATTCTTAATATTATCCATTTGGACACGAGTAGACCCGATCCTGATTGAAGTATTGTGGTTATATGTATGTATTTCTTTTGAAAGGGACCGCTGTCTCTAATAACTTAATACTACCCTTGGTCCCTTCTGACTATAAGGGTCCCCTTGTTCCTTGTCTATAAACTTAAGCGCAATCGCTGGATTGCAAGGGATCATTATATTCCTCTTACTAGTTGTTAGTGGGCCCTCTCCTCCCCTACCTGTTTATACTTCCGCCCCTACAAACCCCCCTTTTCTCAACCCCACCCCCTTTTTCTCCCTCCCCGTTGTGTGAGGGATGTCACACCACGCTCCCCTGTATTCAGACGAATACATCAAAAAGATCTTGGAGGGTCCATCCCTCTTCTCAGAAACATCAGAAACACCGAGCACAACTGAAAGTTCCATATTTGACCAGCTTGAAAAATCCACAAAAAAATTAATCAGGTTACAACTGATGGTACGCATGCTGACAGAGTATTTAAAGACAGACACAATACCCGTTGGGTTACAAGTGCGCAACATTCCGGGAGTCTTCACTGATAGTAAAACATATCTTACTGGGTTCAGCTATATTGGGACAACCTGCTCAAGACACTGGATGGTCTTGGGCATTGATATAGCAACAGAGGAAATTACTAAACTCGAGGTAGAAATAAAGGACATTGAAAAACAAATAAAAGAAAATAGCGGTATCACAGACGCAAAAACGCTTTTCGAACAAGTAGAAAAGACAGTCTCTGAGTTTCATAGGATAGAACAGAACAAGAAAATGACCAAAGTTAGAAGAGACGTTAAAAACTACAAAACCGAGAGAACCTACCCTTACCTAGCAGAGGACTTTTACTCGAACCGATTATATTCGGCACCCCGAGCACAGCGTCCGTGGGGGCGATTTAATAAACACCAAAACATTGTAGGCTTCTCCGACACTTCAGCCGAGTCTTCCGATAATTCTGACTCTGGCGAAGGCCCCAGCACATCTAGGAACAGGAACAACAACACTAATTTTTCAGACAAAGATCAGGGACGCCAAGCGAATCGGGGTATGACACGCCCCCCGCGTTGGTACAGTGCACCAGGGGACAGACAGACACGGCAAAGGTATTACCAGTGGTAAGAATAACGATGCCTCCCACACACAATACAGACGTATCCCCGACTACCGATACACACAATATGCCTGATCTAGACTCTATCCCTATTTTCAATCTGTCTAATTACCAACTGTCGGAGAAAGAGATTGCATTACTTAGTAAGGGGTTGTCCTTTGTCCCTACCATCAAACCCAACTTTCTCGAACTACAGATCTAACTTCTCAGGTTCTTTAGAAAGATACGCCTTCAAGCCTTCTTCCTTGATAAACCCTATGCACCATCTACAGCTTACACATCATTTCACCCACCATCTACCTTCTATCCCCCACAAAACAGCATACCCACGGAGATACAGACCTTCGAAAAATTAGTCCTTAAAGAGGTCATGGACCTAGAAAAAGAACACAAGTTTATTCCATATAATCTCCCATTGCAAGAGAAAAATGCACTACTTGATCTAAAACAAAATGGAACCATTGTTATCAAACCGGCAGACAAGGGAGTGGGGATCGTACTCCAAGACATAGATACATATAAACACGAAATTCAGAGCCAACTGTCCAGAATGGACCACTACTTAAGACTCACATCAGACCCAACAAGGGAGATTCAGACCCTTATTCATGACATCACAGAAGAAGGGAGAGCCCAGGGATTCCTCAGTAAAAATGAATTCCTATATCTAAACACCAAATCACCCTGTACACCGGTGATCTATATCCTGCCCAAGGTTCACAAAAACGCAAAGACCCCACCGGGTCGCCCGATCGTATCTGGATGCGGCTCGATTCTGGAGCTTCTGGGTAGATATGTGGACCACTTTATAAAAGATTTTGTCCCCAATACATTATGTTATATAAAGGATACCATGGCCATGGTAAATTTGGTTGAGGAACTCCCTTTTGACCCCGAGCAATGTATACTCTGCACTCTGGACGTCGAGTCGTTATATACCAACATCCCGCAGGAGAAGTGTATTGATGTCATTGGTATTATTCTTTACTTGAGACCCCATCCTCACTCAGTCCCGACTTCATTTATTCTCCACCTACTCAAAATCTGTCTGTCACGCAATTTCTTCTTGTTCGATGGTACTTTTTACCAACAAGTCAAAGGCACATCCATGGACGCAGTTTTTGCGCCCGACTTCGCCATCCTATACATGGACTGGCTTGAAACCCAAAAAATACTGTCCCCCTTTAACCCATTTGTCACGAACGTTCTTGAGTGGAGAAGGTACATAGACGATATCTTTTTGATCTGGAAAGGGATTGTAGAAACCATTCTTGAGTTCCAGGATTGGCTTAATGCACACTGCAATGGTCTCAAATTCACCCTGACATACAGCAAAAAAGAGGTGGCCTTCCTTGATTTAACGATCATAGCGCACGACAACAGGCTGTACACAACCCTCTATCGAAAACCTACTGAGAAAAACACTCTACTAGCCTATAGTAGGCATCACCCACGAGCATTGCGAGATTCCCTTCCCTACTCCCAATTCATGCCCATTAGACGTAATTGCTATCTCAAAGAGGATTACTTCAAGGAAGCAAAACAATTGTCTAAAAAGTTGACTAACAGAGGGTATCCCCGTAAACTGGTGAAGAACTCATTGAAACGTGCATGGTACTGCCCGCGCGAAACACTCCTGAGCCCCAAAACTAGAAACAGTGATGACAAGACTGTCTGTGTCACTACATTTTCGCCAATTTCCAGTTCAGTGAAGAAATGCATTTTAAAACATTGGCCGATACTGAATGCAGGCGAATTGAAATTAGAGCGTCCACTGTTTGCCTTTAAAAAAAGTAAAAGCATAAAAGATCACCTAGTCAGGGCAGCTCTGAGTACCAAGAAAACCACGCAAACACTTACTGAGATGTGGGGCCTCCCTCCAACACGGGGCCACTATAAATGTGGGGCTTGCAGCATGTGCCATTTAACAACCGACACTAAGAAATTTGTGCATGCCAACATTGATGTCACCTTAACCAATTTTTCCAACTGTAACACTCAAAATGTAACATATGCAATTACATGCCCTTGTAACCTAATCTATATTGGGCAAACCACGCAGAAAATCAGGATCTGAATCTGTCAACACAGGAGCCGCGTTAGATGCCAAACGCCTAATGCACCACTTGTTGAACATTTCTCCACTCAAGGCCACACTGAGGACGACCTACGGTGGCAAGTAATCAATGTGATCCAACAGCCACCTAGTAACGCCAGTATCAGTGGCATCCTCAACAAGGAGGAACTGAAATGGATCCTGAGCACGGATAGCCTCCACACTGGACTAAATCGCATGGAAGACTGGACTAACCTGCTGTAACATGGACAATTATCACTCTGATCCATACTTCCCCCATTACTACAATGCCGATAAGACTTTAGCATCGTAACCACCTACTCATGCTGCCTTGTGCTCAAAGCTAACTGTGCCCATTGTAACCTTAATCACCTACATGTGCCCCGACGTGTACCGACCCTTTCTTAATGGTCTCACTCTACACTGCTCTGCCAATTGGTGGTCTATACTTCTCTTATGCAAAAGAAACAATTGAAGGACGGAATGCTGGACAATGCAAACATTCACCCCCAGTCACAAGGATCTGGGTTAAATCCATCATTCTTTTGCTCACCACACCACCCCAGTTTGGACTTCATTCTTTTGCTCACCACACCACCCCAGTTTGGATACTACTCTTATATCACTCTGTGACACCGATAAAAAATGTTGTTATAAAACTTTTTTTCATTAATTCTATTACTCTCTCCACTTATGTTGTGCCGTATTCCTTGTGCTGATTGTAACTATTAGTAATTGCCCTGGTATATATTTTCACTTGGGATACCATATGACAATAATCAATGGCTGTCAACTACCATCAAACACACTATTGTGAGTCAACTGGCTCTTTTTGTTCTAAATCTTAATTATGTGCATCAAGGTCAATATTTGTATGACTTGCCACTACCCGTGCCTAAGAACTGGGTTAGAAGAGATCCTCCCTTCGGCCACCCGCTACCCCTTTCTTCACTCGCACTCAACACTGAACCCCTTCCAACATGGCGCCTACCTCCGACCGCGATCGCTTGGGGTTTTGCTCCGATCGTCAAGCCATCACACATGCGCACTTTCACGCCCGGCTATATTAGCGAGCTAACGACACATACGCTCGTGGTTCCAGCAAAGCCGGTCCTCGGCCCTCTCCACTCAGCGATTGCAGCTACCACCAGCGCAGGCCCCCGCATCCTCGTCCACAGCCTGACTCAGGGTAAGCGCACCTGCCACCTCCCGCAGGTCCTTGGTACTCAATGTATTCTTCACGTCTGCCATTCGACTACCTTGCTTCCATTTTCCCGCTCCCCTTGTCACCCTCCAGGCTCCGCATTGCTTCAGCGTTCTTTATTTTCGCCTCTCCCGTTCTCCATCGCGCTGAGTACGTTCCAGACACCGCACAACCGCCCGTACCTTACTACGGATCCGAAGCATCCCCAACCTTGGAACTTCCAATTGCAGCTATCCTACTGAGCCCACACTTATCCCGATTCACGGACGCCGTGGGGACTAAGACTTCACTCTCCCCCACCTTCCCTTCCCGGTAAGCACCTCCCCTTACTCAAGACTACACCCATCTCCTGTTAATTGCCCCCAGCTAGACTCACTCCTGGTTACTCCCCTCTCCACCAGGTCGCCTGGACCAATATCGCGCTCTTGCTTTTAGTCCTACCCCTCCTTGTGGCATTGCATCAGAGGACTCTCCGAGTGCGGTTCACCACCAGCCTTGATTGGGACACCCTTCCCTCTCATGATCCCACAGTTTCACCACTGCGCTCATCAGTAAGTCCCTGCTTCCCATTTTAGCACGACCCTCTAACCCCGCATTGTTACTGCAACGTTCTCCTGCATCACTATTGAGAAACCTAGACTTCGCCGTTTCCGCGCTGAGACCTTCACTTAATCCAGCATCTAATGAACGTCAATTTTATTAAGCGTCAACACCAGTCTACATAGACCACCTCTCTCACGCCGGTTTTTCAACATCTACACAATAAGCGGTAATTTAATACAGCCAACCAGACTGGGGCATATGCATGTGGTTATTTTCACCCTAATGTAATTTACTCACAATGGGGACAAACGCGTAAATACTAATGTTTGACCCTACCTCCTTCTAACCTACTCTTCCCTTCTGGCATCCTTTTTCTCCCCTGATTTTTTCCTTCCCTCTTCCCCGTACCCTCTACCTCTCCCCCACCTTATCCAGGCAACTTCCCAGGCATTTTTTGATTGTCTAGTCCTGATGATGATCCCATAACCGTTGTTGGGGATCGAAGCGCCGTCAACACCTACGTCTTTAACTCCAACCTTCAATTGAGACTTATGTGGAGTATAAGATGCTCTTGCTATTGTGACTATTACTATTTTGTCTTCTCACCTAAAGTCACTTTTAAGTCACATGCCTGTGGTAAGGAAATCTGCTGATTTCCTAGAAACCCCTTCATGTCCTGCTCACTCAATATTTTTGTATTGTTTAGCTTGAATTTTTGTAAATAAATACTTGATATTATCCATTTGGACACGAGTAGACCCGATCCTGATTGAAGTATTGTAGTTATATGTATGTATTTCTTTTGAAAGGGACCGCTGTCTCTAATAACTTAATACCATCAGTAGGTGGCAGAGCCTCTTGAGGCCTGCTGATCTGGATAAGGATGGACCTATCCATAAAAATGTAAATAATTTTGATCGACAGCAGAGATATGTGGGACTTGACCCTTTTGGCTAAAGTTCCCTAAACTTTTTGCTTTTCCCCTAGACCTTTTTTTCTCACATTGTTTTGCCAACTTAGATGCTTTGGACACTTTGCCACTGCTAAACAGTGTCAAAGTGCAAGTGCTCCCTGTATAAAGTGTAATGGTAATTGGTTGTCCATGATTGGTATGTTTGCCTTACTAGTGAAGTCCCTAGTAAAGTGCACTAGGTGTGCCAGGGCTGGTAATGCAAATGCTACTAGAGGGCCTGCAGCACTATTTGTGCCACCCACATAAGTAGCTTGGAAAAGGGAACTCAGGCCTGCCACTGCAGTGCCTGCGCGCAGCTTGTTAAGCTGCCTTGTGTCCTGACAAGTGCACCCACTTGCCAGACCTTACCCTTCCCTTTCTATGCACATCAGACACCCCTAGGGTAGGTCCAAGGTACCCCCTGGGCAGGGTGCAGTGTATGTGAAAGGTAGGACATGTACTAAGGTGTGTACCATGTCCTGACAGTGAAATAATCTCCATTTGGTTTTTCGCTGTTGAAAGGTCATCTTGCCCATAGGACAGAATGGGGAGGCTGTGTAATATGTTTTCCAGCCTATCTTCCCAAAGGCTTAAGATGGAGAGGTGACGTTTAGATGCCTGAAGTCACAGTGTAATAACACATCTTTTTATGAAGGTGGTTTTTGCATTGTGTGTTTAGAAGCCACTCTTTTAGAAGTGGCTGGATTTTTGTGCTCTAACATTTCTGTGTGTCTCTGCCTGGTTGTGGATTGACTGTCTGGGTTTCAAAGTGATAGGATCTGGGGAATGTCTTGACCCAGGGGAGGAGGTGAGACAGAAACAGGCTGACCTGCATCTGGAGTGTAGGGGGAGGAGTAGCCCCTAGAGGTGAAGAGGCCTGGGCTGCAGCCATAAACCAATGGCTCCGGCCCCTGCTGAGTGATTGAGGATCCAGACCCCCACTATCAAAGGAATAAAGGTGTCACTGACAGGGAGGCACCCAGAACTGGTTTGAACAGGGGTCAGTGCCCCCTGAACACTAAGACTTCAAAGCCATTTAGGGGTATAACTATGAGAGCTGAAGCCCCTGAACTTTGGAGAATGGCTTGAACAAGATTGAACAAGACTGGACCTACTTCGTGGTCAAGAGGAACCTTTGCCAAGGAAGAAACAACTGACGAGACTGAAGGATAGGACTGACCCTTGCTGTGTGTTCTGGGGCTGGCCTGCAGTTTGCTGTTTTAACCAAGGAAAGGCTAAAGGGACTTTCCTGTGTGCTGTGTACCCCTGCTTGAAAGGACTTTGCTGTGCTGTGTCCTGAAGTAACTTATCCCCAAGGGCCCGAGGTGAGCTGGCTCCCTGTTGCGGAAACTTAGGAACACAAAAGTTGCAGGGAGGGTCTCAGCGATGCTGTGTGCGTGTGCTTGTTGCAGCCTGAGACCCTCGTAAGAAGTGCCCTGTGATCGTGGGCACCTGGAGTCCAAGCGAGGATCAACGACGCTGTGTGCGTGTGCTTTTTGCAGCCTGAACCCTTTGTGAGGATTGTCCAGTTATCGTGTGCACCGGAATCCAAGTGAGTCTCATCGACGTTGTGTGCGTGTGCTTTGTGCAGCGTGTGACCTTCGTGAGGATTGCCTTGTTATTATGCACACCCGGAATCCAAGTGAGTCTCATGGACGCTGTGTGCGTGTGCTTTGTGCAGCGTGAGACCTTCGTGAGGATTGCCTTGTTATCGTGCACCCGGAGTCCAAGTGAGTCTCATCGACGCTGTGTGCGTGTGCTTTGTGCAACGTGAGACCTTCGTGAGGATTGCCTTGTTAACGTGCACCCGGAGTTAAAGTGAGTCTCAGCGACACTGTGCGCATGTTCTTCGTGCAGCCTGAGACCTTCGTGTGGAGTGCCTGGTCATCGTGCACCCAAAGCTCAAGGGAGTCGCAGCGATGCTGTGTGCGTGTGCCCTGTGGCAGCCTGAGATCTTCGTAGCAGTAGCGGCCCGGACCGGCAACCTCGGAGGAGCTGAGCTGCCGGCCCGAGCCCGCCATTGCCCATTCACAAAGATTGCATCTGAGGCCCAAGTCGTTGGAAGAGGAGAGGAGAGTGGGTTCGCGCCCCCCAGGTAACGTGTGTCGACTCCTGGGGCGGGGTGCGGGCTCGGAGGGAGACGCTCTCGGCCTCTCTCTCATTTCAGCAGCGCGAGCCTCTGCTTCGGCTCGTATCGCGGCCCGTATTGCCAAAGGAGTGGCAGTACTGGGGCCGGAGTGCAAAGCTACACCATACCCGTGTTGGGGCCAACTGTTGACAGAGGCTGACTGCG
Source organism: Calotriton arnoldi (assembly GCA_963921515.1). NCBI lineage: Eukaryota > Metazoa > Chordata > Amphibia > Caudata > Salamandridae > Calotriton > Calotriton arnoldi. The sequence goes on along the minus strand of CAWUFW010001095.1, from coordinate 2,839,953 downwards.
AGTCAGAAGGAGTGGCGGAGAGAGGGCCTAAGGCACCGTGGTCGGTGCCGGAGTGTATTACGCATTATCTTATTTCTGCATAACGAACTACCTGATTGTCGTATTACACATTGCATCATTTCTGCATAACAAACTACCTGATTGTCGTATGACGCATTGCATTGTTTCTGCACAACGAACTACCTGATTAGCATATTACGCATTACATTATTCCTGCATAACGAACTACCTGATTAGTGTATTACGCATTGCCTTATTTCTGCATAACGACGTACCTGGTGGTTGTATTACGCATTGCATTATTTTTACATTGCAAAGTGCCTGCTTGTTGCGTTACGCATTGCATTATTCTTACATTGCAAAGTGCTTGATTGTCGCGTTACGCATTGCATTATTTTTACATTGCACAAGTGCCTGATTCTAGCATTACGAACTGCATAACATGGTATTAGGATTACAGTGGAATGTTTAGAAGTGCTCATTAATATCATCAGAACTACAAGGGCTGGCTGGCCTAACAACCAGCCAGGAGAAATATTACACATACTCATATGTTGGATTTATATCGTGTGGTCTTATCGTATATCTTTTTATATAAAATTTATACTCGTTTATATAAAACTTGTGTGGAGTCTATTTGTGGTGTCATCATTGGGTTGCTGTGAGCGTGGTTGCAAATACTTTACACATCTGCCTTGAAGATAAGCCTGGCTGCTCGTGCCAAGCTACCAAGGGGGTGAGCGGGTGCTATCTCAGAAGGTGACCTTCCTTTCCCTAACGTGGAAACGCGGGTCCCTATTTGGCCTAAATTACCTACCTCAGCCAACCAGGGATCCCGGGTCTAACAAGATACATTGGGTATAATTATTTCTATAAACTCCCCTTCTCATGTTAGGCACGTAGTCATCTATATACGTTCACTCCCTGTCCAACTACAATCAGCTACTGCTGACCAACTCTCTGACTTGATCGACTAGTTGCACTACGATTGGCCTAAAATAATCACAGGTGACTGTAACACACAAGTGTGGGCAGGGATTCTATCTTCAGCCACGACGGCAGAAGCTTATGACCTCCGGGCAGTGGCTTCTGCTGCTGTGGACATAACCCACAGGCAACCTAAGTTTGCGGAACAGATCACCAATCTAATGGTCACACATGGGTTGAGGCCATTGAATGCTTGTACTCCCACTGATTTCCCTCGCCGTCCAACCTTTAAAAGAGGCCTGTATATAGGTACCATTGACTATATTTTTTTAGACACCAAGTTATGGCCTTATATGATTGATATGGAGGTGGTCCCTAGAATCCATAGCGACCACGATACACTTAGTGCTCAAATTCAAGCAAGACTTTTCATAAGCCCATGTCTGCTGTGTAACGCCCCCCTTGGTATGGTTGTTACAGCCAGAAATAGAAGAAGGGCCTCAATCTCAGAAAACACTGAAACAGTGTGCCAAATGTGCCTTCTATTTGTGGAAACATTGGGCCTATATTAATTAATCGACAAAAGATTGATTGATTTTGTAGGTCTTCATTTTGAAATGATGAAACAGCTGAAAAAATACTTTACAAAGGAGGGGCAGAGGGGTCAACCACAGGAAAGTGACACTGAGTGATATAAGGGTAAATGTAGATCTGTCAAAACAGCTGTCCTCGAAGCAATTAAAAAGGTGAACACAGAGAAAACTTTCAGGCAAGAAGGGTGTATAGGGCAATAATGGTCAATTGCAAACATTGCTGGTAGGTAGCTCAAAGGGATGACCTCACAGAATCATTATCCACTAGGAATATGAAGGCCTTTTGGAAGCTAATAGCTGATGGTAACCGTCTCATTGATAATCACCTGGAAGCAGAGGTACAGCCAAATGCATGGGTCACCCATTTCTCCGAATTATACAGTAAGTGGCCTGATGAATTTGACCCCTGTATTGGTGTCTCCAAAGCTCCTTGTGCATAATTTGAGGATGAGGCTGGGGTCAGATCTTTGTAGAATTTGGGACAGCATAAACAGAATAAGCCCTTCACCAAATGGTGAGGGAGAAAGCCCCAGTCCCTGATGGTATCCCAGGTGATCTGTTTATATCTCAACCTGAAATCTAGGTTCCATATTTCAACACCCTTCACAACTCCATTATGAGAGTAGAGGATATCCTGCCATCCTGGCATGGTGCCATTAACATTTCCATCTATAAGAAAGGAAGGCAGGATGTACCCTCCAACTACAGAAAGATCAGCTTGGTGGACAACAGCCAGAAGATTTTTTGTAGACATGTATTGTCCAGACCCCTCCTGTGGATAACTGAACATAATATCTTAACAGACAGTCAGGCAGGATTTAGATGTAGGATTTGAACTATGGACCAGGTGTTCCGAATCAAAATGGTGTGTTGGAAATAAGTCTTCTTGAAGCAAGACAATTTAGATGTGACCTTCATTGATCTGAGGGCTGACTTTGACCTGGGCCCCAGGGACAGCCTTTGGAAAGTCCTGGAAAATTATGGTATCCCAGGAGATCTACTAAGAATTCTGAGGTTTTTGTATTCAGGGACCTTTGCACAGGTCAGGCGGAACACAGAGGGTGACCTTCAGCTTAGGCTACCAATCAACAGTGGCATGAGACAAGGATGTGTGGTTGCCCCAACTCTGTTCAGCCTATATATTAACGGCATAGTGGAGTGGCTGGAAGATTACAAACATGATGCACCGAAATCTGCAGATATCACTACTCCAATTCTCATGTTTGCAGATGACACGCTCCTTCTATCTAGAACTCTGATGGGTCTCCAATCCTTGTTGAATCACTTTTCTTCCTTTCATATGACTAGGGGCCAAGAAATAAACTCTACAAAATCCAAATTCATGGTACTGAGCCCCCTCCATTCTTTTAGAGGTAGAATCGTGTTGCAGAGGGTGCCCTTGGAACAATTGAAATATTTTGATTATTTGGGTGTCAGATTGGCTGACAACTTGCCTTGGGCCCCCAGATTGAAAAAAGTAGAGTCACATCAAACAAAAGGGCAGCTGCCGTGGTAAGGAAACACAAGGCTATAACTAGGGGTGCAGTCTTCCCAGCCCTTGAAGTCTGTAGGGCTACTCCTGTTGCAGGGGCCACCTATGGAGCAGAGATCTGAGGCTGTGCCGACTTGTCTACTCTAGTCCTAGCTGAAAATAAATTCATTAGATCACTGCTATGTTTGCCAACAAGCACACCCCTGATACCTTTATGCTTTGACCTAGCAATAGATAAGGTAGACTCTGTGGCCTTCTTGAAATCTCTGATGTACTGGGTATGTATCTGGACAGTACCAGAACTGGCCGTGTAGAGAGATGCTCTTGCAGAAATCATAATTTTAGATAAAAGTGTACGCACTCCATGGTTCAAAAAGATACATCTGTGCGAAGTTACTAAAATGTAGGAAGTATGGTACTCCCCTGCAGGGATGAGTATAGACATTGCTGTTAAGCTGAAGGAAGTATTTTAGGAATTCACATTGACTAGAATGTGGAGTGCCTAAAATGGGGGGAGAATCTCCAATAACTTCCTTCAAATCATCTGGACAGGATCAGCCTTGGCAAGCTGAAAGCCTGTATGTTAAATGTAGAATTGGTGGCCTGCCTCTGAGGTCTTTTACAGGCAAATGGGACAAGTCAATTATTTCAACTTTCAACTGCCCTATTTTGCCTGTTATCCCCAGAGTAGGTAGAACACTTGCTTTTCTTCTGCCAAGGCTACGTTCTACCTCGAAAAAGGTGGATTGCCCCAGTTTGTAAACTCATGGGCATAGCGCACTACTGGGAAGCCTATAGACTACTTAGATGTGAGACGGAGGAGCAAATTGTATTCACCACCTCAAGGCTCCTCCTTTGGCCATGGAGTATTAGATCAAAAAAGGTTGTGTGAGAAGTTGAAGGCTTTGATGGAAAAACTGTGCTGGCTCTGTACTCTTTACTGCACCTTGCTCATGCACTTCAGAGTTCTTGCAAGTATCACTATTTCAAATCATTAATTTCCAAGACGGTTTTAGTTAGCAAATTTTTTCTGCTACAATGTTTTAATTTATGTATTGTCACAATATAAGGAGGTACCCTGATCCTCGGAAAAGGGATGGGTATATATGAACATAAGAGCAAACCTTCCCTTTCCCCAAGTTTGAAGAGAAGACCCTAAGACTAGTAAATCAGATCAAATAAATTAAATCCGTGATCTAAATGTATAAGGACAACAATAAATTTCCAAGTTGCTAAAGTACAAAATCATGTGTGAAGAGAAACAAATGTAAATATATAAAATCAAACAATATTAAAAAGGAATGCTTATAAAAATGAGTTTATTAAAATGTTTTAACAATGATACCACAAAATTCACTGTAAGTGATTAGCTAGAGCACACTGTTTTTACATTATTAAAAAACATTTGTCAATTTACAAATATTACAAAAAAGAAAAAAGAAAAAAGAAAAGAAAAAAGTGACAGTTTGTTTTTCTTTTTGTAATATTTGTAAATTGACAAATGTTTTTTAATAATGTAAAAACAGTGTGCTCTAGCTAATGTTTCTCTTCACACATGATTTTGTACTTTAGCAACTTGGAAATTTATTGTTGTCCTTATACATTTAGATCACAGATTTAATTTATTTTATCTGATTTACTAGTGTTAGGGTCTTCTCTTCAAACTTGGGAAAAGGTAACGTTTGCTCTTATGTTAATTTATGTATTCACACCTTTTATAGTCCTCTGGAAGTAGGAATTTTTTGATAAAACTTGTTATCCTCGTTATCCTGAAACTGCTCTAACACACTTTGTATGTCTACCTCCATAGTCCTAGTACTGTACTCTCAACTGTTTTCCATCTTATTGACTGTAGCAGCTGGGAAAGGTAGAAGCAACTTTAAGGCACTTTAATCCCCAGCACCTTAGCACTGGTAAAGCACTGATTTTGCAGGAACAGGTATCATGAGTTTTTATCCTTTTATTTTCAACTTTTGACTACTGTTTAGGGAAATCTAGGCCTAAGAATATGTATAAATTCTTCCATAGATTATGGTGAACCATAATAGGTTTTCGTCTATTGTTGTGTTTTTTTCTGTTCTTAACTTTTAACCATTATGTTTCAAGAGAGTCACCATGTGTAAAATTACAGTGTAAAAAGACTAGCAAGAATAATGTTTGTACAGTAAGATGACATGATTTATTTTAATTTCTGATTTGTGTGTAACTTTTATGGCCTTTTGACGAAATAAAGTATTTCTGACAAGGTGCACTTCTGTGATATAAAGACAACAATTAACACCTGTTCTATAAACAATCTCAACTCTTGTAAAATGCCTACAAAGTCGGTATAAAGTTTCAAAAATTAAGTTATTTACAAAAAACTAAAGCATGATATATTTAACCTTTTAAACATAGTTTCAACACTTATTGAAGTTTTATATATTTAAAGGGATTTGAATTAATATCAAATTGTTTTTATACTCCAAGGTAATATGCTTTCAGTGTCCCTTCCACATGAGGGAAAACCAGCACATCTCACAGAAAAGTCCCACCAGAGCGATACACATTTCCTAGGGAATACGATAATAAGCCTCATAGGATAAACATTGCCACAATTCAAATTACAAATATGGAATTTCAAACACCTCCACTAGAACTGCTAATTTATTAAATAATTTCTCAGTCATTTGTAAGGAAATATGGGTCTCATATACAAAGCGCTTTAGAGATCAACCCTGCAATTCGCAAAATCATAGGATTTGTGGCTGAAAAAGGGCTTCTCCTTTCCGGTGTGAAAAACCCTTTTATGAGTCAGAAAAATCTTTCTAACTCGTAAAAGGGCTTTTTTGACCTTTTTCCAATTCGCAAATAAGAAGAGGCATGAAAGGGGCATCCCCCTTATATTTATGAGTATGAGAGGGATATATCAATGGCGTGTAACTAGAAATGTGGTTGCAAAATATTGTACAGATACTGACACCTCACAGGGGGTGGTATCTAATTCACAACGTGAAAAGGGTCTCCTTTGATCTGTTTCGTGAATCTTGAAAAACTTTTCAGGAAGAGTTAGTGGTGGGTCCGTAGCAAACTGCAAACTGTCAGTGAACAATTGCAGAGGGTCACAGATCGCTACCTGCCTAGTGAAGTTTCATTAGTCAAGTTCTGTTGCGAACCTTCTCCTATTTGGTATGTTGGGAACTGACCTATTTGCATTTTATCGGTTCACAAAATCAGAACTGATTCCCAAAAAGTTGGTAATGAATTTGCGACCATGTTTTGCTAATTAATGTTTAGTACAAGGCCTAAAAGTCTTATAACTACAACATTATTTCAGGAAGCAAATGAATACTCTTGAAGTCTCTTCTTTCTGGTAACTACGTGACATTTGTGTCCTTCTAATTCTTTTAAGCATAAATATTTCCCATTTACTGTTCTTCTGTGTTCTCAATGAATGCCACATTACATTTTAAAATATGCGAAGGTTTTGCAAGCATTAGTCACGGTTCTGTACCTTCTAACGTGATATATCCAGCCATGCCCACAAATGTCACCAATATCAGTGATACCACAGCAATTGTTATATCCAGCAAATCATTTCCACCACCATCCGTGTGCTCCATGGACAGATGAGCTAAAAGAAGAAGAATTGTAGCACATTTTATACCACACTTTCCAGATAAGTTAATTTCTACTTATCAAACATTGTCAACAGGTTAAAAAATATAGCAGAGCCTGAATATATGGCAGCAGCATCCAACTTATTAAATGTAAGTGCAACACTAAGCCATGTTACAGAGAGTGTTATATCAGCAAAACTGGTCCATTATGCCCCAATCACACCAAGAATTTTCATCTATCACCTTTTTATTGTTGGAGGGGTCCAGTCTGAGTCATGAAACATTGTAGAGCGACAGGAGATAACACCACACGTTTCTAAGTGTTGTGGGGTCTGGAAACAAAAGGAATTAGGGAACCACGTGCGGTATTGGACCCTGTATGTCAGGGCCTCACAAGTTCTTCCCACTTATAGGCCAAGTAACTCCTAATGACTGGTAATTGGGATGAGATAACAACTGGAATCCGTAACTCTAGGCCTGGTATTTCAGCATCCAGTTCCCTGGCTAAATGGTAAGAACCATAATGCTGTATACATGATTTGAAAATCGTCAAAGGTCCTGATGTAGAGGAGTACCATTTGTTTGACAAATATCTTTTACACATGGGGCAATATCAATGTCATCAATATTCCCAATAAATATGTAATTAAGCGTTATGGTAATCCCATTAAATATGTAATTAAGGGTTATGGGTATCTCAGTATCTAAAAGGGCATAATAGGGTAGTAAAGTAAATGGTAGTCTGTGACTCCCTTCCTTTCTTCTCTCCTGTATGCCACAAATGGCGACCTTTATTCCCAACAGTGAATGCAGATGCTTTCAATAACCCTTTCAATGCCCTTCCTTTTGAACAACCCTCAAATTTGTGCATCTTGGGGCAACAGGGATGGGAAGCGTGGCACTGTGGCTAGGTGTGGTGTCAGTCTGGCTGTTGTGCCACAAATTCCTTGGTTCCTCATATACACAGGGTATATTTTAATTAAGGACCCAGGGTATATTTTTATTAAGGCTAAAAGTGATTTTATATATATATATATATATATATATATATATATATATATATATATATATATATATATATATATACATATATATATACACGATTTTCCCAACTATGAAGAGATCCTGAATCTGGAACTCGCAAGAAGGAAACGGACTCCAATTATTCAGTGCAATGCTGGTTTATTCAGTGCAAATGTCGCCATGACGCGTTTCGGGCTATGCAGCCCTTGATCACATGACATGACTACGAAATTCTCTCCCCTTTAAAGTGCTAGTGCATCAAACGACCATGAAGACAGACTATCGTCCTGTCTTTACATTTCACCTGCCATACAACACCGTTTAAAATAATTTTGTGGCAATACCATATTTAAACACAATGTTGCATTGTCCTATAATCACATTATATCTGTATAAATACATGTTGTTAAACAATCCATATTGAAAATCCGTTGTTTTTTTATAAAATCAAACACAACCAGAATTTACAAAGAACAGGGTAAATATAAATATATAAATAAATATAGATATGGTATGTACAATTAAAAAAATATACTAGATGTACTACGCCAATTAGAACTTAACCTTGTGTTAAAATAACATAACATGGCTAGGATCCTAACAGCCATACTCTTTACACTTTTGTGATCATTGGCTTAGATCCCTATATTGTACATAATCAAAGTACCACAAAATAATATAGCCCCAGTGGGCCAAGTCTGTTGTTCCATGTTGAAGGCATATGTTACAATAACTCGGTCGTGTGAAGAATTAAATATATAAAAAGTGCTCAACTGTGCCTAAGTGCTAAAACTGTTTAAAAACCAGTTTAAAGTGTAAAACGGAGTTAAAAATAGTAGAAAAAATTGTAAAAAGCAGGTATGTGAAGAGGTTTAATTAAAATTGCCATCTTGTTTTTGGAAGTTGTTAATTATGCGATGAATATGTTCAAAAAGTGTCTGAGTGCATTGTATGGCTTCGTATTAATGTTATCTCCTCATAGCCATGTATACAAATCCTCAGTCGTATTAAGACCCCTAGGACTCTTACTGTCAAACTCTGAAATATATTGAGTTTCCAATTTCCTAAGGTTGGCCTCCCTATTCCCACCCCGTCTGATTGGGGGTACCGAGTCCACCACAAAATACTTCAATTCCTGTATTTGATTACTATGGACCTCTTTAAAATGGCGTGCTACGGGGTAGCTGGGATCTGAATTGGTAATAGCTCTGATGTGTTGGAGAATTCTCTTGTGGACCTGCAGTTTCGTACTGCCTATATAGCAGAGTCCACAAGAGCACTCCAACACATAGATAGCAAATTCGGTTTTACAAGTCAAAAGTTTAGAGATCTTAGTGGGTTCAGGTTTAAAGGGTGTGACATACGATGTTTTGTTCACACCCAATTTACAGGCCTTACACGTTGAGCATCTTACAAAGCCTTTTTGTCCCGATAACCAATTTTTATTAAGGATTATTTCGGGGCGGCTGCTCACCAAGAAATCACTGGTTGATGGAGCTCTTCTATAGGTTATAGTGGGTTTATTAGGAAACATCTCACCTATAACGGGGTCACAGCGGATAATGTGCCAGCTTTTCCTAATGATCCGACTTATATCTTCTCTCTGTGTGTTATATGTTAGTATAAGTCTGGGATTATTGGATTCACTCACTGGTTTGTTTGCTTGTACATTCAATTTACAAGGGGGTTTGAATAATAAATCCTCCCTACAGAGTTCTCTTGTTTTTCTTATTGCTGCATCAACTGTTTGATTGGAATAGCCCCTGGCTAAAAAACGCATTTTACAATCCTGCTGGGCTATATTGAGGTCTTGTTCTCTGCTGCATAGTCTGCGTATCCGAAGCATTTCCCCGTAGGGGATGCTATGCATTGTATGTTTTGGGTGGCAACTAGATGCATGCAGTAGGGTATTACCTGCCGTGGGTTTACGGTATAGTCTTGTTTCAAGATTGTTATTGATCACAAATACTTCCACATCAAGAAAGTAGACAGAGTGTTCACTGATATTATACGTGAGATGCAGGTTGATATCATTAGTGTTGAGGTTAGTGATGAAATTTACTGCACTTTCTTTGTTTCCTCGCCAAATCAAAAACAAATCATCAATATATCTGACCCACTTAATCACATGGTCAGAAAATATTTTGCCATATAAACCTTTTACAATCATTTCCTCCCACCACCCCATATGGAGGCAAGCATAACTTGGAGAAAAGCTTGCCCCCATAGCCACTCCTCTAGTTTGCTGGTAAATTTGGGTTTGGAAGAGAAAATAGTTGTTGTTCAGGCAGAATTCAGTTAGATTGATGATCATTTTGTTGTGATTATAAAACTGAATTGCTCATTTGTCTAAGAAATGTTTGAGCGCCCTAATGCCATCTCTGTGGTGTATGCTGGTGTACAAATTTGATACATCTATAGTTATCAGCAGATAGTCATCACACCATTGACACTCATGTATCTGTTTCAAAAAGTCTGTGGTATCTTGTATAAAGGAAGGTAAGGCTCTCACATGTTCCTGTAAGAAAAAGTCAATATATATGGATACATTTTCCAACAGGCTCTTTTTCGCGGAAATGATAGGTCTTCCCGGAGGTTTGTTGATGTTTTTATGTATTTTGGGAATGAAATAAATTACAAGCGTGATCGTAAAATCATTTTTTTAAAATTTATGTTCATCTTGATTTAACAGGCCCGCACTTTTCCATGCCAACAGTCTTTTGAATAATTCATTTTGTGCTGTTAAAGTTGTTAACTTGTTACTAAGTTTGTAGCACGTCCGATCATTTAATTGTCCAAGTGCTTCCTCCATATACAATTTCTTGGGCCAGAGCACCACATTGCCTCCTTTATCAGAATTTCTTATGACCAACGAGTCATTTGTTTTTAATTTTTTTATTAATTGATGATATTGGTGCTGGCACGCTTTTTGATATTTAGTTGTAGCCTGAGTTTTGTGATTGAGTTTTTGATTTCAGTCACAATTGCGTCATTGAATGAGTCGATTGAATTCCTCGGTGAAATCGGGATAAAAGTAGACTTGGGTTTAAATCCCGTATTTATGGTAGCATTGACTTCTATACATTGATTAGCAAGGATTTGCTCTGTGGTTGGTGTTTCTTCCGCTGAGGAATCCTCACTTTGTAAAGCTTGTATGTCACACAGAAGGTCTACATCAGAGACTGTTAAAGGGTTGATTGTATCTTGTACCAGAGTGTCTGATGTCAGGTTGGGTGGTTTTGCTTGTCTTGAATTGTAAAACTTTCTAAGTTTCAATTTCCTTATATATTTATAAATGTCCACCCTGGTCTGTGTGTACTCAAAATTTGATTCAGGACAATATGAGAGTCCCAACGAGAGGAGCTGTTGTTCTGCTTCACTTAAAACGACATCTGAGAGGTTAATTAACGTGTTCACATTTTGTATGGCTTGATTTACTTGCGCCTCCAGACCCTTTTTGCTGGATTCTTGTTGTTGGGACGCTGAGTTTCGTTGTCGCCTTGCTCTGCGTCTTTCCCGGCGTTTTGCATTCCTCCTTTGCCTCCTCTGGTATTTGTAGTCCGTGGGCGCAGTGTCGAGCGCCGCTCCTCCTGTAAAAAACCTAATTCCTGTGCAAGGGTATGTTTGGGTTTCTGTATATTCAAGCCTTCCCCTGGAACTGCACTTTGCTCAGCTTCCGATTCACTGTCAATCGCCGAGCTTAGATCCGACATAGATGATACTGTCAGTCCCTCATTGCTTGGTCCTGCTCGGTTACCTCGGTCTGTAGTGAATCTTACTGCTTTGGGGGTGGCTTTGACTTTGTCATATTTGCGCGCAAATGTGAATATTTGACCCCTCTCATAGTCGTTTTTATCTCGTTGGAATTTAAAAGTTTTTCGCTTTTTAATTATATCCTCCTCTTTTTTAAGCCGTACCAACATTTCCTCTCTCATTTTAGATGTTGCAGTAGTGTTCTCTATCAGTGCAATTTGCTCGTTGATTTTATCAATTTTGTTCTGTAACACCACTCTGTCACTGCCTGCATACTTGATGAGGATTATCATAAGGTTTTTAGATGCTTCTAAATTGCTCTCTGCCCACTCATGCAACATATTGGGGTCCGGATTGTCATAACTCGGGGCAAGCATGATTCGAAGACCTCGTGGGATCCTGCCCACTTCTAAATACTTTGACAAAGATTTATGCTCCCACCACTTTGCTTGTTCTGTTTTCATTAGCTTCTCAAGTTGTTTGTAGAGATCTTTTATATTGGAAGGTTGTCTTGTTGCTCCCACGTTCAAATCTTGCGTTTGTGTAAGTGAACTGGGAGTTTCTGTGAACATATCATCGGCCGCCTCCTCCCTGCATCGTAGCATATCGGCTGACATTTTGAATGCACTTGTTAACTATTAGCGCGAATAACACTGATTATGTTTGTTGGTTAATTCGCAGCACACCTCTCGCCAGACAATCTTGGCTTTTCCTACCTCGTACGATGCTGTCGGTCTCGTGCGCGCCCTTCGACACAGCCCGTTCCACCTCACCGCAGTTAGTTGGTTGCTCAGCCGTCTGTGGGTTACAGGACCTTCTCCTAGCGGAGATGTTTGTAGTTCCGGTTCATGACCGAATTCGGCTTTTCGTCTCGATACCCTTGTTGAGAGGGGGTCCGTCAAATCCAAGTAAGCCGCCTTGGAAAACATACACGATTTTCCCAACTATGAAGAGATCCTGAATCTGGAACTCGCAAGAAGGAAACGGACTCTAATTGTTCAGTGCAATGCTGGTTTATTCAGTGCAAATGTCGCCATGACGCGTTTCGGGCTATGCAGCCCTTGATCACATGACATGACTACGAAATTCTCTCCCCCTTTAAAGTGCTAGTGCATCAAACGACCATGAAGACAGACTATCGTCCTGTCTTTACATTTCACCTGCCATACAACACCGTTTAAAATAATTTTGTGGCAATACCAAATTCAAACACAATGTTGCATTGTCCTATAATCACATTATATCTGTATAAATACATGTTGTTAAACAATCCATATTGAAAATCCGTTGTTTTTTTATAAAATCAAACACAACCAGAATTTACAAAGAACAGGGTAAATATAAATATATAAATAAATATAGATATGGTATGTACAATTAAAAAAATATACTAGATGTACTACGCCAATTAGAACTTAACCTTGTGTTAAAATAACATAACATGGCTAGGATCCTAACAGCCATACTCTTTACACTTTTGTGATCATTGGCTTAGATCCCTATATTGTACATAATCAAAGTACCACAAAATAATATATATAGCACTGTGCTAATCCTATGCTTAAAGACTTTGCTGTATAAATGGCAAAAGACTTTGTCCCTTTCTATCTCGGCGTGGATAGCACTGCGCTAATCCTATGCTTAAAAACTTTGATAGAAAAGCAGACATTTGAGGTGAGCAAATTTAGAGTGTTGCTGGTGTTGAGAGTGCTCTTACTGGAGCTGCTTTCCACCTAAACTTGAGAACTACCCAGAGTTCTCTGGTTCTGTTTTTGCATATATATATATATATATGTATGCCTCCAATGTGATCCTTCCTAATCCAGTGCGCTCATCAGCGGGTGCTCTGCGTGGGGGCCGGACCCTGGCCCATAGTTTCAATTTTATATCACAAATGACGCGGCACTCAAGGCTTGGAATTTGCTAAGTTTAATCTTCTGACAACACTCCAACCAACGCGTTTCAGCCCTCTCACGGCTTTGTTCACGGACCGTGAGCAAAGCCGTGAGAGGGCTGAAACGCGTTCGTTGGAGTGTTGTCAGAAGAATAAACTTAGCAAATTCCAAGCCTTAAGTGCCGCGTCATTTGTGATTAAAAAAAAATATATATATATATATATTACTGGCGGTCGCCAGTAGATAGTTATAGTTAGGACCTATTTTCCATAGGAAATCCGCAACATTCTATTTGAAATAACATTGGCGCCGGTTGACGAATCTTCGCGAAATTTTCCAACTTGTTGGGGCGCTCCGGTCCATTCCTATCCTGAAAGTCTCGGGGTGATTCGTCAAGCGGGGGCTGAGAAAAAAGGGGGGTCCCAAAACGTGTTTTCCCCATTCATTTTTCCATAGGAACCGTTCATCGCGGCTACAGCCCGAACTGCTGAACGGAATTACACCAAATTTGGCAAAGAGGTAACCCTTGGTTCAGACTCATGCCTTTTGCTTAAATGGTGTAAATCTGTTCAGTAGTTCCTGAGAAAATCACAAGTAAAATCACATATATATCTATGGCCGCGTCGGATCCGCGCACCCTGAGCGCACCCTGCGCGCACCGTCCCGATCACGAGCTGCATGCTAATTGGCTGTCAAGTGGCTGTCAACACTCCAAATCAGGAAGTGTTGGCAGCCATTTTGTCCCTCGGTAGAACCAAGGCAGAAGAAACAAGTGCGCAAAACGCACAAAGGGGGCAGGGTAGAAACACCCTGACCCCCTAGGTTTGCTCAGGGGGTCCCACAAGGACCCCCTGGGCAGAAAAAAGCATTTTTTTTTTTTTTTTTAAATCGGCAGGATGCGCTTAGGGTGTGCGGATCCCGCCGATAAAAAAAATCGAAGCGCTATTTTGCCCCCGGGTGGGCCAAGTCCCGGGGGCATGCGGGGCTTTATTTATAGGCCCCCCAAGCCCCGGGGCTTTAAAAATAAATGGTGCGGGAGGGCTCTCGGCCCTCCCGCAGCCCCGGGGACCGCCACCCCCCCCGGGCTTCTTTTTTTTATTTTAAAATTAATATGTGTGGGGGGCCTCGTGCCCCCCCACACGCCCCGGGGACTGCCACCTCCCCGGGGCACTAAATATTTCAATATGGGGGTCCGTTACGGACCCCGAGCCCGGGGACCACCACCTCCCGGGGCTTTGCCAATGGAGGGAGGGGGCCGCGCGGCACCCCTCCTGGAGCCCTTGATGGCCCTGGGGACCGCCACCCCCAGGGCCGGCTCCTGTAGTGTCCCGGGGTGCCTACCCCCGGGACACTGTAGTTTGCTATGACAGGACGGGAGCCTCGCGGCTCCCGTCCTGTCATAGCAAACTGCTTTGGTTTTGGAAGAGGAGCAGGAAACCTGCTCTCGCTTCCAAAACCAAAGCAGATTGCTTTCCACACGGGGAGCTGCATCTTAGCAGCTCCCCATGTGGAAAAGCAATGCCGGCTTCCCGCAGGAGGCGGGGAGCCGGCAGGGTCCGTAGGGGAGTTGGGGTCCCCCACAGACCCCAAAGGATAGGGCCAGCCCCGGGGATGGGGTCCCCGGGACAAGTAGTGGCCCGGGATGGGGGCCACACGGCCCCCCTCCCCAAAAAGAAAAAAAGAAATAAAGGCTGGCCCCGGGGATGGGGTCCCCAGGGCCAATAGAGGCCTTAGGAGGGGGGCCACGCAGCCCCCCTCCTCCAAAATTATTTTTTAAAAAGTGGCCATGCCCCGGGGGATGGGGTCCCCGTGGCCGGAATAGGCCACGGGAGGAGGGCCACGCGGCCCCCTTCCCCTACAGTATTTTTTTTTTAAAAAGGAAAAAGGCATCAGGCCCTGGGGGATGGGGTCCCCAGGGCCCCAAAAAGTAAAAAAGAAGGGGGGCCACACAGCCCCCCTTCAAAAAAAAAAAAAGAAAGAAAAAGACGCGATCGAGCGTCAGGCCCCGCCCCCTCCCTTAACCACTCTGCAAACGCGCGCTGTGGTGCGTTTTAAATTGGGGAAATAATTCCCATTCAATACTGGGGGTCCCTGGGGGCCAACTAGCCCACCAGGTACCTCCAGTAAGCGCCACAGTGCTGGGTTGCAGAGAGGTGGTCCAGGCCATGCCCCTTTTTACACCTCTCTGCAACGCAGCTCTGTGGCGCTTTCTGGAGGTACCTGGTGGGATAGTTGGACCCCAGGGACCCTCAGGATTCAAGGGGACTTAATCCCCCAACTTAAAACGCGCCACGGGGCGCGTTTGCACAGTGGTGAAGGGAGGGGGCGGGGCTAAAGGTGACATGTGTGCAAACAGGCCCCGTGGCGCGTTTTAAGATGGGGAATTAAATCCCCTTCAATCCTGAGGGTCCCTGGGGGCCAACTAGCCCACCAGGTACATCCAGAAAGCGCCACAGAGCTGCGTTGCAGAGAGGTGCAAAAAGGGGCGTGGCCTCTGAACACCTCTCTGCAACGCAGCTCTCTGGCTCATACTGGAGGTATATGGTGGGCTAGTTGGCCCCTAGGGACCCTCGGGATTGAGGAGGAATTAATTCTCCAACTTAAAACGCGCCACAGGGCGTGTTTGCAGACATGTCACCTCAGGCCCCACCCCCTTCCTTCACCATTGTGCAAATATTCCTCTAAAATCAGCCGAACTACGAATTCCGATTTACTCACCTGTTATCAGGAGAGACCTCAGTGCTGCATCTTTGAGCCCAGTACTGATCCTGAAAAGTAATTTTAACCGTACTTACCAGTAACTTGAATTTCCTTCCGTAGGCTAACATTGACTGGTTTCACTTGGAAATTCTTCTAAGTGTGGAGTTTTGGAACTTTATAATATTCCTCTAAAATCAGCCGAACTACGAATTCCGATTTACTCACCTGTTATCAGGAGAGACCTCAGTGCTGCATCTTTGAGCCCAGTACTGATCCTGAAAAGTAATTTTAACCGTACTTACCAGTAACTTGAATTTCCTTCCATAGGATATCATTGCCTGCTTTTTGCTGAAAAAGTTTCTAAATGTCGATTTTTGAAACATACAAATATTCCTCTAAAATCAGCAGAACTACGAATTCCGATTTACTCACCTGTTATCAGGAGAGACCTCAGTGCTGCATCTTTGAGCCCAGTACAGATCCTGAAAAGTAATTCTAACCGTTCTTACCAGTAACTTGAATTTCCTTCCATAGGCTAACATTGACTGGTTTCACTTGGAAATTCTTCTAAGTGTGGAGTTTTGGAACTTTATAATATTCCTCTAAAATCAGCCGAACTACGAATTCCGATTTACTCACCTGTTATCAGGAGAGAACCCAGTGCTGCATCTTTTAGCCCAGCACTGACCCTGAAAAGTAATTCTAACCGTACTTACCAGTAACTTGTATTTCCTTCCATAGGAATCCATTGTCTGGTTTTCAGCAGAAAAGTTTGTGTCGATTTTCACAAACTACAAATATTCCTAAAAAATTCGCCTGTATGACTTAAACGCATTCTTGCAACTGTTTACAGGAGATGCACCAGTGCTGGATCCAGGATCCACCACTGAGTAAGAAAACGTAACGATAACGCTACTTACCTGCTAAGTGAATTTCCTCCCATAGGATAACATTGGTGATTCTATGTGAAAAAGTTTCTAAGTGCCCACTTTTAAAATACAATAATATTCCTTAAAAATCACTACTGTAACCAAAACGCTTTTACTCAACTGTTTACAGGAGATGTCGCAGGACTGAATCTAGGATCCAGTCCTGTGGTTAGAAAAGTAATCCATAAAGTAACTAATTGCATTTAACTAGAAATTCACATTGAGCTCAATGTTGCATTGTGTTTGAAATTGTGTTGCCCATTGCAACAACTGTAACTACTGTACTTAAAGTCTATTGCCTATTTGCAAAGTATTTAAACTAAAGTAATTCATTCTGAGAAAGTATATTTTGAAATGTAATGTATAATGTAATTACAATGTAATTTAAAAAATAAAATATCTAAAAATAAATAGTTTAAAAAAATGTAGTAAATCAGTATCAAAAAAATAAATATAACAATTAATACATTTAAAAATTGTCATTTACAAAACCTTTGAAATTCACTGAAAAAAACCATAGGTTTCAGACATGTTATAGTTAGGAATTAGCATTTAAAAAACCTTTGAAATTCACTGAAAAAACCATAGGTTTCAGGCACGTTATAGTTAGAAATTAGTGATGTCACTGACCATGTCATGAGTGATGTAATATGTGACGTCATCAGCAGTGCATTGCGGGGGCGCGAGTTATAGTTAGCTGAACTAACTATAACGGGGAATTTCACGGGTTTTGTACGAGTGCAATGTCCAACTAACTATAACTGTCCCTAAAACCTATGGTTTTTCAGTAATTTGTAAGGTTTTTAAATGCTAATTTCTAACTATAACGTGCCTGAAACCTATGGTTTTTTCAGTGAATTTCAAATATATATATATATATATATATATATATATATATATGGGGACCAGAGGAAGCCCTAGGACACTAAACAAACTCAGGGCCATCCATCTTATTATTTTTCACCTTTGCCCTGGTTATTGTTTGCCCATACGGGCTGGACATTCTTTTCCTCCCCCACGCACTACCTATCCCAACCTGATGAACTCTGGGAACTGTAGTCAAAATTCCAAACTACAGAGGGAGTGCACACATGTGACCGTGGGGTGGAGTGCTCTAACCTATAAGAGCGAGGCAGGAGATCTAAAGGTGTGGGTGGAGCAGCGCCGTGATTACAGTGGCAACTGATGAAGGCGATGGAACGCCGAAATGCATTATGTCCGATGTCCGAATAAAGGCTTCCAAATGGAATCTCCCCGAGTGGCCTCTTACTTCTCTGCACCGGAGGGGTTTGTGTTTTGATATATATATATATATATTTTTTTTTTTCAGCCAGGCCCCGGGGGATGGGGTATATATATATATATATATATATATATATATATATGAACACCACATCCGATTCCTCACAATCAAAGACCGGACACCGACACAGGGGGATTTAGGAATTTAAAAGTCTTTATTCCTCCATTGCGCTGCGACGCGTTTCGGCATTCACTGCCTTGATCACACATCATATATATATATATATATTATCTACTGGCGGTCGCCAGTAGATAGTTATAGTTAGAACCTATTTTCCATAGGAAATCCGCGACATTCTATTTGAAATAACTCTCTTGCCGGTTGACGTATCTTCGCAAAATTTTCAAACTTTGTGGGGCGCTCCGGTCCGCTCCTACCCTGAAAGTCTCGGGGTGATTCGTCAAGCGGGGGCCGAGAAAAAAGGGGGGTCCCAAAGCGCGTTTTCCCCATTCATTTTTCCATAGGAAACTTTAGACACGGCTACAGCCCGAACTGCTGAACGGAATTACACCAAATTTGGCAAAGAGGTAGTTCTTGGTTCAGAAAGAACCCTTTTTGTTAAATGGTGTAAATCCGTTCAGTAGTTGCTGAGAAAATCAAAAGTAAAAGTACATATATATCTATGGCCGCGTCGGATTCGCGCACCCTCCCGATCACGAGCTGCATGCTAATTGGCTGTCAACACTCCAAATCAGGAAGTGTTGGCAGCCATTTATCCCTCGGTAGAACCGAGGGACAGAAACAAGTGCGCAAAACACACAAAGGGGGCAGGGTAGAAACACCCTGACCCCTAGGTCTGCTCAGGGGGTCCCACAAGGACCCCTGGGCAAACATTTTTTTTTTTTTTAAATCGGCAGGATGCGCTCAGGGAGCGCGGATCCTGCCGAAAAAAATAAAATTGAAGCGCGGTCTCCCGCGCTTCGATGTTAATTGGCCCCGGGTGGCCCAAGTCCCGGGGGCATGGTGGGGGGTTTTAATTTATGTAGGGGGCCTCTAAGGCCCCCAAGCCCGAGGACCGCCACCCCCTGGGGCTTTATTTAAAAATGATGGCGGGAGGGCTCTGAGCCCTCCCGCAGCCCGGGACCGCCACCTCCCCGGGGCTTCTTTTTTTTTTTTTAAACCTGTGTGGGGGCTCCAGCCCCCACATGCCCCGAGGACTGCCACCTCCCCGGGGCACTAAACATTTAAATATGGGGGTCCGTTACGGACCCCAAGCCCGGGGACCACCACCTCCCCGGGGCTGTGCACTGAATGGGAGGGGCCGCGCGGCCCCCTCCTGGAGCCCTTGATGGCCCTGGGGACCACCACCCCCAGGGCCGGCTCCTGCAGTGTCCCGGGGTACCTACCCCCGGGACACTGCTGTTTGCTATGACAGGACGGGAGCCTCGCGGCTCCCGTCCTGTCATAGCAAACTTAGTTTGCATTTTGAAAGAGAGAGCAGGAAACCTGCTCTCTCTTTCAAAATGCAAACCAATGCTTTCCACATGGGGAGCAGCATGTTACCTGCTCCCCATGTGGAAAAGCAATGCCGGCTTCCGCAGGAGGCGGGGAGCCGGCTGGGACTGTGGGGGGATTGGGGACCCCCCACAGTCTCCAACGTGAGGCCAGGCCCCGGGGGATGGGGTCCCCGGGGCCATAAGTGGCCCGGGAGGGGGGCCACGCAGCCCCCCTCCCCAAAGTTCAAAAAAAAAATTAAAAAAAATAAGGGAAAGGCCGGCCCCGGGGGATGGGGTCCCCGGGGCCTTAAATGGCCTGAGGAGGGGGGCCACGCAGCTCCCCTCCAAAGAAAAAAATAAAAAATCGAGGCCATGCCCCGGGGATGGGGTCCCGGGGCCAATACAGGCCCAGGGAAGGGGGCCACGCGGCCCCCTTCCCGTTTTTTTTAATTTAAAAAAAAAAAAATGCTCAGGCCCCGGGGGATGGGGTCCCCGGGGCCAAAAGTGGGCAAGGGAAGGGGGCCACGCAGCCCCCTCCCATTAAAAAAACAAAAAAGAAAAAAAAAACGACCGGCATCATGCCGGAGGCCCGCCCCCTCGCTGCAGTACTCTGCAAACGCGCCCCCTGGCGCGTTTGCAGAGGAGAACGAATTCCCCTTGAATACTGGGGGTCCCTGGGGGCCAACTAGCCCACCTGAACCTCCAGTATGCGCCAGGGGCTGCCTTGCAGAGACGTGTACATAGGCCACGCCCCTTTTTACACCTCTCTGCAACGCAGCTCTGTGGCGCTTTGGAGGTATATGGTGGGCTAGTTGGACTCCAGGGACCCTCAGGATTCAAGGGGACTTAATCCCCCAACTTAAAACGCGCCACAGGGCGCGTTTGCACAGTGGTGAAGGGAGGGGCAGGGCTTCATGTGACATGTGTGCAAACAGGCCCCGTGGCGCGTTTTAAGATGGGGGATTAAATCCCCTTCAATCCTGAGGGTCCCTGGGGGCCAACTAGCCCAACACGTACATCCAGAAAGCGCCACAGAGCTGCGTTGCAGAGAGGTGTAAAGGGGTGTGGCCTCTCTACACGTCTCTGCAACGCAGCCCCCTGGCGCATACTGGAGGTTCATGGTGGGCTAGTTGGCCCTAGGGAACCTCATGATTCAAGGGGACTTAATGCCCCAACTTAAAACGCGCCACGGGCGCGTTTGCACAGATGTCACCTCAGGCCTCGCCCCCTCCCTTCACCATTGTGCAAATATTCCTCTAAAATCTGCCTTACTACGAATTCCGATTTACTCACCTGTTATCAGGAGAGACCTCAGTGATGCATCTTTCAGCCCAGTACTGGTCCTGAAAAGTAATTTTAACCGTACTTACCGGTAACTTGAATCTCCTTCATAGGCTAACATTGACTGGTTTCACTTGGAAATTCTTCTAAGTGTGGAGTTTTGGAACTTTAAAATATTCCTCTAAAATCAGCCGAAATACGAATTCCGATTTACTCACCTGTTATCAGGAGAGACCTCAGTGCTGTATCTTTCAGCCCAGTACTGGTCCTGAAAAGTAATTTTAACCGTACTTACCAGTAACTTGAATTTCCTTCCATAGGCTAACATTGACTGGTTTCACTTGGAAATTCTTCTAAGTGTGGAGTTTTGGAACTTTAAAATATTCCTCTAAAATCAGCCGAAATACGAATTCCGATTTACTCACCTGTTATCAGGAGAGACCTCAGTGCTGTATCTTTCAGCCCAGTACTGATCCTCAAAAGTAATTTTAACCGTACTTACCAGTAACTTGAATTTCCTTCCATAGGATATCATTGCCTGCTTTTTGCTGAAAAAGTTTCTAAGTGTTGATTTTTGAAACATACAAATATTCCTCTAAAATCAGCCGAAATACGAATTCCGATTTACTCACCTGTTATAAGGAGAGACCTCAGTGCTGTATCTTTCAGCCCAGTACTGGTCCTGAAAAGTAATTTTAACCGTACTTACCAGTAACTTGAATTTCCTTCCATAGGCTAACATTGACTGGTTTCACTTGGAAATTCTTCTAAGTGTGGAGTTTTGGAACTTTAAAATATTCCTCTAAAATCAGCCGAAATACGAATTTCGATTTACTCACCTGTTATCAGGAGAGACCTCAGTGCTGCATCTTTCAGCCCAGTACTGATCCTCAAAAGTAATTTTAACCGTACTTACCAGTAACTTAATTTCCTTCCATAGGATATCATTGCCTGCTTTTTGCTGAAAAAGTTTCTAAGTGTTGATTTTTGAAACATACAAATATTCCTCTAAAATCAGCCGAAATCCGAATTCTGATTTACTCACCTGTTATCAGGAGAGACCTCAGTGCTGCATCTTTCAGCCCAGTACTGGTCCTGAAAAGTAATTTTAACCGTACTTACCGGTAACTTGAATTTCCTTCATAGGCTAACATTGACTGGTTTCACTTGGAAATTCTTCTAAGTGTGGAGTTTTGGAACTTTATAATATTCCTCTAAAATCAACCAAAGTACGAATTCCAATTTACTCACCTGTTATCAGGAGAGAACCCAGTGCTGCATCTTTTAGCCCAGCACTGACCCTGAAAAGTAATTTTAACCGTACTTACCAGTAACTTATATTTTCTTCCATAGGAATCCATTGTCTGGTTTTCAGCAGAAAAGTTTCAAAGTGTCGATTTTCACAAACTACAAATATTCCTTAAAAATCGCCTGTATGACTTAAACGCATTCTTTCAACTGTTTACAGGAGATGCACCAGTGCTGGATCCAGGATCCAACACTGAGTAAGAAAAAGTAACAATAACAGTTTTTACCTGCTAAGTGAATTTCCTTCCATAGGATAACATTGGTGATTCTATGAGAAAAAGTTTCTAAGTGTCAACTTTTAAAATACAATAATATTCCTTAAAAATCACGACTGTAACCAAAACGCTTTTACTCAACTGTTTACAGGAGATGTACCAGGACTGAATCTAGGATCCAGTCCTGTGGTTAGAAAAGTAATCCATAAAGTA
Organism: Calotriton arnoldi; assembly: GCA_963921515.1. NCBI lineage: Eukaryota > Metazoa > Chordata > Amphibia > Caudata > Salamandridae > Calotriton > Calotriton arnoldi. The sequence goes on along the minus strand of CAWUFW010001095.1, from coordinate 2,817,286 downwards.
ACTAATTGCATTTAACTAGAAATTCACATTGAGCTGAATGTTGCATTGTGTTTGAAAATGTGTTGCCCATTGCAACAACTGTAACTACTGTACTTAAAAGTCTATTGCCTATGTGCAAAGTATTTAAACTAAAGTAATTCATTCTGAGAAAGTATTTTTTGTAATGTAATGTATAATGTAATTACAATGTAATTTAAAAAATAAAATATGTAAAAAAAATTGTTTCTAAAAATGTAGTAAATCAGTATGAAAAAAATTAATATAACAATTAATACATTTAAAAATTGTCATTTACAAAACCTTTGAAATTCACTGAAAAAACCGTAGGTTTCAGACATGTTATAGTTAGGAATTAGCATTTAAAAAACCTTTGAAATTCACTGAAAAAACCATAGGTTTCAGATATGTTATAGTTAGAAATTAGCATTTAGAAAACCTTTGAAATTCACTGAAAAAACCATAGGTTTTAGGGACAGTTATAGTTAGTTGGACATTTTACTCGTACAAAACCCGTGAAATTCCCCCGTTATAGTTAGTTCAGCTAACTATAACTCGCGCCCCGCAATGCACTGCTGATGATGTCACATATTACATCACTCATGACATGGTCAGTGACATCACTGATGACATCACTGATGACATCTCAAATGACATCACTGATGACATCATCCACGTGATAATCTGATGCAGCTCTTCACACCCTAATATAACCTTTGATACACCCAATCTAAATTACAGACTGCCATTCGCAAAACCATAGACACTCCAACACCAATAACTACATACCCACTCACTGATTCTTAGGTCTACACACACACATCCACTCACTCACCCGTACAGTCACTCATACTTATGGTCACTCAGTACAGGACTATCATATGCACTCTTACTCCTATATAGACACTCAAACACCGCCACTCATCCATAGAGGTACTCACACACCTAGTCAGTCATGCAAATAATTAAACACACTGCCATTTACTCACCTATACAGTTATACACACACCAGCTCACTTAATCATACAAATACTAGCACATTGTTACGCTCTTATATAATCACTGATACAAGCACACACTCATCCATACAGCCACTATCACAATCACTCACTCTCGCTTATAGCTATTTATATACTCCAACACACATATATACTGCCTTTCACATATGTAGTTACTCACACATGTACCACTGGGACATACATTCACTCACTAACACACTCTTACACACACTTACCCACCCATACAGTCTATCACAGATGCACTCTTGAAACCATCCACCCAGTGAATCACCCACTCACACATCTATGCACAGTCGCACACACCCCATCCACACAAACACTCAGGCACCCATACAGATACTCAGACAACAAATCAATAACTCTTATAGACACTCATGTAGCTATTCACAAACCCATGCAGCCACTTACACAGCAACAGACAGACGGATACAGACACTGTTTAGTCACTAACCCATGCATTCAGTAAGATACGTTAAATCACTCACTTATAGAGTCAGTCACGCACCTACTAAATCATCCATACAGACACTTACACACCCACTCATTCTTCAATACGTCTTTTCCTATATATATTAAAAATATTTAAACTTTACAGAAACACACAGTCACTGGATGATGTCATCAGTGATGTCATTTGAGATGTCATCAGTGATGTCATCAGTGATGTCACTGACCATGTCATGAGTGATGTAATATGTGACGTCATCAGCAGTGCATTGCGGGGGCGCGAGTTATAGTTAGCTGAACTAACTATAACGGGGGAATTTCACGGGTTTTGTACGAGTAAAATGTCCAACTAACTATAACTGTCCCTAAATCCTATGGTTTTTTCAGTGAATATATATATATATATATATATATCAAATTACGCTCCCTTGTGCCCTAGACGCACAGAAACATATATATATATAAGAAATTCCCGGTTCATTAATCATACAATAATGGCTCGGTGTCGCGAATGTCAGTAGCACCAAATAGTATGCAGCCACTAACCTCGGAAGATCGTCAGCAGGAACGATGATAGGCAGACAGGCCCCCCTACTCCCCTGAGCGCAGCCCTACACAGAGTGATGAAACACTACTATGCGCAAATGCACCCCGGGGAAAAGGGAAGTGGATAAAATAAAAAACAATGCAGGTTAGACTGCCCCTCCTAGTCTCGCTTCCGTTTTCGGAATTACAACATTCCACATGGAAGCTTCGGTGTCCCCTTGGAAGGTAACTGTATGCAAAAATGAGACAAGGAGCCAGGGGTTAAGAAACGGCATAGAAGGTACAATCATACCAAGATGAAGAAAGATAAATTCTCTCCACTCACACTCTCAACACTGCAGAACATCAGATTGGTAACAGAGAGGTAAATCCGTAAAAAGGATACTACAGGTAACTCCAATCCTCTCTCTGAGGGTAGATATGAGGTAGCACTGGTGTAGATAAGTCACTGGAGCCAGCACCAACAGAAACACAAAATGCTTTTCCTATGCAGCATTCGTGGTCGCAAAGGAGAACAAAAATCAGCAAGGGTAAATCACAAAATAAGGCAAAGAAAAACGGGCTCCAAGAGAGCGCTTCTACGCGCACCTAAATACCTGACATAGTTGCGCGCTGAACGGCGTCTTGGTCCTATGAAATACAAATGCGCTTTCCCAGTTACTTTCACTAGGCAGGCCCCGTGGACCGTCGCAGCATGGAGGCAGGCTGTAGGCACACACAGAAACTTTGCAATCTCGCGGGGAAATACCTTCTGCTTGCAAGAGTTCAGGAACACGAGATCACTCGGCAGAGGCAGGCTGAAAGCACACGCAGAGTCTCGGCAATCCAGCGGGGAAATGCCCGAAGCATTCAGAAAGTTTGTTAAGCCCCGATCTCGTACAGAGGAGGGGCTTTGTAGTGTCCGTTTGGGCCGCAATGCCGGATTCTACTTCCGGTGTGACGAGCATAAGGCTTCTGGGAGTTGAAGTGCCTTATGTTCCGCTCGCCCCCTAGTGGACCCTTATGCAGTGCACTTTCATACCCATTCATTCTGTGGATGGGAAAGGAAGGGAAAACCGTGCCTAATACTCTATGCCCTTGTAGATGGCCCGTGATCGCTACAGAACCCCCCCTTAAGGATCGACGTCCCGGCGGTCGACCTGGCTTACCGGGATACTTCGCATGAAAGCGTTCTAACAGGAGAGGGCAGTGTAGGTTGGTGGAGGGTTCCCAGGTTCTGTCCTCCACCCCGTACCCCTTCCAGTCCACTAGGTACTGTACTCGGCCTTTGATCATTCGGGAGTCTAGAATTTCCCTGACTTCGTACTCTTCCTGCCCGTCTATTTCAAGGGGAACGGGTTTAGATGGTAATCTCATATTCACGGGGCACGGCTGGAGCAGTGACACGTGAAACACAGGATGTATGTGCCAAGAGTGGGGTATGGATAGACGAACTGCCACAGGGTTGATAATCTCCTCAATTCCGTAAGGGCCTATGTATCTTGGAGCCAATTTGCCTACCCCTTTTAAATGCAAGTTTTTTGTGGACAGCCATACTTTATCTCCCACCTGATATACGGGTTCTGGAGCCCTCTTTGTATCAGCGTAACGTTTTTGTGTCATTTGGGATAGGGCTAACTGGTGCTTAGCATCAGTGAGTACTGCTCTCAAATGGGCATGGTGTTCCTGTATGGTGGGGTGTTTGGACACAACGGGCCAATCGAAGGGAAGCATGTTCGGATGTAAACCGTAGAGACAAAAGAAGGGTGAACATCCCAACGTGGAGTGTTTAGCGTTGTTATATGCGAATTCTGCCATCCAAATCAGGGGATACCAGTCGGAAGTGTTTTGAAGAGTGAAACATCTTAAGTATTGTTCTAAGGTTTGATTGAGCCTTTCTGTTTTTCCATCGGTCTGAGGATGGTAACTGGTGGACAAACGGGCCTCTATGTTCATAGTCTTGCAAAGCTCTCTCCAAAAACGTGAAGTGAACGGTGTGCCCCGATCTGTGATAAGGATTCTCGGTATTCCATGTGCTCTTACCACATGCTGAAGGAAAACCAATGCTAGTTCGAAGGAGGTGGGCAGTCCCTTCAGCGGAATGAAGTGTCCCATTTTTGTAAAATGGTCGATAAGGACTAGGATGGTAGTATATCCTTCACAAGGAGGCATTTCAACGATAAAATCCATAGACACCGTGTGCCACGGGAAAGGAGGTATGGGTATAGGTCGTAGGAAACCCACGGGTTTAGAATGGCTGGTTTTTCCTTGGGCACAAACGGCGCAGTTTTTTAGGTATTCTTTAGTGTCTTTTCTTAGTGTGGGCCACCAAAAGGATCTCTCAATACTGGCGATGGTTTTGTATTCCCCTAAATGTCCTCCTAACGTAGAGTCATGAGCCCAGGCTAACACCTGTAACTGTAGAGCTGTCTGTGGCACGTACAGAGCATGGTAATGGTAAAGCAGGTCCCCGGTGGCACTCCTATGTTAGCTAGAGACACCTTAACGTCCTCGAGAAAATCCTGAGATGTAATGAAGGCAAGGGTTTTTTCCGGAAAGGCAGAAGCAGGGAGGATAGCAGGAGGTTCCATCAATTCGTCCTTGAGATGTTGTGTGGGTTCCTCCTGTCGGGTTAATGCATCTACCTTACCGTTCTGTGGACCGGGTTTGTATTTAATGACAAAATCATAGTCGGAAAAAAACAGGGACCATCGCAGCTGGCGTGGAGTTAAGGCTCTAGCAGTTTTTAGGAACAGGAGGTTCCGATGGTCAGTGTATATTTCGACAGTGTGATGTGCCCCAAGGAGGTAATGTCTCCATTCCTCACACGCTCGTTTGATTGCCAGCAGCTCTTTATCGGAGATAGAATAGTTTACCTCACAAGGGGTACGTTTCTTGGAATAGAATGCAACCGGATGCAGTTGTCCTGTGTCCGGGTGTCGTTGAGACAACACTCCTCCTAATGCGTACTGTGATGCATCCGTTTCTATCACAAACGGCAAACAGGGGTCAGGATGACGCAAAATGGGAGCCTGGGTAAATCGTTTCTTTAATGCTTCAAATGCTTGGTCTGCTTCTCTACTCCACACAAACGGGACGTTTTTCCGTAGCAGACTGGATATGGGGTGTATAATTTTGGAAAAGTCTTTGATGAAACATCTATAATAGTTAGCAAATCCCAGGAAGCTTTGTACGGTCTTCACATGATGGGGTGCCTTCCATTGTGTTATTGCTTCCACCTTACCCATGTCCATTTTGAAGCCTTGAGCGTTGATGATATAGCCCAAAAAAGCCACTTCCTCAACATGGAACAGGCATTTTTCCAATTTGGCGAACAAGGAGTGCATCTGAAGTCGGTCCAATACTGTTTTCACATGAAGAATATGTTCTTGGAGGTTGGCTGAATATACAAGAATATCGTCGATGTAGACGATACAAATAGATTCCAGAAGCCCTCGTAGTACTTCGTCCATAAAGTATTGGAATGCCGCAGGGGCGTTGCACAACCCGAAAGGCATCACCTGGTACTCATAAAGCCCGAATTTGGTTCTGAAGGCCGTTTTCCACTCGTCTCCTGTCTTGACTCGTACCAGGTGATAGGCGCCTCGTAGGTCTAGCTTGGTAAAAACCTGTGCACCCTTCAATTGGTCCAACAACACTGGTATTAGGGGCAAAGGGTATCTGTTTTTTACTGTAACCTTGTTAATTGCTCTGTAGTCGATGCATGTCCTTAGTTCATCACAATCCTTCTTCGAGATAAAAAAAAGCGGAGAAGAAGCTGGTGAGGTGGAGTGTCGGATAAAGCCAGAAGCAAGGTTCTCGTCTAAGTAGGATTTAAGATATTGTGTCTCTGGTTCTGTGAGGGCATATACCCTGCTACAGGGGATGTCGGCTCCTGGAATAAGATCAATACGACAGTCGTAGGGTCTATGGGGTGGTAACTGGGTTGCTTTTTGTTTGTCAAAGACCGCCTGATAGTCGCCATATTCCTCCGGTAATATGGTTGAGCAGCAGTACCCAACTTCTCCGCATCCCGTGGCTAGTAGTTCAGCCTGAGTTTCTGTTGTGTCTTCCTTGAGTAGGGACTGTTTGGTACAGTGCTCTTTACAAAACATGGACGTCAAGGATACAGTACGTTCTGCCCACCGTATAACAGGGTCATGCAGGGTCAACCAGGGCATACCTAAGATAAGGCGAAAGTGGGGGGCATCAATGAGGTCGAATTGTATGAGTTCATAATGGTTCTTACCAAAACGCATGGATAGAGGAACTGTGTGGTATACAACGGGTCCAGAAGTCAGTGATTTCCCATCTACTGCTTTCACGATTTCGGGGTTTTTCTTTCTTTCATATGGAACTCCAATGTTCCAAGCATATTGCTGGTCTATGAAGTTCCCGGTGGCTCCGGAATCCAGCAAAGCGGACACACTTAGAGGACGGTCTGTGGTAACCCATAAGGTAACACTCACATTCAAGTGTGCCACGGATGGTTGAATGGTGTTGGCTAGAAGTGAAGGGATCTTATCTGGTCCTGAACCCAAGGTGGAGATCCCGTCCATGCTTGGGCTCCTCAGTTTTCCGTCCCCTGTTGCGCTGTTGCTTGTGTCCTAGCCGTAATACCTCGTTCAGGACCTTTAGCCCGGGCTCGGCACTCTCTGATGAAATGCCCGCTTTTCCCACAATAGAGACAGAGTTTTTGCTGTCGCCTTTTTTCTCTCTCCTCCATGGTAAGCGGGCCTCGGATTCCGCCGATTTGCATGGGTTCAGACCCATCCGACGTCTTGGTGCGTTCTTCGAGGGGTGGTCGTGGTCTGGGAATGAAGTAACGCGGTTCTCCGCGGCTTCTGTCCCCTTTTCTTTCTTGTACCCGATGGTCTAATTGAACCGTGAGTTCTATCAATTCCTCACAGGTCTGAGGCAGTTGTACTACTTGGGAAAGGACATCCTTCAGTTCACTACGTAGCCCTTGATAGAAGAGAGTCGTCCGTTTCTCTTGTGGCCAGTCTGTTTCTACCAGGAGACGGTTGAAGGTAGTGATGTAGGTTAGTAAGTCCTGTGATCCTTGTCGAAGGGTGAGCAGTTTCGGTCCAGAGACATCATGTGGGTTTTTCTATCGAATAATTTCCGCATCTCTGTACAGAAGTCCTTAAAGTTGTGTAGTACTGGATCATTACGCTCCATCAATGGAATTGTCCAGCTAGCTGCTTTGCCCCCCATATATGACATCATGAAGGATGTCTTGGATGCGTCATCTTGGAAAATTGCGGGTTTACAGAGGAAGTGGAGTCTGCTTTGATTGAGGAATGTTTCGAATTTCTTTGGATCCCCATAGAAGCGTTCCGGAGGTGCCAAAGGGATACCAGGGTTCTGTATTACATGGACAGTGGGAATGGCTCCTTGGGAAGGAGGGGTTGCTGCTGGGACGGAAAAAACCTGTGCCCTGTGAACCTCCCTCTGGGAAAGATGCAGGTGGGGGAAGAGTCCAGTCTTTAATATACGAGCCCTTTCCAAAAGTATAAGTTTTGCCGTTTCTAGAGATGCCTGCTACCTCTCTACGTAATGTTCCCATCTCGCTTCTTAACTCCTGGGTTTCCTGACGTGAGGTATGTACTTCCTGCTGGAGAGCCGAAAAGCCCTCCAACAGCGAGGCCAAAGCCGCATTAGTATCCATCGCTCAGGCCGACAATAGTCGTGAGCTTAACAATCTGTCGCGAATGTCAGTAGCACCAAATAGTATGCAGCCACTAACCTCGGAAGATCGTCAGCAGGAACGATGATAGGCAGACAGGCCCCCCTACTCCCCTGAGCGCAGCCCTACACAGAGTGATGAAACACTACTATGCGCAAATGCACCCCGGGGAAAAGGGAAGTGGATAAAATAAAAAACAATGCAGGTTAGACTGCCCCTCCTAGTCTCGCTTCCGTTTTCGGAATTACAACATTCCACATGGAAGCTTCGGAGTCCCCTTGGAAGGTAACTGTATGCAAAAATGAGACAAGGAGCCAGGGGTTAAGAAACGGAATAGAAGGTACAATCATACCAAGATGAAGAAAGATAAATTCTCTCCACTCACACTCTCAACACTGCAGAACATCAGATTGGTAACAGAGAGGTAAATCCGTAAAAGGATACTACAGGTAACTCCAATCCTCTCTCTGAGGGTAGATATGAGGTAGCACTGGTGTAGATAAGTCACTGGAGCCAGCACCAACAGAAACACAAAATGCTTTTCCTATGCAGCATTCGTGGTCGCAAAGGAGAACAAAAATCAGCAAGGGTAAATCACAAAATAAGGCAAAGAAAAACGGGCTCCAAGAGAGCGCTTCTACGCGCACCTAAATACCTGACATAGTTGCGCGCTGAACGGCGTCTTGGTCCTATGAAATACAAATGCGCTTTCCCAGTTACTTTCACTAGGCAGGCCCCGTGGACCGTCGCAGCATGGAGGCAGGCTGTAGGCACACACAGAAACTTTGCAATCCCGCGGGGAAATACCTTCCGCTTGCAAGAGTTCAGGAACACGAGATCACTCGGCGGAGGCAGGCTGAAAGCACACGCAGAGTCTCGGCAATCCAGCGGGGAAATACCTGAAGCGTTCAGAAAGTTTGTTAAGCCCCGATCTCGTACAGAGGAGGGGCTTTGTAGTGCACGTTTGGGCCGCAATACCGGATTCTACTTCCGGTGTGACGAGCTTAAGGCTTCTGGGAGTTGTAATGCCTTATGTTCCGCTCGCCCCCTAGTGGACCCTTATGCAGTGCACTTTCATACCCATTCATTCTGTGGATGGGAAAGGAAGGGAAAACCGTGCCTAATACTCTATGCCCTTGTAGATGGCCTGTGATCGCTACACTCGGGCACAGACTCCAAATTGCGTGAAGAAAGTTTATTCAGAAAGCATGGCCCATATGACGCGTTTCGGCCGCTGACCTGCGGCCTTGCTCACATGAGTGATGTAATATGTGACGTCATCAGCAGTGCATTGCGGGGGTTTGAGTTATAGTGAGCTCAACTAACTATAACGGCTGAATTTCTCTGGCTTTCTACGAGTAAAATGTCCAACTAACTATAACGTTCCTGAAACCTGTGTTTTTTTCAGTGAATTTCCAAGGTTTTTTAAGTGCTAATTTCTAACTATAACATCCCTGAAACCTATGGTTTTTTCAGTGAATTCCTAAGGTTTTTTAAATGCTAATTTCTAACTATAACGTCCCTGAAACCTATGGTTTTTTCAGTGAATTTTCAAGGTTTTTTAAATGTTAATTTCTAACTATAACGTCCCTGAAACCTATGGTTTTTTCAGTGAATTTCTAAGGTTTTTTAAATGCTAATTTCTAACTATAACGTAGTAGTTGCGTTTGCAGAGTGGTGCAGAAAGGGGCCTGGGCCTCTGACCAGCGCTCAGGAATTCCACAGCGTAGGACTTACAGGAGGTACCAGGAGGGCTACTTGGCCGCCAAAGTCCCTCAGGAGTAAAGTGGACTTCATCCCCCAACCAGTACTGTGCCAGGAGGCGTGTTTGCGGAGTGATGGCGAAAGGTGAGCGTGGCCTCCGAAGACCTCTTAGCAATTCCACTGTGTGGGACTTACTGGAGGTAACAGGAGGGGTAGTTGGCCCCCAAGGTCAACCTTGGAGGCCAACTACCCCTCCTATTACCTTCAGTAAGTCTCACACAGCAGGATTGCTAAGTTCTCATAGCAGGCCATGCCCCCTTTCCCCACCACTCTGCAAACGCACTCCTTGGCGCACTCTTGGATGAGGATTAAAGTCCTCTTCGCTGCTGGGGTTTCTTAGGGGCCAACTAGCCTACCTGATACCTCCAGTATGCCCCAGATAGTGGGATTGCTGACAGGTGGACACAGGCCACGCCCCCTTTCTCCACCGATCTGCAAACGCGCCTCCAGGCACGTTCTTGGTTGGGGGATTAAGTCCCCTTGAATCCTGAGGGTTCCTGGGGGCCAAATAGCCCACCAGGTACCTCCAGTAAGCCCCACACAGCTGGATTGCTGAGAGTGGTCCAAGGCCACGCCCCCTTTTTACATCACTGTGAAAAGGCGCCTCCTGGTGCACTGCAGCTTGGGGGATGAAGTCCACTTTAGTCCTGAGGTCCTCAGGACACAAGAGGACCTCTTCGCCCCACCAGCAATGCGCCAAGAGGCACGTTTGCAAAATGGTGTAAAAAGGGGCGTGGCCTTGGACCACCTCTCAGCAATCCCACTGTATGGGGCTTCCTGGAAGTACCTAATGGGCAAGTTGGCCCCTCAGGACCCTTAGCATTCAAGGGGACTTAATCCCCCAACCCAGAACGCGCCAGGAGGCGCATTTGCAGAGTGGTGCAGGGAGGGGGGCGGGGCCTCCGGCGAGATGCGGTTTTTCTTTTCTTTTGTTATTTTTAGAAGGGGGGCTGTGTGGCTCCCCTTATCTTACTATTTTTTGGGCCCTGGGGACCCCATCCCCCAGGGCCTGAGCCATTTAAAAAAAAAAAACAGGGGCCAGGCCTCTTTGTGGGGGACCGCGGTGGGAGCCCCAATGCCCTCGCGGTCCCAGCCGGCTCCCTGCCTCCTGCGGGAGCCAGCATTGCTTTTGGACAAGGGGTGCTGCTGACATGCAGCTCCCCTTGTCCAAAAGCAATTCTGCTTCGCTTCATGGAAGCGAGAGCAGGTTTCCTGCTCTCACTTCCTTGAAGCGAAGCAGTGTTTGCAAAGACAGGGCGGGAGCCGTGCTCCTGCCCTGTCATTGCAAACTGCAATGTCCATGGGGTAGGCACCCCGGGACATTGCTGGAGCCGGCCCTGGGGGGTGGCGGTCCCCAGGGCCATGAAGGGCACCTGGAGGGGGGCCATGCGGCCCCCCTCCCAAGAAGTTTAAAGTCGCGGGGAGGTGGTGGTCCCCGGGGACAGGGGTCCGCAACGGACCCCCGCATTAACATAATTAGTGCCCCGGGGAGGTGGTGGTCCCCGGGGCAGTGTCGGGGGGCTCGAGCCCCCCTACACATATTATTAGTAATAGCCCCGGGGAGGCAAGGCCCCCGCCCATAATTAAACAAAGCCCCGGGGAGATGGCGGTCCACGAGGCTTGGGGGGGTCCGCGAGGCCCCCCGTGCATAATTTACAAAAGCCCCTGGTGAGGTGGCGGTCCCCGGGGCTGCGGGAGGGCCGCGTACCCCGCGCATAATAATAAAGCCCCAGGGAGGTGGTGGTCCCCAGGGCTGCGGGGGCCCAGCAGGCCCCCGCACCATAATAAAACATTGCCCCCAAGACCTGGCCCACCCAGGGGCTTTAAAAAACGAAGCGCGGGAGACCACACTTTGTTCTTTAAATTTCTGGCCGGATTCGCGCACCTGGCGCGACTCCGGATGAAAATTAAAAAAAATATATGCTTTTTTTGGCCCTGGCAGGCCTAGGGGGTCAGGGTGTTTTTACCCTGCCCCCTTTTCTTTTTTTTCAATCTGCCACCACTTCCTGGTTTGAAGTGTTGGCATTTTTTTGCCCTGCTGGAGTCCCTCTGGGATGCTAGGACCAAGGCTAGGGGGTTAGGGTATTCGTACCCTACCCCCGTTTTTTTGGGACTCAGATAAAGCTGAGTCCCAAGATGGCTGTCAACGCTTCATGGTTGAAGTGTTGGCAGCCAATAAGAGCTCTGCGGTTCTCTGCACAAGCTTGTCATTATTCGTGAAGGCTTCGCGGTCGTCGATATACAAATTTGGATTTCATTTAATTTCTCACAAACTACTGAATGGATTTACACCGAATAACTGAAAGCGTGATCTGCGAACCAAAAGCTACCCTTCTGCCAAATTCGCTGTAATTTCATCCAGTGGTTCGGTCAAAAAAGTGTCAAAGCCCCTATAGGAATTAACATGGGAAACACACTTTTTTGACCCCACCCCCCATTTTTCTTGGCCCCCGTTTGACAGATCACCGTGAAACTTTGCATGAACATCTAGAATTACTGGGGCACTTTTGGGGGGGGATATTTTGTGAAGATTCATCAAACGGCATCAAAGATCTAGGCAAGTCAAAAAACGCTTTCCCTATGGAAACATGGTCCTAACTATAACTACCTACTTGCAACCACCAGTAGGTTACATATATATATGTATCTTTATCTCTTAGCATCTAGATGCAGGACTGGTGAGTCTATCCAATGACTGTGTTCAGGGACAGTTCTAGTACGAGGCAAGTCTAGAAGAATGCCAAGGCCACCACGCTCACTGGTGAAAAATATAACACCATTTGCATGGAAGGAGGGACAAATGACTGTAGGGCAGTAAATGTTTATGCACTGGCCCTACTAATGGTATTTATCCATCTGGATCACCCCTATTAACAGGGTCCATGCACTTTCTATGCGTCTTCTCTATGTCTGGCCAAAAACTATTTTCAGAGGAATGTCCACACTAAATCCAGGATTCCTTGATGAACATAGGAAACTACTACAGTGGAAGAAGACTGCAGGATACCCCATCTGACGTAACACTCTCCCAGTACTTTCAGTGGTGATTTTCAATCCAACGTTTATAACTTAGCGCTATACCCCAAACCTTAACAAAGCCCCATGCATGTTTTTGATAAAAGGAGAAACGCATGTTTCCTTAAGTATATTTATAAATAATGTTCGAAGAATATAAGATGCAAAACATTTACGAAGGAATAAAATGGAATTTCACATCAGCTTGACGTCTTTTCATGAATTCACTTACTAAAAACTAGAACTCAAGAAATATCTATCAAATAACTGCACAGTGTATTAACATTGTATTGTAAGTGAGAGAAATCATGGGCATTTTTTCATGAATTAAAAACGCTTTTCAATTAAGTACAAACTGATGCTAAACCTTGGCTCATTCTTTGCTTAGGTCAAGTTGAAAACGTGAAGACAATTGTACATGTCGGGGATAAGAGCAAACCCTGTACGTCAAACAAAAGTACACTGATTACTTGAACTACTCTCCAACATCGATAATAGGGCAGGGCCCATTCACTTATGCCCTTATCATTGACTTGCAAGAGTAAAAACTGGACAAGGGCGAGTGCAACATTGATTCCTCACTAAATTTGATAGACCTAAACAAGCATTTGCAATGCAATAGGTCTCGCATGACTAAAAGTTTGACCTATTGGCATTGCAAATAATAATGCAACGCCAATAGCTCAAACTTTCAGTAATGCGAGCCCTATTGCATTGCAAATGCTTGTTTAATTCAGTTACCACAAAGAGAAAAAACTTTATTATTGGATGCTGGTGTAATAGGTGACATGTAACTTAAACTGTGCGAAGAAAGATAGGTTCTGCAGAGTCAAGTGGGAAACACAGCTGTGTGTATCTGTGAAAGAGAGAGAGATAGAAAGAAAGGGAGCTACAACAGAGACGAGAGCGACAGATTGTAAAGAAAGAAGTAAAAAGAGACAGCTGTGTGTATGTGTGTGAGAGAGTGAGAGAAGGAGAGGGAGCTACAACAGGGATAAAAGAGACAGATTTTAAAGAAACAAGTGAGAAAGAGACAGCTGTGTGCATGTATGTGTAAGAGAGAGAGTGAGAGAACAAGAGTGAATTACAACCGAGATGAGAAAAACAGATTTGGTCTGAAACATGTATGTTTGTTTTTGAAGTGTTAGAAAAGATGTATATAAAAACGTTTATAATGTGCATGTTACAAGTAGGCAGGAAGATAACTTGTATATTTTGTATATATTTATATATAATTTAGAAAGGTTTGCCTGTAATTTGCCTGGTTGCGAGTGTGTTCAAGGGTTAGAAGCTATAGTGGCAATGTTTAATTTTAAATAAAAGTGGATTTTGCAGTAATGTTCGTGTGAAGCTCTTCGTGCGCTTAAGGGTAGAAGCCGGCTATATAGAGATAATTATTTCCATAGATATATATACTAGCGCAGGTTAAAGGTATACATTTTAATATTGCAAAGTGCATGTGTCTGCTGCACAAAAGTATGCAAGAATATTGAACCTATGTTTGTGGCTATACAAGACCGAGAGTTCCCCCCAGTTTCAAAAAGCTTTTAATTATAAAAGTAATATAAAGTTGCCTGTTTGCTGCTTTTTAGTATCAGCAAATTATAAGATATTCACACTTGTTTACAAGCAAGGAAAAGTGCGCCTGAAAGTTTGTAGTGGTGTGAAACATTAGCATGTTCTGTAGACCTTTTGTGAAAGGAAACAGGGACAGGATAATAAAGCACAAATCACGCTTGTAGTAAAGATCGTTATCTTTCTGTCTGCAGCATCTGTGGGACACACATTGACTAAATTGCCAGAAACATCAGGATGTCAAAGTTCACATAGAAACTGTAGATCACTGCTAAAGCTGCCAACACATGTAAAGAGACTGTTACAGATACCACAGTGAAGGAAGAAACAATTTATGGAAACATAACTAAATGCACCAAATAATATATAATACTGGTACAGCTTTGAATAATGTTATAACGTATTCCTAAAAGAAACAGCGGGCAGCGCTTTCGTTTAAAGTTCACGTAAACTAAAAACAAAATAGTTCCAAAATGCAGAAACAAAAGACTTCATCCCACCGGTCCAAAAATTAAACTGCATCCACGTTCAACTTAAAAAAATAAACTGCATCCATGCTCAACTTAAGCAACACAGCGCTTTCGTTTAAAGTTCACTTTAACCAACAAAAAAAACAGTTGCAAAACGCAGAAACGAAAGACTTCATCCCACCAGTCCAAAAAATAAACAGCATCCACGTTCAACTTAAGCAACTAAAAACAAAAGAGTTCCAGAGCAAATACTTCATCCCACCGGTAGCAAGTTTACAGTAGTTAGGCAGTGCTGCGTAGGCGTTACCAAAGAAGAGGGAACTACAACACAGATTAACCACCGGGAACAAAGAGATTTTACAAGACAAGACAACAAACCGATAAAAAGCCAATAGGCGGAGTGTCACCGCACATACTGATTACAGCATGTCTGGAAGAGACAGCGCATGCGCCGCCTAGGCTTGGCCTAAAAATGGATGCAAGTAAGCATACCTATTAGCTAGCCCTGCAAATGCTGGTTTAGTGACCTCTTCAGGCCTGGTTCAGAATGCAGGCATCCCATCCTATTTTAATCTAAAGGTATTCACAAAAGAACAGAAGAGGCAGGCTTTCCAAATCTTTTGGTTAAATTGTGGTAGCACAAGGAGAAACTAAGTCTCTGAATTTCTGGGGCAAAAAAAAGGTGAGCAGGGGGCATGCACTAGTCAAACATTATTCAAGCTGCATTTATTTGCTTTCATGGAGCAGATGTAGAAACTCAGGACTATCAACCTGGAATGCTGCATTTTGTAGCAATTGTTGTATGGTTATGCAGAACCGATTAATTAATATACAGTTGGTACCAACATCTTAATGATTAGCTTTAAAGTCCCTGTCCTCAGGATGTTTCATAAATAGCAAACGTGTGTGTATTTCTGCTGTGTCTGGAGGTTTGTAAGGCAAATACTATGGGACAGTATATATCGAAGAAAACAGTGGCCCTGAACTTTTACACTACAAACACATAGGAGCCAAAACTGGCCTTTATGGATGACGCTCTAAAGCTTGCACCAATCAGGACATGCAGAGTAGAAATGTAGTTGAACTTGTGCACATGTTGGTCCTCTCCTTTATTTATACATAGGCTGCTACTTGGCAAGTCCACATACATAATTTGGGCTTCTATTGCCAAGTTTAAGCAGGGGTTTCACAAACACATCTCTGAATGTTCTTGGTCAAAGTGTGCTCTAAAGTGGTTTGCACATTTGCCATAATTTGAAGTGTGCAGGTACACACAATGCCTGCACTCTAAATGATACCTAATCTAATAAATCAATATTGTAGAATGGAGTGTTAACACTTACGGCAAGGGAGATCACATATTTCAACTGGAATAGAATATTGTACGTCAGTTCTCCAGCCCTAATAAAATAAAAAAATAAAACTTTAATCTTTTATGCACATCAATATGTTTGACAGTCAGTTGTCATAATATTGTAAATCATTTAGGGCCTGATTTAGATTTTGGCGGATGGGTTACTCCGTCACAACAGTGACATTTATCTCTTCTGCCAACATATAAATCCCATAGTATCCTATGGGATTTATATTTCAGTGGACTGGATGTCCGTCTCCTTTGCGACGAAGTAACCCGTCCGCCGAAATCTAAATCAGGCCCTCAGTCATTAGGAGTGATTCATCTATAAAACGTACCCATGATTCATTCTGATTTATCACATAATTTTGCAAACATAAAAAGATAGGTTTTTAAGCAAATTAGCAGTGATTGTACAAATGATAAGTAGAGCTCCCTGCTTTATTATATCTAACTTTTTGATATTACCTTCTATATTTATCATTTCCTCATCTTCTTGATCTTTACACAAAATTCATAATAATTCTTGGATGGTGAAAACAATGAAGCTGCAACTGGTATATTTTCACATTTATTTAACTGATCAATTGACACTCTGGCCCGATTCCCAAAGGTAAACTTAGACCTGAAGTCTAAGGGGTGGTCCGACCGCCATTGAAAGGCTGTCGGAAATGGACTTTGGGTGCCCCTAGCATGGCCCCCAACCCTCTGGGGCCTTTGCTATGAGGCCTGGGGGGGCACCTGTGGTGCCCCCCCAAACATCCATGCCCCGTGTGCCAGGCACCACATGGTGCCTGGCACACGGTGCATGGATGTTTGCAATCATCCATTTTTCCAATGCGGGTTGTGCTGTGGCCCTTTTCGGACCACACCACAAGGCGCATTGGAAAACTGGATATTTCTGATCGCCTCATGGGTGGTCACATCCCAGTTCGTAGGATGGAACGGCCAACTACTATTCGGTCGGTTTCCATTCTGACACGATGACGGTCGGATGCTCATCCGACTGGCATCGTAATCAGGGCCAATTTTTGAAACTAAAAGAAACCCACTGAAATTCAATAATTATGTTATTTTAAGTAACTATTACTTGCACCCTCACCATGCACTGCTTATGACGCCACATGTTCGGAGACATCATTGATAGCATTACTGATGACAGCTGAACTAACATCATTGACAGCACTGTGCATGGTAGGAGTGCAAGTTTCAGTTATGTGAAATAATTATAACTGTTCTAATTCAGTTTATTTTTTAATTTTAAAACATTACGGTTAAAGTGATATTTTCATATAACTATAACGTAACTTTAACCTTCGTTTTTTCCAGTGAAAAACAACTATATATATATATATTCACAGAAAAACAAAGGTTAAAGTTAGGTTAGTTAGGTGAAAATGTCAGTCAAAACATTACGGCCCCTATTACGATGCCGGTCGGAGTAGCCACCGACCGACACCCTCTTGGTGTGAGAACCAACCGACTGTAGGTCGGCGGTTTCGAACATCGTAATTCGATGCAACCGCACAGTGTGCGGTCGCAAACTCTCATTTCTCTATGGGAGCTTGTGCGGTGGGGACCTCATGGTGCCTGACACACGGTGCAGGGATTTATATGGGATTTATATGGTGCCCCCCCCCCAGCACCCAATCAAAGGCCGCATGGAGAATGGGGCCCTGCTAGGTGCCTCATAAGTAGCTTTCCGACAGGCTTTCCATGTCCAAATCCGGACATGCAAAGCCTGTCGGAAACTGACATCATAATCCCGACGGCGGAAACACCGTCTACACAAGATTATGTTTGGTTTCTGACTGGCCGACGGGCTCCATGAGCGCATCAGAAGCCAGCCAGAATGACGGGTCGGTTTGATTTCCGACCACCGTAATCCTAATACGCTGGTCCGAATTCAAACCAAGGTTGTCAGTCGGAAAGCCCCCGACCTGCGGTCAGAGGATTTCCAACCGACATCCTAATGAGGGCCTACATATTAAACTAAAAAAAAAATCACTGAAATTCACCAGTTATAGTTAACTGAAGTAAGTTACATTAACTCGCGGCTATCATGCACAGTGTTGTCGTCAATTATATAATTTCAGATGAAGGATTGATGTTATCATTGATGTTATAAAACAGACCATGAGTGATGTAATTTGTGAGGTCACAAGCAGTGCAGCTGAATACAATTCTCCGAATTTGACACAAAGGTAGAATTTTACTGAGACAGGGTGCTTTTGGCAGTTCAGCAGTTTTCAAGAAATCAGCATATAAAGAGAGGCTTCAGTTGAGCATGAAGGGGATAACCCGCAGAAAGGGTTAGAAATATCTGGGCCTTTGGGTGAGGAAGCTAAATATCTTGCAAATGAGTTGCGTCTGTGAATTACAGGAAATTATTTTCAGTTATTTTTTCTGTGAAATGCAAGTTTTGAAAATGCTGGCAAGCATTCAAAAATAAGGCTTACTCAACTTATTTATTGGAGGACTAACCAACAAGAGCTACATAAATATGTATATTTATGAATTGTTTGCACAAATGCTGTCCAAGTACTGCATCTGCTGGCAAATCCCTAAGTAAATTACAGCTCTTGTTGGTTGATGCTTGTTGGGAGAGTGTGTTCAAGTTTACATGCCTTTTTGACAGTGCTCATAAACTTCTTAGCCCTTAGTACTATTTATATTCTCATTGTCATTTATGTAACATGAACACGTACCTAAAGGTATACAATAGAATCATTTAAAACATGCCGAAAAAGCAAGAAAAAGAATACAGCAAGATAAATCACATTTAAGGCATGTTTTCATATCCTTACACATCTGAATCAGATCTTTAAACAAAATGACCTCATAACTAAATTATACCAATCAGATCAGTTATACACTGTTTTTTAAATGCATTTATTAAGTGAGTGTGTGTTTATTGTATTAATGCATGTCCTGTCTTATAAATTATTACTCAGTGGGATTGGCAGAATAGCACTGTGTTTAAGTAATATGAAAGACATAGTGAATGAGTTTCTTCCTCATCTAGATATGGGGTCAGGAATATAGTTGAAGTCTGTCTGTATCCATCTTCGCACTGAAAAATTCAAAGAAGCGCTAAAAAGCACCTGACTTGGACACTGCACTCATACAGCCGTACTGAGACACACAAAGAGCTCTCACAATGCACTTATAACCTGATCTCCCAGAAGCCTCGGCATCCCAATAGTGAGACATTCATAACTCTACTGTGCTCTGCATTATACATTAGAATCTACATTATGAGAGGTCGACAGAGATCTCCCAATTCACCTGTATACTGCCTGTGGCTCATACATAAGCATTTCCATTACAGTGATAGCCAAAAACCAGCTCCGTCGGTGCTCTTCTATCCAGATTTTCAGCATGTAATGATATACCAGACAGCTACAGTCAAAGGGCTCTCTCACGGTACCCCACTCCATGCACTGGTATCTAATCACAGAAGCACCGCATAGCTCTTACAATGTAGCTATCTCTTTAACATCACAGTGTATTAAACGCTCATTTTTCTCCTCAGCAAATACTTGAATTGGTGATCAACATCAATGAACCAGAATTCACTTTTAAAATTAATTAATGCAGCAGTTATTACTCGTGATATTTTTTACCACCGACCTACCTGTATGCAGCTATCCTTGTCACACCATTGATGTGAAATATTCATTTTCACTGAGTTAGTGCTGTCCTGTGAAGTAGAAATGTGGAAGATCACCAATGAGGAAAATCAGATTCTGGCATTCATGTTGATTTATTCATTCGTGAGCATGAGTGTCTCATGGCAAGAAGGGAGTGAACATTGTTTTGCCAGTTTCTTACGAGGATTACTTAAGTACATCCCACACACTTTGTTGGAGCATTTACAATGCATTAGAAAAATACTGTATCTTAATTGGATAAGAAACTTCATATAATTATAGAAGCACACCCCGCACTATGACAATTTATAACATGATAAAATCATATCAGTCTTTCAGATCAGCCTTTAAAGTTTTTTTCAAGAGAACATGACACTGACTAACCAGACACTTAATCATATGATTATTGCACAGATGTCTAGCACGGTACTCATGGCCTGAAACACTATTTAGACTTCAACAGACATATTTTCAAACTAATTCTGTAACAAGTATTCAATATTCCTCACTTGAATGCCAATGATAATATTTATTTCCATTTGATTTGACATCTGCACAAAGACGTCTAGGCACTACCTGGAGTGGTAAGGACTGAAACTAATGAAAAAGAAGACTAAAAAGTAGGGTGCACAGGTTTTCAGTAGCTCTCTAAAAGCCAGATTGTTAGGAATGTTCCTTAAATGATCTGGCATTTGGTTCCAGAGGCGAGTGGTTGCATGGGAAAAGCTTCTACCTCCCCAGGAAGCTTTGAAGATAGTTGGGAGCAACATTTTGTTAGCTGAAGCTGAATGCAGATGTCCATTTGGGATGTACCATCTGAGTTTGTCTCTAAGCAGGGCGGGCCATATGATGGAGTTATTTATGTGCTATGCAAAGCGCCTTGAAAACGAGCGATTCTTTTTTTGATGGGTAGCCACTGTAGATCATGCCTGGCTTTGGAAATGGGTTCAGATTTTTGGGTCTTTTTAAGCACCCGGATTGCTGCATTTTGCAGCCTCTATAGTCTATTCACAACATTCTGTTGAGCTCCCACATAGAGAGCATTAAAATAGTCTAACTTTGAATGCACCAGGTAGGTGACCACTACCTTCTTTAAGTCTGAAGGCAGAAAAGGAAGTATTTTCTTCAGCACTTTTAGAGAGTGGAAGCAGTAAGAGGCCAAATAACTGGTTTGATCCTTAAAAGAAAGCTTGGAATCAAAAATAATTCCAAGATTCCTTGCTTTAGCCACAGGAGTAGGAAGAGGGCCAAGCGCTGGTGGCCACCATGAGCTGTTCCAAAAAGGACTATCCTTTCCAAAGAGAAGAACCTCAGTCTTTTCGGAATTCAGTTTTAGACATCCAGTTGAAAATTGCCGACATTCAATTGCTGAAATGTGTGGCCACCTCATCAATGTCATTATTTATGGGGACAATAATTTGAGTGTCATTGGCAAAGGATACAGTAACAAAGCTGAATGATCTTATAAGGGTCAATAGAGGGGCCACATATATGTTAAACAGGGTAGGGCTCAAGCATGAGCCCTGAGGAACACTGCAAGGCAGCGTGAAAGGATTTGAGCTAAAGTCGCCTAGGTTCATTGCTTGCTCCCTGTCATCTAGGAAGGAGCAGAGGAGTTGCAGGGCAGATCCTTGAATACCTATCTCCCTCAGTCATTGTTTCAAGATTGTATGGCTTACCGTGTCAAAGGCTGCAGATAGATCCGGAAGGACCACCGCAGCCTTGTCACCTCAAACTAAGATAGCCCTAAACTCATCAGTCACTGAAATCAATGCAGTTTCAGTACTGTGTGTTTTCCTAAAGCCAAAATGGGAAATGTCTAAGATGACAATTTTCTCCCAAAAGATGGTGAGAGTGGTATTAAGGTGTCTCTCTAAGACTAGCAAAGAAAGGAAGTCTTGCCATCGAGTGGTAGTTTACTTCAGACGCCGGATCAAGACTACGTTTTTTCAGAAGTGGTAGGATGGAAGCCTTTTTCCATTCAGTGGGATAGCAGCCAAGATTTAAGATGTTGTTAAGCAACACAGTCATAGAGGGAACCCTAAAATCTGCAATGTCATACAGTACCTTAGTAGGACAGGGGTCCCAAGGAGCTCCGGATTTGGTTGCTTTAATGAGCTTCATCAACAATTCCGGGGAGATAACAGGGAACTCCTGAAGGGTTGACTGGTTATGATTAGAACAAAGTAAGATTGGAGGGTTCTGGTTGGTCGTGATGCTATGAGGGAGATTGTTGAAGATTGTTTCAACTTTGTTTTTAAAAAAGAGAGCTAGGTTATCACAAAATTGTTGCAGTTGAGAAGTTGAGGAGGCAACAGAATCAGGGGGAGAGGCAAGCCTATTTACTTTTTGAAAAAGATCCCTTGTAGAATTAGAGACAGACCTGATTTTCTCAGAGAAGTATATGGTTTTCTCTGAGATTATCAGGTTTTTGTATTCCTGAATCAATGATTTGCATTTCAATTTTCCTCCAAGGCAAAGTGAGTTCTCCAAGTTCTCTCTTGGTGATGGCAATTTTTCTTTAGTTCTTTCAATTTGGAGGAATATCAGTGGGCTGATGGTCTAGTTCTGTGATTAGTGACTTTCTTGAGCGGGCCGCTTTGTCTGGAGCTTTTTGTAGCCAAGTGCGATAACGCACTGCATCGATGTTAGGGGAGTTCACAAAAGGGGGTTGAGAGGTCTTGAGATGCTTAATGAGATCAGCTCTCTTCACTTTATCCCAAGACTTAGCCAATTTGGTCTGGGGAGCAGAGTTAAAAGGGACTTTCAAAAGTTTAATAATACAATTAAACTGAATTGCCTTATGAACAGACCATGTGAGTGGGAGGATATCCCTAATTTGATGCTCTTGAAGATTTGTGAAAATCCTATCCAGAGTGTGCCCAGCTCGGTGTGTAGGGGCGAGAACCATTTGTTTTAGCTCAAAGCACATGAGATTGTCAAGCAGGGTGTTAGTATTCGTGTCATCAGGTTCATCTAGATGGAAATTGAAATCCCCTAAAACAGAATAATTACTGAAATGAATACTTCCTTCCAGGAACTCACAGAGTACTTCCAAGAAATGGGTTCTAGGACCCGGAGGTCTATAAACCAATAACCCATGAAACGTGGCGTGGTTATTTAATTTACAACTAAAAGAAAGAGCTTAGCAATCGGTAATTTGTTCTAGGCAATACATTAGATCTGAAGAGTTTTTATGGATAAGGGCTAATCCTCCAGCCTGTTTGTCTACTCTATCCAGGTGATAATAATGAAGTTAGCAGGTAAGGCGGCGTTTATATCAGAACCAGCAGCTGAGTCTGCCCAGGTCTCAGTGAGAAAGGTAATATCAGGGCTGTAAGATTCTATATATTCATACAGCTCATATTTAGGCTTTATTATTGAACAAGAGTTTAGTAGAGTATAGTTCACTGCTTGAAAGTGATCAGGAGAGGTAAGCTCCCTTTTAGTAATGTTACACACAAAGTGACACTTATCCCAAGTGTATGATTTTTGTGTTAGATTAAAGTTAAAACTATTACATTCATCACAGGAGGCAACAGCTGAAAGCTTTTTTAAATAGTTTGTTGTGTACTTACCGATTTAGCCAGGGTTTCTGGCGCATGGCGCAATCCGGGCGCGGACGGGCTTGCCTTTGGCGCTCCAGCGGCGCGCCCATTGTGCACATCTGCTGCGTGTACATGCTGCCATGGTGTTCACTGCCGGCTCTCCAGCAGGTGAACAGGATATTGGTAACTACAGAATAGCTAAAATGTTTTAACCCTCTAAAAGCTAGTGCCCGTGTCTACAGGAGTCAGGCAACTCCTAGAAATTGCACAAGCTTGTGCTTGTGCTTACAAGGAAATTAAAATATGGTGCAGCTTCAAGTCCCTTGGTGCAAGCTGCGTGGGCGCACTGCCAAGGTGAAATTATAGCCCACCTGTCGCAGGGCATGTCAGGTGGCGTGGCCCAGTCAGAGTTCACGGCCGAGAAACAGGTGGGTGAAAACCAAACCGGGATCCAGCAACACCACGAGTTCACCGCCGGCTCCCCAGCAAGTGAACAGGATACTGGCAACTAATAAAATTAATAAAACTGGTGTTTTAACCCTCTAACGCCCGTGTCTATAGGAGCCAGGCAACTCCTAGAAATGGCTCAAGCTTGTGCTTGTGCTTACAAGGAAATTAAAATATGGGGCGGCTTCAAGTCCGTCGGTGCAGGCTTCCATTATTATATATTTCTAAATATGCACAGTCAGGCTGTTTTAAAAAATATCACTTGATGATAACATGAAACATTGCCAAAATCATTTGACAGCAGTAGAACTAGAACATCATTACAACATGTATAAGTAGCCTTAATAGACAATTAACAAATTTGCTCTAATTATTTAATGGAACCACACCTCAGTGAAACTTACTGGTGAGACATAATTGATTGCTAAGTGCTTGCACCCTCCCATGGATTTTCCATCTGGGAGGAGTTTACAAGATGCAGTTGCTTTTGAAAGGACAATAGCTTTCTGTGTCAGAATGTAATATCAAAGCAAGACGAGCTTTACTATTAATTGTCAGACAGACAGCTATACAGTACCAACAAATGCTGCATTTTTATTGTCTCCTAGCTTGTCGATAGCTACCCAATAGATTCCTAGCTGTTACCCGAGACAAGTCTCATTACCATACCAACCCACTGTTATGTGCTGGATTGAGGCCCTAACATAGGTGCGCCGTTTCAGAGGCACAGATCCTTTGTGCCACAACGACAGGAAGGCCCTTTCACCTACATTAGCCAGCCCTCCCTTCACAAATAACGAGCAACACAGGCTGTCCCTTATCTGACGTGTGCTCTGGGTGCAGAAGACGGTCCATCCTAAATACGTCATATCCATGTCCAACAGTGACTAACCTACGTCACAACGAGTTCTTAGAAACAGACCCTTAAGCTCTTGGGATTTTCCCTAGCACAGGATTATTGATTTCGCCAAGAACTCATTAAATATGCATGAACCACTATTTCCTAAGGGTTCATTCCTGACGTCTTCCTCTGACCGACTGTACGTCAATACTAACATTCCAAGGCACCTATCAGGTATAAATATACCTCCCTTTGCCCAAGCAAAGCAGAGGGGACCGAGACTTTCCATGCCGACACTCTGACTTGAGACGCTGCAACCTGCGTCATGCCACAGCTCCAGCTGGCAGAGGTCCATCCACCCATCCTGGGGTGTCCAGCTCAACATTAGGATGAAGTCCCACTAAGTTAATGGGGTTAGAACTAAATCCTAGGGGGATTATTGGCTCTCTTAGGTACATCTAGTTAGGCATCATAGGGGTATAGGCTTTATCTTAATGCATTCTGCATTTCATGTATGTGTTCATTACTATTGCACAATGGTAAAACTGTACCATGCATTTTTATTTAACTGCACTGCTGGCCATATTTCTCTGCTACTGTCCAACAGTTGTCGCAGCATATATAACCAGTACTAGAACAACAACTGTGCAATAAATTTTATTGTAAACACACCCAACTGTTTCTTTTATGTACTTCTCTGAGATGAGTGACTGAATGAAAAGTAGTATATTGTTTCCACGATCCTGAGGGATCAGGGTCTTATGTTATGTGGTTTCCAGAAGCTATTCCCTTCATGTCTTCAAGAAGTTTCTAGTGGCCTCTGAGCTAGCTGGTACACAGTAATTAAGTTTAATATACGTGATAGGGGCATACCGACCTCAGTCCTATGCCAAGCCTATAGAGTATGTTATTCCAATGCGCAGAACCTATTAGGGAAATAGGAACTACACTACATGACGCCTAAACGTGAATTTGGCACTTATTTAACAGTAGAATCTGAGTAGTTCAGTCATGCTTATTCTCAGAGACCCCTACTCACAAAACGCCAGAGACTTCTGGAGTGGGTAGGCACAAAATTCCGCCACAGCTGAGTAGGCAATCTTCCTATGTATTGGCTGTTGGTTAATCAAGCTTGAAGGAAAAAGTTCCCGAACAATTGTGCCTTTTAAAACCTTATCTTAAAACCCTTTTTTAGGACATTTTGTTTTCACAACACAATGTCTGTCGAGGCAGCTGCTCCTGTCACTGGGACACAGGTCTCAAACGGTGAAGAGGGAGCAAATGCAATACATTTTGCATCCAAAATCAGGCATACACTCACACAAAACCCCTCAGACATGGTTTAACAGACCGAGAGGGTACAGTGATATTAATAGAGGCACACGAAGATTATCAAACAGATGTGTTCTATTCTTGGGTTACATTCCCAGCAGTAAATGCAACAACTCAGACTTTTCATTCTTACATACATGAAAAAGTCCCAGTGGTCTACACTCCGCTCGAGGAGATTAAGATTCCGCACACTGACCAGGACCACAATTTCTGGTTTAATGGCGCCCTACAACAAATAAATAAAACCAGGTTCGGTCCACTAGGTAGACCAGGAGCTACATGGCCGACATTAGCCGGCTACACACCACATCCTGACATTGATATAATGCCACAAGATGCACTGCTCCTACAACACAAAGAGTTGGTAAAACTCTTACAGAGCCTTGACGCAACTCGTCATGAGGACACTTGGTGTCCAGCCCACAGTAGCTACAAATAACACAGCTCCAACACAGAGCACCGCTACTAAAATCACTCCACAAACATTACACACAGTAATGGGTAAATTGCCCACGAAATGTGAACAGATTCCTTTCTGGGTAGCTCAGAAAATTACCCAGTTAGAAGCAGTATTTCCAAATACCACACCATTTGAAAGCATATAATGCTAACACTCTGCTTGCCCATGAGGATCACACCACAGTTAGAGGACTGCACCACTTGGGGTACAGTCTTTGCTGCCATATATACCAGGACTCATGGTATTCCTTCCTTAGCAGTCATTCCAGATGTCTTACGACAGATACAGAACAAGTATGGAGCTGAACCAGCTCTGACCTTAGAGTATGAAATTACTAGGTAACTACGACCAGGTATCAACAATAATACTAGCTAACATTAAAGGGAAGCAGCTTCAGTGGCGATCCGCCAACACCTAAGAGAGGTCAGTCTTATAGACCAACCACAAGAACTTCCCAAAATAATTGAAACTGCATATGCAGAACTGGGAAGGGACAGTTTGGGTGGGAAAGCTTTTAAAAAAACAGCTAATGGGCAGTCCTGAGAAGGACAATACTAAGCAGACACCTACTTCTTCTAAAAAGAAGTGGGATAATAATAAAAAACAAAATTTTTCAGAAAAGATTCTCAGTCCCGAGGTAGGTCTCCTCAACAGGAGCCCTCTGCAAAGAGGTATAACCTTAGGAATAGGGATAATATTAGGAAACCTGACAGGTATCAGGATACTGATACACATTCCTCTCGACAAACAACACAGGGAGAAAAGGAAAGTCAGCACACAAAGAAGAGCGCAAGCAGTCCAGGGACAAGCACGCTCAGTACTCTTCTAAAACAGAAGACAGGCCACAATCCAAACTTCAATTTAAAAAGAAGAAAGTTGCAGGTCTCAAAGTTAGACATGCACAGAATCCTAAGGACTCAACTTCTGAACGGGGAATGGGCTCAGACAATGCTAGACAGCGTGGCAGAAGTAACAATAGCTCGGCAGAACCTGAAGGAATTTCTGGACAGCAAAATTGAATGATTACATCACGGTGGAAACACCAGACAAAAGGGTGAGCGTCCCACACAAGTTATATGAAATAACACTCCGCATGGAGGAGGACAAACACAGGAAAGTAAAGGTCTCTTTGCGAAGAACCTATTGTCTGGTTTTGACATACTGTTAGCAGAACAAGATTAGCCGCCAGCATTCGTCAGGGTGCGCCCAAAGGGAGAAAGTATATTTTTCCTGCATTTTCCAACCATGTTCCCGTTCACCTTAAACATACATATGCATGGGAGTGGGCAGTAGCCCAAGCTCCAGCATTGTATAAAAATCACGCTGGATGGGATGATGCCTCAACCCACCATGTGATCCCATTAATAGTTTCACCACATGCTCAAAGACAATATCGTATTAAGCAAGAAGCTAAAAACACAGGTCAGGAGATCTTAGATCAACTTGAATACCAGGAGATCATTGAAAAATGCACTTCACAAAAAGAACAATCCCTTGTTTCACTTATCAAAACATGATAATACATTTCGTCTAGTTTTCATTTACAGACACTTGAACACTTGCACAAAGATATATGCTGTCCAACAGGCAGATAGTGCCGCATTAATGAATAACATTATGCGGGAAAAAATACAAAACGACACTTGTTGTCTCAAATGGATTTTTCTGTCAAACTATAGCACCTGAAAACAGGTACCTAACAGCATTTAGTATATTAGAGTCCCAGCGACAATTTTTTGTCATCTCCCCCGTGGGTATAAGAACAGCTCAGGGGTATCTTCTGAAAGAGTTACTGAATGGCTAAAGCACTTTGATGAAGAAGCGTTGTCCTATATGGATGATATTTATCTAACGGACGACCTATTGGGGAAACACTTGACCAGGCTGAGCACCATTATTATGGGAGGGCTACAAATTTAATTTTGAGAAATCAAAAATTGCCCACCTCTGTGTCCTATTTTTGGGATACTAGTTTTCAAGTGAAGGAAAAAGCCTGGCAGCTAACTTTTTAGAAAAGTGTGCGCTGCTCCAGCCTCCAAAGACATTAAAACAACTTCCAATCAGTACTGGGATTCCTAGATTTTGGCAGAACATACATTTTGGATTTCGCAGAGAGAGTAAAACCTTTCTACGACCTTTTTCAAACCTGACTTTTCAGTCAAACACTGGACACAAGAACACACCAATATTCTTTGTTCACTCCAGGAAGATATTATTGCTTCCCAACACATACACACACGTGTAAACTTGCACCACTTGGTACTCAGTATCATTTTGGGTCAATGCGGGTACACTTATTAAACCTTTAATGAAGGTGAAACTGTACCAATCGCATACAAATCTCATCTGTAGAGAAACACAGAAATGAGTTTTAATTCAACAGAAAAAAATTCTGACAACCATTCAGACTGCTGTAGCAAAAGAAAGAGCACTGGCTCATGGGATGATGCATTATTGTCGTCACCCCGGTACCGGGGCTGGCATTCCTAATGCCAAAGCCTTACATCCGGAATGGATACAAAGGGCTAATTCTTTTGCTGCATCAGACTTTGAATCCAGATTTGATCCAAGTTTAAAAACACAGACATTCCTGCAATATGAAAAAGAACATCATCTACCAAATGAAATCTTGCCTCTAGATCAGTATGAATTTTTAAGATTTACACTGATGGGTCTGCCCCACCGGCCGCCTTTGTTAAAGAACAGATGCTGGATGGCAAGTTCCGTCCTCATTGCACCAAAAAACTACCTCTAGGTAATAGCACGGCTCGGTTGGCAGCTTTAAAAGCCCTGATACTTGCACTTGTAAACACAGATCGAGAATTCCCCACACTTATAGTGTGCGATTCCTTTTACTGTGTGCAATCATGTAATAAATATTTACACCATTGGGAACAAAATGGGTTTAAAGATGAAAAAGGTGGCATAATTAAACACAAAAATTATGGGAACAGGTAGTGGAGTTGAAAAAAACGACCTACCAAACAAAAACTCACGTGATTACCACACTGAGTCATCAACGTGATGGCAAAGCACGTTGCAGGGAATTCATTGGCAGTAGAAGCCACACAGGGGGCTGTTCACACAGCTTCCGTAGCTGCGCACACTCGTTCAACAACGAGAATAGACGGTTAGAATATGGTGGCTGTAATTTCTTCATGCAAAGGCAGCATAGCAGTGCCTAAGAAATTTCCACTTATATACTCCTACAAGTTAGGTGCAAACAACATTCCATATGCTCAGATTCCTGGAGTAGGGGATAGAGTATTTCCAAATATGGATAGTAGGCAGGAATTAATCACCTAAAGCACACAAGGGCTTGGGCTCTGCGCATTCAGGGGTAATAGCTACTATTTCTTCATTGCAACAGTGCTATTGGTGGCCAGGGTTCAGAAGTCAGACTATTGGCTTTGTCTTGAACTGCAAAATCTGCAAACAAATGCCAGGCTACACCATCACAAGACCCGCGCAGATCCCATTGCTAGACAGCATCAGACTGTCCACTTGATCGTGTCATGTAACAGGACCACTGTGGCCCCTCAAATTTTGAGGTGGCTTAAAAATATATCTTGGTGGCAGTGGATCCGTGCTCAAGTTTCCTATAGGTATGGCCTTAGCGCTCGGCTGACACTCAAAACTGTTATAGAAAGATTTGCGAGTCCATAACAGGAGATACGCAATCAACGTTACACCCTGACTGTGGCTCCACGCTTAGCTCTCGGGCTGACAAAGAGGCCATGGAAGGGATGGACGTAATATTGCGGTACTCCTCTCCAACGCCATCCTGAGGGAATTTAGGTAGAGGAGAGGAAGGACTGGGGCATAGAGCAATCCTTAACAGCTAGGGTATTAGGCGGGGCGTTAGTGAGGTCAAACACTTATATGGATTCAGGGGGCTATACATACCCAGCCAAGAAGCCTCTAGGAGGTCTGACTCCATTTACGAATGTGGGAACCTGATCATAAATGTGAAGGCACAGTGGCGGATGAAAACCATTCTGTATCTATGATCGTTTGGCTGTTTTACAGGAACTAAAGGAAACAAAGAAACAAACAAAGATTCTGTCAAAGTGAAACAGGCCGCCACTGCGAAGTCGAGGTAATCACGGCAAGACCTGTCTGAATCCCAAAAGTCGGGGATCTGGGCAGAGAGAGATAAATATCGCGGACACAAAGGAATTTGGCCCCTCATACAGGAAAACCTGTGCCATTCCTTGAAGTGAAAGGAACAAGAACTGTACTTTTGCCGCATCTTGCCGTGAAAAAGGAAAACAGATTCATTTCAAATGAAAGAATCAAACAACACTATGTGGCCAATACTGAGCAGTAGGCCTCGTGAACTCCACAGTAGTAGACGTCCCTCTCACTACTATTCAAGAACTTCAAACTGAAAAGCTCATCACGTTTGAGAAATCAAATCCATGGAGTGGGGGACTATGCAACAATGCAATAGAACTAGTTCTCCTTGAACCAACCTTTCAAATTCAAAATAAAAGTCAAGACAACACTCAAGTTGCAATTTGGCCAAAAACAAATGTGTACACCAACGTTTTTCAACAAAAGCATCAACTAATAAATGCTTCAACGTTTTTCAAGAAAAACATCAAATAATAAATGCTTCAACGATTTTCAACAAAAGCATCAAATAATAAATGCATCAATGTTTTTCAACAAAAGCATCAAATAATAAATGCTTCAACGTTTTTCAAGAAAAACATCAAATAATAAATGCTTCAACGTTTTTCCACAAAAGCATCAAATAATAAATGCTTCAACGTTTTTCAAGGAAAGCATCAAATAATAAATGCTTCAATGTTTTTCAACAAAAACATAAAATATTAACTTCAACATCTGAAAGTTTTTCAGCAAAGACATCACCTATTAATTTCAACATTTCAAACGTTTTTCAACAAAAACAGCAGAAATAACTTCAACTAAACACAATGCAATTTCAACAATTGATCATACAGCTACTGGCTATTTCATTAACTGTGATATGTTTTCCATGGCTCCACGTGAACAGGAAGTGAAGCCAGCCTAAAAACAAACAACGAACATGCAAGTACAAACTTTTGAACCTTTTCTTTTTCCAAAAAGATACAGACCTGGCTTCACCATGGGTAGAACTATGGAGTATTTCTGGGTTCATCTTTTTCTGTTCTAGCTTTGCTTAGAGCTAGCTTTTAGTATGACTCTTAGAGGACACTTTCTACAACACGTGATCAACATAAAACTCTAGCCACGTCCATTTTCAGTTCAAATGCAAAAGAGACTTATAAATGTATTCGGCCTGAACAAGCCTTTGTATTCTAAATGATGTATTTAATCATCCGGTTTTTAATTCTGATTAATGTATTTTGAACTTTCATTCATTTTTCATTCATTTTATCATTCATTCAGTGATGTCATTACCTGCAGTACATTTTTCTGAAAATTGGGTTACTGATACAGTGAATAATATGCTGTCTGTTTTAGGAATAATTGCTACATTTTCAGATCATGAAATGTTAGAGATTTATTCTTATTGTGACGCTTTATACCTGTTACCTTCATTAAGGTTATCAACTCCTACACAATTGTAATGCATCTAGAAATGTGGTTGTTTAAACACCAGTAGGAACGTTGCCAAACACCACCAAACACCATCGCACGGGGTGAAATAGTTGACATACATCAGCAGGGGCAACATTAGATGCCATTTACAAAACAACAGGACAGACCCAGTTAGGAAAGTATGGGTGGTTTGGCCTTTTGACACAAATACCTGTCACAAAAATGATTCCTGAACATCACCAAGGGACTCAGTATACATAAGCCAGACCTACGTTATGTACAGATAACATCCAGAGGTAGTGAAATCCTACAGTGTAGGAAAATTGTGCCCTTTTTGGCTAGAAGCCCCAACACTGAAAGTAGTGAACCAAAAGTTTCCTTTATAAAGTTCAAATGCTTTGAGCAATCTGAAAACCATGCTTGTGCAGCACTTTTATTTTTCAGTTCACATCAGCTAAAGAAATATTTTTTTCTTTTTTGCAAAATAGCACTCTTAAATACAGACTGCCCCTCTTTCCTTTTTGATACATTTTTCACATACAAGCAGTGTGACACACCTTGGAATACCTCACGAACAGGAACTATGCTTTTCATGGTTTCTAATATTTAAAAGACCAGTCTGAAAAGACTGCAACTGCAACATACCTGTTCTCTGATGCCTGTTTTTTGCAGTGAGGAATGCGTGGTCATCATCTGTCTGACACTTCCAAAGGAAACGCCAGCGGCATTTACCACCAGGCTGGAACTGCTGAAGTCCCATGCTTGGCTGTGTCCCAAGCATATTCCCATCAAACCAAAGCATTCCTTGCAAATCCAGTGGGTGCCTTTTTGCTTCCTTTAGCTAGCACCAAGGTATCGATTACAGCACCGGCTGCCTCAGAACCAGCATCTGGCAGCACTGTTCATTCTGTGCTCCCACAACGATTCTGCGAGGTATTGCAAAGGTCCGACCCTGCAGTAACTAGCAACAGAAATGTTGTGTCTCTCAGCCACTTATCTTTATTTTGCTAAAACATGTCCTGAACCACATTTGTTCTCTTATTGTTTCAACTCTAACCGAGTGCTTGGAGCTTTCCCTGTAAATAGACTTTTTTTTTCTAAAAGAAAGCATGGTCTTCTGAACAGCTTGTAGGAGTTTTCAATTTTATAAACAGGAACTTTTATAAGTAACTACTGACTCTAAGAGAGTACTTTTAATGACACCATAGATTTTTCCTGTCTCCACAGAGTCTATAGTAATTTTACATATTTTAACAGCTGCTATTTTTCAGCTCATGAACCACTCTCATGCAACTACCTGCCAATTATATGCAAATGCCTATTTTAGTCACGTAGTTTGCTTCTAATGGGTTATTCACGATTGTCCATAGATTGGAGTGGGTGTTATGTGCTGGATTGAGGCCCTAACATAGGTGCGCCGTTTCAGAGGCACAGATCCTTCGTGCCACAAAGACAGGAAGGCCCTTTCACCTACATTAGCCAGCCCTCCCTTCACAAATAACGAGCAACAAGGGCTGTCCCTTATCTGACGTGTGCTCTGGGTGCAGAAGACGGTCCATCCTAAATACGTCATATCCATGTCCAACAATGACTAACCTACGTCACAACGAGTTCTTAGAAACAGACCCTTAAGCTCTTGGGATTTTCCCTAGCACAGGATTATTGATTTCTCCAAGAACTCATTAAATATGCATGAACCACTATTTCCTAAGGGTTCATTCCTGACATCTTCCTCTGACTGACTGTACGTCAATACTAACATTCCAAGGCACCTATCAGGTATAAATATACCTCCCTTTGCCCAAGCAAAGCAGAGGGGACCGAGACTTTCCATGCCGACACTCTGACTTGAGACGCTGCAACCTGCATCATGCCACAGCTCCAGCTGGCAGAGGTCCATCCACCCATCCTGGGGTGTCCAGCTCAACATCAGGATGAAGTCCCACTAAGGTAATGGGGTTAGAACTAAATCCTAGGGGGATTCTTGGCTCTCTAAGACCTACACACATGCTAGGTACACTTAGGTACATCTAGTTAGGCATCATAGGGGTATAGGCTTTATCTTAATGCATTCTGCATTTCATGTATGTGTTCATTACTATTGCACAATGGTAAAACTGTACCATGCATTTTATTTAACTGCACTGCTGGCCATATTTCTCTGCTACTGTCCAACAGTTGTCGCAGCATATATAACCAGTACTAGAACAACAACTGTGCAATACATTTTATTGTAAACACACCCGACTGTTTCTTCTATGTACTTCTCTGAGATGAGTGACTGAATAAAAAGTAGTATATTGTTTCCTCGATCCTGAGGGATCAGGGTTTTATGTTATGTGGTTGCCAGAAGCTATTCCCTTCTTGTCTTCAAGAAGTTTCTAGTGGCCTCTGAGCTAGCTGGTACACAGTAATTAAGTTTAATATACGCGATAGGGGCATACCGACCTCAGTCCTATGCCAAGCCTATAGAGTATGTTATTCCAATGCGCAGAACCTATTAGGGAAATAGGAACTACACTACACCACAAATCACTACACTTTCTTACTCTAACAGCTGAATGTGAAGATCTAATAAAGAACAGGAGTGTTCATCGAGCTCACAAAAAGTTCCTGTAGTGGGAGATGTTCTTAATGTGTACATGAAAGTGTTTTTTTTTATCTCCGCCATGGTATGTGAGAATAAAATATGAAAACACGGTGCAACAGCAGACAGCATCACACAGCTATACATAGGGCCTGATTCACAGAACTAACACCTCAAAAACGTAAACGTAAACGTAAAGTTAGTACTTTTTAGGTATTCACAGAATACACTTACTCATTTTGGTATTCACAGAATGAACTTACTCATTTCGGTATTCACAGAAGTTAGTAGTCCTAAAGTTAGTGTTTCACTGCTGTGTCCACAGAGTCGACACTCCGTGGTGGGCCAGGTCTGTTTCCATACAGGGGTTAGGTCCTTCGATGGAAAAACGCACAGTCTAATTAGCATCACGTCATGCTTCTTTGACTCAGAACAATATGCAGACAGATATGGTTGAGGTCCCCTGCTGTATATGAAGGCAAGACCACCCACGCGTGCCGTTTGTTTGCCAAAGCTGGCTTGTCTACTAAAAATAATTGAAGCTTGGCTGCTTTATTGGTAACCATTTGAACACAGAGTATTCCATTATAGTGCACCAAGCCTCTTCTAATTGTAGTTCTGCTACTGATTGCTGTAGTATAGTGAGAACTGACTTCTTGGTGCAAGCCTGTTTTTCTATTTCAAGCCAGCACTGATGGGCCAAAGATTTATCATCTTCTGCCCTCATTCTCCAGTAATGTTTTATTAGGGCGCAGTGTCTGACCGGGACCTGATTTTGCAGCCCAAACTCCAGCCTGATGTGGGCTTGCGAAATGTATTGTGGGATCCCAAACAATTTTTTACAAAGGCATGATTGTAAGGTGTTCAAACTCACAGCGTCTTTACCTTTAAGTAATTCTGAGCCATAAGCTATAGAGGAAATTAATTTTGCTTCCACGACCTGCAAAAGATGGTTGGTAGAACAATTTCTTAACTTTTGCTGCAAGGTTGTAAATACGAACGTCAGTTTATTTGCTGTTGCTTGTCTGGATAGCATGCGCTGTTTGTAATTCAAATGACGATCTAAATGCACCAAGTTGTGACCAGTTCCAGGACATTGCCATTTGCCCACCAAATAAACCTGGGTTGTTTATTGTTTGTGCACTTCAAAAGCATAGGACCTTCGTTTTATTGTAGTTGAGGTCCACACCCAAATTTGAGATATAACAGAGTAGTTGGTCAATCAACCCCTGCAACCCTATCAGAGTTTTACTAAGGAGAACAATATCATAAGCGTATTGCAAGCTTCTAATATGATCATTGCCCAACCTTGAGGGATCTCCCTGTACTTGGCATAGATGTTTATCTAGATCGGCGCAATAGATGTTAAACAGACAGAGTGCTAGGACACACCCCTGTTTTAATCCGTTATTGGTGGACATTTTATTGGTAATGCTGCACCCATCTCCTAACTTTATTTGCACCCATGTATTTGAATACAGATTGATAATTGCCTCCAACAGTTTCGCAGGCACTCCCCGTTGTGCCATCTTTTTCCATAATATGGCCCTTGGGACTTTATCGAAGGTCACTTTTAGGTCAATGAAGCAAGCGTAGAGTTTGCTGGCTTAGATCATTGCTTGCTTTGCCAAGAGAGTGACTGCTAAAGCCTGTTTGTGCTAGCTACCCAGTCCTCTAATTCAGAGAGCAGATTTGAGGCGTATATCTTAGCTTTCACATCTATTAAAGCGATTGATATATAATTATTAGGATTTGAACGTTCCCCCGATTTGTATATTGGCTGAAATATACTGCCTTTGGAAGATTCTGGGATAATGCGTGTTTCCAGTGCACAGTTGAACAGGGGGGTTAGATGTGATGACCAGAAGCTATGATCCATTTTGAATAGTGCGTTTGGGAGGCCGTTTGTCCCTGGCGCACCCTCCTGCCTGAGTTTTTTTGATGGTATACACCACTTGATTTTGATTGATCTGTAATTGGGCAGCATTGGGCGTTTTTTGGAGTTGATTGGGCACTGCAAGGCTCTACGAATCTTGGTGGAGAATTTGCCTGAACCACTTGATTGTAAGCGGTAGTTATGTGGTGTATCCATACAGTTTCAGTGATGACAGAATTATAATGTCACTTGCTGCCATTGACCAAGTTGTTTATTTTGGACCAAAATTGCTTCTAGTTCTTTTGCTGGCTTGTGTGTAGCGGTGTGGTCCAGATTCCCTCACTGTGCTTGACTTTTGCCACACTGACTGCCTTTTTGTAGCTTGTTTCATTCTGGTGATTTTGAAGATTGAGTTTTGGCTCGCTTGGTTTCCACGCAAGTGTGTGCTTCTGAGTTCCTTAGTATGGTGTTTTTTCATGGACCTTAGTTCTGAAGTGAATCATTTCACTCTATTTTGGCCTATCGATAGTTTGCTCGGGGACTTGATCGAAAATGTTGAGGTGAGAATATCAACAAATGCCGCCCAGACCTGTACCGGAGTCAACCTATCATCATTCCTTACGGAAACCTGGTTACATGGTGCTTCGGATCCTGACCTGGTACAAACTTTGCCCACAGGCTTTAACATTAAGCAGAATGACCGCGATATAAAGAAAGGAGGAGGCATTGCCATAATTCATAAAAACACAATTAAATGTAAGGTTGAACCCAACATCATTCTGGATTGTGAAAGTCTTTCATTCAATATAGCACTTTCCTCAACCCACTCCTTTGGTGGAGTCCTCATCTACCGTAGCCCAGGAGGGTGCGGTCGATTTATCAAATCCCTCCCGGAGGTCGCTGCTACATTAGTTGCCACCTCCCCCAACATCACTTTTATGGGGGACTTTAACATTCACTTTGATGAACCCAACAAGGTGGACGCAGTGGAGCTCACGCAGGATCTTTTAGCTATCCAACTTTCCCAAAAAGTGTTAGGCCCCACACACACGAAAGGCCATACTTTAGATCCCATTTTCAGCAACCACCCCGATATGCTGGTGAGCGAGCCGAGAAGCATCCCTTGGTCTGACCATTTTTTTTATCCCTTTCCACATAACACCTTTATTGCAAGCCCCCAGCATCAAAACCAGTGAGAGGAAAGCACGTTCTTGGGCTAAACTTCCGGTAGACTCCTGGATCATAGCACTTAACAACCTTAAACCCGAACCAAATTCAAATCTCACCGAAGCCTCAGGACATTTTACTCGCTGGATCGAGTCCTCACTTGACACGGTTGCCCCAATTAAACCCAGTCACAAAACCAGAGACAAAAAAACTCCATGGTACTCCCCCGAACTGTGAGGACTTAAACAGACATGTAAAAGACTCGAGAGGGAATGTAGGAAAGATTATCAGGACCTAGGTAAACGAAAATATAGAGAAGCTATAAAAATCTATCAAAAAGAAATAAAAGTAGTGCAAGCTGCCTACTACGAAGGCATCATTACCTCTGCCACCAATACCATCAGGGAAATCTTTCGGGTTGCACAGGATCTCCTAGAGCTCCCAAAAAATGAACTAGCCCTTGAGGCCTCCCCAGAACGATGTAATGCACTTGCAGATTTCTTTCAGGGAAAAATTAAAAAGCTCTATACCACATTCCCTAATTCCCCTTGCCCTAGTGATCCTGTAGACACCGAAGTGCCCTCACACCACCCAGAGCTCGTGCTTAAAGAATTTGCAGCTATGAATCTGGATAAGCTGACAGAAATCTTTTCACAAATAAAATCAGGCTCCCCTCTAGAGCCATCCCCCCCATATATTTTACATAAAGTTGGAAATGTGATTCTTCCTAGTATCTTGAAAATGATAAATCTTTCCTTGTCCACAGGATCTGTTCCAGGTCCATGGAAGCATGCGATGGTCAAGGCCTTATTGAAAAAACCTAGCCTAGACCCAGAAGATTTAGGCAATTACCGCCCAATTTCGCTGTTGCCGGCAATTGGAAAAATATTGGAAAAACACGTGAACTCTCTTCTTTCCAATTTCTTGGAAGCCCATGACCTCCTGCCTGCCACTCAGACGGGGTTCCGTCAGAATAACGGAACCGAGACCGCCCTTCTTGCTGTGGTCGAGGACTCTAAACAGATCCTGTATCAGGGAGGAGCAGTTGCCATCATCCTCCTTGATCTAAGTTCGGCCTTCGACACAGTTAACTTTTCCATCCTAATAGAGAAACTTAGGAGGCTGGGGATCCAAGATGAGATGATCTCCTGGGTACAATCTTACCTTGATAAAAGAACCTTTCAAGTTTTCTCAGGGGACGCCACTTATAAGAGACTGGAGCTCAGCTGTGGAGTCCCGCATTGATCCTCATTGAGCCCTACACTTTTGATGTGTATATGCGGTCACTGGCCAATATCATTTTACCTCACAGGATTAAGATTGTGACCTATGCAGATGACACACAGCTGGTCATAACTCTTAATGGGGCCCGCAACTTCCTCTCGGACTTCGAAACATGTCTAGAGAAAGTTGTCTCTTGGATGGAGCACTCCTGTCTCAGACTCAACGGAGGTAAAACCGAACTTATGCTTCTAGGTAACCACTCTAGCATAGACCTTAGTCAGACTTGGCCTAAGTGCCTAGGTCCCCCCCCAACCCCCAAAACCAGGATAAAGAGTCTTGGTGTCTGGTTAGACAACTCTCTTAAGTTTGACCACCAAGCAGTGAAGGTGACAGGGGCCTGTTTTGGTACACTCAGATCACTCCGAAAAGTCCTCCCATTGCTCCCAATGGCCGCAAACAGACTCTTGATTCAGGCCTTGGTCTTATCATGCTTGGACTACGGCAACTCCCTCTACCTGGGGGCTCCCAAGGCAACACTAAGGAAACTCCAAGTTGCTCAGAATTGTGCTGCCAGGATGCTACTTGGAATTCCAAAAACCCAGTCAGCCAAGCCAGCATTAAAAACCCTTCACTGGTTGCCAATTCTTGAAAGAATAAAATTTAAGGCCCTGTGCATTGCCCATAAGACTATGTGGGGAACGGGCCCGGCTATCAACAGACCCCTCATTATTCCCTATCGCCCCATGAGGGATTTGCAATCGCTCAACCTTAATCTTGCAGTTGTCCCCAAAATCAGGAGGACAAGAAGCGGAGGAAGATCCTTTGCCTATAATGTGGCGAAGCTCTGGAACACTTTACCCTTACACCTCCACTCTGAAGCCCACGTCCTACCATTTCATAAACTCTTAAAAACCTGGCTATTTCAACAAATAGCTCCATAACTTTAATGGTTGTCTGCTCAGTCGCTAGCGCTGGGATGCCCGAGGGTAGCTATGCGCTCTGCAATGGTTCATCAGATCTTGATTAAGGCAGGTG
Source organism: Calotriton arnoldi (assembly GCA_963921515.1). Taxonomy (NCBI): domain Eukaryota; kingdom Metazoa; phylum Chordata; class Amphibia; order Caudata; family Salamandridae; genus Calotriton; species Calotriton arnoldi. The sequence goes on along the minus strand of CAWUFW010001095.1, from coordinate 2,777,708 downwards.
ATACTGAAATCCATGATTGCATCTGTCATCTCTCCCTTCCATTTGAGGCACCATAAGTTAAATGGCTGTAAAATAGATAGGAAACCTCACTCTTCTAAAGCACTGGGTGGAATGAGTTCCAGGGTGAAGGTTTGGGCAAAGTGATCGCTAGCCGATCTTCCTTTTATATTGGAATTGGAAATGCCCTTGAACAAGTCTGGGTCTATCAGATTAAAGTCTTTGGTTGAACATGCCCTGTTAATCACTCTTGTGAAGGCGACTGAGTGATCCATTGGACTACACCCATTAAGTGTAAAAAAAAAACAAGTCCTTCAGAGCAGAGATGCATTTCTTACCAGATGGGTCGCATCATGATTGGTTGCCCAGTGTCTCCTGGGTTTGGCCTAGAAGTTTAACTTTATAGCCCTGTAGTAAGTTCATATTGAAGTCGCCCGACAGTATTATACTCGTGTGTAGGTATGTGGACTTCAGGGCTTTCAGTGTGCCTATCAGAGACTGGATTTTTGCTGCTTTGTGCTTAAAAGTCGGATGTATGTATAGGTTCAGGATGATCAATGTGAGGTAAGGTGCTGCTTCAAGTTTAACGCACTGAATCCATGTCGTGTCCGATTCCACCTCCTCGTGGGCTCAAAGTATATCAGTTGAGATATAAATTGAAAGGCCACCCACTGGTCTACCAGTCCTCGCTTCTTTAATTGCTGTATTTTGATATTCCTTAAATCCCACCATTGTTGTATGTGATAGCTGCCAGATTACTTGCAATAACAGGACCTCGTGCTCTTGAAGAAATTTCATTGAAATCGTCCTCTTCTGCCTTGCTGTTTTAACCGTTCACATTCCAAGAACATATTTTACAGGGGTGAACTGGTGGAGGGGAGCCTGGAGGCCTCCCTCATGTCTCTCTGTTACATCTACCCTTGAGGGGCCCATGTTGCTGATGGTCGACGAAGCCTGCAGGCTGCTGTGTTGCTCTTATGGAAGAGATGTGCAGGATTATTTGCGGTCCTCCTTTGAATACTATTGTGTAGTCCGGACCAATCGTCCCCTTCAGCATGCTTAACGTTGGTTTTGGCTGTTGCAGTGGACTAGGATAGCGTATTGTCTCTACCTTCATCATTTCAATGCCCCATGCTGTAAAGGTTTCCTTATACTCCCATACTTGCACTGCTATGGTTTCATCCGACCAGGTGATGACTGTGATGTCATTCCCTGGTTGATCGGGATTTAATCTGACCTCAATTGTTTCTATGTTTTTAGATCTAATGTGATTTAAGCCTGGCAATGCCTCAACTAGCCTTAGTACTGCGCTTTGATTAAAAATGTCATGTGCACCCCTCGATTTGTAATGTGAGATCAACTCAATATTTGCACCATCCTTGTTGGAGAAGCCAAACCCCTGTCTCCGGTTCCCCTGTGTGGGGGTCACTGCTGGTGCCTCTGTTGGCCCTAAATATGTTTATGTGGCATATATGGTTAATTCCACAGGAGATTGTGAAGGTCTTTGAAGCTCAGTATGTGGACCTTCCCCAATTACTCTTCTTGGTGATTTTCTTGCCTCTAACCATGAGGCGTGTCCATCTAGTGATTCAGGTTTCTTAATTGATAAAGACCGACTGCCGTTATGAGTGTCCCCATGCATGGTTCTTTGATTTGCTGAGGTCCTGCTGAGGGAACTTCGCTGCTATGGTACGTTGTTGATTTTTTTGGTTGTGTTGCCAGAAAAGGAAAAGGTAGTTGGCTCACCTACGCACTATGATCAAAATTATCTGATAGGCCTCTTGTTGACGAGACCTTGGCTGGTTCTGGGCACCGGAATATTGGATAAGGAGTAATGGCAGAAGTTGTGTGTTCGACCGGTTCTGTGACCAGTTCTATAGTGGATTTCTTGTCGCTATTGCTGATAAAGGCTTGCGGGCATGCAGTTGTGATGTGTTCGACCGGTTCTATAACGATCTTCTTATCACTGTTGTTACTGGAGGCTTGCATTTGTATGAATGACGTATGAATGCTCTGCTTTTTTTTCCTTTGTTTTTTTGGGCCTTCCTCAAGCGTTTACATTCCCTCTTTGTGACGGTGATTTGTGGGCTAGTACTTAGTAAGACTTCTACTGATTCTTCTGTTGAAACTGGATGTGTTGAAGAGGTGTTTGGTGTACCCTTCATTTGTCTCGACTCTATTTGTAAGGCTGGCTCAGGCTCCATTTGCTTAGAAATTGGGATAAGAGCTCCTGTCGACTGGATCTTGTAATGGCATTGCATGTTGTCAAGCCACTGTTTAGCCGAAGGAGGTCTAGAGTCTCCTTCACTTCTCCCAATAGTTCTGTCATTATAATGGGCACTATGGCAAGTTTATCTATGATCGAAGAGCAATAACACGTGTGATAGGCAGTTGCTGGATCCTGTTGCACTTTTGTTATCGTGGTATTCAATGCCTGCAATTTTTGTTCAATTCCCTGTACGTGGACTGCTAATACATTTAATCAATCCACTTGCATATCCATTTTGTAAGCATGGTATTTGATTGCCATTCCAAGTACCTCCATGGTACTTAACAACTGGTGCCAGATGGAAGAACATGTCAGTTGGTTAATTGGCCTGGGGGGGCCTTTCCGTCTGGGCATCCTGCTTATTGGTTGGCTCCTTCTGTGTCCCTTGTACCCCTTTTACTCCATTTGCTCCCTTTGTTTCTAATGTGAGTGACTCCTTGATGTACTCCTTGGTGTCGATCTTGAGGTGGCTCTCATTTTCATGGGCAATGTAGCCCCCTGGGGTAGTTTGATTGGGGAGAGCAAAGTGTTGCAATCGTGTTTAGAAACTAGAGAGGAAGAGAGACATGGGTGGTCATGCAATAATGCCAGCGGCTGTTCAAATGGGCTCAGGAGAATCTCCCGCCAAACCGCTGAGTCATCGGGATCTTCCTCTATCGCGGCATTATCGCAGATTTGGTGACTGGATGACTGTTTGTAATAACTGATGCATCAAGGGCAAGTACTGTGAGTTAAGCTGCTCTGAATTTCCTTGCACATGAACCAAAGCCTCTACCAGAAGCAAAGGTCGGGCTTGAGTTTTCACCTGTGACTCTGTGCGGGTATTAATAGCCGACTGTGTTTGGGGCTCTAAGATCTTGTCCAGCCCACTTTAGCTACTACTCATCGAGATGATCATTGACTGTGATTGCTGAGAATGCTGTTTGTGCTTAGCTGAATTGAAGAGAGACCTCTTCTTGAAAGATAAGTCATTGTCACTCCCTAACTCGTGGGTTACTTGTGGTGCAGAGGCGGGCCTCCTGCGGTGCATGGTTTGAAAGTCTGTTATCTTTACCTTTTTTGGACTGTTGTTTTAGAACTTGGTGCAGTTTCTTCATATCTGTATAAGATGCTGGATCCAGGACACCTTCATTATTGGTTGTGGGTTTCATGAACTTCACCTTCTCCCTTTTGGTACCCCCTTGTTTTTTTTAGGTTTAGAGGTGCCCTGTACTTCTCCCGACCTCATGATGGATTACTGGAGCAAGTGCAGACAGGTAAACCCAATTGTTATTTTGGTGGATGACACAAATGCATGCGTGGTGGGGGAGCTTTCCTCAGAGGGCGCAATCCACACCCAAGCCTGGCTGGGCCGCCTCCACACCAACCCCGACTCAACCCTCAACAACAGTTCCTAATGATGTGTCACGCCCACTGTATTGAGCCCCACACTCTGATTTCTGATCTCCCTAGCTCTGGGTTCCAGGGTTCCTCCAGCACAGCAGCAACAGCACTGGCCTCACCTTCCCCTGCCACTGGGCCACTGCTATTCTCTGCAGGGGAAAGGGCACGAGCATGCTCTTTTGAGACAGGATCCAAAGCTCAGGAAATACTACAGAACAGGGGGTGGATGCACAGTAGCAGCCTGCAGTAAGTCCGAGGCAGGCAGTGAAGTACTGGGTGAGCAAATGGAGCCCACCACTGATGTGGCCACAGCTGCCACATCCTCCACCTGCACCTTGCGCACTGCCCTTCAGAACAGCCAGCTTTCAGGGCAATGCCGCTGCCTGCCATCGCCGGCTACAGCTGCCTGTAACGGTGCCGATACTGAAACGGCACAGGGGCCAAGACCAGGGCTGAAGGCAGGGCCGGCTCTAGGGCGGTGAGATCGGTGCCACCGCACCGGCGCTGACTTGGGGTGGGGGCGCCCTGTTTGCAAGTATATTTTCATTTTAAAAGCACCTGCTGCCGCGTTCCTTGCTTCCAGCAATTTTCAGCCATCAATAAAAACGTCAAGAGCACTCCAGTGATTAATGTTCCTGCTGGAGAGAGATCAGAGGTTTGTCTAGTGAAAGTTTTAACTCATCGTAAGGTAGTGCAGTGGGTTAATATGCCTGTTGCAAAGAATGTGTACCGTGCAGAGCACAAAGTGCATATAATGTAAATAGGTCAGTGGGTTACTGCTTGTGTCCCAGAGATCCTTTAGTGACTTGCAGTTTATAAGTTAAAATCCTAATATAGCATAATGAGCTATTAAGTGTCATCTAAGAGCTGCATGCAAACTCCAAGATATATATTTGAGCTATATGTCTTTTTGCCCTGTCTTTCATTATCCTAAACTTGCAAAAAGGGATCATTTAGGTAGAAATCAATTCTCATTATGAAAGAGAACCCCTAACGATGTTATGTTTTAAATTCTGAATTTGCGCTTTTCCAGACAAAGGACTCTTAAACTATACTGCCTACTAGTATAGATGACGTGTGACTCCTACACCTTGTAGTCCTCTGTCTTATGTAACATTTCCTATACACTGAATTACACATGTATGATTGTCTCTGCGCCAATGTGATAGAGCGAAATGTTCTTGTGAATTGTAGGGGTGCATCATAATCACTGATAGGCCGCACCCACGTGTATTCAGACATATATTCGTTTATATTCAGTTGTATACTCATGCATGTTTAGTAAAGAATGAATAGTTCACTGAGATAAAGTGAACTCAGCAGCATAATGGTGTTAGGATAATGATGTAATGTAATGCTTATTGAATTGTGTGAATATAATGCATAGAGGAATCAGTTCGTGTGTAATGTAATTGCAGTAGTTTAAACGTGCACCATATTAAAGTTGCACATGTAATTCATTGTTTGCATATGAATCGTAATGAAAATGCTTATAGGGAAAAGTAAGATGTGTGTTTAAAAGTCATATGTAAAGGCCTGACTACATATATGCTTAAGGAAGGCCTGGTTTATTCTTATGTTAGCTTATTTTGTAGGTTGAGAAAAGTTTCTCTTGGTAAGGCTCTCTGGGCACAAACGGTAGATTTAATTTGCACAGTAGAAGGTTTCTGTTGAAAGTATCTTTTGTTGCAGGTGCAAGGACACATGTCTCGTTAGTAAGACTAACTCTTTGTTTTCAAAAGCTAGAGAGATGGGAGGCATGGTACGGGGAGTGAAATGGAATTTAGGGATGATACTTTCAGCGGAGAAGGTGCCTGGGACTCAAGGTCATCGCAACCGTCCAGGATGAAGTAACCGTTTCGATGGAAAAGCACAAGAAAGAAGACCTGGCCAAGGAGGCGTGACAAAGGCGTGTACAATTGTATTGTGGTTTTGTATTAGGGATAGTGCCCTGAGGGAGGAGGCCAGAGAAGAGGTAGGGGAGACCAGAGAGAAGGACAGAGCTGAGCTTAGGTATTATGTGATTGCACTTCTTAGGAAGTCTTCACAGCTGACACCTTTTATTCACTCTTGCCTGGGAAAATCGTTATGCAGGGATGTCACTTAGCGTTAGTGTAGGGACAGCAATTGATTTTAAGCTTGTTTAGTCCAATGAAGAGCAACTTAGAAATTGGAGCAATCATAGTCTGGTTGATCCTTCTAGAACTTTCTATTCTCCTTATCTTGAGTCGGATGAGATTCCTGCGTAGATTATTATTTGTATTAGTGACCATCTATTTCTTTAACCTCGTGTTGAGGTGCTTGCACGTTCAGTTATTTTTGGCGATAATAAATTCTTAAACTTGAATTCGGAGTCAGTGGTCCTTTCAGACAAAATGAACGCTGTTATATAACCAGATGAGATTCTCTCCTTTACACTATTCAACAGGTAAAAATATCTTGGCGACCAGAAGGTTCTTATAGATAATTAGATAAGAATCGGCGTTATCAGTTGGTAGAAGAGTAGGATGGTTACCTTTGATGGTAAGGGGAGATCTAGAGCAAGATAGGAGATTAAGTTGCCCCATAGAGCCCGAGTGACGCAGATCCAGAGGACCGCGGGAGAAGGATGTCGGAGGTCGTGGAAAACTGACGGAGAGTGACGGTGCGGCGGAAGTAGCAGTTCATGGTAGAGTGAGTATGAAAAGAGTGATGTTTGGTAGATTGCGGTGTTTTATTGTTGTGTGATGTCTTGCGGAGTTGGAAAGAGAGCTGTGTGATTGAGAACCGGACCGGGAGCGCGCGCGGGACCGGGAGATTTGTTGTGGTGTAGAATACACCCAGAGTTGAGAACGTTGACCAGAGGTTGTGGGGGTCACGAGACGTCATTGACAGACCCACAGAAGATAGGGAACACATGTGTGAGTGTGTGAATAACCGACGCAGGTCGTAGGTTATTGGGTGCAGAACATCGAGTGATTGAATCCTATCGAGTGTGTTAGAGGCGATTGTCCGGTCGTTTCGCGGACATACGGTTGCCAGATTGAGGTCAACAAGCTCAAGAGGCTGATCGGTCATTGGTAAGACTGACGGTCAGAGAGGTAATTGTTCGGTAGGACGGACATTATTTCAGAGTATGATTGGGACAGGTGCGAGTGAGAACGAGTGAATTAGAAAGGAGGGGAACTGCTGCGAGCGGAGGAAAAGTGACGTCAGACAAGTGCCGCGCTGCGATAGGCCGGTTGGTGTGAGCCTCGCTGGTATTGGTGGAGTGAAATCGAGAAGCAAGAGCTGACATTTTGAGTGCAAATACAAAGTTGATTCATCATGAAATGTTTTAAAGTTTTACGGGAACTTTGTAGAGGTGATAGACATGTGGTTGTTCGGGAAGGAGAGGAAGCTCCTCCCGAGGATACACCAGCACATTATATGGCAAAGAATGTAGGATTGCATACTATAATCTGGCTTGAGAATTGGCATAAAATGACAGAAGCAGAGGGAGAATTGTCGTTCCCACGCTATGGTACTTTCAGGTTAGAGGTGCTGTACCAGCTAAAAAGTATAATGGCTTCTTTACGACCACTACCTAGACCAACACAGTTTGAGGCACTACATGCGTGGATAAGAGCAGCGTACGATAGGAAGAAGGACAGATGCTAGGAAAGGGTGAAGAAATCGGTCAGGGCATTTCAAGATGCAAGGTGGGATGCATTGGAGAAAAGGTGGAGAGTGGAAACGATCGAAGGAGATAAGTTGTACCCATTGTTAGTACAAAATGGGAAAATAATAAGAATCGATGAGGACGACAGTGACCTAGATGACAGCTTGTTGGATAGGATGTTGGCAGAGAGGCCACCACCATTTAATCCAGACTCAGAAGAGGGAAAGCCGACCCCAGCAGTAACAATTGATGGGAGCCAGAATCAGACAAGCATGAGAGTAGTGGGAAGGATTTCCACAGGAACAGAGGGGGCAACGGCGTCTATGATAACACAGCCTCCTGTAGGGAACCCAAGATTACCGGACTCCTTGACAGTACCGGTTACCATTGGCCCTATAGTACCGGTATATGACCCAGACCGAGTGAGAGAAGGGGCTCCGTACAGATGGGAAGGGAAGAAGTAACCAGCGAGAGTGGGAATGGGTTTGGAGTAAGAGTGGTTCATTTCCCAAGACCAGTGGAGACAAGTACGCCGTTACCGGCTACTGCGGACTCTTCCTTTAGACAAGAAGAGGAGAGACCAGAAAGACCAAGGTCTTTGCGGGAATCTAAGTCAGCTTTGAGGATGTGGACACCAACAGTAACAAACCAAGAGGATAGGATGCAAGGAGATAGGGCACAAAACGTCTCGGAAGACAGACCAAGTTCCAGGAATATGATGGAAGGGAATAGGTCACAAGGACAGAATAGTGACTGTGATGAGCGGGATGGCTCGGGTTGTCGAGATGTACTGAGGAGTGCGGTACAGGCAAGGTTACTAGACGTAGTGAGATTGAAAGCAGAGGTAGACGAGATGATTAATGGAGGTCTGCCCTTGGAAAGGATAGAAATTTATGGATCAGATGAGCTGCTGTTTGTAGCAAAAGATGTGACTCGAAAAGCTAGGATGGCACATGATAGATTGAAGGAATTGGCCAAAAGATATGAGGTAGACCTAAACAAAACTAAAGCGTTGCAGGGGCCACATAGATTACAGTACAGTGATCAGGAGCTGGAGGAGAAAAGACTAACAGGATTAAGGACACATACCAGAGATTTGATCGTAGGGATGAGGATATGGATTTTGTTGGACAAATGGGAAGAAAGGTGGTCCAAGAAGAAACCAGCAAAGAGAGCTGAAGGGGAAACGCCGCCTACGGGGGGGGGGGCGACGGGTGTTGGAACTTTTCCTTTACGGGAAGTACAGAATGGAGGGTACGTGCATGTGCCGTGGAATAGAGGTGATTTGGCTGCATTTACAAATGATTTTCCTCGGCTGAGGGAAAAACCAGTAGAGTGGTACAAGCAGGTTGAGCGGTTTGTGAAGATTTCAAAAGTATTGTGGATTGATTTGAACACTTTGTTTGACATAGTGGTACCGGGAGATTTGTGGACAGCTTGTAAAGTCGCTATCGAGTGGCCGACTTCGGAACCGGATAGAGAGGCGGTTACAAATGGTCCATCACCCCTAGTCATGAAAAAGTATGAGCAGGTGATTACATGGTTGAAACTGAAGATTTCACCTCAGGATATAGATTGGGTTAAGATAGATCAGACTGTACAGGAACCCAAAGAAACAGTGCATGAATATTATGAAAGACTTCTGCAAGCTTTTAAACAGTATAGTGGGTTAGATATCTTGGACCCCAAGGATATGGGACAGTTTGTCTCAAAGTTTGTACTGGGTCTGAGAATGGAGATCAGCCTCATGATACAGCACCATTTGATCTGCTGGCAGAACAAGCCACTAGATGAAATATTGAGGTATGCGAGATACTGTAGTGATGAGGTGGAATCGAAACATCGAAAGCTAAAAGACAAATTGATGCTTGTCCAGATGCAGACAGCACAGAGTCAGCCTAGTGGAGGGACCGTAGGAAGAAAGCAGGGAAATTTCCAGGGGAACCAGAATGGGCAAGGCCAGGGAAAGGGAAAACCAGTAGACCCCAAGACAGGAGTGGACGTGGCCACATTGAAGAAGACCACGGCGTGTCATCTTTGTCGCCAGGTCGGACATTGGAAACGCGAGTGTCCTTTGAACCCAGCTAATCAGTTGCAGGAAGAGGAAGAGGGGGCTCAGGCACCCGCGCAAGAGGTAGTTAACACAGTAACGAGGCCTAGGACGATGAAAGGGGGGGTATACAGTTCTCACGCCCAGGTTCCCCAAGCTCCACGGATTTCACAAGGAACACGAACGCACCAACAGATGCCCCTGTTCGAAGATTATGAGGAGAGTAGCTCAGACCCTTTATCCTGACGGTGCCTGAGAGGGGAGGAAGACTGCACACTTGGAGCAGTCTTGGAGGTAGACCAGAGAGGACCTTTTGTGGAGGCAGATATTGAGGGTCATCCTGCCACACTTTTGGTTGATACTGGTGCTACCCGGTCTACTGTAAGATCAGCAGTAGTCCCTAACCTACCCCTCTCGGGACAATCAATCCAGGTTGTTGGAGTAGCGAACAAAAGAATAAGCAGCCCATTGACAGAACCGATCCTAGTAAAGATAGGTTCCTTCCAAACTAGACATCAGTTTGTAGTGTGTGATACGAGTCCAGTTTGCCTTTTGGGGAGAGATCTGTTGTGCAAGTTGAACTGTACGATTTACTGTACGCCACGAGGAGTGGAGGTCCAGACGAGAGATGACGATGCTGACTTTAAAATTACCAATCAGCATCTGTGTATAGATCTGTACCCAATGGTGACTGTGGAAGAACTTCCACCTGATCTGAGAGACGCAGTGTCGTCTGTGGTGTGGGATTTCACAGGCGACGAAATAGGTCTAATCAGAGGGGTTGAACCAGTGCGGATTGAGGTGAAACAGAATGTTGATTTCCCCAGGACACCTCAATACAACCTGTCGCCGGAAACGATTGCAGGGATAAGACCTGTGATCGAGACTTTCATTGAGAAAGGCATTTTGAAAGAGATCAGAGGTAGCCCCTGTAATTCACCCATAATGGGACTACAGAAACCGAGCGGGAAATACAGGATTGTGCAAGACCTGCGAAAGGTCAACACGATAGTTGTCCCTTGTTGTCCAGTGGTACCGAATCCTTCAGTAATATTGTTCCAGATCCCATGTGAAGCCGAGTGGTTTACGGTTATCGATTTATGTCAAGCCTTCTTTTCGATACCGCTCCATGAGGAAAGCCAGTTTCTTTTTGCGTTCAGGCTGGAAAACCGCGTGTTAACATGGTGTCGTATCCCTCAAGGGTATATGGAAAGTCCATCGATCTTTAACCAGATCCTGAAGAAGAACCTTGAGAGTCTTGTGTTGCCGCAGAACTCAGTTCTCGTGCAATACATAGATGACTTGCTCATTGCCTCAGAAACAGAAGATGCTTGCAGGATTGACACTGTAGCTCTGTTGAACCACTTAGCAGAGAACGGACATAAGGTGTCCCCGAACAAGCTGCAGTACTGTTTGAATGAGGTACAGTACTTGGGACACAGATTGGAAAAAGGCAAGAGGAAGGTGTCACCAGATCGAATTGAGGCAATAATGAGCATGCAAAGGAATTCCTCAGCACACGTCTGTTATGTCACAATATACATAAACATGCTAGATGTGAGCATAAGTAAAATACAAGTAGGTAAGTTCTTATTTCTTTTTTCCTTTTTATTTTCCGATGTTCAGACAGCCGACACGTATTTCGTCGCTTACATGGGAATTAATCCCGCGACTTTATCAAGGCTATTGTCTTCCTGTGTATAACCTTTATTAGTGGTGTTAATTCCAACCCACACTGGGATTCAATATCTCGCGACGTCTCACTTCTCAATGTTAAATCCAAGGGATCCCTGTATGTCCCAGAAGTCCAGAATCTTATTTCTTAGTAGTTTGATCCCACACACGGACGTCGCTCCTCGTGTTGCCGAGTACGGTGCACCAGTACTCGGCAACACGAGGACACGAGGACTTATGCTCACATCTAGCATGTTTATGTATATTGTGACATAACAGACGTGTGCTGAGGAATTCCTTTGTATATCTGTCAATTGGCCAAGGCCATTTTGTATTTTGAGGAGGTCAGTGGTTCTCTTCACCTTGCAGCACCGTGATCAATACAGCAAGTAAATATCAAATATTTGTGTTATCTCTCCCGAGTGGCGCCTTCATTTACCCAATAATGAGCATGGCAGTACCCACCACACAGAGAGAAGTTAGGATGTTCCTAGGAATGGTTGGCTACTGTCGACAGTGGATTCCTAGTTTCTCCTTGAGAGCAAAGCCTTTGCAGAGGCTTACGCACAAGGATGTGAGTGATCCGGTACCATGGGACGAGGAGTGCTTGATGTCATTCCTGAAACTGAGAGAGGATTTGTGCAGGGCTCCGGCACTGGGAATGCCTGACTACAACAAGGCCTTTTCATTGTTTTGTTACGAGAGAGAAGGATGTGCATTAGCAGTGTTAGCTCAGAATCATGGAGGTGTCCGTAGACCAGTGGCATATTTTTCAGCTACTTTAGATCCAGTAGCTTCTGCGTTGCCCGGATGTCTAAGATCCGTTGCTGCAACAGGTGTCAGCATTGAAAGATGTGAAAGCATTGTAATGGGACATCCATTGACTGTACATGTGCCACATTCGGTTGAGTTATTGATGACCAGGACCAAGACACAGCACCTAACGAACAATAGGTTAACGAGGTACGAGCAAGTCATACTTGCCGCAGAGAATGTGACTCTGAAAAGGTGCTCTGTCTTGAACTCTGCGACTTTGATGCCTACACCGAACACGGATGATGAAGATTGTGCGGACCATGATTGTCTCGATGTGACCGAGCTTTGCACCAAACCGAGACCTGACATTGTCGATGAACCATTGGCTGACCCAGATGAAATTTTCTTTGTCGATGGTTCATGCTTAAGAGACAGTGTGGGGCAATTGAGAGCAGCGTTTGCTGTATGTACCATTTCAGGAGTGGTCGAGGCTGCTTGCCTAGAAGGAGTACGTTCCGCGCAGGTAGCTGAGATCATTGCCTTGACCCGTGCCTGTTTGGCCGCTGATCGAATTCGAATCACGATTTACACAGACAGCCAATATGGGTTTGGCGTGGTGCACGACTTCGGGCAGTTATGGTCTCAGAGGGGATTTTTGACATCATCTGGCTCACCCATTCGTAATGGAGAATATGTAAGACAACTGTTAGATGCATTACAGCATCCGAAAGAAATTGCTGTGGTAAAGTGTTCAGCCCATGGGAAAGGGGAGGACTTTGTATCATTGGGTAACAATTATGCGGACGAAGTCGCCCGTTTCTGTGCAGAACAAGGATGCATATTCACAGATAGAGAGGTAGAGGAGAGCCAAGAAGGAACCGAGCTCAGCATAATGTTGGCCATGGCAGACACTTGGGAAGAGCTTAAGCGATTACAGGACGAAGTTTCAAACCAAGAGAGAGAGGGATGGATCAAAGCTGGTTGTGAGAAAGGAGATGTGGATGTGTGGGTATCCAACGATGGGAGAGCCGTGTTGCCTGAAGAATTGCTGAGTCCGATGGCAAGACTGATACATGGACAGGCACACCTTGGTAGAGACGCAATGATGAGGGTGTTTAGACAGACGTGGTATAACCCACGGTTCCGAGCAATGGCTGAAACAGTGTGTCAGAGGTGTGTTACGTGTCAGCAGATGAACGCTGGAAAGAAAACTGTAGTTACATTGAGTCACATTGGGAGGTCAGGTGGGCCTTTTAACAGAATACAGCTTAACTTTGTGGAGATGCCTAAGTGTAATGGATTGAGGTACATTTTAGTGTTAGTATGTGTATTCTCACGGTGGGTGGAGGCTTACCCCACACGCAGGTGTGACACTCTCACAGTGGCTAAATTACTGTTGAGGGAGCTCATCCCTAGATTCGGGATCCCGACCTCTTTGGAATCAGATAGAGGAGGGCACTTCCACAGTGAAATCATGAAGTTGCTTTGTGCTGCATTGAACATTGACCAGAGACTCCATTGTAGTTACAGACCAGAGGCTTCTGGGATGGTGGAACAAGTAAATGGAACTTTGAAGGCCCGAATGGCAAAAATGTGTTCTTCGACATCCCTGAAATGGCCCGACGCTTTGCCACTCGTGCTGATGAGCATGCGAAGTGTCCCAGACAGAAAGACCGGGTTGTCCCCCCATGAGATATTAATGGGGAGGGCAATGAGATTGCCAGCAGTACCAGCTACAGCCTTGATAAGCATCACTGATGATTTGATTCTCGATTATTGTAAAGGACTCTCTGATGTGGTCCGTTCTGTATCCCAGCAGGTGCAAGCAGCAGTGGTCCCAGCCTCGAGTGATCTGTGCCACGACTTGTGTCCCGGAGACTGGGTGCTCGTCCGGAAGCACGTGAGGAAGAGTTGCTTGGATGCCCGCTGGCGTGGCCCGTATCAGGTGATACTTATCACGAACACAGCAGTGAAGTGTGGAGGATTGCCGAACTGGGTGCATGCCTCCCATACCCGCAGAGTTCCAGCACCCTTGGAAGAAACAGCTCCTCTCGTAAATGAAAGTCCAGCTGATGTGGCAGGGCCACATGGGAGGACAAGTCAAGCTGTAAGGGTCGCTGACACAGCTGGTGGTGCACTAGAGCAAGCTGAAGGGGGTTTCCACAGTTCGAACCCTGACTCAGACACCGAAGACAGAAACGGTGCAGTGGGCGGAGAAGAGTCAGATTCAGCAGAAAGAGGAAGTAGTGCACTGGGTATAGAAGGGGAAGGCAGACGAACGAACAGAAGTGCAGAAAGCTGGCCTGAAAGACAGAGGCGACTGAACCTGAGGTTAGCACCTGAAAGAGACCTTGCTCCAGTGTCTGAAGTATCTGAAACGGAGGCAAGTGACGAAGACCAAGCACAAGACAGTCGGCGAAGGTCAAAGAGAACAAGAGTGCCTTGTCGCAGATACTCTACCCCTGAGTGGACTTACACTGTGTTTGATGTAGGGGGTGGTGAGCACGGGAAAGCTGAGGTCAGTGCAGGTGGTCCGTCGGAGCCCGAATGTGGTGGTGAAGGTGGTGCTGCAGTTGCCAGGGCTCGAAATAGAAGGAACACTGACCCTCACGGTTCCGAATCCCCCGCTTCTGAGTGAAGTCCGAAACTTGGTTCTGCATCGACTCGAATTCCCGCCTTTTGGAGTTGAGCCGTTTTCACATGAAGTGCTGATTTTGCGTCTTGAACTTTTGTATCACGTTCTGGTATTGCTCAATGAGGATCTTATAGTGGATCAACTATAAACTGTAAATAAAAGTCTAAAAGAAGAAGATAACCTAGGCCCGAGTGGAAGAAGAATAAACTTAGGGACTTTCCACAGAAGAGGAACGAAAACTAGGGAAGTCTTTTTCTGGACTGTGTAAATAAGATTGTGATCGGAAAGGGAAACTCCGGAGATTTCATGGCTGCTCGAGCTGGTTAAGCAAGTCACAATTAAAAGGACAGAGACTTTTTCAGGGTTCTTTGCTATAACCAAGACTTTTGAGAACTTTCGAAACCATGGAGCCGGGAGATCCCAATCGTAGATCTAAATGGATTGTAGGCATCCTTATAAGTAGTGTAATAGTTTCTATAATCATAGTAGTTATAGTCTCATACACTGGTTCGCACGAGCTAGAAGTAGAGGGGGTGACAGGGACACCTTCACATATCACACCTAGTCAGAAGGGGGTAGACAGGGCAGCTGACAGAGCTTTGCTATTAGAAGAAAGTCATAGATTACATGTAGATTTATCTAAAGGTGATTTTAAGTTGAATGCATATGCTAAGTTGTTGTATGAGTATGTTGATGTGATGGATGCGAAAGATTGTTATGTGTGTATGCAGTTGCCTACTTCAGTGGACGAGGGTATTAGGTATCACCATCTTCCACTGACTTATGGTATTTCATGTAGTCTTTTGCTTAGTTTGTTTTATGAGAGAGATCAGTTTGAGTATTTCTTTTCCAATTTCGACGCAGTGCTTCCTGAAGTCCCAGCTTACAAGCATTTGAATAAATATGACTATTATAAGACGGAAGACAGACTGAGGAAGTACTTCATACTGAGTTTGGAATTGGATACAGCATTCGCACACAGACACAATCTGACTTGTTTGATGTCGGATGTAGAGAGAAAGTTCGTAGATCAGGTTGAGGATAGGTATAGAAAGCTGACTCACTCCCGAGATTTGGGGCATCACAGGACAGATTGGACAGAGGAAGAACAGTTGCATAAGACCAAGGGAAGCTATGGTCCTATAGCGTTAGATAAGGAGCAGAGGGGTAAGTTATGTATAAGGCGTTATCAGACTTACTACGAGAAGGTGGCAGTGGGACAAAGTACTTGTGATCACGTTTTCACCATGGCAGATGTGGCAAAAGATTTTCTCCAAGGTCCTGTACAAGTGATACCAACGGTGTATTACATATGTGGGAAGAATGCTTATGTGAGGTTGCCTGCAAATTGGTATGGAACATGTTATTTGTCAATAATATTTCCAAAGATTTACCATACCGAAGATTTAGATCTTCTAGAAGGTGGAGAGCATTCAAGAACGAGAAGAGCTGCAAGTGCAGGAATAGTTGTGGGAGACATCTTTGGAGCTATGATACCCAGTCTGGGAGTAGTCTTGAATGATGTGAAGATCCGGAGGTTAGCGACTGTGGTGGATGAATTTTCGATGAATACAGCAAAGTCGTTGGTGTTGGTGGAAGGAGAGATGTTGTCGATAAGGGGAATGGTTTTGCAGAATCGCCTTGCTTTGGATGTCCTATTGGCAAAAGAGGGCGGAGTCTGTAAAATGTTGAAGGTTCAAGAGTGCTGCACTTATATACCAGACCGTAGCAAGGATCTGGAGAAATATATAAGTAACATCACTACGATCCACACAAAAATAGCGGATTTGACCGAAGAGGGGGCCTGGGAAAAGGTCGGCAAGGGTTTTGGTCAAGTGGGAGGTTGGTTTGCGAATCTAGGAAAGGGATTCCTTGGGTATTTTCTGAGACCCCTCCTTATTTTGGTGGTTTGTGTGGTTGGGTTGTGGATTTTGATCAAGGCCTACAAGTGGTATTGAGCAGGCCGAGTCAAGAGAGCTTTGAGGGAAAATGACATGAGATTAGCAAGACTGCAGGACAGCCAG
Organism: Calotriton arnoldi; assembly: GCA_963921515.1. NCBI lineage: Eukaryota > Metazoa > Chordata > Amphibia > Caudata > Salamandridae > Calotriton > Calotriton arnoldi. The sequence goes on along the minus strand of CAWUFW010001095.1, from coordinate 2,761,280 downwards.
TATCAAAGGCTCAAGAGCATGGAGAAACTAAGATCAGGGAAGATGGCAACAAGTTCTGTTTAGGTCGGTTCTTTCTCCAAGGGAGTAGAATGAAATGTGATGACAGGAGTCATCAAAGGGGGAACTGATAGAGCGAAATGTTCTTGTGAATTGTAGGGGTGCATCATAATCACTGATAGGCCGCACCCACGTGTATTCAGACATATATTCGTTTATATTCAGTTGTATACTCATGCATGTTTAGTAAAGAATGAATAGTTCACTGAGATAAAGTGAACTCAGCAGCATAATGGTGTTAGGATAATGATGTAATGTAATGCTTATTGAATTGTGTGAATATAATGCATAGAGGAATCAGTTCGTGTGTAATGTAATTGCAGTAGTTTAAACGTGCACCATATTAAAGTTGCACATGTAATTCATTGTTTGCATATGAATCGTAATGAAAATGCTTATAGGGAAAAGTAAGATGTGTGTTTAAAAGTCATATGTAAAGGCCTGACTACATATATGCTTAAGGAAGGCCTGGTTTATTCTTATGTTAGCTTATTTTGTAGGTTGAGAAAAGTTTCTCTTGGTAAGGCTCTCTGGGCACAAACGGTAGATTTAATTTGCACAGTAGAAGGTTTCTGTTGAAAGTATCTTTTGTTGCAGGTGCAAGGACACATGTCTCGTTAGTAAGACTAACTCTTTGTTTTCAAAAGCTAGAGAGATGGGAGGCATGGTACAGGGAGTGAAATGGAATTTAGGGATCATACTTTCAGCGGAGAAGGTGCCTGGGACTCAAGGTCATCGCAACCGTCCAGGATGAAGTAACCGTTTCGATGGAAAAGTACAAGAAAGAAGACCTGGCCAAGGAGGCGTGACAAAGGCGTGTACAATTGTATTGTGGTTTTGTATTAGGGATAGTGCCCTGAGGGAGGAGGCCAGAGAAGAGGTAGGGGAGACCAGAGAGAAGGACAGAGCTGAGCTTAGGTATTATGTGATTGCACTTCTTAGGAAGTCTTCACAGCTGACACCTTTTATTCACTCTTGCCTGGGAAAATCGTTATGCAGGGATGTCACTTAGCGTTAGTGTAGGGACAGCAATTGATTTTAAGCTTGTTTAGTCCAATGAAGAGCAACTTAGAAATTGGAGCAATCATAGTCTGGTTGATCCTTCTAGAACTTTCTATTCTCCTTATCTTGAGTCGGATGAGATTCCTGCGTAGATTATTATTTGTATTAGTGCCCATCTATTTCTTTAACCTCGTGTTGAGGTGCTTGCACGTTCAGTTATTTTTGGTGATAATAAATTCTTAAACTTGAATTCGGAGTCAGTGGTCCTTTCAGACAAAATGAACGCTGTTATATAACCAGATGAGATTCTCTCCTTTACACTATTCAACAGGTAAAAAGATCTTGGCGACCAGAAGGTTCTTATAGATAATTAGATAAGAATCGGCGTTATCAAATGTGTGTGTGATTTTTAGTGCTCCGACACCCTACACTGGTTGAGTGGCACTATAAAACTAAATCAGTCTGAGAGAGAGTGGTTATAGAGACTTGAGGAGCACTGTTAAATGGTGGTAGTGAGGGAATCCGTGGTAGATGTGGTCATTGGGCCAACAAACAATGTCGCACAGGGCGCCACCATTGCTAAAGCCGGCCCTGGCTGAAGGCTAGATTCCAATAGAGTGCTTCCCCAAGGGGGGGGGACAGGAGCAATATCGGCTACTGGCCAGAACTGATGAGGCTCCCAGCACCCGGCTCCTCGACCACGCCCTCTCTGCGCCTGCACCACTGACCGACTCTCGCGCTTCCGATCAGCAGCATAGAAGTGATTTCTCATAAATGTGAGTACACCCACCCTCGCACTTAAATCCAGATCCACATTCAGCAGGCATTTCTATGAAATCTACTATTCATTTAACTGAATCCAATCCAACTACATTTGATAACCACAATATGTGTAAACCTTTCCTGACTTCAGACATGTCAAGAAAACATGAAGTAATTAAAATGGAAGTTACAGAAACAAAAAAACACTATAGCCATCTGTGCAGATAAATGAAATCAGATGCACAACAGAACTTGCCAGATTTGCAATTTAAACCGATCTACGTTTCACTCAAGTGATTAACGCACAGTGGACATAGACAGGAATTCTGAAATCTAGGGTGGTCTGAAATCTAGGGTGGTCTATAGTCAATGAGACCCAGAAGAGTGATCTTTAGGTATGAATTCTATACAGTAGAACTCGCTATGTTCTTCTCAGTTATGGAAAAATAATTTTCACAGAAAGTCTGACTAATTCTGACAATCTAGATCTACATCCACTAACACAATAAAGAGAGGGTTCGCTTTTAAAAATAACTGTTAGCTCACTGCTCACATTTTTATTCGAAGATTCAAATAACGTTAGACCCTCGTAAGCTGTAATATCAATCCGTTCTACATATGCATTTGAGAGTATGCAGTGCACAGAAGGAAAATGGCGGTGTGTCAGATTTGGGAAATGGGACTTCAAAATTAATTTGTTTAGTGATGAGGTACTCGCTTCTCTTTTGTATTTTAAGGAAAAGATGTTGATTGAAAGAGGAGAGAGTGAATATTTTTAATGGGTGCAAATGACCTCTGAGTAGTTATGAAAGTAGCTTAGGTATGCATTTAAATGCCTCATAATTAGCGAATGTCTTATCAATGGAGTGAGCAGTATCAACCATTGCAACAGAATCAACTGTTTTGAAAAAAGCACATTCTGCAAGCTTCTAAAATAAGTTGAACAAAAATTGTTAAAGAGATTTAAGAGTCCCTCGCAAGTCTTGGGGTTGTCTTACTCAGAAAACTGCTAAGTATTTTACAGAATGATATGTATGTACATCACCATCATATAAGTGAAAATACTGACTCCTTCCTTTTGGTGTTTAGGGTTCCTACACGGTTGGCATTCAGGAATGTAGACAACATGCAATAACTATAACATTGCACATATGTAGACCGCTAGGTTTTGTTGTATTTATTTTTCTCTACATGCAGTAGAATGCTTGGACCGTTTTATGGTCTCTTACTGCACCCATGCAAGGGTGCATAAGGGAGCTTTGTGCAAATGTTCTAGCGAAATCGCTCTATATACAATAAGCATATCAAGTGCTCCGAACCCAAGTCCTTCAGGGCATTTGGGGCAGTAATATCATACCATGTATAACTAAAACACAGGGTATGGATAATTCCAGTTAGTGGTTGTTGCAATTGGATTCCTGCCAAACAGTACGCCCGGATTTTTTGCTTTATACATCACCCGTTTTTGGACTTTTTACTGTGGGTGTGTTCCACTATATGTGTCTCACCCACGGTAATCACATGGCAAGCAGACTGAGCATGTTTACCGCCAGTATCTGCCTTTTAAGATAAGGCCACTGTGACGCAGCAAGGGTAAGGGGCACTTAGCTGGTTATACATGAACATGTGTGCCCATGTGTGTGGGCTGCACTACGGAGACTACTGTCAGGCACAGAAGGATTAGATATTCACCTGGAACAGGCCTTGTAAAGTTAGTGTACACTTATAGGGAAAGTCAGTGTGATTTACTGTTTTGTCTATAGTGACACTTTATTATACACATAGGGAGAAAACAGCCTTAGGCAGCAGTTTTGCTCCCCTTTGGCCTACAGAGACCATTGACGTCTTGGATTGGAGTGTAACCTGTCCGGGGAAATCAATTATGTAACTTCCAAAATGATATCTGTACACTTTATGGGTCATCCAGAGTTGTCATATTTCTTTGGCTCAGCTCAGGATCAGAGCCCAGGCCGTTTGTCACCCTGCTGTGTCCAGTTAATTGCATTTCTCTCCAGCAGCAGGAACAAAGGCCGCCCAATACAAAAGGAGCACATAACAGTACTTCTCCCAGCTCCTGAGGAGGAAAGGTGTGGGGCAAAATGATCTGCATCAATCACTCAGCTGTCACACTGCACCAGAGATGGGCGTGCCCAAGCCCACTGAACAAAGGAGCGAGGTCAGACAACTGGAGCCAACCCAGGGGGTGGGGGGCTCTCTTTGAACTTCTAGTGTTCCAGTCCCTGGCAGTGATATCAGCGAGGAGCAGAGCTGAGACCCCAGGAGCTGATGTGGCCAGTGACTCCTGGATGATGCTATTCTGAACTGTACCAGCATGCTGTGCCGGGGGTTTGGGACAGGGGCGGAGAGGTGATGTGGCACCCTAGGATTGGCCTGACTTCTGAACGAATATAGCACCTTACATCGCATGACTTTACAACGCATGCGATTACAACGCGGTCGTTACAACGACCACGTTGTTACATCGCAGTACATTACAACGCAAATCGTTACGTCGACTTGCTGTAGGGGGCGTGCTGGACTTAGGAATAGTATAATTTACTATTCCAACTCCAGTGTGCGCAACAGTAGGGAAGGTGTTGGAATAGTAAATTATACTATTCCTTAGGTTAGCGCGCCCCCTACAGCAAGTCGATGTAACGACTTGCGTTGTAATGTACTGCGATGTAACAACGCGGTCGTTGTAACGACCGCGTTGTAATCGCATGCATTGAAACGCATGCAATGTAATGGTTGTTTCCCTCTGGAACCAAACTCCCCTTTAAAAATCTTGCACAAGGGAGAGACCTCCTCTTGCCTCTTGATTTTTCTGCACTTTTCTGCTGGATCCTTGGACTGCCATGGAGAACTGGTAGGAGGAACTCCCTGACTGTCTCTCAGGACTAAGAACTCTCCCCAAGGGCCAGTGAGGCTGGCCCCCTTAGTCCTCCTGAGGACCAATTGGGGGAAAGACCTGGACTTTTCTTCACCCAGAAACAAAGATCAATAGGAGAACTGGCGCAGGGAACCAGGAGGATCAGCTCTTTTGGAGACTGTACCGCTTTGGAGGTAAGAAGGCTTGCTGCAACTGCCCCTGGTGTCTAAAGCTCAACACCAGGAGTAGAATGAGCCCAAGATCATCCAAATTGGTCCAACGGGCCCAGGTTATACTATTTTAAAGTTTGGTGGCCTTTAAACTTTTTTTCCACAAAGTGAGTGGGGCTCCACTGCAGGTCCAGTAAATTCCCCCGAGGTGGGCCAAGTCCTAGGGGACAGTGCAAGGAAGACATATCTAAAAAAATATATTGTTGGAAGGGGGCGTGCCTGGGGCCCTCCTCCGTTTCCCTTCCTCGCCCAGGAACTCCATCCCCAGGCATGACTCTGCTCTAGGGGGCCGGGACCCCATCCTTGGACCCCCGACCACCAAAGGAACAGTTCCCCGCATGCTGGGCAGAGGAGCAGGGGGTTGCATGGTTAAAACCCATCAATTCAATATCAGATTTATGTATTAAATTAATTAAATTATATATTTTATTTTTTCACATGTTCTCTAGGTTTGTTCATTTAGCTGTATCAAAGAATGATGCCAGAATAACATGATCAGATGACCACTGAGCTGCAAGAAACCTAATACAGAGTATTTATGCATAATAGAGGAGACAGTGAGACTTCCTAAGACTGGAGCTAATGAAAGCTATTAACTGACCTAAACATGAAACACGAGGCAGGACTGGGATGAGGGAAGGACTCAAGGGAACCGTGGGTCATAAAAATGATATGGGAGAAAGCCAAGTTCGAACTTCATGGATGCAGCAGAGCCAATGCACAACCAATCTTTATACTGAAGGTGCCTACTTGTGACCGTGAGACATCTGGTGCAAACCCAAAATACTCCACTAGCCTCCACATCCCTCTGCCTAGCTAAGAACACCCTACTGGCCAACACCGCCATGTCATCTACCTCCCCTGACCCCTCTTATGCCAATGGACATCGATTCGCCAAAATACAGCATTAGTGGAAGTGACATCACACAGCCTTTGACCATAATGACATCACATAAAGTGATATTGTATGACTACTGACCATGAATCATCAAAGTAAGTGATGCTGCATGACTTTAACCCTGGTGACATCACAGTAATTGGCATTGCTGAAGCTCCATAATAGCTGAATGATTAATATAACAGCACAACAAAGACAAATGTCCATTTTAAATGCCACCTATCGGCCACTGTCATAATGGTGGAGTGTAATATCTGCTCTGATTTGAAGCAAGTGATCAAAGTGAATAATCAATCAATCAAAGACATTTGCACAGCGCATGGCTGCCTCAACCGAAGCATCCCGGCGCTCAAAGGCAAGACTGACTAACAGACTCGGCCACGCATATCTACACTTGATCAAAGAGCCAGGTTTTGAAATCCCTTCTGAAACAGTGTTCAGACTCAGCCATACGAAGATGGATAGGCAAGGTGTTCCAAAGCTTGTCCGTCAGTACTGAGAAAGACCTCCCACCTCGGCAAACCTTGGCAAACCTTCGGATATGCAGAAGTCGCAGATGATTAGATCTCAAGGCTCTCACCTGCTTGTACTGACTAATCCTGTTTCTCAGGTATCTTGGCCCTTTGCCCCTAATAACTCTAAATGTCAATGTCAGGGCTTTAAACTCAACCCTCTTAGCCACTGGAAGCCAATGAATCTGCTTCAGATGGGGGGAAATATGATGACGAAAGGTTCAGAGGAATAACCTAGACCTCTTCTAAAAATTGGGTCAAATAGTGCATTTCAAAGGACGACTTTCTCATAAATTTGCTGAAAAGCCATAGGATCTGAAAGGGAACTCATTAAATATCCAAGTCCTTTCATGGATTGCCCAGTCAATGAAACCTGACACTAACTTGGAGTTGACCCCATTTTTAAAAAAAATGTGCTATGGGTGCCCCTATATGTCAAAAATGATCTCCTTGGTGACGGGGCCAGCATTTTGTCATGGGTGCCCCTCCTATATGCCAACGGTGATCCTTTAGGTAAACAATGACTCACAATATGCCAGTGCCAGTATTTTGCCTTTAACACTGTACATTTAACATGGTTGACCCTTATGTCAAAAGTTATCTTTAGTATGTCAGGGACAGAAATTTGTCATATTGCGCCCTGTCTCATAAACCAAAGTTGTCCTCCTTTATGCCAAGAATTTCCTCCAATGTCCTAGTGCCAGCATTTTTCAGCGTGTTCCCCATATGCCTCTAGTATGTCAGATCCAGTATTTTACCACGGGTGCCCATTATACCATTAAGAATTTGCTCCATCATACCAGTGCCAGTACTTTGCCACTGGTGCCTTTATAAACCAAGAATTACCTTCAGTAGCCAGAGTCAATGGCACTCACAGGCATAATACTACATTCTCACTCACAATCACTTATAGTCACTGTAGAAGAGTCATCCTTTTTGCCCTGATCACCCCCATTTTTTTGACCGATACTGGTGCTTAGTGACTCTGAAAGTACCATGTGCTCTGCTAACCAGGCCCCGGCCAGTGCTCTGTCCTTAAAAGGTACATGGTAATTGGTGTGATTATTAATTGGCCAAGACAACCTACCTGTAAGTCCCTAGTACATTAAAGGGCATGTAGGTTTACAGACCCCAGTAGACTTAATTCATTTAAGTGTGCAATACTGTGGTGTCTGGTTTCATTTTAAAGCCATCCCTGCTTTGCCTTTCTAGCAATATGGGGGTTATCTGCTCGCGCTGTACCGGGGCAAAGTCCAGAGTTCAGGCCGACTGTGATGGAGTGTGTGCCGGATACAGGAGCCATGCAAGGCCTGCTGAACAAAAGTGCATTGATCGTGGTCGTAACAGCGAGATGCAGAGTGCAGCCAAGCGATGCATCAGTGTTGATCCTGCAGTCGAGGTGATGTGTCTGATTTCTCCACGCAATGATGGCGATGTGTTAGTGCTCAAGACAAAGCGCCGGTTCAGAGATGCGTTGGTTGCAGGGTTTCTCCACGCAGATGAAGGGATGTGTCGATCGTCTCTCTGCAGTGACGGTGGTTCCGATGCGCTGGTTCCGAGTTCCGAGTGTGATGCGCTGGTTCTGTTCCCACAATAGCAGTGATGCAGCGATTCTGCTCACGCAGCAAAGTATGCTTCGGGTTCCACTGGTGCAAGCACCTGGATCCACTTCCTAGGGACCAAGCACAGGAGCAGGGGGTGAGACTTTGATATACCTGAGTCTCAAGACAGGAGGCAAGCAAGCATGACCTTGGAGATCACTCTGGGTTCAAGTTAGGTAGTCCAGTTCATCCTCAGCAGGGCAGAGGTTAGCAGGCAGTAGGGCAGCACAGAAGAAAAGCAGTTCTTCCATAGCAGCAGTCCAGCGGAGTGGCAGTCCTTGTAGCAGCACAGCAGCCCTTCCTCCTGACAGAGTTCTTCAAAGGTCCAGTAGTGTCTGATTTGGTGGGGTCAGAGACCCAGTACTTATACCCAATTGTGCCTTTGAAGTGGAGGTGATTTCAAAGAGGGGCTTTGAAGTGCACAGAGGTCCTCCCTTCCAGCTCTGACTCCAGACTCACTACAGGGGGGTATGCAGCCCTTTATGTGGGGACAAGTCACTGCCTATTCAGGTGTGTCACCACCTCCCTCCCATCCTGCCCAGGATGATCCATCAGGATGTGGATGGACACTCAGTCAAACCTAACCTTCCTTTGTGTGTGGCTATAGTCCAGCTGTCATCCACCCCAGATGTGTATTGAAGACATGCTGCAGGCACACAGAGCTAAGAGCAGAGAAATGCCATCTTTCTAAACGTGGCATTTCTAAAATAGTGACGATAAATTCAACTTTGCCAGCAAGAAGGATTTATCATTACCATTCCAATTATATGAAATATGACAGAGCTACTCCTTCTCAATCAGGAATTACAGCTTATAATTGCAATAAGGAATTTCCAATGTTAACATTAGTAGTGAAAAACGTATTTGGGTGTTTGTCACTATCAGGACATGCAAAACTTAGTACATGTACTACCATTTAATTACACAGCACCCTGCCCTATGGGCTACCTATAGGTGACATATATAATAAAAGGGTAGTTTAAAGGTTGGCAAGGCTTTTAAATGCCAAGTCGACATGGCAGTAAAACATACAGGCTTTGCCTGGACAGGCCTGAGACATGTTTAAAGTTCTACTGGTGTGAGTGGCACAATCGGTGCTTCAGGCCCGCTAGAAGCATTTAATTTGCAGGCCCTGGGCAATCTACTAGGGACTTATAGATAAATTCAACATGACACTTATTGTGGATAAGTCAATCAAACCATGCTTTACGGGAGAAGCACATGCACTTTTGCACTGGTTAGCAGTGGTAAAGTGCACAGAGTCCTAACGTCAACAAAAGGAAATCAGCTAAAGGGTGCGGCAAACAGGCAAAAAGTTTCGGAAGACCACCATAAGGCTGTCAGGTCTAACACTCACTCACCACCTGTCACTCACTAACACACACATGCCTGCTTACACATATAAACACAAGGAGATAATGGACGGAGTGCTGAAACTTTTCAAACACTCACCCCCAGTCACAGATCTGGGTTGAATCCATCATCATTCCTTATCTCACTTTGCCACCCCAGTTCAGACATAGCTATATGCAAATCAGTCTTGACCCTGTGCCTCATGGGAACAGTCCAGACCGAACTGCCAAGCCATGTCTTCCCTGGACCGGAATCAAGCATCCTGGGACCGGTTTCGGGCTAACAGCCCTCTTCAGCCAAGCTAGCTTGAATCCAGTGGCAAAGTGAGGAAGGGAACCACGTCTGGGCATACCCTGCCAACTTAGGGCAAACAAAGCAAACACAAGGAGATAATGGACGGAGTGCTGAAACTTTTAAAACACTCACCCCCAGTCACAGATCTGGGTTGAATCCATCATCATTCTTTAGCTCATCAGCCAGGCTAGATTGAATCCTGGCAGTTCGGGCTGGACTGTTCCCATTGGGTGCAGGGTCAAGACTGATTTGCATATGGCTGGGTCCAAACTGGAATGGCATGGTGAGCAAAGAAACGATGGATTTAGGCCCAGATCTCTGTACTGGGGTGAATGTATGACATTGTTCTGCATTCTGTCCATCAATTGTTCTTTTTGCATTTGTCAACCCGAGTGGGACGGGTATGCACAGACATGGGTCCCGTGCTCTCCATGCCACTGGAGTCATGCTATTCTGGCTGATGAGGGCTGAAAGCCCGAAACCGGTCCTAGGATGTTTGTTTCAAGTCCAGGGAGGACCTGGCCTGGCAGTTCCGGCTGGACTGTTCCCATTGGGTGCAGGGTAAAGACTGATTTGCATATGGCTGGGTCCAAACTGGAATGGCATGGTGAGCAACAAAACGATGGATTTAGGCCCAGATCTCTGTACTGGGGTGAATGTATGACATTGTTCTGCATTCTGTCCATCAATTGTTCTTTTTGCATTTGTTACCCCGAGTGGGACGGGTATGCCCAGACGTGGGTCCCGTGCTCTCCATGCCACTGGAGTCATGCTATCCTGGCTGATGAGGGCTGAAAGCCCGAAACCGGTCCTAGGATGTTTGTTTCAAGTCCAGGGAGGACCTGGCTTGGCAGTTCGGGCTGGACTGTTCCCATTGGGTGCAGGGTCAAGACTGATTTGCATATGGCTGGGTCCAAACTGGAATGGCATGGTGAGCAACAAAACGATGGATTTAGGCCCAGATCTCTGTACTGGGGTGAATGTATGACATTGTTCTGCATTCTGGCCATCAATTGTTCTTTTTGCATTTGCTTACACATATAGGCACTCCCTCTCACACAAACACACTGTCACCCACTGGCAAGCATACAACATACATTTAAAAACATTTTTTGCTTACCATGCTGTGAGCAAAGGTCCCATTCCAACTCTTGGTGCTCCATTTTGTATCAATCTAATAGTGAATAATAACTAGTACCACTATTAGTGTAATAAAAAAATGGGCAGAAAATAATGAGTTTGGGTGCCTGATACCCATAAGGGCGAGCCACTCGTGCTATTGGCACTGATTTTGCGACATCTCAGGCCAGAGGTCACAAATGCAGAGCCAGGGGTCACAAGGGGCAGGCCAGAGGTCACAGTTGTGACCCCTCGCTACCCCTAAATGGCGGCTGAGATTGTGCCTCCTTACCTGCCACCATTCTATTAAGTGCAAATGTATGTTGCCATGACAGGGCATGTGTGCTCTCTCAGACGTGATGCATGAGACCTGTGTGAATTGGATGCCTGAATCCTGACATGTTGCCATTCATAAGGAGTATCTAACTCGGTAAAACTACGAGTTTGTGCATTCACTTTTGACAACACAGCTTGGAAAAATGGAGGTGCAATCAACACTTACGATCTGTGCTATTTCCATCTCCTTCACTTACTACTAGAGCTATCTATAGAGAGCCTGAATACGAGTGTGGCAGAAAGGAGAGATGTATATAGCATACTCAGAGCTTCGTTATGGAAATCTTCAGTGCTTAATTTGTGCTGGTGTTTTCCGGTACTCAGCACCGGCTCTTATTTTTAAACACTACCACCCACCTATTTATGGGCATAAACCACATGGTGGCGCTCACAGTCAGTTTGTTTTAGCACTGAAGCATACAAAAAATGAATGGATGGAATGCAGGAATTAATCTCAACCACTCATAATTAGTCGGGCCTCATCTCAGTCCATCGCTATTTTCCACACCATTCCACCTCAGTTTGGACCCAGTCATAGGCAAATCAGTCTTGACCCTGTTCCAAAAGGAACAGTCGAACCCGATTTGCCAGGACATACCCTGAAGCGGAATACAAGCAACCCAATACCGATTTTTTTCAGCACATCACGAGCGTTTAGTATTAAAAAATAATAGAACACACACTTCCAGGTCATTCCTACAGCTTAGGGAGAGCAGCAATAGTCATATTGTAACATTTGTTTAAGTGTGATGATTAGTAGGGAAGACTCATACTGCCATTAGACAGCAGTGGCAGCAGCTACGGGTGGTTCCCGCTGCAGTGGGAAAGCTTGGGCCCTGGCACTTATAAATTTACAAGTAAAGCACTGTGAAATGATGCATAAAATGGCGATTCTGAGTGGCGGAGACTCCCGCGATAAAAGAGTGGAGGAGGGGCATGGACCTCTACATGACCCCGGAGCGTACGACCTACATTAGCAGGGGATGCACACGTACATTTCACAAAATATGGGGCCATGGAGACGTTATTACGGATTAGACCTGTTGGATGACACACCCCCTACCCACACCTTTCAACACCAAACATATTGATGCCTTGTTTCAGGGTACCTATCGTCAGACTTGTTAAACATCAAAGCTTTATGAACATTCAGAGGGGTCCTAATGTTGGGGTTACTACAATGTGGAGATAACCGTGATCATTCAATGATTTTCATTGGTGTTAATAATATATGGTCCTTCTGGAATGTACCTCATGCGAAACAAGTTATCGTTTTGGTTGTTGTCATGTTCTTTCTGCTGTATGCAAGTTGCAGAATAAGAAAATTGAATAATAAAAATGTGTTTTTTTTTTAAATATGGCGATTCTGGACTCATCACACCAAAATCCGCCATGTTTTGCCTTTTTAACAGGTCCTTTCTTTTAATACATTTTGCAGGTTATACCGGGTGTAATATGCCAGGGAAAAACAGCGGTAGTGCACAGCTTGGAACTTCCATCATTGCACAAACTCCTGTTTGCACACGGACATAAGCCCTAATTATAATCAGGGCCGTAGAGTATACACTGCACAGTTTTATTGAAGACTGGTGCCTGACCCACATCTGCTCCTGTACATGGGTGCCAAATTACTATGGATATATGCTAGCATAGAGTTTATCCAGGCACCTTTCAAATAGCATGATTTCTCAGAATGGCTTAACATGGCTTACTGTCATGCACTCTGCTCAGAATGTGTGGGTCTGATCTTTAAGTTCCAGCCCAAATGGCTTTAATTTACGTTCATATAAAATAAGTTCCATTTGTTCCATAGCCTTTTCATCAACCCTTGCTGCTTTGCAGGAATCCCAACTTGAAGAGATAATTGGATCCACATGGCTAATGCTTATGTTAATCTCGGAGCTCCCTTTGCAAAGTTTGCCCTTCCTCTTTTAACTAAACTGACTCCTTAACTGCTTCCTAGAAAGGAGCACGGCTTTTCATAGAACGTACAACCTCTTTAATCATTGCAACGGTTTAAATGGGATTACTCAGGAACGACTCATTAGAAAATATTTTCATGATATCTTAAATTTGGGCACAGATGACTTTGTTGTGACTTTCATGGAAAATATTTTGTAAACCACAAAATTGCAAAAAAATATGCAATTTACAGGAAAATGGAGAGCTGTCAAAGACCACAGGCTGCACATTCGAATTATCGCATTTTATATGTGCATTATTTTAAAGCAACGACAGTTTTGTTCTTTCCACCATCTCACAAGTGCACAAATGACATTTTGACCAAATGAGCAGTACAAAAAACGATTAGTTATCGATCAACTTCAGGAGTGGGAGGTCCCTTTGATATATATTTGTTCCTGCATGTACCAGTTAAGGTTCTTACAGGATATTGTATTTTGCATTGCACTAGACTACGCCCTGTCTCATTTTTATTTATTTTTGTATGCCCATTGCGGTTAATTTCATACAACACAAGAAAACATAAGCATGGCCCCATATTACAGGTGGCCTGAAAAATACACTGGATTTTCCCCACCTTTGTAGTTACCGATTCCGGGGGTTGGCAAAAATCGAGCCATTACAAGTTGGACTCTGGCAGTCCCCTTAGAAATGAAGATTTACTGAGGAATTGGGTAATTCTGGGTCCGATTCTCCTGGAAATTCTTCATTTTGTCCCAGATTTTCACACAGAGATTTTGGCACTGATTGTGCCAATTCAGCAGTCCAAAAGGCGAAATGCGAAAATAAATAGATTTGCGAAAACACCGCAAACCTCATAATTTCAATGGAGATATTTACGGTTGATACCGTCCCATCAAAATGTGGAGACCATGCATAATAAGGTCCTAATGGCCTACTTCCTAGTAAAGAGGTGGGAGCAGTGCCGATCATCTATCAGCTGTGCACAAACAAACGCACTTAGGCAAGTGCATGCCCTATACTTTTCCCCTTGTTATTTCGACCAAGTATTACTTCAACTCCATTACAAAGACAACTACCATTACTATTAACTACCATAACAGAGGCAAATCATTACATTGGCAGCTGCATCTGGATTTTGACTTGCAAGGTAAGTAAAGAATGTGTTCAAAAGTTTATTAAAAAGTGATGATAAATAAAAAATGTAATTTCCAACTCGAAGAGAATGCCAATAAAGACTCTATGGCACCGAAAGAGATCCTTCTTTATATGGGGCTGTCCCAGTTGGTTACGGCACCTACCCATGAGGCAGGACATACCCTAGATTGCATATTTACGAATGAACCTCGGGTGATATTCCAGTCCGTGTCCCCTCGCAGTTGTTCATACCAAGGACCTGTGTCATTTTCATTGACACGCCCCCAATCGCATATGAATCGTTTCTCCCCTAATGCCAAGATTGGTTGGAGAAACTGGAAGGGGGTATCTGCAGAAGCCTTGGCTAACGCTTTAGATAATTTGCTCTTGGAGATTCACAATAATGTAGATAAGTGAGCAGAGGCCTTTGAGGCCTGGCTGGGAATGGCCGCTGATATGGTAGCCCCCATTCGGGAACTTAAACTGATGAGGAATTCTCCCACTGGCCCTTGGTTTAACGAGAGGCTGAGAGCTCTTATACAGGCCTGTTGCCGTCAGGAGCGAGTATGGAGGAAGACCTACGCGGAGCAAGACAAAGTCGCTCATAGGAGTAAGATTAGGGAATATAAAATAGCTCTTAAAAAGCAAAAATCATTATACTGCACCAACAAAAATTAATTCAACCACATCCTCTAAAGAGCTTTTTCGGGTGGTGCAACAGCTCTCTTCCCCTCCGTTGGTCGAAAAGGTTGTAGGGTTGCAAGACTTCTGTAATCAGTTGCCTACTCTTTTGCAGCTTAAAAGTACCAACATTTATGATGAGCTTGAACTATCAATAAGAGCAAACAACAGGTTGCGATCTCTTAGTAGTGAACTTCAGAGGGAACCTTGTAACACCCCACTTTCTATCGACCAAGAGCCTAATTGCTCACTGTTTTTCCGCCATTTACTCCAGAAATAGTGGAACAGCATCTTGCTAACCCTAAATCAGGTTCTCCTTTGGAAGCATACTGCACATGGTGGCTGGTACTGTGGCATACCCTCTTGCATCCTTAATGAATAAAGCGATCTCCTCTGGCTGCTATCCACGGCTATGGAAGGAGGCAGTGGTCCGGCCTCTTTCGAAATAAAAACAACCTTGATATTAAACATTGCAAAAACTATCGTCCGATCTTGCTCATTCCATTGCCTGCTAATATCCTGGAGAGACACTTAAATGGGCATCTGATGAAGTTCATGGAAGATCAGGGATGGTTGGACAGATCACAGTTCGGTTTCCAGGAACATCACGGAACTGAATCTGTATTAGTGCCGGCCACAGACTATTAGCTGGCTAGTGGATGAAGGGCAAAGTGTGGCCTTGATCCTTTTGGATCTATCGGTGGCCTTTGATACCATTTCCCCTTCTCTAGTAATTGAACGCCTACAAGAGATGGGCATTACAGATAGGGCCATGGCACTGTTGTCCTCCTTCCTTAAAGATCTCTCTCAAAGGGTCATGCTGAGTCAATACCATTCTGATGTCTTCCCCCTGCCTTGTGGAGTACTGCAGGGCTCGACCTTGAGCCCTATGTTGTTTAATTTGTATTTTTATCCACGCACCACCATTATCTGTTCCTATTGGCACAATGCAGTATCATATGTTGATGACACCCAAATCATTGTGTTGAGTCCTAAGAACTCTGCAGCCACAGCAGGTAATTTATCACATTGTATGTCTGTGGTAGGTAGCAAAATGGATGGGAAGACATTTCCTTAAACTCAATGGAAAGAAAACCGAGGTGCTGCTTTTTGGACTGCATACCTTGATCTAGAATGATGTCTGGTGGCCAGACTCCCTCGGCACTTTGCCTGTCCCAGCTGATAAGGCTAAATCTCTTGGAGTGATTCTCGATACCGAGCTTTCTCTTAATGGGCAGGCCAAACCCACAGTTGCAACATGATTCTGGCTTATTAGAAGGTTTAAAAAAACGTTCTCTTCATTCCCATCTCAGCGCGGAAGCATGTTGCACTGGCGTTGGTCCAGGACTGACTATTGCAACGCTCTCTGGCTAGATTCTAACATCAGTACCCAAGAAAAACTGCAGGTAGCACAGAACGCTCTTGCTAGGGCTATTCTTGATGTTCCTAAGCACCAATCTGCTTCTGCGGGGCTGAGCTAGCTTCACTGGCTCACTATCAGAAAGCGTATCAAATTTAAGGCTATCTGTGTGGTACATAAGGGTCTTTATCAAGTAAGCCCAGCTGAGATAAGGGAGATGTTCTATTAGTACATTCCAGATAGAGATCTGTGATCAGCCCATCGCAACCGGGTCACTTTGCCCAGAGTCCTCAAGATGAGATGGGGGGCAGAGCTGTTGCTGCTGCCAGACTCTGGAACTCTCTCGTCAAGTCATTGACTCCAATCAAAGGGCACTTGCCTTTCAGAAAGGCATTAAAGACCTGGCTTTACACAGCATAGGCTGTTCTTTTCTTGGCCTCATGACTGTTGATTTACTGCTGGATTGTGCGGGCCGCTGTGACTATAGCTCCTTGACACCTATGGGCATTTGTTTAGCGGATGCTCCTCCGTAAGGCGGAGGAGCGCCACCCCACTGCTCTTTGAGCAGTGCAAAAAGGAAAAATAAAATGATAATAACAATGTTATTATCATTTTATTTTTCTATGCTGAGGCAGTTCTACGGGGCGGGGCGAGGCAGGGCTGGGCTGTCGTCACAGCCAGCATGGGGCGAAGTGGTTGGTGCACTTAAGTGCGCATGACAGTTTGGCCGGCCGTCTTGGGCCAGCCAAACAGACATGCGCACTTACCATGTTCTCCACCTGGCTGCATTTTACAGCCTGGGTGGAGAACGTGCACAGGCTCGCACTTTCTGTCTGAGCGCCGAACCAGGCCGCTCAGACCAATCACGACACTGCTGTCATGCTGTGACACCAGCGCCATGATTGGCTTAGGGGAGTCTGGGAGCCTGTGTGCGTCCGTGCTTCAAGAGAAGAACACAGAAGAGGACAGAGGAGAGGAAGCGGCTGGCAGCCAGGTAAGTGAAATTTTATATTTTTTTTACCCCCGCACCTCAGCCCCACTTGTACAATTCTGTGGCACCTGCCACTGCATTTGTTGCGCTTTATAAACTAAAATCAAATCAAATCAAAATGACCATAAAATCAACTTGTAATGTGATTTACTTTAAATTAATACATTCATATAAAAAGGGGCTGGATTAGCCTAAGCATTCCCTTTTTAATGAAATGGATGTTAATTCAATTGTAATTTTTACTATATTGGCTAAAAAACTTTAAAAGTAATTCCATTTAGTTGAATGTAATACGTTTGGGTTGAGTGTTAAGAGCTGGGGTTAGGGTGTCCTTTATGTGTAACTTTATGGTAAAGTTAAGGTTGAATTACACATTGAAGTGATAGGGTAGAAATAATGATCATTTTAATGTTACAGACAGAGAGTGCAAGTAGTAGTATGTAGTACTAAAAGTATCTCAGTGTGGGAATGGTGGTCAAAGTAATGGCAAATATCCCTTCTACGAGCAACGTCTACCAATCTAACAATTCTACCAATCTAAATTCTGCCTGCCCCAAATAAAAAGGTGCCTTCTTGATGGCTTTACCATGCTTCACATTAATGTAGCTATCCTAAATGATTTTACAGACAACTCATAAGCAATCCACATATGTGACCGCCATCATAGTATGACCCCCTGGTGTGTCCTGGGGACAGTATTATTTCTCCTTCAAACCTGCCATAGATTAAGCTGTAATCTAGCTACACTCCATGCTTATGACGATGACTCTTGGTGCAAAATTGAACTGCCCTATTAATACTGCCTCCTTTGAAGGGTATCATTATTTGTCTTGACACAGTTTGTCCAGGACATTTATCTGGGATCCTGATTTACGCCACATCTAAATCCAACTGTGGCAAGGTCTGTGTTATTTCCCGCTGCTTAGGCAACACCATTGATACCTACCAATAATTGTGAGATACACCATAAGTGTAAACATTTTAGAGAACCTGACAGCAGCAGAAAGATGCCATTCATGTAATGAATGGAGTACAGGAATCCCACGTTTTAATGGCTTACCAATTGAAAAAACGAGCTAAATATCACAGCGTATATGCATGATAGAGAGCAGACACAGGCAGACAGAAACCCAATTCACTAATGTCATGAAGGGGTAGAGGCAAGAACCTGTATAAGAATTAATTGTCAGCACTGCCAATTAGAGTTTCAGAGTGCTTCCAATTCGAAGCTTCTTATAGTCTCAATTGCCTGGTCTAATCAAGCATATTTCTCTGTACCTAAAGATGTGTTGCCACTATTTTTCACACAAAACATTTTGGATAAGAAAGATTGTGACGTAGGAACTGAATTGGAGTAGGCCAAAAGAGTAATCCATTGCAACAGTGATAGAGTGACCTCTCTGCCAGACTGAAGGTCTGCTAGCAGATGTACAGACAGACGGAGCTTAAGTATGTCAGCGACAGAGAATACTCCGTCTCTGTAGCTGATATACTCCTCTAATGTCCCAACAGAGTAAGGGCTGTCAGAGGTTTGGCCATTCAGCCACCTGCCTGATTTAGAATCAAATGGCAAGTTTTTACTTTCCCTTACTGGGGGTAAGGGGAAGGGAAGGCCCCCTGTTGAAAAATGTCCCTCTCTGAAGTGTCACCCCAAACATTTTCCCTACCTCCTCCTCTTTTTGCTGTATTCTTTTTGTTGGCCTTAGGACTCTGAGCACTTTACCACTGCTACCCAGTGCTAAAGTGCATGTGCCTCTCCCCTAAACATGATGACATTGGTGTATATCTGATTCGATTATTTGTAGCATTGGCAAGTCCCTTGAAAGGAGGTATACCATACACCCAGGGCCTGTACTTCAAAAGCTACTAGTGGGCTGCAGCACTGATTGTGTCACCCACAGAAGTAGCCTTTACAACCTGTCTCAGGACTGCCATTGCAGTGCCCATTTGTGCAGTTTACTGCCACTTCAACTTGGCATCTAAAACTATTTGCCAAGCTTCAAGCTCCCCTCTTATTACATATAAGTCACCCCTAAGGTAGGCCGAAAGTAACCCTAAGGGTAGGGTGCTATGTAAGTAAAAGGTAGGACATGCACTTTTATGCTTTGCATGTCCTGGTAGTGACAAACAGCCTATATCATTTTACATGATTGTGAGGCCTACCCGTCTCATAGGCCAGGATTGGGAATTCCCTAATACATTTTTAAGTTGTAATTCCTGATCAGAAAGGAGTAGGTTTTTCATGTTTGATATGTTTGGAATGGTAAATTTAAATCCTCCTTATTGGTGAAGTAGGTTTTAACATTTCTGTTTTAGAAATGCCACTATTAGAAACTGGACTTTTCTCAGCACTTACTGCTCTGTGTGCCTGATAGCCTGTCTCCAATATACGTCTGGGGTGGGTGACAACTACACTTTGTGCATTCCCTCTAGACATCACAGGACGGAAAGGTGTGTCTGAGTACCCATCTACATACATCTGTATTCTGATGGTCTTGCCTGGGAAGGATGGAAGGGAGAGGCTAACACTTCACTTGAATAGGCAGGCCCTGTCCCGACACAAAACACTGATTACCCACACAGATGGCCTGGCAGATAGGACTGGGTTGAAAGGGATCATTGTGCACTCTCAGAGAGGTGCTTTGAAGTCACCCCCCAACATCAAAGGCACTTTGGGGTATAAGTACAGGGTCTCTGACCCCCTAAGATCAGACACTTCTTTATCTTTAACTGAACCTCTGTCAGAAGGACTGCTGTGCTGCTTAAAGAACTCATCTTTGGACTGCAGACTTGGAAGGCCTGCTTTTCTCTTGTATTGCCCTGCTGCCTGCTGCTCTCTGACTCTGCTTAAGGAGAGCTGGACTCTACCTTCACTCCAAGGGATTTCCAAGGGCTTGTTGGATTGCCTCCTGTTGCTTGAGACTCAGGGATATCAATCTCTACCCCTGCTCCTGTGCCTGGCTCACTGGAAGTGGCCCAGATACTTGCAGCATGGATTTTGATGCATCACCTGTCTGTGTGTAACAGAACCGGAGCATCGACCCGGTTGCGGGAGTAAAATTGGTGCATCGCATCGGAACCATCACTTTGCCTCCAGAAATCGATGCATTGGACAGCACATCACCGCCGCTGCAGCTTGTTGACATTGAGGCATCCCCTCAACTGCATGGCAGTAACCGGGACATCACTCAATGCCTCTCGACTCCGGCACCCATCTTCGGAACTGACACATCACCTTCACTGCGTGGAGAAGATCAACGTTTCTCATTGCTTGCAACCAGGAAAGGTGCTTTGTTCACCAGGGCCTGCGTGGGTCCTGTAGCTGGCCAGCGCTTTCATAAAGGTCGGCCCGAACTTTGTCTTTGCCCTGGCCCAGCACAACCTAAAGTAACTTTTTTAGTGCTACTTGCTTCTAAGCGCTTTACTGCAGTTATTCTTTTAAAATTCAATATCTCAACTTCAATACATTGGATTTTTGTTGTTTTGGTCTTGTTTTGTTTATAATTTAATCTATTTTTATAAACCTGAGTAGAGTCTTTTTGTGGTGTATTCATTGTGTTACTGTGTGTGTGTGTGTTGCACAAATACTTTACACATTGCCTCTTTAGATAAGCCTGACTGCTCTATGCTAAGCTACCAGAGGGTGAGCACAGATTAACTTTTAGTGTGTACTTAGCTTACACTGACTAGAGTGGTGGTTTCTACCTGGCCTGGGTGCATACCTCAGCCAACCAGGAATCCCATTATTTTTAACACCCTCAGACTATGGGAAAGAAAACTCCCATGTTTTTGAGTCATTAATTTTGTGTTTTTTCAAAAACGTTGGGATTTTTTTAAAATACAAGAACATGTTAAAAGTTTGACAGACTGTACCATCTGTCAAACCTTTAATACATTAAAAGGAACAGCAGTTCCTGCCAATGTTTAGAGTTATCCACAGAGCTGGGGGACAACCCTAAATTAGGCAGGAGGGGGACCCTCAGTATTGCAGGAGTAAAGTACTCCATCATACCGATGGGCTAACCTCTGCCCACCAAACTATAAATCAGGCCCTTAGCTTGAACTGGTGCACCTTCTTCTTAGAAAATAAACCCAATGAAAACCATTTAAAATCTGAGGAGCACAAGTTGAGAATATTTTCACTCCAATAATAATTAAATTGCAAATGTTCCTCTCAGCAACTTAATGCATGAATGTATGATTCCTGAGCAAGTTACCCCACTGTTCTGAATACAGGATTCTGAATCCATATGGATAAGATTAAGCAAATATTGAGCATCCTTCTTTCATGGGAAAGCTTTCAAATTGAACTAATATAGTTTGCTAAAGATGCAAATGAGCTTCATGATAGAATGTGCCAGAACCATCTTGATGTGAAAAAGTTATTAAAACATTGATCCTAGTGGTGCTTCTCATTCTGTTTTATAAAAGATCTGATATTTGATCAAAAATTCTATCCAAAATCACATCATTTGTCAGCTTTGTTTTTTTTCACATCAACCAATTTTTTTTAGACGTTAAACCTTTTTTAAATAAATCAATCAATTAGAATATCAACAAGGGGTTAGAAAACAAAAAGATCAATAGTGTACACCCCAAAAGCAATAATCAGCTGTTGTACAAATAAGAGCACAAACATAACACAAAGTATGTTTCCCTTTACCAACTTTACCCTTTCTCTTTCCTCCTCTGCACTTGTAAAAATTTCCTTCAACTTCAAATTGTTTGAAGATTTTCACCCTAATTTGCGAGCCTGGGTCAACTGGTCTAAGATAAGTCTCAAACAATCTATCAAAATCTAACTGAGTAGTACAATGTCTTGGAAATCTCCTAAGTAATACAAACATTGATAGCTATACAATAAACAAACGCCTAGTCACCCACCTCAATAACAACCACCTCTTCAACGCCACTCAATCTGGATTCACACCCTACCACAGTACAGAGACTATCGCCATCACGAGTGAATCTGGTTTACTCTGGACAGAGGTGACACCACAGCCCTTATCCTACTGGACCTTTTCAGAGCCTTCAAAAGCATCTCCTAGTCCACCCTTATTCAAAGACTACATAACGCCACATCCAAGGACGCACAGTTACCTGGATTTGCTCCTTCCTGACATGCCGCACTTAGTCACTCAGCTTTGCTCCCGTCACCTTGGGTGCAATCAACCTCATCTGTGGAGCTCCACGAGGAAACCTACTCAGCCCCACTCTGTTCAACGCCTACATGTCCCCACCCACCAGCATCATCCTCACTCACAGAATAAACATCATATCCTATGCTGATGACTCCCTCTCCAACAAGACACCAAACACTCAAACCAAAATCTCTGCCTGCATGACCGTAGTGACCAGATGGTTGAAAACCAGCTTCTTCAAGCTCAACACAGAAAAGATGGAAGTAGTAATATTTGGCAAAGACATCTTGCTCTGGAACTCCACATGGTGGCCTGCCAAACTCGGACCCACACCTCTCCTCGAAACCCATGCAAAGAAAGTCAGATTAGTAGTAAACAAGTACACGACAAGGGACAAATAGGCTTCCCTGGGGCTAAGTGCTAACCACTTCCACCAGGAGGTGGCTACTGGACCCCAGAGGAGCATTTAAGGTGCTGCATGACACAAATTTAGACTGGAACAGGGGCAGGACACCTCTCCCAGGCTCCGCTGGGGATCTGTGCTGACCACTCCCACCGGGAGGCAGCTACTGGAACCCTGAGGCACATTTTTTAAGGCGCGGCAAGCCCCCACAGTGCGGGACACAAAATTGGACCAGTCTAGGGGCAGGACTGCATCTCTCAGGCTTCCCTGGGGCTCTGTGCTTACCACTTCCACCGGGAGGCGGCTACTGGACCACTGAGGTGCATTTAAGGTGTCGCAAGCCCCCGCAGCACGAGACACAAAATTGGGCCAGGCCAAGAGTAGGATTACATCTCACAGGCTTCCCTTGGACTCTGTGGTGACCACTCTGGGAGTTGTCTACTGGACCCACGAGGCGGATTTAAGACACTTCAAGCACCTGCAGCACAAGTCATGAAATTGGACAAGCCAGGGACAGGACTACATCTTCCAGACTACCCTTGAGCTCTGTGCTGACCACTTCCGCTGGGAGTTGGCTAAGGACCCCTAAGTTGCATTTAAGGTGCCGCAAGCCGCAGTGTGGGATGCAAACTTGGACCAGGCCAGGGGCACATGCCCCATAAGCCCCCACAGCGCAGGACACACATGGGGCGTGCCCGGGAGGGAGCCCAGGTGAAGACTGGGCCAAGAGCGGGCCTGCCTGCCTCTGTCTGAGCCCCGAGGAGACTAGGTTGCCCCCCCTTCGCCTTGTTACCGCGAACCGTGCTGGCAGGGTCAGTGACCTTTTGGCTTTTACCATCCTATTGAGCTTTTGTCTACTGTGACTTGGAAGAATAGCTTTAGTCTTTGATTTTATTGGACTTGGAGGTCGGGCCTAGGTTCTTCATCCCTTGGGGTTCTTTGAGAGGTACAGCTATGGTAAAGCGCACAGCTGACTCTGCATTCGAGAGCTCGATGGACAGGACTGTTCCTAGGAATCCATCGTTCATTATGTGATATTTGCCATCAGCAGTTGGGGCCCTTTCTGAGGAGATTGTTACTGTGGAGGAGGAACTTGGCCTGGGTAGTGCTACTGGGCTCCCCCTTATGAGCAGCCAGGGGAGTGCCAGTATAAGGGGCCTTCTGAACAAACATGCAGGGTTGACCATTCAGACCGTGGCAGATTTCCACCCTGAGATAATGGTATCTTCTGCAGAACTAGAGACTTCGGCTCGTAAATGTAAAAATAAGAATGTACCTAGGACCAGCAGGGACCGGGACATTGAACCAACAACTACCAAAAAGCTGTTCCATGATTTGGGCACAGATATGGAGGGTTTTGATCCTGTATTGTAAAGCCTTGACTATGTTGTGACGGATAATATGATGCACATGGACCATCTCCTGTCTCTTATCTCAGACAAACTGGAATGTCATGTCAAATCAATGTTTGTTAAAGTTATGATGAGGCTTTCTGTTATAGAGCAAGCTCTCACGGGTAGGGATAAGCAGGTTGCTATTAGTCCTCTTACTCCTCCTCCTGTGGATTTGGTTATGTTATGTTATATTGATTTGTATAGCGCACTAATCACTCGAGAGGGTATCCAGGTGCTTGGGCAGGTGTGTAGTTTTGTGGTCCCCAAAGTGCTTATACGAGGAGCCAGGTCTTCAAATTGGTACAGAACTCAAGAAGTGAAGGGGAAGCTCTGATGTGTTTAGGGAGGTTGTTCCATGTCTTGGGTGCAATTTAGGAGAATGAGTAATCTCCAGTTTTGCTTTTGTGGATGCAGGGAATATGTGCGAGTAAGAGTGAGGCAGAGCGTAGGTGTTTGGTGGGTTGGAGAAAGTGAATGTGGCTGTTCAGGTATTCTGGTCCTGTTTTGTGTAGGGCTTTGTATATGTGCATGAGAAGTTTGAATTGGCTGTGCTTGTGAATGGGGAGCCAGTGAAGCTTCCTGAGGTGCGGTGTGAGGTGGGAGCAGCATGGGAGGTTCTGTATAAGTTGTTTAGCGGTGTTCTGGATGGTCTGGAGTCTGTTTGGGAGTTGCTTGGAGATTTCAGCATAGAGAGTGTTGCCATAGTTCGGCCTGCTGGTGATGAGTGCTTGTGTGACGGTCCATCCAATGTTCTGAGGTAACCTTTGAATGTTTTTCGCAGCATACATAAGATGTGAAAGTAGGAGATGCACACTGCATTGACTTGAGCCCTCATGTTGAGCTTGTTGGCTAGGATGAGCTCTAGATTTCCTGTGTGGTTGTGGGTGTTGCTCCTTGCTCTAATGGACACTAGCTGGAGTCCTATGGGAGGTCTTATTGCCAAAGACCAGTACTTCATTCTTGTCGGAGTTGAGCTACAGGCAGATGGTTTGCATCCAGTCTACTACCATGGTCATGCAGTTGGTGAAGTTGATTCTGATGGTGGTTTTTTGGCCATTATGGAGAGGATGAGTTGGGTGCCATCAGCGTAGGAGATGACGGAGATGTCTAGTGATTGGATGATGTTGGCGAGTGGTGTCATGTATATGTTGAAAAGGGCGGGCTGAGGGACGATACCTATGTGACTCGGCATATCATTTCTTGGTCTCTGATGTGAAGGGTGACCGACTAACCATTTTGGTTCTTCCCGTGAGGAAGGAACAGATCCATTTGAGAGCGGACGCTTGTATGTCAATCTCATGGAGTCTTCTGATGAGGGTGTTATGGGAGACAGTGTCGAAGTCTGCAGAGAGGTCCAGCAGGATGAGGGCCGAAGTTTCTCCTCGGTCCAGGATGATTCTAATGTCATTGGTGGCAGCGATGAGTGCTAATTCAGTGCTGCAGTTCTTTCAGAATCCTGATTGAGTGTTGTCTTGAAGATGCTGAAGTTCGAGGTGGGTTGTGATTTTCTAGTTAATGGCCTTCTCAATCACTTTGGCTGGATAGGGAAGCAGGGAGATTGGTCAGACGTTTCTCAGTTGATTCTGGTCAGCTGTGGGCTTCTTAAGGGGAGCGTTGATTTCTGCAAGTTTCCATTCACCCGGGAAAGTGGCAGACGTGATGGAGGTGTTGATGATGTTGGTCAAGGTGGGGCTGATTGGTGATGTTCCCAGGTTGTAGATGTGATGGGGGCATGGGTCCATTGGTGTCCCTGAGTGGATGGTCCACAGTATTGCTGCTGTGTCATTTCTGTTCAGGGTTCTTCATTCAGTTAGGTGGTCTTATTTAGTTGGTGCTGGGCGGGTTAGCAACAAGTTCTCTGGGGTTGGGTTAGTGTGTGAAGTTGCTGTAGATGTTTGCCTTTTTGCTGTGGAAGAAGATGGATAGGTTGTCGCAGAGTTGTTGAGAGGCACCAATGTTGGTGACAATCTTAACGATCAAGAAGATCTCCTTGCAGCTGTTGGAGCTTCCTTTGATGCCGTCCACTAGTGCATTTTTCTTTGTGTCTCTTATTTGTGGTAATAGGTAGTTCTGTTGGTGGTGTCGTGGCTGGCTCTCCATTTCCTTTTTAGCTGTTTACAGTGTGGTTTGGTGTCTTGGAGGTCTTCTGTGTGCCAGTTGGCCTGCTTGTATGATCTACTATGCTTGTTGGTTTGTTGGGTGCGAGGGAGTCTGTGCAGTTCTTGATCCAATTGTTGAAGTTGTTGATGTCTTTGTCAGGGTTGTCTGTGGGGCTAGGTTGATCCGAGCTGAGGGCGCTGAGCCAATCTGCTTCTGTGACTTGGAATGCTAAACCTAGTAGGGGTGTTGGCTTGAGGTGTGTTGATTTGGAAGTGGATGATGGAGTGCTCGGTCAATGTGAGCAGTGTGGTGGAGTTGTATTTGATGCTGTCACTTGTGGTGAAGATGGGGTCCAGTGTGTGTCCTGTGGTGTGTGTTGGTTCTGGGGCAAGCTGGGTGAGTCCTATGTTGTTCAAGCTTTCAAGGAGTGCGTTGGAGCAGGTGTTGCTTCAGTCTTCCAGGTAAAAGTTGAGGTCACTGAGGAGAATGTAGGCTCTGGAGTCGATGATGAGCGGAGGTACAAAGTTTGTGATGAGGTTGGTAAAGGTGGCTCAGGGTCTGGTTGATCAGTAGGCGAGGGTCCATTCACAGTGAACTTTCCTGACATTTGCAGCTTGAAGTGCAGATGTTCCATGATTGGGGTGGCATTCACTGTGGATGTTTTGCATTTGATAGATTCCTTGTAGATGATAGCGAGTCCTCCTCCTGGCATGTGAAGGCGGTCCTGTCAAAGCTATTGTCGCCCTCTGGGATTGCCGTGGCGATGTCAGGAGCCGATAGGGCATTGAGCCAGGTCTCTGTGATAAAGAAGATGTCGGGTGCATTGCTGCTCAGCAGGTCCCATATTTTGGTTGTGTGTTTGCTGACTGATCATGTGTTGAGAAGCATGGATACAAGTGAGTGTTCGTGTGCAAGTTTTCTGTAGCGTGTAGGTGCTGTTGGTGCTTGTGTACCGTGTGAGTTGGAAGGGTGTGTTGAGGACGTTGTTAGTATTTGCGTGGGGGGTGTGGGTGTGTGGCTGCTTGAGAACCGGCAGTGGATGCAGGTGAAATCTCCTACCATTGTGTGAGGAGCGTCACAGCAGCAGTTGGGGGAATGCCTCCAGAGTCTAGTGACCTAAGGTGTGCTGCAGAGTATCGCTGGAAGGTGATCCGACCTGGGGTCCTGGTACTGGGCATGGCCCAGGCACAGATGGGCGCAAATAGGCTTGCCTTTGGCGTGCCCTTGGCACATCCGCTGTGTGTCCGTGTTGCAGCTGCCATTAAATAGGTCCTGGGAGGGGGAGACAGTTTTGGCGGGAAAACCAGTAATGTGACTTCCTGTGTAGGTGGATGATAGGAGTACCAGTGATGTCACTTCTTGTGCTGATTGGTGATGGAAAATGAATTCCTCTTGCCTGGTTTCTTCTTTTTAAGACAGTTTTTGCAGGAAAGCAAGCAATGTCATTTCCTGTCCAGATAGATGATGGGAAATTCAGTGGTCACTTCCTGTGTAGGTGGATGATGGGTCTTAGAAATGGGGGTCTCTAGTTGGCAGAGGTAGGTACTTTTTTCCAAATAGGTACCCTTGCTTCTAGTCAGGGAAAGGGGGATACACACTTTAGATAACCCCTGCTCACCCCCTTGATAGCTTGGCACGAGCAGACAGGCTTATCCCAAAGGCAATGTGTAAATTATTTGTACTCAAAACACACAGTAATACAGTGATAACACCACAAATGGACACCACACCAGTTTGGAAAAATAAAGTATCTTCATCTAAACTTAACAAGACCAAAACGACAAAAATCCAACATACAAGTATTAAGAAAAATCACTTTCAAAAGGTTTTAGCAACTGAGTCCATAGAAAACTATGGATGCGTGATTTCTTGCAAAGTACCTGTCGTTGCGACAAAACTCACCAAGCCAAACAGCCGCAGCGATGGGAAGTGCCAAAAAACAAAGAGATGGGTCGATTCCTGAGACCTTTGTGGATGCAATGCAACAGCTCCGCTGAGCACAGGGGCGCGGTAAGTCGGGTCCGGTCTGTAGGGGGAAGCGTTGCGTCGATTCTGAGATGACTCAGATCCGCGGGTGATGCGTCGGGGAAAACTTGCTGCACAGGGACGATGCGTGGAAATACGGGATGCGTCAGTGAACGATGTGGCGGCGTCGAGCGCTGCTTCGTCATTTTCTTCAGCCACGATCCCTCGATGCGTCGATTCTTGCAGCGGCAACAGGTGCTGCATCGGTTTTAGCAGCGGCGCAGTGATGTGTGGAGATTCTTCTCGCACCACGGCGTTGCGACGGAAAACTGTCGCAAGAAGAGCGGTGCGTCGATTTTCTTGTTGTTGAGTTGCTTTCCAGCTCCCAGCAGCAGAAACAACCTCCAGAGGCCCCACACAGTCACAGGCACTTCTTGGCAGGTCAGATCTCCCTGCAAGGAAGTTCAGGGGAGCTGGGGGTGAAGTCTTTGTGTTCCTGAGACTTCAAAACAGGAGGCAATCTCTACTCAAGCCCTTGGAGACTTTCCTCAAGCAAGGGACCCAGCACACAGCAAAGTCCTTCTCCTTTCCTTGGCAGAAACAGCAACTGCAGGCCAACCCCAGACACACAGCAAGGGCAGTACTTCTCCTCAGTTTCTCCTGCTCTTCTCCTTGGCAAAGGTTCCTCTTGATTCCAGAAGTAGTCGAAAGTTCTGGGGTCTGAGCCCCTCTTTTTATACAGTAAATGTCTTTGTTCTCTGGAGGCAGAGAGTGTCTGTGCCCAGCCAAAACCAGTTCTGTCCTATCTGGTGCAGCTGCCCGGCAGGAGGTGGAGACAGCATTGTGGAAGGCAGACCATGCCCATTCAGGTAAATGGAAATCTCCTCCCCCTACTCTAAATGCAGCCCAGGTCTATTCAGCCCAGCCCTGACTCATCCAGACTCTCTGGAGCCATTGCACCTCCCCAGCTCCTGTTACTCTACAGCCAGAAAGTCAATCCACATCCTAGCAGAGGCACACTGGATGGTTAGGCAAGAAAATACCCACTTTCTAAAAGTGGTATTTTCAAACAGAGAATGCAAAAATCACCCTCACTAAAAGATGCATCTTAACATTCTGAGTTCAGGCATATCAAAATTTATTTTCCTATCTTGTTCCCAGGGGTAATCTTTATAAAATGTTATAAGCAAACTCCCCATTCTATCCTATGGGACCAGATAGCCTTGCAACAGTGAAAAACGAATTTGGCAGTATTTCACTATCAGGACATGCCACACACACCAGGGCATGTCCTACATTTCACATACACTACACCCTGCCCACAGGGGTACCTTGGGCCTACCTTAGGGGTGACTGACATGTAAGAAAAGGGAAGGTTAGGGCCTGGCAAGTGGGTGTACTTGCCAGGTCGACATGGCAGTTTAACAAACTGCGCACAGGCACTGCAGTTTCAAGCCTGAGACATCTTTTCAGGGCTACTCATGTGGGTGGCACAATCAGTGCTGCAGGCCCACTAGTAGCATTTGATTTTCCAGCCCTGGCACACTTAGTGCACTTTACTAGGGACCTAGTAGTGAATCAAATATGCCAATCAGGGAGAACCAATCATAATAACAATTTACACAGAGAGCACTTGCACTTTGACACAGATCAGCAGTGGCAAAGTGCCCAAAGTATCTAAGCCAGCAAAAGCGAAATCCAGCACAGCATAAACAAATACAGGAGGTAGAGACAAAAAGTCAGGGGAAACCACGGTAAGGATGCCAAGTCTAACAATGGGAGATCATCAGTGGGGCTTAGCAGGGAACCAATCAACAGTACAAATGTAGTAGGACTGTCAAACATTATATCCCGGGTGGAACAAGCCATGCTTAGTCCCTCTGTGTTGCCCTTTGGGGACAGGAGTCTTAGGGTGCCTTTGATTGAATCTAACAGGCCCCACTTAACCTTTCAGCAGAGTCTAGACTCTATCCCTTGTAATGTTGTCTTAGATCTTCCTCCAGATGCCTCTCCTTTTGTGATGGTCCTGACTAATGTCCCTCCTTTGGCTGTGAGGTGCATAGAAATCACTAAGCAATTTATTAATAAGGTGGTCTATTGGTATAGAGCATTTGATGTATAGATTGTTGCAGTCCCCTGCAGTGGGTTGTAGAATTTTTGTCTATCCCCTGAACTTCTTTTGTCCCCTCTCCAACAGGGCAAGTCTTCCTAAATTTACTAGATCGACGGGCTATTGTAGAATCTACCACAGATCAGTTTGCAGTATCGACTACAAATAGGTTCTCAGTCTTAAGCTCCCGTGAAGGGGTGGATTGATGTATGGCGCCCATTTTAATCCCAGCCTGCACATCACACAAAATAAGGATAGGGCCCCTGCAACCAGTTCAGTTTGTAAGGGTGGAGGTGTTAAGCTCTTAAACTGGAATATTGCTGGGGTGGCAGGTAAGTTAAATGATCCAATGTGGGTAAAATTTGCAAAGAATTGCAGCATCCTGTGTTTTCAGAAAACCAGGGATGTTTCAAATGTGCCTTTCATTGAGGGCTTTGCATCTTTCTTTTCACCAGCTTTTCCGTCTTTGTCTGGGAGGGCAAAGGAGGGCTTGGCCACACTAGTATCCCATGAATTAGGATGTACTGTTACTTATTAAGACACAGGTTCTCCTTATCTATTGGGTGTACAACGTGTGTTTTCTAATTCTTATAGCATTCTTCTGCTGAATCTTTATAACCCTAATGATCAACGGAGATCTCTGCACAGTTGGTGGGCCTACAGGCTTGTTTAGATCATTTGAGTGCTGAGTCCAATGTGTTTATCCCGGCGGTTATTGTTGGTGATTTTAACTTGCACCTGTTTACTAAAAACGTTTGGTGGGATAGACAAAATTAAGTGGATGATTACTTCTTACACTTTGAGCATAAGTCACAGGGAGATCTGCTGAATGATGTAATGTGTGACTTTAATTTATCACTCAGCTGAAGTAATCTTGGGGAGAACATTATCATTCTTTAGGACCATCATATATATATCAGAAGGGGAGCAGACACTAATTGATTATGTTCTCCTCTCGGCCTCACTGTGTCATTTAGTATCTAACTACATTATTCCTAGACAAGCCTGGAGTGATCATAATCCAATTGTGGTCTCTATAAATTGGAACATTGTAAGTCCCCCTGCTCGCTACTCATTTTTGTAGGGCAACATCGTAGTGTCAGTAGCCCAAGACAAAAGGATTAGCTGGAAGAGTATTTGCCCAGCCTCCTTTTAAATGGAGCTCGTTATGAACGGTTATGAGGACTTT
The DNA here is from genome assembly GCA_963921515.1 of Calotriton arnoldi. NCBI lineage: Eukaryota > Metazoa > Chordata > Amphibia > Caudata > Salamandridae > Calotriton > Calotriton arnoldi. The sequence continues at coordinate 2,729,850 of CAWUFW010001095.1, read as the reverse complement.
GAGGCATGTCTATCTGCAGATCTTAAAGCAGAATGCCGGGTGACAGCTGTTTCTAATATTTGTCGCAGAGTAAGCGCTATGCTTACTCGTCGGGGAGAAAGTGGCAGGAGAGCCTCCCCCACTTGGTTTGATCAGGGCTGTTTGACAGCTCATCGTGATTTGGTTCAGGCCTTCATTCCAAGCCTAGAATGGCAGCTAGAGTGACAGAATGCAGACAAATTTATAAAGCAGACATTAAATATAGGAAGGAAGCTTTGCATAAGGAAGTCTAGGAAGGTCTGGAAGAAGCCTGCTCTTGAATTGCAGCTCCAAGATCTGGGAAAAAGTCAATCGCCCTCTTTATTCTAGTAATGATTCCCTTGCTATTTATGATTTTATAGCCCCGGGTACGTAGGTGATCCACTTTAGAGCCATACATGGTTCTATGGCTTCTGAGGGTGGGAGTAAGGGGGAGCCTGTTTTGGCTCAGGTTATTCTAGCCTATGGCTTGAACCAGAGGAAGTCAAGGATGACATTGGTGGTATTTGTAGCAATAAGGCCTCTGGCTCTGACAAGGTTCTAGTTGACTAATTTAAGCTGAATGTTAACTTGTGGGTACTCCTGTGTACTGTGTTTCCGAACGCTGTAGTTAAAACTGGGATCCCCTTTTCATGGACGCGCTCTGTGATTGTTCCTATATTTAAACAAGCATTTGCAATGCAATAGGTCTCCAATTTACGCGAGACCTATTGCATTGCAAATGGTTGGCAACTTGGCATCACGGACAATGGGAGGGAGGGCGGGGGGGAGAAGGCACAGACATCGGTAGGGAGGGAGGGAGGGCGGGGGAGAAGGCACGGACAACGGGAGGGAGGGCGGGGAGGGGAAAAGAAGGCACGGACAACGGGAGGGAGGGTGGAGGGGGGAAGAAGGCACGACAACTGGAGGGAGGGTAGAAGGCACCAAAACACACATTTACCTGGTCCGTCTCCTGTGGCGGGCTCCGGCTCCAAAAGGAAATAGTACACGCCCGTGTAACAACCAAGTAAAGGGTCCAGTAGCCATGGGAGGATACAAATGATAACATGGCTGTACTAAAAAGGGACTAACAAGCCTCATAATGAATCAGAAGACAGCATTTACAAAGGACAAACCCACAAGCCAATGAAAAATAAGGGCGTGGAGTGAGCAAAGCTTCTCTCCGCATTGAACTACCACAGCTCTTTGCAGAGCAGCGCTTGCGCGCTGGCTCACGCTCGACCTAAAAAGGAGACAAGAGAGACCCGAAATGCTATAGACCAATATCATTATTGGATTCTATAATCAAGATTGTTGGTAAGGTCATCTTAGCCTGACTGCAAGAATGAACGGCGCAGGATGGGGTTCAGTCTGACATTCAATATGGCTTTAGAAAGGGGAAAAGCACTATTGATCAGACTCTAAACCTTTATTTCATGATCAATAAGTTTACTGTGGCCAAGGCAGGGGAGTATCCAAATGGCATTTATGGATCTCTCTTCTGCTTTTGACTATGTTAATAGAAGCAAAGTCTGGCCTTTGATGATTTCCTTGGGAGTTGATACTGAGGATGCTCATTTTCTGGCTGACCTGCAAATGAATATGCCTGCCTGTGTTATATTAATCATCTTGAGGGCCATTTCGCGAGGGGGGCCTTGATCTACCCCGAATGGGTAATAGGCTGATTCCAGTAGTCCTGTATGCGGATGACGCCGTCCTCTTAGCAAAGGCGGCTTTGGGTTTCTCATGACTCTTGGATTTGTTTGTAAAAGTTATGGACTCTTTCAACCTCTCTACTAATTTGGGGAAGTTACATGTTATGGTTATGGGTCCTAGATCTACACAGAGCAGAAGATACACTATAAAGGGAATGGAAATCACAAGTGTCCCGTTGTTTACTTATCTTGGGATCTTGTTTGACCAGAAGGGAACCTGGCATCCTTTCACGGGGCAAGATAGTGCCCACGGGGACGTTCCCTATAGTAGTGAACGCAATTCATTTATTCTAATAGTGTACTGGACCGGAGTACACACCCAAGGAGCACACTTAACCTTTTTTGAATTTTTTCTGAACTTTCTATTACACTTAGGTCGTGCGCGGATATTCTAATTTAGTATCCTTTCATTTTGGCCACATGATCACTCTTTAGGAGGACAGTGGGTGCAATCTTTGAATTTGCTGCCAGGCTCGGGTGCAAACCTGTTCAAACACTTTTGAAGATCTTTGATGCTAAATGTAGGTCTGCAGTATTATATGGTAGCAAACTGTGGAAATGTGTTGATTGTTCTCAGCTTCAAGTGGTGAAGAATCGATTTTTGAAATATTTGCTAGCCTTGCCAAATGGTACATTCTCTTTCATTGTCCATGAGGAGGTAGGGATGGGAGATATAATTGAATGAATCACCATATGACTTCTTTTAAAACTGCTGGTGATATGGATCAACCCAGAACTTGAGTTGAACCAGCTATTTCTAAGGGATTGTTTCTCTCTAGATTTTGGGAATAATATTGCATGGCTGAAATATGTGCAAGAGGGTTTTCAGGCACTTGGGTGGTCTGAGCTGTTTACACATCCAGAATCTAGCAGGAAATCAGATATAGAATGGAGGCTTTAGGATTTCATAAAGGTTTGGTGTGGGCGTTTGTTATGCCTAAAACAACCTCGCTTATCAAGTCTTATTTGATTTTTGTTGACAACTGCTATCAGCGTTGCCTCCTAACACAATTTTGCTTGGGGATGCTACACCAACTGCTTGCAGTCCCCAAAGAGTGGTCATTGGTGTAGAATCTCCCTCCTTGGCGTTGTGACACATTTTCAAGACAAGATACCCTTAATTATCTTTTTTTCTGTGATTTTTATACTGCTCTTCGTCATAAATGTATTATTCCCCTCCTTAAAGGTATGAATTTTATGCAGGTTAGACCTGCATTAATGCTTCTACATATGCTAACTATAGAACGTATTTGTTTGTCTGTGACCGAATTTTTAAGAGGCACTGTAAAGAAAAGATCATTTCTTGATCATTTTTTTAATTGCTTTTATATGATGGAGTGATTGCTATGTTTTACAGTTCTTATACTTTTGATGTTTTTTAAGGTTGCATGTATTTTTTGTTGGCCGCATGTTTTAGGAAAATTACTTTCTGAAATAAACATTTACGACTGACTGAATAATCAGCAAGTAACTCACCATGGTTGTCCAACTGAACAAAGTCTCCATATCCTGCTTACAAACACTGAAGATGCTCAAGAATATCTTCAAATGGCTCCTCACTAACACTGGCAGAACTGCCACCCAATCCTTCATCACCAGCAAGCTGGACTATGGCAACACACTCTATATTGGAATCAACGCTCAAATGACCAGAATACTCCAGACCATACAAGGCTTAGTGGCCAGGCTCACCCTCAAACACCTACCCCATACTCACATCTCCCCTCACCTCAAAAATCTCCACTGTTCTCTATCCACAAATGAGCACTCTTAAAACTCCTCACGTGCACATACAAAGCCTTGAACAACATTGGCCCCACATACCTCAACAACCGCATAAACCTTCTCAAACCTATTAGACACTTCTGCACAGTTGGACTCCTACGCACACACATGGTGGTCGTGCCTTCTCCTATCAATCAATCAATCAATCAGGGTTTGTATAGTGCAGCAACTCACCCATGAGAGTCTCAAGGCGCTAGAGGGGAATGGGGGTCTGCTGATCCGTCTGTGCGCTGGGGGTCAATCAAAGAGCCAGGCCTTGAGATCCTTCCTGAATTGGGTCAGCGACAGGGCTTGCCTGAGGTGGAGAGGCAGGGTGTTCTAGGTCTTGACGGCAAGGTAGGAAAAGGATTTTCCTGCGGTCCTGTGGATCTGTGAGACGGTGGCCAGGGCCAGTTGGGTGGAGCTGAGGTGTCTGGTGGGTACGTGGAAAGAGAGACAGTGGTTCAGATATGCTGTTCCTGAGTCGTGGAGGGCTTTGTAGGCATGTGTGAGGAGCTTGAAAGTGACTCTTTTGTGTCTGGAAGCCAGTGGAGTTCTCGTAGGTGTTCGGTGATGTGGCTGCAGCGGAGGATGTTGAGGACCAGTATGGCTACCGCATTTTGAACGTTCTGTAGTTTCCTGAGGAGTTTCTGGGTGACGCCGGCATAGAGTGCGTTGCCATAGGTCGAGTCTGCTGCTTATGAGTGCGTGGGTGACCATCTTTCTGGATTTGGTGGGGATCCATCTAAAGGTCTTGCAAAGCTAGGGAGCATGTGGAAGCATGATGAGGAAACAGCATTGATCTGGCAGTTCATTGTGAGTGAGGTGTCCAGTATGATGCTGAGGTTTTGTGTGTGGTATGTAGGTGTAGGGGGGGTGTTCCTAGCGAGCGGGCTACCAGGAGTCATCCCAAGAGGGGGGTGATTCCAGTATGAGGCCTTCGGTCTTGTCCGAGTTAAGATTGAGGCAGCTGTCTCTCATCCAGGTGGGGACGGCCTTCATCTCATTGTGGAAGTTGTTTCTAGTGGCTGTGGGTTCGTTGCTGAGGGAGAAGATCATCTGGGTGTCATCAGCATAGGAGACGATGTTGAGTTCGTGGTTCCTGATGATTGCTGCGAGTGGGACCATGTAGATGTTGAAGAGGTTGGGACCCAGGGAGGAGTCCTGGGGCACTCCACAGCTGATCTCTGTGGGTTCTGAGAGGAACGGTGGTAGTCTGACTCGCTGTGTTCGACCGGTGAGGAAGGAGTGGATCCAGTCGAGGGCTTTGACACAGATGCCGGCGTTGTGGAGTCTTGTGGTTAGCGTGTGGTGGGAGACAGTGTTGAAGGCTGCTGAGAGGTCCAAGAGGATGAGGGCTGCTGTTTCGCCCCAGACGATGAGGGAGCGGATGTCATCGGTGGCGGCGAGGAGGGCGGTCTGAGTGCTGTGGTTGCTTCGGAAGCCGGATTGGGAGATGTCCAGGACGTGGTTGGCTTGAATGAACTTGGACATTTGGGCTTTGATAGCCTTCTTGCTGACCTTGGCTGGGAAGAGGAGCAGGGAAATGGGTCTGATGTTCTTGAGGTCTGACGGGTTCGGCGGATGGCTTCTTCAGCACGGGGTTGACCTTGGCGTGTTTCCTGTCATCGGGGAAGGTGGCGGTCTCGATGGAGCAGTTAATGGTGTGGCGTAACTCGGGGGTGATGGAGGTGGCGGCTCTGTGGAAGATGTGGTGCGGGCAGGGGTCCGAGGGGGCTCCGGAGTGGATGCTCTTCATGGCGTACGCCAGGCCAGCATAGGGGTGTGAATAAAAAGCCTGTTACTCTGGGCGTGGTTCTCTTCCGGAATGGCCAACGTGTCTGCCAGGGCGGCGCCTCTCACCCCGCCATGAGGCCGATGCCGTGAGCGGCAGTGCCTGCGATCCTGTGCGCCTGCTGCACCCCAGTCGCTGGTCCCAAAATGCGTCATGCCCGCGCCAGCGCAGCCAGGCCGCACTGCTCACCTGCCGACACCGACGTGTGTCAAAGAGGGCCCACCACGTGCCGGTGCAAGCTCCAAGCCCGAGGCCCGCGACCATGGCAGCCTCCTCAGACCATCACGGCCTCCGCGACACAGGCCCCCCATTACTCCTTTCTCATTGACGTACTCCACTGCTGCCTCCGGCCTACACTGCGGTCCAGCAGGTCACACATTTGGAACTGAGTCTTGATCATACAATGGCAGAGTACATACGTTTAATGCAGGGTTTATATCACCGTACTCCCTACGATGTGGTGCCACCGACTCTGTGCATAGCATTCCAACGACACGTGTCTGTGGGCCTGTTAGAAATGGGACTTCTGGTTGGCTAGGGCTTGCGCCTAAGCCAGGCAGAATCCACCACTCTAGTCAGGGCAAGGGAGTTACACGCTGAAGATAACCCCTGCTCACCCCCTTGGTAGCTTGGCACGAGCAGTCAGGCTTATCCCAGAGGCAATGTGTAAAGCGTTTGCGCAACACACACACAGCAGCAACCCACTAGGCACACCACAAAAGGAACCCCACACAAGGTTATATATAAAAATAGCCTTTGTATGATCATAAACACATTAGAATAGTAATCACACAATATACACTGTGCCAACTGGCACTAGGCAATATTTACAGGGGATTATATACACATGACAGGGCCAATTGGGCCACTGTCAGAACCATCACAAAGTAAAGATAGTAAATGTAGAACACAACCAGTACCTACTGGCAAACACTGTACTCAGCATTATATCCTGCAACATAAATCATATTATGCAATCAGTATCACATCAGGCGTAAAATACATTATGCGCCAACCTCATAAGCCTAACAATATTAGACCATAACCTCCTAATCATAAATCACATTAGAGGCATAAATCACAGCAGAGAATAACCTCATAAACCACAGTATGCAAATAACCTCATAACATAAACCACATTAGAGGCATAAATCAGGGTGCAAAAATCACATTTCCTGCACACCCCATAAATCACATTAGAGCCTGGCGCCCTATCAAACTAACACAGTCCCCCTGGCCAACTGGCCTTCTCAGAGGGCTCAAATGCCCTATGTCCATAATGTCAGGGCTTGGGCTGCCAATGCAGCAGAATTCACACGTGCGCAATTGCGCTGGCCTAAACGTTGCAGCTGCCACTAATTGCTGTGCAGCTGTGATGAACTGTAGGCATGGGCACTCACTGTGCCATCTGGGTGGGTCCTCACTGGGACGCTCTAAAACAATATGCCAAAACGTTGCAGCTGCCCGCGCTGGTGCGGCGCAGCTGGGAATCAAATAAAGGCCCTGGCACGACTGTGCCCCTCCTGTCCCATTCAGGGACTTCTATAATAAATTGCTGCCCCCATCGTTGCAGCTGCCCTCTATCAGGCGGGGCAGCTGTAGAAAATAAACCAGGAGGCCCTGGCACGCTGGGGCCCCGCTCTAGGGCTCCATCAACAAACATGCCCACGTTGCAGCTGCCCACTGTCAGGCGGGGCAGCTGTGACAATATCAACAAAGAGGCCCGGCACCACTGTGCCCACTGGACCCCCACGGGGCTCTAAAAACAAATATGCCCCCATCGTTGGAGCGGCCCGCTCTCTGGTGGGTCCGCTCAGGAAATAGGCACTAACAACGTGCCAGGCCAAGCCCTCACTCACCGGGCTATTCTGGGACTCAGCTCCTCTGGACTCCTTCGGTCTCCAGATCCAGCAACTCCGCTCTTCTGGCACACATGGGGCTCTCTCCACTCATGGGAGCCCCGCTCAACCCTCCGGCCTCGACTTCGCCTCGCCTCCCTTCGCCCGGTCCCCCTTCCTGGGACCGGGATTTCTACGGGAAGCCTGCGAGGCTCCGGATGGCTTCCCCAAGGCAGGGGGAGACGGAAAGGGAGCCCGCGAGGCTCTGACCAGCTGCCTCAGCAGGCCCCGCCCACAGTCAGGCGCGGGCGCCTGTCTTCAGGTGTTGGTGCTCTCGGCGGCGGCAATGCGGGGTGGTCACCCACCAGAAAAATAAAAGCATAAGCGGGGTGGGCACCCGCTAGGACAGCATCAAATGCGGGGTGGGCACCCTCAATTTAAATATTCATAAAGCGGGGTAGGCTCCCGCTCGGCAGGCACAATGCGGGGTGGGCTGCCGCTGGAGGAAGTGGCAAATGCGAGGGAATCCCCATGTCGGGATTCCCTCTAAAAGGGCTGCAGCTCCGCGCTGCGAAGCCCACGCTCTCCTCTTCTGGGCAATTAAAAGAAAAGCGCTCACGAGGCGCTAGAGGGCCCAAAAAAAGTCCTTAAGCTCCTGGAAATTTAAAGGAAAAGCGCTCACAGGGCGCAAAAGTCTTCCAGGGTCCATAGGGCATAGCTGGGCCCAGGGAGGCCAGCACACAGGGCCCTCCAGCAGCAGCAAGCCCCAGCAAGTCAGGAACAGCACCAAAAACATGGGGTCACAGCCCCTATACTTATACTCCTTTTCTCCTTTGTCTGCAGTGCAGTGCTTGGGGGAACCAGATGCAACTGGTTCAGGGGGAAATTGGAGCACTTTGTTTACCAGGCTCCTCTTCCCCTTTGTCAGGTGGGGGCTCGGTGATCAGACACACCACAGGGGGCGGAGCCAGCATTGTACAGGCTAGGCACAGACCTATTCAGGGTCAGGGGATTACGCCTCCCACTACTCCCAATGCAGATGTCCCATTCAGCCTAGTGCTGACTCACCCTGCCCCTCCTGGAGCCACACACACCTCCCAGCCCCTGTCACTCAAAAGCCAGACATGCAGTTCACATCAGGCAGGCAGACACATAGCACACAGAAATGCCAACTTCTAAAAGTGGCATTTCTAAAATAGTTATAATAAATCTGTGCACACCATTGCGCAGCATTTATTATGACAATTCCAAATAAACTAAACTTGACCACGCTGCTCCTCTCATATCAGGCATTACCACTGAAACACTTATCAGGGAATCCCCAATGCATTCCTATGGGAGGGCAGCCCCACAGTAGTGAGAAACCAAAAATGGCTGTTTGTCACTACCAGGACATGTCACACACTTAAGGTACATGTCCTATCTTTTACCTACAATGCACCCTGCCCATAGGGCTAGCTAGGGCCTACCTTAGGGGTGACTGACATGCAGTAAAAGGGGGGTCACAGACATGGCACACACTTTAGGTGCCACGTCACAGCGGCAGTAACACTGCGCGCACAGGCCCTGCAATGGCAGAGGCCTGAGATAGGTTTGCAAGGCTACTTTGGTGGGTGGCGCAATCAGCGCTGCAAACCCACCAGTAGCATTTAATTTACCAGCCCTGGGTATATGAGATACCACTTTACAAGGGACTGACAGGTAAATTAAATAGGCCAACCAGGTGTAGACCAATCTTACCAAATGTAACACAGAGAGCGCACGCACTTTACACTGGACAGCAGTGCTAAAGTGCCCAGAGGCCTAAAACCACCAACACCATGTCAGAGAAAAGGCTAGGAGAAAGGCAAAAAGTTTAGGGATGACCCTGCAAAAAGGGCCAAGTCCAACACAACTCCCTTCCAGCCAAAACGCAGGGTAGACCAATCACTACCTTGATGGGCTTCCCTGCTTTGGGCGATAGAACACGGACGCGGGCCCGCAACTGCAGGGACACCCTCCGGTTCTACGCCACTCTGAACCCATGTGGTTCCCTCTGTAAAAAGCTCTCAGGCCCAACTAGGCTACCCCACTGGTACTCCCTAGTTGTCCACGGCCAGGACCAGGCGCTAGGCCACCCAGATGTCACTGGTCCTTGCCAATCCACAGAGTGGGGGGCAGTAACCCCTGGCACATAATAGCCATTCTCCACTCTTCCTCTCAGTGTAGTTCCAAACTGCCACTGATCCTCCAACCTAGGGTCCGCACCCTCAGGCTGACCAGAGGTCACGGGCGAAGTTTCTCCTCCCCCTACCTCTCCTTCTGGGGTTCCGCACTCTCCCAAGAGAAGCACCCCCAGAACACAACTCTCCCACCAGTTCAAGACCTCTCTCCATCAACTGGTCTACCCACCTGGGATCTAAACCCTCCGGCTGCACTGGGGTCAGAGGCGAGGACTTACTCCCTCTGCACCCCCTTCCAGAATACTGCACCCTCCCATCAGGAGTGGTACCCCTAGAAGACAAACCGGTCAGGACACTGATTACAGTTGTCCCTCCCTCCAGGTCAGGCAACACCTGAACCTGGCCTCCCAACCCAGGGACGGAACCCTTTGGTTGAACAATTGCCCGGCGAACCAGGACTTCCTGGGGAGTACATATACCCTACCGGAGGGTGACACTTAACTCATGTGTCGTGTGACAGTCTGCCTGGCGCAGATCTCCCGACCTCCTGTCCATCTGACAGTGCGTGAAGATCCCCAGGACAGAAGTGGCGTCACCATGGTCAATCATTGGTGACTCAGCCCTTCTGGCTGGCCCCTGACCCAATGGTTCTTCCACTGGGGACTCTTTCCCCCTCTCACCCCTCAATCTGGACTTCTGCACCCTCCACTTAGGAGTGGCACTGCCAGACACCAGAACTGATGGAGGCCTGATTACAGACACTCCCAGCTCACCTAACACGGGGAGATCCCCCTTAACGGATGGTCCAACAGGACAGACTAGGCTCCCTACCTGGTGTTCCCTTAAAAAACCACCCAGTACTGGAGACTGAGGTTGAGGCTCGGAATACGGCCCAGTCTCACACCTTCCCCTGCGAGACAGGATGTGAGGTCTTGCAACCTTCTCACTATAAGGGTACCTAGCTGGGCTACTCTGAACCACTTCCACCACTCTGGGTTGGAAGATACCTGCACCATCCTTCTTAGGATCACTCCCCAATGCAAGCTCCCTATCATCAAAAGAACTCACACTTCAACAGGTGTTGGCGCAACCCCGGAAAACAATTACAGAACATGTGCTCTCTGACAAAACAGATTGAACAGCCCTTTAACATCATTTGCCGTGCTAACCATCACCCAAACGTCCAGTGCACCACAACATTCATCCACACTCACCCCAAGACTGGTGAGACAGTATCTTACTGCCCCTGAATCTCAACCTGTACCACTCTTAACTGGGAACCAGGTACCATACTCTGGGAACTGGGAATGGGACTTCCTGCACTGGACTCCATATTGCTGCCACCACTGGATCCCACCCTTACTGGGGAATCCAGAAAACTAAAACTGCACTTAGGGGATAATCTAACCCCCCGACCTAGTTTCTCCATGCCAATTAAGTTACCACTGTAGGCCAACCCTAGAAATAGCAGACAGCACAGGGGCAGTTACCTCCTCCAGCTTGCGCTGCAGGGCCACCCCAGAAATAGCAGTCTGCACAAGGGCAGTACAAAACTCCTCCAGATTCTCTGGTTTCTGTCCTTGGCAGGACCCCCAACTCATAGTGCAACAAGAAAACACATTTCAAAGAAATGCTACTTAAAACAAAATCAGAAACAATAATCCCCAAACATGTGACTATCTAAATGCAGAGTTTGTAGTGCAACCAGTTGTCACTGTGGTACTGCGCAAACGCAAGTCCTATCCCACCACTGCCACCAGTGTTAGAAATGGGACTTCTGGTTGGCTAGGGCTTGCACCTAAGCCAGACAGAAACCACCACTCTAGTCAGGGCAAGGGAGTTACACGCTGAAGATAACCCCTGCTCACCCCCTTGGTAGCTTGGCACGAGCAGTCAGGCTTATCCCAGAGGCAATGTGTAAAGCGTTTGCACAACACACACACAGCAGCAACACACTAGGCACACCACAAAAGGAACTCCACACAAGGTTATATATAAAAATAGCCTTTGTATTATCATAAACACATTAGAATAGTAATCACACAATATACACTGTGCCAACTGGCACTAGGCAATATTTACAGGGGATTATATACACATGACAGGGCCAATTGGGCCACTGTCAGAACCATCACAAAGTAGAGATAGTAAATGTAGAACACAACCAGTAACTACTGGCAAACACTGTACTCAGCATTATCTTCTGCAACATAAATCATATTATGCAATCAGTATCACATCAGGCGTAAAATACATTATGCGCCAACCTCATAAGCCTAACCATATTAGACCATAACCTCCCAATCATAAATCACATTAGAGGCATAAATCACAGCAGAGAATAACCTCACAAGCATAAACCACAGTATGCAAATAACCTCATAACATAAACCACATTAGAGGAATAAATCAGGGGGCATAAATCACATTTCCTGCTCACCCCATAAATCACATTAGATCCTGGCGCCCTATCAAACTAACACAGTCCCCCTGGCCAACTGGCCTTCTCAGAGGGCTCAAATGGGCTATGTCCATAATGTCAGGGCTTGGGCTGCCAATGCAGCAGAATTCACAAGTGCGCAATTGCGCTGGCGTTGCAGCTGCCACTAATTGCTGTGCAGCTGTGATGAACTGTAGGCATGGGCACTCACTGTGCCCTCTGGGTGGGTCCCCACTGGAACTCTCTAAAACAATATGCCAAAACGTTGCAGCTGTCAGCACTGGTGCGGCGCAGCTGGGAATAAAATAAAGGCCCTGGCACGACTGTGCCCCTCCTGTCCCATTCAGGGACTTCTATAATCAATTGCTGCCCCCATCGTTGCAGCTGCCCTCTATCAGGCGGGGCAGCTGTAGAAATTAAATCAGGAGGCCCTGGCACGCTGGGGCCCCACTCTGGGGCCCCATCAACAAACATGCCCACGTTGCAGCTGCCCACTGTCAGGCGGGGCAGCTGTGACAATAGCAACAAAGAGGTCCGGCACCACTGTGCCCTCTGGACCCCCACAGGGCTCTAAAAACAAATATGCCCCCATCGTTGGAGCGGCCCGCTCTCTGGCGGGTCCGCTCAGGAAATAGGCACTAACAACGTGCCAGGCCAAGCCCTCACTCACCGGGCTATTCTGGGACTCAGCTCCTCTGGACTCCTTTGGTCTCCAGATCCAGCAACTCCGCTCTTCTGGCGCACACGGGGCTCTCTCCACTCATGGGAGCCCCGCTCAACCCTCCGGCCTCGACTTCGCCTCGCCTCCCTTCGCCCGGTCCCCCTTCCTGGGACCGGGACTTCGACGGGAAGCCTGCGAGGCTCCGGATGCCTTCCCCAAGGCAGGGGGAGACAGAAAGGGAGCCCGCGAGGCTCCGACCAGCTGCCTCAGCAGGCCCCGCCCACAGTCAGGCGCGGGCACCTGTCTTCCGGTGTTGGTGCTCTCGGCGGCGGCAATGCGGGGTGGGCACCCGCCAGAAAAATAAAAGCATAAGCGGGGTGGGCACCCGCTAGGACAGCATCAAATGAGGGTGGGCACCCGCAATTTAAATATTCATAAAGCGGGGTATGCTCCCGCTCGGCAAGCACAATGCAGGGTGGGCTCCCGCTGGAGGAAGTGACAAATGCGAGGGAATCCCCACGTCGGGATTCCCTCTAAAAGGGCTGCAGCTCCGCGCTGCGAAGCCCACGCTCTCCTCTTCTGGGCAATTAAAAGAAAAGCGCTCACGAGGTGCTAGAGGTCCCAAAAAAAGTCCTTAATGTCCTGGAAATTTAAAGGAAAAGCGCTCACAGGGCGCAAAAGTCTTCCAGGGTCCATAGGACATAGCTGGGCCCAGGGAGGCCAGCACACAGGGCCCTCCAGCAGGGAGGCAAGCCCCCATGGCGGTTCCTCCTGGGCCCCAGCAGCAGCAAGCCCCAGCAAGTCAGGAACAGCACCAAAAACATGGGGTCACAGCCCCTATACTTATACTCCTTTTCTCCTTTGTCTGCAGTGCAGGGCTTGGGGGAACCAGATGCAACTGGTTCAGGGGGGAATTGGAGCACTTTGTTTACCATGCTCCTCTTCCCCTTTGTCAGGTGGGGGCTCGGTGATCAGACACACCATAGGGGGCGGAGCCAGCATTGTACAGGCTAGGCACAGACCTATTCAGGGTCAGGGGATTACTCCTCCTACTACTCCCAATGCAGATGTCCCATTCAGCCTAGTGCTGACTCACCCTGCCCCTCCTGGAGCCACGCACACCTCCCAGCCCCTGTCACTCAAAAGCCAGACATGCAATTCACATCAGGCAGGCAGACACATAGCACACAGAAATGCCAACTTCTAAAAGTGGCATTTCTAAAATAGTTATAATAAATCTGCGCACACCATTGCGCAGCATTTATTATGACAATTCCAAATATACTAAACTTGACCACGCTGCTCCTCTCATATCAGGAATTACCACTGAAACACTTATCAGGGAATCCCCAATGCATTCCTATGGGAGGGCAGCCCCACAGTAGTGAGAAACCAAAAATGGCTGTTTGTCACTACCAGGACATGTCACACACTTAAGGTACATGTCCTATCTTTTACCTACAATGCACCCTGCCCATAGGGCTAGCTAGGGCCTACCTTAGGGGTGACTGACATGCAGTAAAAGGGGGGTCACAGACATGGCACACACTTTAGGTGCCACGTCACAGCGGCAGTAACACTGCGCGCACAGGCCCTGCAATGGCAGAGGCCTGAGATAGGTTTGCAAGGCTACTTTGGTGGGTGGCGCAATCAGCGCTGCAAGCCCACCAGTAGCATTTAATTTACCAGCCCTGGGTATATGAGATACCACTTTACAAGGGACTGACAGGTAAATTAAATAGGCCAAACAGGTGTAGACCAATCTTACCAAATGTAACACAGAGAGCGCACGCACTTTACACTGGACAGCAGTGCTAAAGTGCCCAGAGGCCTAAAACCACCAACACCATGTCAGAGAAAAGGCTAGGAGAAAGGCAAAAAGTTTAGGGATGACCCTGCAAAAAGGGCCAAGTCCAACAGGGCCCATGCTGACTACTGCCTTCGGCCTACACTGCGGCCCAGTACCGCGGGGTTCACCTGTGTACTGCACACAATGCCTATGCACACGCTACAATATTCATTTGACAGTTCAAGTGAGTACACATGAGAAAGCACGAGAAAATCTTGTGTGATGTTTCTTCTTATTTATTCAAACACGGGGTCCAGCGAACACTCTCTATTGCACGGGGTCCAGCTAACACTCTCTATAAGCATTGTGTGCTTTACTGGGACCTCGGTCCACTTCTCAAGGGGTTTTATTGTGGTTTTTCCCCCGCCTTGTGCACCGCAAAGATAGCTATACAAAGTACTGGGCGTTACTAAGCGCGCGCCACTGACCTCCTTTGTTTAAACCCCCACCTTCGCTATTGTTCACCTGTGTACTGCCTACCCTGCGGTCCAGCAGGCCTCACACGAATCCAATACAATCTGTACCAGGCAGGACACGGCATCGTCGCAGGCTGCACACACGCACAGCTCTGGTGCCACTACCTCCGTCAACCACAAATCATCGCCACATGGCATTCCAACGTCGTGTGTGAGAGTACCAGGAGGAGCTGCCTGAACAGCCGTTGCCCCGCGCTGACCGCTGCCTCAGGCCTACACTGCGGTCAAGTAGGTCACACATTTGGAACTGAGTCTTGATTTTACAATGGCAGAGTCCGTATCATTGCACGCTAGGAGAGGAGTAAGAGGAAGACGCAATTCAGTCCGGATGACGAACAGGATCCTCATTACGGAGGTGACCGAACCCCACCAACAACTGCCCTGGTGCCACTGACTCTGTGCATTGCAAGCCAAGGACACGTGGCTGGGGGCCCCTGCTGACCGCTGCCTCCGGCCCACACTACGATCAAGTAGGTTACACATTTGGAACTGAGCCTTGATCTATTTATGGCAGAGTTTATACCATTGTACAGGCCTCCTCGCAGACTGCATCCCCTTTCAGCTCTGGTGCCACTAACTCTGTGCCCCGAAATTCATGAACACCCTCTGGTTGAACTTTGGTGGCGTCTCAGTCAATGGCCTGGGGGTTGCCTTCATCATCATGTGGCTGGTAATGACTTGGTGTTAAACATGAGTCTGTAGCATTCATCTCCTCCATATTGCATGTGTTTGCTTGGTACTGCCCTCTGTATCATGCCCTGGAAGAACACCTTCCACTGTCCCTCAAAACCCTCTGCGACAATCACCTTGGACATCGACGAGAACCCGCTCAGCTCTCGTGGCCCTACCTCAGTGCACCGGTAGTCACCGTCCCGTGGCGTTGTGCCTGTGCCGGCCGCAGTGCATCCGTGGCCACTAACTCTGTGCAGCTCAAGTCGTGGACCCTTGCTGTTTGAACTTTGAACTTCTGATTGTCTGATCACTGTTGTAGTTGTTGCCAGCACCAACAACTCCCTGAGAGCTGGCTTACACTCACCCCACACCCATCCAGCACAGGCGTCACTGGACATGTGACCCTGGCAATAAAGGGACCGGGCGCACGTGCCCGTAGCCAGTTCCACAAACTATCTAAGTGTGTCCGTGTGGTAATTGTGTGTGCATGAGGGCCCCAGGCCCGACCACATTGCATTGTGCTGTGTACAGCAGACGCAACCATGTCACCTCAGGCAGTGGGGTAGACCTGGGACATGTAGCTGTGTCGTACTCCCCTGTAGGCGTTGCCGGAGTGGGCTGGCGTACGGCAGTCCAGCGTAGGGGTGTGGATGATCACCCCGGGGCTCTGGGCGTGGTTAAGTGTTGGGCATGCCAATTTGGTACCTGATGCGTGTGTCTTTGTTGTGGTGTTGGCGCCACCCGTCCCGCAATGGACTAAGTTGCAATGTAACATGCCCCCGAGTGCGGGCTCGGACGAAGGGATTAATGAATGAGCGCAAGCCCGCTCGGGGTCCGGGATCATACATGCCAACTGTTGTGTGTGTATCGCTATTACCGCAGCATGAGCCAAAGGTCTTGCCTCGACCGCATCGCGACTTCGGCCAACCATGTACTCCACATCTGTGTCCGCCCTATCCTTGCCATAGGCCTACACACACGTGGCCGACCACCTTCAACGCACAACATCACAGTGTCGTTGTCAGGCTTGTGGACATGCGCAGACAGGCATGACAATGGTGTGCCGTAGGAGTGCAGGTGATGCAAGCGCGCATCGCACACGAGGAAATAGGGTCGGGGGGAGGGAGGAGCAGCAGTGAGGCTACGTAATGCACATTGATGGCGCTCATTTGCTACTAGCAGTACATGTCAAACTGGAATCACTATGATACACATATCACACGCCAATGAACTAGTGAGCCTGCCAACACATCATGCAGAACCAACTATTGACTCATGTCTCTCTGCACTGTCACAGGTGATCAGGGATATGCACTCTGCCGTTGGATGATGACACCCCTCCGAGCCCCGAACACACAGGCCCAGAGGCAGTGCAATGCAGCCCACAAACGCACCAGGGGCATCGTGGAACGCACATTTGGCGTGTTGAAGTCACGTTTCAGGTGCCTGGACATCACAGGTGGGAGGCTCCTGTACAGCCCAGTCATCGTGTGCATGATGATTGCTGCATGTTGTGTGTTGCACAACATATGTGTACGCACCAATGCCCCATGGTTACATGAGCCAGATGCACCGGACGATGTTGAGGAAGATGAGGCAGGTGGACCACACCCCACTGCAGCAGGAATAGCCCGTAGGAACAACATCATTGACAATTTCTTCACATGAGGACGTCACATTGTGTCAGTGCTTGGCAATCATGAGACAGTGCAAAATGACCACAGGCACAGCATGTGCAAATAAATTCAATGCAACACACATTCCCTGAGTATCTGTATGTGTGCTGCTGTGTGGCACGGGGATCAGGGACATGTTCCAGAGTCATTGTGGGTGTGCAGTGTGCTGTACTTAATTGTGCATGTGTGCCATTGTGCCCATCTCCCTCGTCCCCCCAGTCCCTGGTCAGTACTCACCCTGTTGATGTTGTGTCAGGTCATGTTGAGCAGTGTCCCGATCCCCAACTCCTGGCACCGTATCCCGACTGATGACTTTGGCCACCATTTTCTCACTGTCATCCAGCTCCTGGTGTGCCGCTGGTCCCCCACCTCCAATCTGCGTTGTTGCTTTCAAGTTGGCATAGTGTTTCTTTTTGGTTTTGCCCTTCACATCATTCCAGCGCCTCTTGACCTCTTCCATTGTCCTCCTCGACACTCCGACTGCATTCACGTTGTTCACGATGTACTGCCATGTTTCTGTTTGTGTTGCCGATGACATAGTGGAGGTGACGTACAGTTGTTGGTTGTGTTCTGTCTCCTCCGTGACGATGATCTGGTTTTCCTGCGGACTGAACCCCGTCTCCCTCTTCCTCTTCTCCTTGGCCTTCCCCGGCCCCGGGGTTCCTGGCTGGTCGTCTGTGGGGCTTGTGGGGTTCGCGTTGTCCTGTGCACTCGGTCCGGGTGCGTCCAAGGTGGTACGCAGTTACATTTTTTTAGGTTTTTTTTCTCTGCTTTTATGGTGCATTTTCCCGCATGTCGCGTGGGAATCGCAGGCCTGTTGCTGGTAATCGCTGGTTTTGTTTCGCGATTTGGGATGTTGCAACTTTTTTCGCGTTGGGGTTTCGCATTTTTTCAGCGTCGCGGTGATTTTAGCGCGGGCATTTGTTGCGTTATCGTGAGGCTATCGCATGGTGCCGCCGGGTTGTGAATGCTGCGTTAACACGGTGTTATTTTCCCGCAATGGACTGCGATGTGAGAAGTTGCGTTAAGTGATTTTGGCAATGATTAACACGCGTTCTTGAGAATATCCCCCTTAGTGCAGTAATGATTTTTTCTATGGTTGATTTTACCTATCTGAACTCAGTTAACAGAATAAAGCGTTATGTATCTAATGACTTGACAATTAAAGACATTGAGCTGTTAATTTATCTGTGGTAATCTGCCTGCGTACTAAAAACACAGCATGTTTTTCAGGTTTCAACCCAGCCTGGTTTGCTTTTTGTTCCACAGCAAAAATTAGGTCAGAGCTAATGATTTTATGCTGTGGGCAAAGTAACATCTGCTGCTGGCGCCCATGGTACAGGGCCAGGGTCACATTTGCTACATGTAGGAACAGCCTGGTCCTTGCCTGCAGGTGGCGAACTAAACTGTCCATATAGATGGCTTACTACGTTTCAAAAGAATATATTGCTCTCTAGGTTTTTCAAATAGATGAGGTCACTGGAGATCAATAAATGTATACATTTTTCTATTTGTCAAGAGCTTTATGAATACACACCTCCTGCCGTGGATGACTGGATCAATGAAAAGGATGCCATCATCAGTAGCGGCTCCTCGATGGAGTGCTGCGGGGCGGTGGGGCGGGGTGGGGGAGTGGCAGGGTGGGGGGTAGTAAACTCCGGAATACGGCCGAACGGAGTTGAGTAAATAAATAAATAAATAAAATGAATTACATTGCGCGCTGCATTGCCGATTTGGCGTTGCAGCGCGCGCAATGTAATTTGTTTTATTTATTTATTTATTTACTCAACTCCGTTCGGCTGTATTCCGGAGTTTACTACCCCCCACCCTGCCCCTCCCCCGCCCCACCCCACCGCCCGCAGCACTTCCTCGAGGAGCCGCTACTGCCTATCATGGATGGCAGTCTTACTTTAATGAAAATGTTTTACCTAGCCTTCACTGTCCAATTCTGCAGGTGGTGCAGGCGTAGCAGAAAGAATAACACTTATTTTTTCGGTGGCCAGCCTTTATTATATTCAGTGATATGGGTGATTTCAAGCAAATGGCTTTTGGAAAGGTTGAGAACACTATTAAAAAATGCCAGTTGACCCTTACCACTTGGATAGACGGGAACTTGTGCAGAAGATCATCTCCTGATGACTGAGTCTTGTTGTACACAATTACAGAAAATGTTGCTTTTGCTTGTGATATGATTGTGACCTGCACTTCGTGTGCTACTACTTCCATGTCCAGTTGCCATCCTAACAGAAGAAAAAGTCAGTTATGAACACTTATTTCCTTCCAAATGGCATTTAGAAATGTAAAACAATACGGGCAGCTCCTCCACATGCCATCTTAAATAATAGGATTTGTCATCAGAACGACAGATATAGTGATGCAGAACTTAAATGACAATCACAATAACTGACTGCATATCTTTTTGTTTCATTAGGAAAAGAGAAAATTACATTTTAATTCTTTAATGTTTAGACAACTCATAACACATGATTGCCAATGATGTGCATTTGTTTCGAAAGTCATTTAATTCTTATTAGGCCATTAGAATGTTGAAAGCTTACATTAACTGCAATGGAGTGTTCAGAGCCAATAATGGTTGGTATAGGTCTTCTACTCCAACATTCCACAGTTTGCCTTTCTGTTTCTGTCTAATTTAGAACATTCTACCTTCAGTGCCTTGGGTTACCATGGGACCAAACTGCAACACGGGTTTGTGTCCTTTAATAATTGGTATAGCCCTTGGCAGCAGGCTATAAGGCTACAATTTACACATTTCCTTTTAATAATTGCATTGAAAAATTAAAGATTGAGTCCTTTTAACGCCTTCAGTAAGAAAAAAACTCTGTTACCACACAAGCTTGAAATTCCAAGTTTTAAGGCTAGCAAAGCACCACCGTAATTTTCCCCAGGTAAATTTCAGCAGGTCACACCTGCCAAAATATACCAAGGTAAAAATGCCGAGCAAATACAGGGACAGCGAATTTTGGTGCAGTAATGCACCAATATCCACATGTTATGCCCCATTTTGTAAAAGTGAACTCAGAATAGGAGATAGTTACAGCAAAAGTTAAATTTCGATTCTGTGTTAACAGATTTTAGCAGATGCTGAAATCATCTTCAGTGTACACATTTCTTTTCAATAACTGTTCAATAATTGTTTAAAAGAATACAAGCATCAGCTATGGGTAGGTTACCACCAACTTTGAGTTGGTGGTAAAGTGCAAATGTTTTGCGACTGCATTTCGGTCGCAAAACATTTGTACATATAAATTGTGAATCGGTATTTGGAAGGGCCGCCCTAAACACGCCCATTCTAAATACCAATTCACAAACCTAAGTTGCAATTTGGTAACAGGCTACCGAATCGCAATTTGGAGTTTGTACATTTGGAAATGCCTTTTTGAATTTCCAAACGGTCCGATTCTGCAAATCAGGCCGTTTGCACCCTCAAAAAGACTTCGTACACCTAGCCCATGTTTCCTAATAATAATTACTTGCAAGAATATAACCAATAATTGCATGATAACAGATTCTCAATTTTGCAGCACTCCCACCACAGTGTGCACTGAATGGTCCCCTCTAAAATCACCATTTCATTAGTAATTAAGCACATAACATGCATCACTGTCAACCAGATTCACAAAAGTAAATATGCATGCACATTTTTATGTCCCCCCCACGTGTGTAAAAGTCCAGCCCCACCAAATTCATCACACTTACATGTGCAGTATTAGGAGTGCAGATGTCTAGGGCATGCCACCCATAATCCGCATATTCAAATCCCAGGTGGGACACTGTAGGTCTAGTTTCACAAAGCAACCCCTGGTCAGTGTGCTGGTGATTGTTATTGTTAGATGCTCAAGTCCTCATTACTTGCAACGGGCTAAATTCTGACCCCAACGCAACCATAATTACAAGAAATAGAAACTCAACAGCTGACCAAGGTTAAGCACTTAAATCCAAATGTATCGTTATTGAGGTTCGGTGCTACTACTCCCAGCACCCGCCGTTGATAGGTGCCACTGGTACAAAGAAGTTCATTGGAAAGGGGAGGTGCACCCAATAATTCTTCAGCAGAGCCAGTTCAGTCCATAAATCTTCTTTATTCAAAAATAATATATAAAATAACTGAAGCACAGCCAACGCGTTTCGTTCCTGTGTGCCAAAGGAACTTCATCAGGGCTTAACAAAAGCGTGGGTTGGTTATAGTAACAACCAATTTTATTTGTTGATATACTCCGGATGACACGGTCCCAAAGTAGTTGAAAAAGTATTAAAATCCAGATGTCAATTTTTAATATAATAGGAATATGCATGCATAATCAATTCTTGAAATAGAGAGGTAACATTGTGTAGTCTCGGAGTTCAACCCAGATGAGGAAAGACAGAATACTTCGATCCTTACTGTCGAATTTGTCATGGAACGGTGAGTCAGAAATGCGGCATGGTAACCAGCGAGTCTATTGTTACTATAACCAACCCACACTTTTGTTAAGCCCAGATGAAGTTCCTTTGGCACACAGGAACAAAACGTGTTGGCTGTGCTTCAGTTATTTTATATATTATTTTTGAATAAAGTAGATTTATGGACTGAACTGGCTCTGCTGAACAATTATTGGGTGCACCTGCCCTTTCCAATGAACTTCTTTGCCCCAATGCAACCATGGTTACATCCGGATCAGAAACTCGAGTTGTCTGATAATTATCACATCATCAAACTAAAGGCCAGGAAAAAAGGTCAAAACATGCAGAGCATGGCTTGTTGAAAAGCAGTTCTACTTGTTATGCCTCTTTTTTCAGTACAAAACTCCGATTTCGACAAACTACTGTGTTACAGTAAGATCATAATGAGGGCCAGTAAGTAGACGAACAATGTGAGAAAAAGATCTAATCAAAGTCATTGGGAGAGAGTTGGAAATGCTGTAGTCCTTGTATGTAGTCAGGTCTTTATCCATTTCCTAGTCATGGTGATTGTGGTGTTTACAGTGGTAATGTAGTCAGATAGAAAGGAAAATATCTGTTTCTTCAGGCTAGGAGCAACAGCATCTCATCATTTTGGCCCTTATTGGGCCTGGGCGCATGCATTCATTTTGCACCGCCTAATTATTGGTTAGGTTTTTCTGCAGCTGGATTTACTGGTGTTGAAGAACCTGACTGGAATTTTCCTGTCAGAAAAACTGGTCGAAAATATTGTATGAGGCTTTGGCTGCAGCAGCAGCCAAGCATAATGCTGTTTTTTTTTCTCCAAACAATGGGAAGCATACAGCGCATCCCCTGCTAAAAAAATCTTCCTTTTCCCTTCCGTCCTCCCCTCTCCCTTATTCTCCGCTCTCCATATCTGCTCCTGCATACATAAACCACCTGTTCACAGCAGCAAATGTATTTGGTAAAATCGTATGGAATAAGGGATTCCGTGTGTTTCTATGGCTCGAAAACTCGGCCCCACAGTAATTCTCCATTTAGAGGATGTTTACTCGTAATTGCACAGTACTGGAGTGATTTAACCGCACGAAAACGGAAAAAGCACCCCAGTACCATGTAATTCATAATTAGGCCTAAAACTAGTGCTATGCGTTCCCCTTTGAACATTGGGGCATATTAGCAAGACCGGCGATAAAATTATCGCCGTTTGCGTAGCAGGAAACTGCCGCTAAAACGGCGATAATGGGCTTGCTAATATGCGTTATAGAATTCCAATAGAAGCCCAGGTTAGATGTGCAGGACATCTAACCTGGGCTTCTATTGAATTCCATAACGCATATTAGCAAGCCCATTATCGCCGCTTTAGCGGCAGTTTCCTGCCGCTAAAACAGCGATAATTTTAATGTGGGTCTTGCTAATATGCCCCATTGTTCTTTCTCATAGAGTCTCAGATGCACATCAGACTGAAAGACAGAGGGGCATATTAGCAAGACCGGCGATAAAATTATCGCCGTTTTAGCGGCAGGAAACTGCCGCTAAAACGGCGATAATGGGCTTGCTAATATGCGTTATAGAATCCAATAGAAGCCCAGGTTAGATGTGAAGGACATCTAACCTGGGCTTCTATTGAATTCTATAACGCATATTAGCAAGCCCATTATCGCCGTTTTAGCGGCAGTTTCCTGCCGCTAAAACGGCGATAATTTTATCGCCGGTCTTGCTAATATGCCCCAGAGTGATGTAATTTCTCAATGACTATTCATTTGACACCATCTTGGCTGTGTCCCTTCTCTAAATACAGTAAACTCATTCTGGTGATAACCTTTCTGCATAAGATGTTACTGTGATATCCAGGTCTAGATTTCGGTGGTGTGTTGTTCCTTTATGCGACTCCATGTTGTTCCGACATTATTCAAGAATGACCACTAAAAATATTAAAATCAGGCTCCAAGGACATCACAGTAACTTGTGATGAAACAAAGCTACCACAACCAAGACGATATCAATTGAATAGGGGAGTGGAGCTCGAAACAAGCCACTGGTCTAAATGATGAGTTGCCATGGCTCTCCGTCTGATGAGGGTCTCAAGGTTCATTATTGACGTCTACTGTTTAGATGTACACCGCAGGTACACATCCCTTGGTTACAAGACACAATACCATGACAATTACACACCTATGTATTATACAAATTAATCCAGCTATATATTGCAAAGGGCGACAGGTTTCATGTAGTCTATTAATTGATACTTTTTAAAACAATAGTTGCTTGTACACCGTCCCGTTGGCTGCACTCATCCATGACATGATGTAAGGTGAGTCAGTAACTCTGAGAGTCCCCTTCCAACTTTTCATTTTCTTTATGGTTTCTGTGTAACACATATTTCATAGGGCGATCTTTGATGCTCCGCATAATAACGAATACATGACAAAGGTTTATCTCTTTCTAACCTACCATCCTTGTTATGTTGTGTTGGAGATGGCCCTTTTTGCGGGGTTACCCCAAACCTTTTGCCTTCTTCTTCCTCCATTTGTGACTTTGCTTTTGCTGGCTTTAGGACCCTGTACACTTTTTCACTGCTGTCCAGTGCTAAAGTGCATGTGTCTAAAATGTAATGGCATTTGCTTTCTCCATGATTGGTGTTAGAAATGGGGGTCTCTAGCTGGCAGTGGTAGGGACCTTTGTACAAGTAGGGACCCTTCTTCCTAGTCAGGGTAAGGGGGATGCACTTCTAAAATAACTCTGCTCATCCCCTTGGTAGTTTGGCACGAGCAGACAGGCTTATCTCAGAGGCAGTGTGTAAAGCATTTGTGAACACATACAGTAATACAGTGAAAACACTACAAATGGACACCACACCAGTTTAGAAAAATAAGTAATTTTTGTCTGAACCAAACAAGACCAAAACGACAAAACTCCACAACAAAGTAATAAAAATATGAGTTTAAAATGGTAGAAATAGTTCAGTTCAAAGCAAATTGCAGATGCGACACTTTTCACACAAAGTACCTTGGATGCGTCGCGTACACAAACAAAAAGAGTCGCAGGGAAGGTGATGAGTTGGTTCCTTACACTCAGGGAAGGTGATGCGCCGGTTCCTTGCTCCGGGGGAGGTGAAGCGTTGGTTCCTTACTGCTGTGCAGGGGAGGTGATGCGTCGGTTCCTTACCGGAGAGGAGATGCGTCGGTTTCTTAATGCGTGGGGAGGTGATGCGTGGGTTTCTTACTGCAACCCCCAATGATGCGCCGCGATGCGACGATCTGGGAGGATGTGTGGGTTCTTGCAGCCGCACAGCAGGGCTTGCATCGGAATCGGTGCGGTGATCTCGGACTTCGGAGACCGGTGTACTTGATGCGGCGTGCAGCGATTTCCTGAGGCGCGGGCAGGCGCTTCGTCAGTTTCTTCGGTGATGCTTTGGAAACAGGTACGGATGTGTCGCCCTTCTCGTTGTTGCGCTGCTTTTCCAGCTGGCAGCTCCCACAGCCAGAACAACCTCCAGAGGCCCAGAACAGCTACAGGCACCTCTTGGCAGGTCAGAACTCCCAGCAAGGAAATTCAGGGGAGCTAGGGGTGAAGTCTTTATGTCCCTGAGACTTCATAAAAGGAGGGAAGCTCAATTTCAAGCCCTTGGAGATCTTCCTCAAGCAGGGGACACAGCAAACAGCAAAGTCCTTTTCCCTTTCCTTGACAGAAAGTAGCCACTGCAGGCCAACACCAGAAGGTAAATAGCACAGGGCAGTATTCCTCCCCAGTTTCTCCAGCTCTTCTCCTTGGCAAAGGTTCCTCTTGATTCCCAGAAGTGATCTAAAAGTCTGGGGTCTGGACCCCTCTTTTTATACAGTAAATCTCTTTGTTCTCTGTGGCAGAGAAGCTCTTTACCCAGCAAAAACTAGTTCTGTCCTCTCTGGTGCAGCATCCTGGCAGGAGGTGGAGACAGCAGTGTCCTTGGCAGACCAGGCCCATTGGTGTGAAAGAAATCTCCTCCCCCTACTCTGAATGCAGCCCAGGTCTATTCAGCCCAGCCCTGACTCACCCTGGAAAGGCAGGACACACCTCAGCCCCCCAAGTGGCTGTCTGAACAGAATGCACATCCCCAGCGCCTGTCACTCCAAAGCTAGACAGTCAATACACAACCTAGCAGAGGCACACTGGATTGTTAGGCAAGAAAATACCTACTTTGTAAAAGTGGTATTTTCAAACCAAGAATGTAAAAATCACCCTCACTAAAAGATGCATCTTAACATTCTGAGTTCAGGTATATCAAACTTTATTTTCCTATCTTGTTCCCATGGGCAGTAATACTCATAAGATGTTATGAGCAAACTCCCCATTCTATCCTATGGGGACAGATAGTCTCACAAAAGTGAAAAACGGCATTGGCAGTATTTCACTATCAGGACAAGCCACACACATCAGGGCATGTCCCACCTTTCACGTACACTGCACCCTGCCCACAGGGGTACCTTGGGCCTACCTTAGGGGTGACTAACATGTAAAAAAATGGAAGGTTATGGCCTGGCAAGTGGGTGCAGATATGCAGCTTTCTGGACTTCAGTTCATTAACTGGAAATATATACACTCTTTCCTTTCTGGTAAATTTACAATACAGTGATCACATTAGACTAAGGGGCAGATTTATCAAAATGTCATGCTACGCAACTCAGGAAGACACCTTGCTGCTCTTCGCTGTGTTGTGTGACAAGGGGAGGGCAGGACTGCAGCACATTTAACATTATATGGCACATTCATGTCCTCTGCTTGCGCTGGCGCACTATGTGCTGCATATTGCCAAAGCAGGCACCCTTGCACCATAGTGCAAGGGTGCCTGCATTGTATTGAAGGTATACCCTCCTGCACAAAAACAATCCTCAGAGGCTTTTTCCTCTTTCTACTTGTGCTGCATTTTGCAGCACAAGTAGAGAGAGGAAAAAGTGAGGAGAAATATACATATTTCTCCTTATTATGCCTCTCCTGGGAAGGCGTAGCATGTTGACACATTCCCAGGTCAGACACTCATGGTAAATCTGTGAATGTGCCAGAATCGATTGGTGGATATGTGGGAACACCCACGCCCCACCCATGGTGGAACGCCTCCCTGGGACAGAGTAACTCAGGGCAGTGACATGCGCTGCCTTGCGTTACTCCAGATTTACCTAGCCACTGGTGGTAACAGAAGGGGTAGTTGGCCCCAGGTGGGGGCCCTTGTTCTCACCTCGGCGCCCTGGTCCTCTCCAGGGATAACGAGTGTGCTGCACTCCAAATTAACAATATCGCAGAGGCACAAGACCTCTCTGCGGGCAAATGGCAATAATGAGGTAACATCATGCGCCCTGACACAAAATAATCATGAGGGGCACTGTGCCCTCCCTACAAAACCACTGGTCAGGGTAAAGATTTCTTAGGCCTGACAGCACTGGAGACCCCATTGAGCAGGTCCAATATGAATGCATGTTTTTTTTAAGTCTCTGCTGCGGCTTCAGCACCCAACTGACTTCTTTTAACAGCAGGGAGCTGCGCAGCACCCAAGACCTGTTCCTTTGTATGGGCACTTAACAATCTCTTTGGCCCAGGGTCTTCCTCAGCAGCACCCCACTGCCCTCAGGGCAGGTAACTTTCTTTGCTCGCAATCTCCAAGGCCTTGACCTCCTGGCCTCTTGCAGGGCACCTCATTTCCCATCACTCTGCAGGTATCCTCACAGATGTTCCAAGGGAATCGTCTCCTCCAGGGTCCCTAGCAAGTCCACCCTCTACTCTCCCACCACGGGACTCTAGCGGTCCATGCGACACAGATCCAACAGTGTGCAAGTAAATTCAAGTCCAGTGTGTCCCTTAACTCTAGATAGGGATTCATCCATGTGAGATCTCCACTTCCATTTCTTCTGCAGTTCCAGTGATTCTCAGAGTTTTGCCATGCACAGGGCATAAAAGTGGAGGTGGAGAGTTGTAGCTCCCTGGAGTGCATTTTTGGATTTTTCAAAATGATGAATTCAAGCTATGGTCAGTAACAGCTCTTTCAGATCCTGCAGTGCTGCCTGTAACTGCCACAGCAAACTGGCCTCCCTCCTCCAGGACTTCAAAACAAAGCCCCTCCTGGGAATGGTGCTAGAGGTCTGGCTGCTTCCCTTTATTTCTGTGAGAATGGGCTTGTCCAGGCTTGTCAGTAATTCTGAGTTAATTAGCCCATGTAGATTCCCCCCTAACATTCCTCGTCTCCAAGGAGAAGGTTAATCCTCCTCAAATGGGTCTATTTTGGGGAAGGAAGTCTTGAGCTACCTGCTGGTCAGCAAAGTAATTAGCCTTGCCCAATACAGTAGTTCAAAGACAGTCTCTCAGTTATTACCGACTCAGGAAAATCCTGCAGCACTTAAAGTATAGGAAGTAGTGCAAATATGGGCAAGCTAATTTTATATTTGCACTTCGGACTCATTTAAACCTATAGAAAGAGACTTTCATTTTTTTCTCCAGGTTGAGCCAATACGAAGTTGAAATTTTGATGCAGCTTTCCCCTACAGTGTGAATGCAGTAAAGCACAGCACACTTACAGTGAAGCACTATAGACTCACATTAAATCACTACAGACTCACACTTTAGATAAAAAAATTAGACATTTCTTTTTGGATGTAAAAAAATATATAAGCTCTGTAGGGGGCTTAATCAATTAAATTAAAGGTCCCATCTGTGACAGGCTATCTGTATTCATATACTAGGCTGAATTAGACAGCAGTCTAACTCGCTCAGCCAAGTACATGGGTGTACAAGGGCATACATGCTCATGTGTAACCAATGCAGAGCGTCTGACCCCAGATGTTTAGCTGCACACCTAAAGTTAAAAGACAGGCACTGGTGGTAGGCCCTTAAGTCTATTTTACCAGCTCTTCCAGTGAGTGAGACTCAGGCTGGTGAAGAGATCTGATTATTGCACAGAACGGATCGCCTGGTAAAGGGCTCCGCTTTATTTTCGCCGCTTTTTAAAAAAGTCACAAACTATCAAGGAACTCTGCCCGATGTATTAGAGAGCACCTGGTAAAGGGCTCTGAGATTTTAAGGCTGTGTTAAGCATTGCATCTGTTGCACTTTGTTTTTAACCACTTTTAAATCTGCTTTTTTGCACATAGCTTAAAAAAATTACCTGGGTATTGGAAGCTCTGCACTTGGTATCCTCCCCGGTCCAGCACGGATTGTTCCGGTTGTCTGGAGGAGGCGCTACTAACCGGAAGTGGGAGTTGACCACTTCCCTCCCAACCCTGACGGGAGGTTAGCAGTCTAGTTAGCCAACTATAAAACATATGCCTACACAGACGCGCAGCGGACGCGCTTAGGCTGGTGAAGAGATCTGATTATTGCACAGAACGGATCGCCTGGTAAAGGGCTCCGCTTTATTTTCGCCGCTTTTAAAAAAGTCACAAACTATCAAGGAACTCTGCCCGATGTATTAGAGAGCACCTGGTAAAGGGCTCTGAGATTTTAAGGCTGTGTTAAGCATTGCATCTGTTGCACTTTGTTTTTTTAACCACTTTTAAATCTGCTTTTTTGCACATAGCTTAAAAAAATTACGTGGGTATTGGAAGCTCTGCACTTGGTATCCTCCCCGGTCCAGCACGGATTGTTCCGGTTGTCTGGAGGGAGGCGCTACTAACCGGAAGTGGGAGTTGACCACTTCCCTCCCAACCCTGACGGGAGGTTAGCAGTCTAGTTAGCCAACTATAAAACATATGCCTACACAGACGCGCAGCGGACGCGCGCAGCGGGCGCGCCGCTGGCGCGCCTAAGGCGCGCCTAAGGCAAGCCCGTCTGCGCTCGTCCGTGCTTGGACGTCGCTAGGAGCAGGAACCCCTGCCGGTTCCGGCTATACTCAGCCCAAAAAGGTGAGGTCTCCCTGTAGGTATACCGGTAGAGAGTTGGCGAAAATTGGGTCCGGCAATGCACACATAGTAACATCTATTAAGGCCTGCCCCTCTCCTACTGAGGTAATGGGACCTTTTTCCTGTGGTAACTGCCAGTACCAATGTAAATTAGCCCACTCCAAGAGGACTATTAGAGAATCGACGCAGCACTTCGAATCTGTTCCTCATCCCACTGAAAGTACGTACACAGCCGGATCGGACATCAGCAATGTTTGGAATTGCTTCTTGGCCAACGTAAGATCTCTGCCCAAACATGCTACCAATATATGGGATCTATTGTCCTCCAACAATTCCCATATAGGGTTTCTAACAGAAACTTGGATTAAACCCCATTCCAATCCCGACATAGCAGTAGCACTCCCTGATGGCTACCACATACTAAAATTAGATAGACCACACAGGACTGGTGGAGGAATAGCCATAATCTACAAAAACCCCATTACTTTTACTATTCTAGACCAAATCTGCAACGACCAGCTAGAAATACTGGTTTTTAGTATGAATTTGCATCATAGCCTCAGCTGGAAAGGAGCCTTAGTATATCGTCCACCAGGACCACTGACCAACACCACCACACAACTCTTGGAACTTATTGCCCCTCATGTTATATCTTCCAGAAATTTTTACTTCTTGGAGATTTCAATATACATAGTGAAATTCAAGATAATCCTGAGGTTTCATCTTTTTTGACTGAATTGTCTGCACTCAATTTTGCCGTAATAAATACAGCCCCAACGCATCGAGCTGGCCATACGTTAGACATCATCTTAACTAATTCTCCTGATGTAGCCTACGTAGACACTCATCCCCTGACTTGGTCGGACCATTCTATGGTCGAATTTCGTATTAACAGCCAAAAAGCACACTCAAGTCCTAAATGCTATCAAAAAAAAGTTACAGACAATGGCATTTAATTACACCAGCACTTTTTGAAGCTACATTTTGCCAACCTCAACATTCGGAATTAGAAAATGTTGAAAAACGTCTAACCTCTTTTAATGTTAGCCTATTGGCAACTATAGACAGTTTAGCTCCTTTGAAGCAATGCCCTAGGAATATAAAACGACGTCAGGCTTCGTGGTATTCAACCACCCTACGACAAGAAAAAGGCTTATGCAAAAAACTAGAACGCCTTTGGCGGCGTTCACACGATTTAACAGATAGAGAAAAATGTAAAGAAGCATTAAGTCAATACCACCGTAACCTAAAAAAAAAAAGGAAAACCCACATTGCAACCACTCTTGAACAAGCAGGGAGCTCACAGAAATGCCTCTATCAAATTTTAAAAACATTCACAAGTCCCACAGCCTGTGACACAGAGTCAGTTCCATCGCAAACGCTGTGCGATAACATAGCCAGCCACTTCATTCAGAAAATTGACACGATCTATGACAAAATTACTTCCACAATAAATTCTCAAACTAATCTGGAAATGGAACCCCTACATATCCCGGCACCAATTTGTTCGTTAGAACATTTCCCATTACTCACAGTTGAAGGCACAGAAGCACTTTTAAAATGCGTAAAATCAGGCTCTCCACTGGACATCATACCTGCAAAAACTATAGCCACTCTACACAAACAATTAGCCAACCCTATATGTGATATTCTTAATAGCTCCCTGAGGGAAGGAGTCCTCCCTCTAGATTGGAAAGCCGCACAAATAATCCAGATTAAAAAGAATTCCAAAACATCATCAGAAGACGTTACAAATTACCGACCCATCTCTCTCCTTCCCCTACACACAAAAATCTTGGAGAAGCACATCAACACACATCTCTCTGATTTTATTGAAGCCAATAATATTCTGGACTCCTCACAATCGGGATTCCGTCCTAGATACAGCACGGAATCCACTCTCGTGGCAGTTACAGACAATATTAGAATGCTGCTGGATGAGGGTCAAGCGGTACTTTTGGTGCTGCTTGACCTCTCCGCAGCATTTGACACCATCTCCCACCAAATATTACTCAGTAGATTGGGTGATATAGGCATCACAGGAAATGCCTTAAAATGGTTGTCTAATTTTCTATCAAACAGAACACAAACCGTCAATTTAGGCCCGTACCATTCTAAAACCACCAAGGTGACCAAGGGAGTACCACAGGGTTCTTGTTTGAGCCCAACCTTGTTTAACATCTATGTGACTCCCTTAGCGAGGTTGTTGAGGAAACTGGGATTCATCCCCATATCCTATGCGGATGATACTCAATTACTCCTCTCACTTGATAAATCCAACCCCAATATTCAAACCACCTTTGGTGAAGGAATGAAGACCATAGCGGAATGGATGAAAATTAATTATTTACAACTGAATACGGCTAAAACAGAAATAATGTTGTTTGGCGAGGCTACGGTGAAATGGTCCCCTAGCTGGTGGCCAGAGGAATTGGGCCACACACCTTGTCCTAAACAGGTGGTAAAAAATTTAGGAGTCCGATTGGACCATAAACTTACACTGGGAGACCACGTCTCTTCTACCATCGGAGCTTGCTTCCACAACCTCAGCATGCTCAGAAGAGTCTTCCCTTTTTGCCGTTATCTTCCCGGAAAACCTTGATCCAGGCACTAATCCTAAGTCGCCTGGATTATTGTAATGCACTGTTCATTTCAGCCAACGAAAGTGCTTTAAGTAGATTACAGGTTGTCCAGAATACGGCGGCTCGATTGGTAACCAATGCTCCCCTAGAACTGCCTCCCTCCCCTTACTCCAGAAATTACATTGGCTGCCCATACGGAAAAGAATTAAATTTAAAATTTGTTGTATGGCCTACAAAGCCGTCAACAAATTAGGCCCCAGCTACCTAAATGACAAATTTGTCAGTTATGTACCTTCTAGACCCCTTCGCTCAGGAGCTAAAGCCCTGATACAAGTCCCCCGTTTCAAAAAATCCCGCCAAGGAGGTAAGGCTTTTTACCATATTGCCCCTCTCTATTGGAACGAACTCCCCCTATCGCTGCGACAATGTACAGATTACCTGGTTTTCAGGAAACTGTTAAAAACATCGCTGTTTTGATCATTTCTCCTTGACATTCTTAGGCAGTCCATGCGCTGAGATACCCTTATGGGGTGATTTGTGCGCTATATAAAACAAATAAATAAATAAATAAATAAATAAAATAAATTAGTGAGACTTGATCACAGCATAGATCCAAAAACTGCGTAGTCCAAAATCAAAACATCAGGGTGGTGGGGTGGGGGGTGAAGCAGGTCAGAGCTCATTTCCTTACAAACACATTCTCCCTAACTTACAGATTACTTTCTGGCAACCTATGTGCTGGGTTAGTGTTGGTGTTAGATTTGAAATGCATTTTAAGTTGTATTTCATTTTTCTTCTCTGTGGGATGTTTTGTGCATTAAGAAATCTCCTTCCCAGGAAGCCCTAAAAATGTGCAGTTAACTGTGGCTTTTTGACATTACGTGAGGAGACTTATTAGAACACATTTTAGTGTTAATATTATGTACACTAGTTAAGTTAGAAAAAGATTGAGAATGCTTGTGAATATCCACAAAGTTATAACTTTGTGGATGCTCACACTGATCACAATCCTGTTCTTCTTCTTGGAAAATGTACGATAATGCTGTTTTCTTTCAAGTAGCAAATTCCATATGTGAATACAAACATCAGGCAGCTCATGATTTTGTGAATCCTGTTTTGTCCTTACTTGCTTCTCCACCTTCCTTCAAATCATCATAGAATAGTGAAATGAACAAATCTCATGAGACAAGACTATCCAACCTGAGGATAAAAGTAGCTACTTCTTCACTGGATCTGCCCCTTTTCCTACCACCATAAACAATACCTTAACCCCAATGCTTCCAGGGATCGTTTCGGGTTACTTAGGTAAGCAGCTGTTTCTGGTCTTGAAATGTTTATATTCAAACAATGTTTGTTCCTTTTTTGGGAGGTAAGTGGGCCAGTGCAGGTACAGAAAAAGACACACCCCCTGTGTCCCAGTGCATTGAAATACATATCCTGCTTTCGATTATCTGCTATCCTTCCCAGAGCTTTGTTCCTAGACATCCTCACTCCCTTGCTAGTCACCCATCCTTCTTATGTCACTGTCAGGTTTTTTGGATGTTACTGTGATGGTAGCAGGTTGGAGTGGTTGGGTTGCAATCTCCTAGAGAGCATATGTCATTAGTTTCTTACCACTGCACTAGGTAGCCGTATCTCCTTTGTAAGGTGGCTGAGGACCAGTGAGGAAGTATTTCTTGACACCCTCACTTTAAGATAAAGGTGGTCTTACAAGAATGTGGCATGTATAGTAGTAAAGACAAGCAGGGCAGGCAGTATCTCACTTAAAATAAGCAACACTTCTGCCTGTCAGTATAAAAATGATGACTCCAGAAGTGGTTAACAAGAGAACAGAAAATCCCACCTTTACTAGAGGAGGCAGGAGTCCACTCTGCTTCCCTCTAGCAACTGCTGGTAGACACAAAATGACGCTCCTCATATCATGTATATCTTGGTAGCAAACATGCTATCGAAGAATACAGAAACCAATTAGATGGATTAAGAGCAGTGGAGAGAAAGATACATTTAAGGTGCTAGATGAAATACCCATGCATGGCCTTGTGACGTCTTAGGGATTGGCTGACTACATGCAGAATCGCAAAGACTACACTGACAGACTGAAAATCATGTATCAACAAGTTCCCTTTCTTTCCAAAATCTCATTGAGCCCTTTGTGCAGCTTCAGCAGCTTCAAGATCTTCTGTTGTACCCCAAGGTCACAAGTGGATGCTGCTTTGGAAGGCAGATATTTCACAGAACATGTTTCTCAATCTGGAAAAACTGATAAAATAGCTACTGATGACAGGGAGATAGTTCTGCTAGGCTAGTTTTTGTACCCTTTTATCCTTTGTCTTTTCTAGGATGCTGAACTGCACAATGTCACCTGAAGCACTAAATTCTCTAAGCTCTGAAGCTGGGCATCCAGGTACTAAGTAAAAAAGGCAGGAGTAGTACCTGTTCTTAGGCCATAAAATGGTCAAGAATTAGTTTCACCCTATTTCTAATACAGAAGTTGGCATAGGATTTTCTTATAAATCAGGTCTTCATGAAAGTTAAGCATTTCATTTTAAAACAGTCCTGCATTCCCAGGATCTTCTCCTCAATCAGACAAAAAACAACCTTGTGTCTTCTTGACTTCATAGGGACATCTGTTCACATAGATGTAATATAAGGGTTTCCTTCCATTTGACAGGAAAATCAAGATCTAATCTAGATTGCCCTCTTTCCTGGGATAACAGAAAGCATCAACAAGGCAGCAACTGCAGATCCAGTGAGAGATGGCATATTGCACTCATGAAGATCTTAGGTCCATCTCCATCTCACAGCATTAGTCTGTCATTTCCTTGATGATTGGAGTCCCAGCTTAGAAAACATTGAAGCACCACTTCTAGTCCCTTTGGAGGGTTCTTGCACCGTGGCTGGATCTTTGACAGTTGTAAAGGGCATCTCGGTGTCTTCCGCACCATTGCCCGTTCTCCTTCAGGAGAACACTCTGGCTGATGTCTCTGTTTTGGTCACACAAGACTTGCAGAAAGTCCCATTTTTTATTTCAGATGGAGACTGCAGCTATCCAGCAGACCCTCCCGGCCTTCTATTCACAGTCCGGGACAAGTATTATAGGTCAGAACACACAATTGGAGGGCATAAGTTTATCTCAATTACGAAGGGAAATGTGTAATGCCAGCAGCAGCGGCTCCTCGCTAAAGCGGAGGAGCGTCGCCTCACTGCTATTTCAGTAGTGCAAAAAATTAAAATAAAATGATAATAACAGGATGTTATTATCATTTTATTTTTCTATGCAGGACTCGGAGCCAGCTCAGGGCGGGGCTGGGCACTGTGACCAGCGCAGAGTGAGGAGTGGTTTGTACTCCTCTAAGTGCACAGCCCCATGGAGAACATGCCCAGGCTCCCAGGCATGTCCTGAGCACCCAAACATGCCGCTCAGACCAATTACGACGCTGCCCATGCAGCATCGTGATTGGCTGGGAGAGTACGGAAGCCTAGGTGCTTCCGGTGCTTTCCAGCAAATGAAGAGGACAGAGGAGAGGCGTGCGGAGGTGCAGCGGCGAAGGTAATTTTATTTATCTTTTTTTAAATGTATCCATACGCCCCTCCCCACTGCCCCCATTCTGAGGCAGCCGCCACTGAAAGCCAGCTGGTAGAATTTGCTCAGTCAATCATTACATGGGTGAACACTTTCTCCTGTCTCTGAAGACAATTTGTTTTGCAAGGGACGAAAATGAGTCTGTAGACCCATCTGCAGGGCTCCATGTCATTGATCTCCCTCTGTTTAAACAAGAGGATATTTCAACTGATTACCAGGAAATTTATCATCCATGACTAGAGGTATGCTCCGAGCAGAATACCCTCTATTCACAATTTTGTTTCTAAACCACATCATGCTTTGATTAGGGATAGCGCGTCTTAGTGGAGGCCCAAGGACCTTCTTTATGTATTTCCCTCTTCCCTCTGATCCTGATGGTGTAGCAGAAGATAAGGGACAAGAGGGCTGAGGTGACCCTTGTGTTTGATTATTATCCTCAAAGGCCATTCTATCCTTTTTGTTGCTGTATTGCCCTCTAGCCCTTAACTTTCATAGCGTTTCTAGCCTATGTAATACACCCAGCAATCTCTCTAAGTCCAGGTATTCACACTAGTTAGCAACTAGAGCTGGATAGGCTAGATTCGGAGATAAGGGGCTGTTCTAATGAAGGAGTACAAGATGTATACCGCACTCAATGTCATTCCACCTTCTAGTTTTATGCACAACATGGAAGGAATGTTTCTATGTGCCCTACACCTACAGGTTTGCACCAAGATTCCTGGGAACCCTCTAAGATATTGGATTTCCTCACAAGTCAGTTCCACCTGAATTTGGCAGCCTCCTCCTTGTAGAACTAGTGGTCACCAATAAGAACCTTCATTACTCCAGGATGAGTGTTTGGTTTCTTGCTATCTATGAAGCATCCAAAATGGTTAACGAGTAGTTCATTGTTCATCAGCAATATCCTTTGGTATTCCAGCAGTACATCTGGTTGTGCTGTCTCCGCTATTTGAGCATCAACCAGAGGCTTACCGTAGGTTTTTCTCAGCAAAGGGTTTCTTTTAGTTTACATGCAAATATACTGGAGATTATCCCACTCTCGCCCCTAACCCACTCAATCACATTCTATCCGCAACTGTACAATCCTCAAACTGGTTTGAATCTACCTGTATGCCTCAACTTAGCACCCTGCCCATCTTAGCATTAAACCTACCTTGATGCTGTGTCTCATTCTCCCTGGCATCCTCATTCTACACTACCCACTATAAAATCCTCATTGCATACAGCATTCCATTGTTTGTAGTTGTTTGCACCATATAAGTTGCATACTTATATCAATAACCGTCATGCCAGGGAAACAACAGGGAACTTGGGGTTCCTTTTTAAGAGAAACCATCTTAAGTATTTAGGGCATGGTCATACTCCGGCCAGGGTCTGGGTTTCTCCTAAAGATTCCATTATCTCTTCACTTAAAAAAGGACATTTTTCTCCCAGTCTTTTTCCTCGATCCGGCTGCCTTGCACAAGCTCTGGGTTATTGCAATATATATCTGCTGTACCTCCTCCTTCAGACCAACATGATTTACGTTTTTGCAGCCTAATGGATTTTATGCAAGGGAATAAAAGGATCATCAAGAGCCCTGAGAACATGAGTTTGGTTTACCATCTCTCCCACATATAACAAGGTAGGTGTCCCTCTCATGGAGATAGTCCAGAAAAGATCTATTAGAGGGATGGCAGCATCCTGGACTGGATTTTAGTATGCATCCCTCTTCACACATATGAAAAATTTGCCGCTGATGATGGGAATACCTGTCTCTTTAAATTTTGGTGCCAGAGTCTTGTCAGCTGCATCTTGCTGAAAAATACTAGCTTAAAAAATGACAGATTGTTGCAGTACTTTGTCATACGCTTCATGAATAACCTGTAGTTATGTCTGTTGCCTACTTGGGAAAACCCTCACAGTGATGGAACTAGGGCAAGAAAGATAAAATTAGGAAAAAATACACAAATTACCTACCAGTAATCTTCACTTCTTTGAGTCCTGGTCTTCCTAGTCAAAGTCTTGTCTTTCCCTCCTACCCACTTCCCAAGGTCAGACATAGTGGCTTGGTATAAACCAGAAATTACTGAGGGGGTAAAATAAATCTGGGGAAGGTCTTCATTGACCTCATCTTTATCTTAAGAGGAGTGTACACACTAAGCAATTTTACTGCTTCTCCTCAGAGCCATAATTAGTTGGTGAGTGGAATTTTAGAAACTTTTAATCTGTATTTTTGTTTTTATGCCAAAGTAGTTCTACTGTGCCAAGTGTGATATAATTTTCTTAAATTACAACATGTGTGCATTTAGTTTACAAGGGTTAGTCTGTTTTAATACCTATTATAAAGTGCATTAAGAAATACTGTGTCCCTGTGATATGCTGATGTCCTGTTTATGTTACACAGCACCAAAACAGGCTCATCAACATTCTGATTGTTTTTTCTCATTATTACACTAGCATTCAAACTTCTGGCATTAACATAATCTTAAAATGAAACTGAAATCGGAAAAACATATTATGTAGGAATTACCTGAAAACTGTCCGTGAGCAAATGGACATCTTACCCAGGATCCTTGCTTTGTCGTAAACTGTAAGTGTAAGAACATAATTAATCAAAATCTTTCCATATCAGTGTGTATTCTCGGAAGCACTTCGCATATATTAATGGATATACTTCTTTTAATTATTTCTGCTTATTGTTGTGGATGCTTTTACATTAATTTGGGGCAGCGCACCTTAGTGAAAAAAACAGCAAAACTACCCTCCCCCCCGCCCCCACCCCCCCAAAAACAGGTTTTTCACAAAAATGCGATGGTATGTCTGAAAGATGAAGCACTCATCTGTACTTCTTTGTAAAGAGCCGTGTGCTGGAACACATTACATATTCTCTGTGGATGTTAAGGATGAGATTTAACACATAGCTTGACTCAGTGCGTTAGTAGTGCAAGGTGAAAAATCCGATTGAAAGGGGATACACATGAATCGTGATCTGAACTGCACCAGGTTTTGTCGCCCCTTTGCAATTTAGGAATTTCTTAAAGGACCACGCTGAACGCTGGGTAGTATCGAAAATGTTTGGCCTTCAGGGAAAAACAGCTCCTCTTACTCTGAAATGAAATGTGTGGCAACATGTGCTGCATCAGAATCCTAGCTATCTATCCAGCCTATTTTGTTTTAATTACTACTTTATTACTACCACGTGATCAGACAAGTTCTCCAAATTGCATATTTCAGATGGAACATAAACCTTAGGTATGAGGAATAGTCTGTATATATTTTTTCTGTAGACCATTCATTCATATCTTCCAGATGTCTCTCAACATCATGGGCATGCACTGCAGTCCTTCCATACCAAGAATGGGTGTTGGAGTAAATGGTGAGTAACAGAAAATAGTTGAGACGGTCAGGCTGTCAAAGCTGTTGCTAGTCCTGGTGTCAAAATGCAGTCATCAATAATTTAGGGAGATGCATACTGAGCTTCGTGCTGCATATTTCCTGTCTCAGTTAGTGGCCTCTGAATTTTGAAGGTGCATCTTGATCTAGTTATGAGCCAATAAGCAAGAAACAGTGCAAACCTGGCTCAATGGCATAAACCTTTACCTCGAGCCCCAATGTCCACTGAATGCTAAGTCACTTGAATTCACCTTGGACACCAACCTCACCCTCAAGGAAGATATTGCCAAAAAACACGAGAGGATGTCCTACTAGCTGCTTTCTCTTCTAAGGAAAGTGAAACCGTTTTGTGCAGAAAGTGACTTTAGGACTGCTGATCACATCCTCATACATTTGCATCTGAAAGGCGGTAGCGCCATGCTCCAAGGCCTCCCAGACTCCACAATGGCACCCATTAAGGGCCTCATACACACCACAGCACTTCCTGTCCAGGGATGGAAGAAATATGATCACATCACCCCCATCATGATGGAACACCACTGGCTTCCCTTGCCGATCCGCATTATCTTCAAATCCAGCTGCATCATTTACAAAACCATCATGACCAGCATCCCCGCTAATCTTGCGGACGTGCTCATCAACTCTGGTTGCTCAAAGCATACCCACATCCAAGGCACCATGAGACTGCAGACTAAGATGAGTACATAAGAGAAAAAGCAAGTCAGCAGGCCTTTCCCATTTATGCATCCAGGATCTAGAACAGCATCACCATATCCCCAAGGACAGCTCCACATTGCTCCAATTTAAGAAAGAGTTGAAGACACACCTCTTTAAAGAACACTACATCACAATGCATCAATAGTTCATAAACAAGTTATCTCTCCTATAACCTGTTGACTTCATGTTTGCCTTTGAACTTGCACAGCGCTCTGCTCCCTTTTTGGCTATGTTATCACTATATAAATACCAAAATCATAAACATATACATACATCTATTACAATGGGCTTGTATCCCATGATCAGATTTGGCCATTGGAATTCCACAGCAAAACAAGAGATACATTGGATGATCATCTATCAATGGAACACATCTTTACAAGCTTTCCAATTGCTTTAGAACTGTAGACCAGAAAAAGTTGGTTTCTTGTTGCTTAAGACGTTTTAGGTTGGCCCATAAATCTCAGTGTGCAGGATACCTGAAAGCCCTGTGAAATCTCTGAAGGTGCATGCATGGGCACTTGAGCTCCGTGCCTTATTAAAGTCTGACTGCATGGCACTCACTCATAGCGAGGGTCAGATTAGCAACCAGGTACTGGAATTAAGTATTAACGGATATTGGAATCAGCCAAAATATAATTTTTATATCAGTGAATTATGTAGCTCTGGTTATGAACCACAAAATGCAATGCAAAAATAGGCAACACTTTCAATGTTTTGCTACACTAAGAAAACATATAAAAACTCAAATGCTAACTATGTGGGTAATGCAAACTTTCACCTGATATAAGAGAACTGTGCAAATCGACTGTAAGTCTAATAGGAAATGAAAAAGACAGGTGCTCTGTAAACCATGTGGCCTACAAAGTCTGAACAAAATATTGGAATGTACATTAATATGTTGGCAATAAATACAGAAAGGTCTGTTGACATTTGTCAAATGTTACTACTTATTAAAACACTTGTATAATTAGACTTAATGTTTCTCTAACAGAACTATGACCGTATTTTTGTAGCCAATGTAGATACATGACGCTTTGTAGAAGAGTTTCCCCTAGAAATGGACAAAGTATTAAGAATGACCTAGCCACATCAGTCTTCTCATTAGAAATGTTAAACCCAGAATTTCTTAAGCAAGCAATGACTCAAAAGGGCCTATTACGAGGAGACATAATTAATAGATCACTGAAGAAAGGACTGATCTATCACGGGCAAACAACACTCTAAATCTTTCCCTTCCTCATCTACTCAGACTTTGTCACAGTTCAAAGCATCTCAGTCTGGACTGTCACGAAGGACCGGGTCTCAGAAGATCTGTGGTAATCTTGTTTGCCTTCTTACGTCTTCACATTCTGTGGGTGGATCTCATCTGTGCCGAGTGGCATTTCCATGTGCTCCCATACAGCACATGGTACGGGGCAGGATAAACTGCATGAGCAAGCAACAGAGCACGAAGAACGAAGTTGTGATGCATCTAACAATTGCACTGAACTCCTTTTATATATTAGAGAATTCTAACAAGGAAGAGGAAGCATAAAAAGAGGAAGTAGTTTCACTTGATGATCAATTTGAACAATCTAAACTGATCTATGGTCTGAATGACTTTATCACACAGTGATATCTGACATGAATCCTATGGCATAAATTGTAAGGATCTTAAGTCAGGGCTACACCTATTGCAGTCAGAGCTCCACCTTCAGTGTTGCATGTCATGCTACAGGGAGAAACCAGCACACCCTAGAACAACAAAGCTTGAGGTGTATAGTCCACTATTATACTGCAGACCACCAAGCAGAAACAGGTTTTACATACTTGGTTCCTCAGAGGTGGTGAGGTATTGCATAAGAGGATGCTATGACAAACCACAGAGACAATATGTGGTAACAAGCTGAGCAAGAAGACAAGAAAATGTGCTGTGACAGCGTTGAGACCCAACTGCAACATGCAGTCGCATCAGAAGACATGAAAAGGTCCTGCAGTAGACCTGAGTCCTTCCTTTGTAAGGCAACTGCGTTGGAAGATAAATGCACATTCTGTGGCTCTGTCGAGGCACAGTCTTTTAGTGATAGAACCATCTAGCCTTCAAGGAGAAAGAGGCCATTTACCTACATATCCACTCATGACATTTAAGGCCTCCTCCACGAATGATAAGGGAAGGGGTTGGTGGCAGTACTAGCTGTGTGAGAGACCTTGTGACTTGTGCTGGTTTCTCATATAGTGACCAGTCCCTTACACATAGCTACTGGCATCAATACATGAAGGGGTCCCAGATTTTCTACTGTTTTGCGAGAGGGCTAATGATGTTAGATTCTGGTGACCTGCAAAGGGCGCCATTCACTTGTGCCTTTGTTTGTAACATCGATGGGCAATCTCATACAGAGGCAGGCCTCACAAAGAAAAGTGTGAAAATCCCTTCATTCAGGGGCTTTACCCCAGAACTTTTCTGACTGTCTGTCAGCTGAGGCATGCTCTCTCATCTATAAAATCTTTGGATTTCATAAGTTCACCTTCTTAATCTCATTATTTGCGTTATTTTGATAGGACAAATTCTAGTTTATGCTTCATTCAGTAGCAGATGGGTGTTATACAACTGATCTATCAAACCTGTTGACGATGTAAGAGGCTGATTCTGTATATCTGAAAGTGGAGACCTTTGACTCTTCTATTGAAGTACTTGTCCTTCTGTGTCCCCTACTCCATTTTTGTTTCTCATATAGTGTGTTTTCTGTTGTTACATCACTGCCACTCTGGCTTATGTTATCTTGCCTGTGTACCATTCAAGTAGGATGGAAGACACCTGATGTACAGATTTCTCTGCCCCTGAAAGTTTCTAGTGCATTTCAAGGACTCGGGCAACCCACATCCTCAAATAAGATATTGCAAGCTCAAGAACACAAGGTCCTCAGGTTTTAGCAGAGGAGAATTTGTTTTAGGTATCTATTAAAGTTTTTGAACGTTTATGAATACATTAGGAAACATCTTGACAAACATTTTTATTGACTTCTATCAATGAATTTAGAACACTTTCAACGCTAAAGTGATAAAATTATAAAAGCAGTTTACAGTACCTTCATGCATAGAAGAGCATGTGCATCTACCTGCAAATATTCTACCTGAAAGAAAATTAGGAAAGACTGTGTTTGTATAAAATACATATTTTAAAATTGCTGTAAATTAAACAAAGGATTAGCCGGAGCTATAAAACTAACAGTGTTATTAAAATCCAACTCATCTCAATTGATTCAATTATTTATTTCCAATGTAGTAAATATACAGCAGTGAAGTAGCATAAATACATTTATAAAATGATCTAGTTTTTATATCAAGTGCATCCAAGCACACAGGCTACTGTCTGTGGTTGGTACATTAGTACATGACGATCAGTGTGGATTCATCCCTGGGAGAAGCACCACATCTAATATTCGTAGACTCACCCACATACTCCACTCCACGACGGGTATGGACATAAATGGGGCTTTGGTGGCCCTCGATATAGAAAGGCCTCCGACACGGTGGGCTGGGACTACATGTTTGAAACACTGCGGTGCATGAGCCTGGGTGCGTGTTTCAGGGAGTGGGTGCTCTTGTTATAAACAAAGCCCATAGCGAGAGTGCAGGTGGGGAGCATGGTGTCTGGGGATTGGGGTGTAAAAAGAGAGACTCGGCAGGGAAGCCTTTTATCGCCCTTGAGGTTTGCACTGGTGCTGGAACCACTTGCAATACATGTAAGGAACTCGCTCCCTCCGGAAATCCGCAGAATTCCCTACACAGCTGCTTTCAAACATGAAGTAAAGACACTCCTAATGAACAGGTTCCTGCCTAAATAACCATTGGTCGTCTGTTTTCTTCAACAACTGTATTACCCAGTTTTGTCTACCTTACCGTACCAAGTAATGCTTGTGCGCATCCTTGTACATTTTTATTAGCTCATTATGTTATCCTCTCTTACTTCCTTTACAATGTTCCCCTTTTACCTTGTCTGCCTCTTCCATTATTGTGAAGCGCTCTGATACCCTTCGGGGTCTTGTTCACGCTATACAAAACTTTTTAAATAAATAAACTGGAGGATAGAAATTGAT
Source organism: Calotriton arnoldi (assembly GCA_963921515.1). Lineage (NCBI taxonomy): Eukaryota > Metazoa > Chordata > Amphibia > Caudata > Salamandridae > Calotriton > Calotriton arnoldi. The sequence continues at coordinate 2,686,188 of CAWUFW010001095.1, read as the reverse complement.
GGATTGTGACTCATTGTCTTGAGGTATTTCTTGCTGTATATTCTGGTGTACCTAAGGGACCTCATGTTTTGTTGCCACTCCTGCTGGATGCGCTGGAGCAGTTTGGTGAGGCTGCAGGGATGCGTATTAATGTGGCAAAGTTGCTTGTTTTTCGGTTGGGACGTCTGATGACAGCACCAGTGACAGACCTCCCAAATATAGGGCTGCACTGGGAACTGCAACAATTTTGGTACTTGGGCGTCATGGTTATGCATCAGAAGGTAAGCCAATATACCCTAAACATGGGGACAATTGTGGAGGAACTGAAGAAATGCATAGATTTCTGGAATACTCTGCCACCATTGCTGGTCATATGTATGGCTTTGGCAAAGATGGGTTTGTTGCTGCAATGTCTATATCATCTACTAAACACGATCTGGGGGATCCCCAAGGCGACATTTTGGGAATTGGATTCCATGTTGGTTAAGTGGGTCTGGGCTGGTAAAATGGAAAAATATTACAAATTTGTGGCTTTAATTATTTTCCAGGAAAGAATAGGTTTTTCATGACTCAGCGCTCACTATTCCAAAATATTCAGGCAGGATTAAAAAGCATTTGTGAAGGCAAAGGCTTATGTCTTGAGACATTGAAAATATTTTAATCACTTGCCCCAAGAGTTTTGATGATGTTCTGTGGTAGGCTGGAGCATTCCCTTGCCGAGTCTCATGGGCCAGTGCTTTGGAATTCATTTTGGTCTCGAGAGGTAACTAGTGCAGTCTTCTGAGTGCTGGTGATTTATGTTACCTTTAGGACTGTGACTTCTGAAGGAACTGGCAGTTACTAGATGTAGTCCTACATCGTATTTACCACAAATGAATGCAATAGTCGTTTATTTCACAAACAACTGCTTTCACTATTGTTGTCCCATGATTTTCTGATACAAGGGGTTAATACTGCGTAGCAGCTTAGGGAAATTTTAAACAAGATTGTCATTAACTTCCACTTTTATGGCTTTAGTGTTATCAAAGATGACCTCCAGCCAATGGTGGAATGTACCTATGACAAATGTGCAGTGAATACCATTACATTGCTTGTTTTATGGTTATATTTACATTAGAGCAAACATTAAATACATTTTGTTAATAAAAAATGGCTTCCAGAATCCAGAGGTGTAATAATTATTTCTGCAATTTTAATCTGTTGGTAAACTTGTTTCTTTTTTTCAGGTTACAAGCTAGCACCAGTAGGGTAGACTTTGCCTTGCTTTCCTTTATACTGAACTCACTGGTGGGCATAATAACCAGGGTGTCATTGTTGTGAAATATAATAAGGTCTTAACAAATGCTTGCAAAGAAAAGTGGATTATTATTTGTGGTGGACAAGTGTCCACCTCAAATGATAAGGCCACCAATTGCTAGATGTCACACAAATTAAATTAAATAAACCTGCACTCAATCTCTGTTAAGGTGACACAAATTAGTGAGGCTGAAATCAAAGGGAATGTGTAAAGTATTTTAGCAGTGCATAAACAGTAGCAAAAGTCACAACAAACCCAATAAAACTCCACAACCAATTTAAAAATAAAGTGAAATCTAAAATGCCCAATGTGTGTCATTGTCTGTGGTAAACTAGGACCATGGTTCAATATCAGGCTGATCATGATTAATCCTGGATCAGAGACACCAAGTTGATTGGTACCAGTGAAAGTCTGTAAATCAAAAAGTTTGAATAAGTTTCTAAGTCCAAATCAGAAAGGGACTTTGTCACTTTTTGAGAAGAAAAATCCTCTACGTGTGGGACACTGCTAAAACTGCAGCCACCGCTGTGGAACTGAAGGATGGACACCTGAAGCAGGTTGGTTTTGCTGGTGCTCTGGAACATTTGAGGATATTGACTGAAAATGTTCATAGTTTTTTCAGCAGTGCAGAGATCTCTGCACAGGACTTTGGCTGCATTGTTTTTCCTTTGGATACAGCTGAAGCTCTGTAGGAAATGTTTTCAAAAATTTCCAGAACTTCTTCTGGTGCCCTTGCAAGCATAGCAGTACACTTCTAAGGCCTTCAGGACCTCAGGGGAAGGCACTTAGACACTCTCAGCTTGACAGGGAGAGACTAACATCAAAGTCCTGTTGCCATTGATCTACTGGAATTCTTCACAGTAAGGTGAATATGTACCTGGAAACATCCAGGGGATCACCCTTATGATCATTTGAGTTCTTTCTCTCCTTGGATTTCAAGTGGAAGGGGGTTCAGCATTCTGAAATCCTTCTCACAGGTCAAAGATGCCAAGTGCTGCAGGTTCAGTCTGCCCAGTACCCTTTCACAAGTCTAGCTGCGTTCAGAGGAAGGTTGGGTGAAGATTTAGCTGGAAGGGGGACACCCTAAGACATTCCTAGCCCTTCTCTGACCAATAGAGTCAATGTTCCCAATCCCTGGCCTAACTACTTTTTCAGTAGTTCCTGTTTGCCTTACTGCAAACAAACCCAAAATGCCAATGTGTTAAGGCAAATCCAAGATGGCTAAAGCCTTCAACCACATTAAACCTGTGCTCTGAGAGCAGGCAGGGAGAGTGTGTAGGGGAGTGTACTATGGAAATTAATGGTGTGTTTCCACATCTAACACTAAAATCTAGTTTGAATCAGGCCTGAAACCACAATAAAATATGAGACAGAAGTCTAGTAAGACAAAGCAGGGTCCTATAATAACAGGACTGGGGCATTGTGATCAGGGCCTATCCGATACAATGTAAACGTTTTAGATGTGCCTCAGGTAGGCCAGTCATGCAGGATTGACACAGTTTTGCCAACAGGAGGGTCAGCAGCTCCATCCTGAATATTCTGCTTATCTCAGATGGACCATCCCTGCCCATTCATGCTGACCTGCCAATCAAAGTGGTCTATTGTGTGGCTCCTGGATGGAATTTCACAGCTCATTGCAGACAAGGCAGCAGCTACAGACTAAGGCTAATTAGCCTGTTGTGGCTCAGGCAAGTAAATATTTTTTTCCTGAAAGTTACATTTCTTAACTAGTTAGAAATATAGCCAACTGTACCAATGGATTGGATTTTTAAAAATAGTTAGGAAAACTAGTTGACCTTTTTCTGTAGCTGTTCCCTGCTGGATAATCCAGAAATAGTCATTTACGAGTTTTACGAGGATTTCCCCTTGGAACAGCTAAGCCCAATACAGTGAAAATAGCCTTTGGCGATTTTATTCGCTGCAGACACTTGGTAACATAAATTGAGTCATATATCACTTCTAATGACTTTATTTAGCAGTTAGAAGTGGGTTTTAGGTCTGTAAAATCTCATTGTACAAGAATTTCTGCACAAATTAGAGTTTGCATGCTGCAGGGGACCAGGCTTCAGTGGAGATCAGTGTCATGTTTTCATTGTCACACAGTGGATGGCACAATATTGTGCTTCAGTCCACATGTGACATTTAGTTTTACATGCCATAGAAGTAGTTGTTACACCATAAACAATGGCCTTATAGTAAAATTAAATATGACAAACGGAGTTTAAGCCAATTTCAACTTTATTTTAGGGTTCATAACACATTCTATGGGCACTTATTAGTAGGTGAGTCCAAAAAAAGGAAAAACTGGAGCTGAACACCCAAAAAAGGGTCACTTTGCAACAGTGCAAACTGGAAAGTTGATAAGCATCATCCCAAGAGGGAACTCCAAGAAGAGATCGCTTAATGCAGGGCAAACAACATAGCTCTTGGGCATATATTTGACCCCTATTGTTCAGCCAATCCAAGCTTTACCAATTCTCAGAATCCACCACCACCCAGCTTTTTGGCACCCCTTCGGTGCTTGGCTCATGCATCTATCTGCATGTCAATCAGAATTCAACCTATTGATTGTCCAGGTGATAGGGTGATAGTCATAGGATTACCACTGTCTGTTGAAACTGAGGCCCTGTGACTTAGAATTCAAGTAAACCACTCCATACATTATAACACACAATTGCACTGGATTATTTGCTTTCTTACCAAACAATGAACTTCATAGAATGATTTCAGTATCACCATGATGTGGCTGCGCTGTTGCCTTTTCTGAAATGCTAGCAGTTTTTTTTCTGGGCACTGGAGCAAAAAAATCTATAGCTTAGTGCATGTGAGTGTGTGTGTTTGTGTGTGTGTGTGTACTTTGTATGTGTCCTTAACAGTCATTATTATCCAACTCCAGTTCTATTAAAAATGTCAGAAAAAAAACACTAGACAATAAATTAACTCATCAAATGAAATTAGTATGAAGTTCAATGCTCGAGGTGCCATTTTTGGCATCTATCTTCTATGAAAGTAAATAAATGTGCACTTTAGTGCTGATGTGCTTGTACGTTGTCGTGAAGTAGAACCTGTCCACTTGAAACTGGACTGAGACCACCAGCCCTCTTCACATAGGCCACCAATGACTCGCAAAACCTCTTTCAAAGTTTAAACCTATGACCTGGAGTCTCCAGTGTATAATCACTGGATTAACAAGTTGCCAGAATGGTCAACTACATTGGAAGACAGATGTGTTTCAGAAGCATAAACAATCAAGCCACCTATAGCAATTAGATATGTCATGCCAGGTCACAAAATGTCGCAAGTTGAAATAACTATCTCGCATAATGACTCTAGAAATGCAGCAGCAATGGATGTTTCACATTGCTTCTTGGAGAGTCAAATGCTATACATTATCACTGCAGTTGAGTGCTTCTGATTCCTTGAATATGTGAGCATCATGTGCAGTAAAATATGTTTCAGCACAGATTTGTCACATTCACTCTCCTCCGATCTCAATGAGCACAGCTCATTCTTTATTATTTATTGAGGAGACAAAGTACTTTGTAAGAAATTGGGTTATTAGTTGTGCAGGATGTGACTCATGCACAAATAATAGGTTCACAATTGTGACCTTGCTGGGAACCAAGCAACCCATTGTAGCACTTGATTCTCTCAGGGTAGCGAAGCAGAGCAGTCCAAGTCCTACTCAGGAGAAGGGATGTGGGCTAGTATTCTCCATAATGGCATGCAACAACATCACTCAATACATTATCAATACATTATCATCCAGTCAATGCTTTTTCTTTGAAAGATGAAAAGTACATTTATAAGACACAAAATACTAAATACTACAGATTAATTTACAAATATATACATAAGGCAGATGAAAAGACCTGTGGTGACATTTTCAAATTACATTTGACCTCTAGTGACTCCTGACCCCCCCTAATAACAATACCCCTACTTATACCAGATGCATATCGTTATGTAGGTGGACACCATAGTATATGCCTATTAGCTTTGCCAGGGTGTCACTACGTTAAAATATAAGGCAAGCCTATTGACTTTGTCAATGGGCCACAACAGTCTTAGGACAATAGTCACTTTAGAAGTCACCATCATACCAGAGATCAAACACTAAATGCAAATGCAACCATTAACATTAATAAAAGCATTGCAAATCATAATAACATGTGTTAGGGTCTTTCTTCATATTCATCAGATCACTTAATGCAGCCATAGGACCAACCACAAGGGGTCCAGGCATTCCAGAGCACCAGAACAAAAATCTACCTCTGAGAATGGTTTAAATACCTGGTGAGCCTCTCCCAGGGCCATCCATACTTGACCCTGAGAGGCCTAGGGTCAGACATTTAAACCATTGGTGAGGGTGGCTGCTGCAACTCCTGCTACCAGTTGTTTTGGCAGCACTAGTGTTGATGGTTTCCATTCTTTTTTTAAATTCTGTGTGCCCGGGTCAACTGGGCACCCAGATGCAGGTAAGGGAGGAGTGGCAGCATGAGGAGCCCACTCCCGGCTGCCCTGTCAACTTCCCACTCACATGCACACCTTGGGTGTAGTGTTCAGGGGCTGGCATTTCCTTTGTTGCTCCCTTGGTAGGAGTACAGAGTCTCCCACTCTTGCCTGCAGCAGGAACTGCTTTGTATGCCTGGGCGTGCTCTACCCCGAGGACGTGGGCACTGGGGGGCGGCAACGTGCCCAGAGAAGAAGTCACCTGCTGTCCCTGCAGTGGCCCTCTTCTTGCATCAGGCCTTTATGCGCCAGGGCATGGGGACCCCGGGGTAGAAGTGCACGCCCCTAACCCCATATTTAACACACTGTTGCACCTACCCCAGGGCACTGGGCAATTCTGAAATCCCGGCAGAGCCCAATGTGCTTCGCTTCGTGGGATGGCATGTTTAAAGGGTCAGATCTTCAGAGGTGTACAGAAGATTTGTGTCTCATTTTACTCCTGGTGGTGAGCTCCAGCCATTAACAGCATTCCGGCCTCTAAAGGGTCCACTTGGCAGGGAACTGGTTTTTCTGGCTCCCTGAGCCAGTCTTCTCCTATCCTGGCTCCTGGTGCTCCTCTCCCTCTTGTGAGGGCGTCTTGTGCAGCCCCTCTGCTACCACCTGACAACAATGACTCTGCATCTTCACAACTTATACCTATTTTTAATTTGTCTAAACACGTCCTTGCTGACTCTGAACTGTCTCTTTTAAGTAAAGGCTTGTCCTTTGTCCCTACCATTCATCCAAACTTTCTGGAGCTACATACTGAACTATTGAGATTTTTTAGACGTCTTCGTCTACATGCATTTTTTCTGCTCAACCCTTCACCCACTGTCATCTCTAACACTCCCTTCCGACCACCATCTACGTTCTCCCCCACGGGCAGCATGATCCCAGGCGGACTATACACATTCGAAAAATTGGTATTGAATGACTTGGCCACACTTGAGAGCAAGAAACGTTTCATTCCATACAATATTTCCCTTAGTGAAAAGAAAGCCATTGATTCTCTAAAAAGGAACGAATCTTTAATAATCAAATCTGCCGATAAAGGTGGTGGGATTGTCCTGCAGGAGAAGGATACATACAAATCTGAAATTCTGCGTCAGCTCTCTAATACTGACCACTATTGTAAACTGCCCACTAATCCAACAAGGGAACTACAAAACCTAATCTTACAGATTACCACAGACGCAAAATCTGAGGGTTTTCTAAATCAAAAGGAATTTCTTTTTTAAATGTGAAATCACCGGGCATGCCAGTGATTTACACACTTCCCAAAGTGCATAAAAACCTCACAAGCCCCCCAGGACGTCCTATAGTTTCGGGGTGTGGCTCTATACTTAAACCCCTGGGTCAATACGTTGACTACTTTATTAAAGACTTTATACCTGGGACTGAATGTTATGTAAGGGATAGTATGGCAATGATCAACTTAGTCGAGCGCCACCCTTTTGACCCCACCAGTGATATACTCTGTACAATGGATATTGAATCCTTGTACACCAACATCCTGCAAGTTCTGGCGATGACGGTGATCCAAGGAGTACTTGACTCCAGGCCCCGCCCCCACACTGTCCCTACTGTGTTCATTCTGCAACTACTTGAACTTTGCCTTACTAGAAATTTCTTCTCTTTTGAGTACGAATATTACCAACAAGTCAAAGGAACATCAATGGGGGCCGTTTTTGCCCCCAACTTAGCTATACTTTTCATGGACCACCTTGAAACGACTACCATCCTATCTCCCACTAACCCCTTTTCTACCGGCGTCACATTATGGCGTCGGTATATAGATGACATTTTCATGATTTGGCACAATAATGTTGAGACTCTCAACCAATTTCTACACTGGCTGAACAATAATTGTCTAGGCCTTAATTTCACCCTTACACATGACAAATCTTTGATTCCTTTCCTCGATCTCACCATATTCCACTCCAATGGTGAACTACTTACCAGGCTATACAGAAAAACTACAGAGCGTAACACCTTGCTTCGTTACGAAAGTAATCACCCACGAGCACTACGTGACTCTTTGCCATACTCCCAATTTTTGCGGATAAGACGCAATTGCTTCGCCAAAGAGGATTATTTTTGCGAAGCGTCAATCTTATCTACCAAGTTGAAAGTACGTGGTTACCCTAAATGCTTGGTACGAACTGCACAGAAGCGTGCCTGGTACTGCCCAAGAGAAATCCTGCTCTCCCCCAAGATCAAGTCTGACAACAATCGCATAGTCTGTGTGACCACATTCTCCCCTATCTCGAACCCCATCCGTAAATCTATCATCAAACACTGGCCTACTGTGAACGCAGGCAATTTGAACATTGAGCGCCCTCTATTTGCTTTCCGCAAAAGCCGCAATCTCAAAGACCACCTGGTACGGGCGGTTCTACCTAATTCCAGGCCAGCTACTACTCTTGATGCACACTGGGGCCTTGAACCTCTAATCGGGCACGCCAAATGTGGCAACTGCAATGTGTGTGATTTTACTCTAGAAGGCAAAGATTTTACCTTTAATAATGAGTCAATCAAATCAAGAGCATTTTCCAACTGTAATACTTGCAATGCCATTTATTTGATTCAATGTCCTTGCTTGCTTATTTACATTGGTCAAACAACACAAAAAGTGAAGACCCGAATCGGACAACACAGGAGTAGAGTGCGCTGCAAAACTCCCAACGGGCCTTTAGTGGATCATTTCACCGAGGCAGGACACAATGAAGATGACATTAAATGGACAGTCATAAACGTTGTAAAACAACCCCCAAGAGGCGGAGACATTGCACAACTTCTGAATAAAGAGGAGCTCAGACAGATTATCCGCATGAACAGCATCAGGAATGGACTGAACAGGAATGAGGACTGGACCACCTTGCTCTAGACCACTCCTTGTACCAAGAACTTAGTTCCGCCTTCCCTGTGTCTACTGCTATTTTGTAATCTGAATGCAATTGCCACTAACTGCATTGTTGCTTGCCTTTACCATGGTTCCTGAATATTTCTGACAATTGTTACCAAGTATATTCTGTTAGTTCAGTTGTTTGGTAATTTTTCCTGTTACCTAAATAATGAATACTGTTCAGTATGGTTGATTCTTCTTTTATTCCTCTTCTAGTTCACTGCCACCTTTTGGCTCTCTAGTGGTTCCTTTACCCAGTCTGTCTTCTATACTCATTAAAACCCTCACCCAACATGGCCACCTTTATGCTGAGTCACCTGTCACTCAGAGGTGGGAGAGGTGTGGCGCTGCGGCCAGGGCGACTGACGCTGGACGCTGGGGATCACGGTTCGATCCCTGGCTCCGGCGGCAGGGGTCTGCCCAGCACCATGCGACTCTGGGCAATAGCTCGCTTAATCTTCCCAACGGCCCCCAGCGCCGAGATACCCCTTCGGGGGTGATTCGTGCGCTATACAAGTACTGGATTTACATTTTTTATTTTTTACTCACAACATAAATAGGAGCATTCCATTGGTCGATGGATTTCCCTGCCATCAAGCCTTGGATCACACAGCATAACGGTAAGCACGCTGCCCTGCATAGTCATCTGACTCCTTCCAAGCCACCCTTTTGATTCCTCACTCCTCCTTACCCTCCTTTTTCCCGGTAGTGCATCGCCACTTGCTGCCTTGGAACTGATAATTTACAGTTTAATCGCTAGGTTTTTCATTCTTAGGTGAGAATTCCCGCTGGTTTTATCCTCTTGTCTGCCAGTTGTTAATGAGTAACTCCGGTACCTTACGCATAGATTTTAATTTTTACAGAACATCCTATTTAATCGGCCTCCACCACTGAGTGTTATTGTGGCTTAACGTTCCACAGGCCCCTTGAGGTTAGTTTTTACTTCACATTTTTGCGAACGAGCGTCACCTCACACGCGCTGCGGGCACCATGAACTCAGTCCTTTACATCCTTAGGCCTTTCCACCTTGCTCACGCGTGTACCGCCTAGCCTGTCTCGCTTGTCACTACCCTGTAACGAATTATTACGTGCGCTCATGTCTCCACGCTTGTTTCCACCTACACCTTATTCTAATGTGCAGCTTTGACGTTCACGTTTACTCACGCTAGCCATCTCCCGTCACAGTTATTGCCTTGTTGTGAGTCCTCGTGTGTTTTCATAATGGTTATTCCTTCACGAGCATGGTGCGGTCACACCGGGGCTGGTCCCGGACCCCCTGGATAGCATAATGTTTTACGGTCTGTACTAGACGCTCCTTAATCTCCTTCCCTTTTCCTCATTTTCCACAGGCAATCTCTAATTATTCAGGCTTGTATTTTTAACTGTCCTGATGATGATCCTACTATTTCTTAAAGAGGATCGAAACGTCGTCGACCAATGTAAACAGTTTGCACATTAATCAAATCTGATAAAACAAGCATTGGCATAGCCAATAGGTCTCGCCTTTGGGACCTTATAAGTGTTTAGTTATCCAGCACAATATCCTTAGTGCAACAACATCAAGTGTTGCATGGCTAAACACTTATAAGGCCCCAAAGGCGAGACCTATTGGCTATGCCATTGCTTGTTTTTCGTGTAGCAATTACATCTGCCAAAGGACATAGTGAATTTGGCTCGTTGTTTTATAACACTCCATTTCTTAGGGGGTTTTGCAGACAGGATCATTCTTAGATTGCGTCCTTCCTTTATCCTGAAGATAAATCGTCAATTTCATAGAGATCAGGAAATAGTATTACCAATGTTTTTTCCTAACCCTCAAGATTCCAAAGAGGGACGTCTGCACTCGCTAGATGTTAGAAGGACTCCTATTTGCTATGTAGAGAGTGTCTGGTTTCAGGATCTCATCTTCGATTTTCATTAATTTTTGGCCAGCTAAAGGGGTGCAAAACCCACATACCAGTCTTTCCGTAGGTGGATTAAGTCTCTAATTGCCTTAGCCTATAAAGCGAGGGTTCCTTTCCCTCTTGGGATCCAGGATAGGTCAACCAGACCGATGGCAACTTCTTTGGTAGGAGCGCAAGGAGCTTCCGTAACAGAATATGCAGAGCTGAGACCTGGGCAACACCGTCCATGTGTTAAGCATTATAGAATGAAAAGGGGAGGATCGCCTTCTATGTGTCAAATTCTGAATATGCAAATCTTAGATGTCCTGGTTTATTTGCTTTAGTAGATCTTACCATGTGATCCCTTTAAGTGAGAGGACGGTAGGGTAAATGCTTCAGTAACTCACTAGGCCATCTCAGTAGGCTTTGAAATGTGGTCCTGCACATTACACACATATCTGAGCAAACATACTTTCGAACTTATTACTTACAAGTTGCACATCCTTATGCAGCAGTAGCATTAACTCAGTGATCTATCTCACCTGCTTTGGGCAGTCTCCACTTGCCAAATAAATCACTTATCAGGACAGGTACTGGTGTGTTTACTGTGCTTTGTGTCACAGCTTATAAGGAGTCGAATCAATATGAATCAAATGTACATCTTGTCTCTTTCCTCTCTCTACTCAGCCCTCTGGCCCGCTCTCCCCTCTACGCCCCCCCTCCCCCATACACACCCGTATGTTTTTCCAGCACTAACTTTTACATCCTGGCCAAGGGGTGGATGAGGCAAGGGGATGTTATTATTAGAGTAAGGTTTGCAGAAAGTGATTTTGAAAAGAGGGTGGGCTGGTCCGGGGCTTGCCCGGCTCCCCCTCTCTGAGAGCATCTGCCCACAGAAGAACACATGTGGGCACCTGCAGTGACAGGCCGCATATGCCGCCTCCTATTGACGTCCATTCACAGGGGCCTACAATGGCGGCCCTTTGTGCTCGCCGAGTCACTAAACATATTAATCTGTGCTCCCAGGGGCACGCCATGCGCGCTCCCTTCTCCTCGCCCTTCCCTAGCAAGAACACCAGGACCTCTGTAGCCTGGCACAGCCTGACGTCACACAGTTACAGATGCTACATTTTACATATCACAGACTTTACCACACAACAACGGACAGAAATGACGACATTTGTTGATAAACCTGTTGCCATTTTAATGAACATTGTTTTCATTTACACAACCACAGATGAGAGACCAACATACTTTGCTCACAGTGGGATTGTAAGTATTTTGAATGTGATGCGTTAGTGTACTGGGACGGTTGTCCGTTTAATTTGAAACTACACTGGGTGCAATTTCACCTGAGTCTTCCAGCTGGTCCCCGGTGCCAACTGATGGCATTAATGTGCGGTGACGCCTATTTGTTTGAATAGTTTTTTTTGTATTAATCGGGCGATATCTTCCCGGTGCTCTGCTGGTCATCTGCTGTCCAGTCCGTAAACAGGCACCTAAAATCCCAACTGTACTACAAACGCACTTACAGTCATTCAATAACTTGTCAACTGGAATCGCAACTTAAGAAGTGGCATGAGAACCACAATGTTGTGCCAGCAAACGTGCAATAATTATTATTCAGCAGAGCCCCCTCCCCCCCTGCTACATGGTGCCACTTGGAGGGGGGCTAATGTTGCTCTCCTTGCATCCCTAACCGCTCCCATCCCCACAAACAACGGCCAATAGGCCAAACAGGCAAAAGGTAACCAACCTCTCGGCTGTGAGACTTGAGATTTTTTATTTTTTTTACCAATTTTGTTCCATTACTCTTTTCATGTTCAGCATCTCTTTCTCCGTTCTGCTTTCTTTTCAGGCACAATATGCCTTTGGTTCCATTGTGGTGGGCATAATGCCCCTGGACACCAGGCTGTGAATGGAGACAGAGGCGGTTTAAACAAACTGGGCCCCTGCATCCCCCCTCCCCAATTGTTAAGTGAATGGGCCTTCGGCATGCGGCTGCTAGGAAACACTGCCAGTGCACGTCTAGCGGTGGGGGCACTGCACAGTGGCACGGGCTCTTTGAAAGCCAGGGCCTGCTTCCAGGCAGATAGGGAGCCCTGCTTTGTACACACCAACCACTCAAAGGGAGACAACTCTTTAGCATACGTTTTATTGTGTATAATACGGTGCACTCTACTGCACTACTGAGCTGTGTTATGCCACAGTGGGTTTTACGGTAGCGTCTTATGTCTTGGGATACTTGAAGTGCTCTGTTTTTATCGGAACTATTATGTTAAAACGCAATGCTGCGTAATATTCTTACATTAATATTTATGTAGGTTTTATATACTATTAGTGTTATCCTATACTTTATAGCAGGGCTTGAAATGGAAAAATGGAAATGCAGGTACTCTGTATCAGAGTGCCTGCTTGTTTCTGAGAAGTGCCTGTACTCTCCAATTAAAAGCAGTATGTCTCTCGTGAGAAGTGCAGGCACCTTCCCTCTCAAAATAGGAAAGTGCCGGTACTCAGTACCGCCTCATTTAAAACATTGCTTTATAGCAGATGTTCTATGATGTAAAGCTGTTTGTCGTTATGTAATGTCATTTTGTTACCGTTACGTAAATAATGTTGTTGTTATGCTGTAGTATTAGAGCAACAAAATCTCAGCAAACTACAGGGTGTCTAGTTGCAAGCAGGTACGGCTGGCAGTTTCTGGGCGTGAAGTTGGACTTTGACGGAGGTCCGGAGCCGAAGGAATCTGTGCTGCGTTTGGCTCGGAGGTCGCTTCTCTGCTGCGGTGTTGTAAATGTAGGTTCCACACTGGATGGCTGAAGCAGGCAACAGGGCGCAGGCCTGAAAGGCCTGACAGTGAACATTGGCATGTCTTTGTGTTTTGGGGAGGGAAGTTCGCCTGGAAGTCAGGAATGGCGTATGCCCCGTATGGGTTATCTTTTAGAGAGTCACTTCCCACTACCAGCACGTGACGTGATTGTGTGCGCGCCCACCTCTTGCCCCACAGCGGAAGACATCAATTCATTCCAGGGCGTTTATGAAACCGGAGTTGTGAAATCGTCAGAACTCCGTCACTGGCCTTCCTTAACAAAACAAGCCCGCGAGTGGTGCGCGCGCGCGCCACAGCAAGCGATCTGTTTTCAATTATCGCGCCCGCGTCTGGGCACGAAAATTGCAAACAGATGGTGCCGGTGCCGGTAACCGCAGGGAAAAGGCCATGACGCACGAGCGTCTGGTCAGCTTTCAAAAGCCCCTACATAATGCTTCGCCAGAGCAGCGCTTGCGCGCTACTCGAGGCTCGACCTAAAAAGTGTATTTACTGTTTCCTCAAGCTTGTTAGAAATTATGTTCAATATTCCACAAGCTACCCTGTCTTGCCTGATATGTTCCTGTCCTAAGTGTACTTGTCATGTTTCTATGTAGGATGCAGGATTGTGTCCCACTGTATTGATGTGTTTATTTTTGGTTTTTGACATTTTTGAATTATTAAATTAAATGTCCGGCTGGACACTCGTAATATAGCACTGATTGGAGTCTATATTTATCCTGATGACCACACTGTTCTGTTTAAGGACCACTGTTCTAATACTATACCACCTAGTGGGGCGCCCTCCTGCCCACTTTTACAAGCCCCAACTTTCTAGCCGAGTTGCAGGGCAATTTGGGTGTCAGTGGAGTCCAGATCTTCCTAAAGCGGGTCCTCAGGGGCTTTGGGGGGCAGTACCACTGGCCCTGGAGAGATCCATCTAGTCCTGAGGGGCAGCTGCAGGCAACATTCTTAGTCCATCAGGGAATCAGGTGGATTCCTCTTCCAGATGTTCATGGTTCTGGTGTTATTACACTCCAGGTCTAGGGTCTTGCTCACTGTCTCTCCCTTGTTTAGGGATTTAAAAGTGTGGGTGGAAAGTTCTTGGTGCCTGGCACCCCTGCTCAGTCCTAGGATGCCACAACCTTCCCTCACAGCATTCTGGGACAATCCAATATGACACCATCACGTCTTCTATGTGGAGAGTTTCTCTAAGAGCCTCATCTCCACCACTAGACGACATTACTGCAAGGTGCTTCCCATCAAAACTTCAAAGTGTATCCCCTCCTGTGTTGGCTCCAAATGTCTGGGCTTCCTCCTTTCTTCAGCAGGCCCTCGTGCAGTGTGACAATCTAATTATGAGATGCAGGTTGTCCTCCCCACCCCTTTCTTCTCAAAAACGGAGTCAATCACTGATAACTACTCCTTTTGTGTGGAGGGGCCTTTGATCCCTCTGCTGGGGAGCAGAGCAATTACCTTGACCCAGAATAGGGGAAAAGTCTTGGAATTTGATTATGAGCTGAGTCAGAGAAATATGTCAATTCTTCACGACCTAATGAGATGTACATGTGGGTTATTGGGACCTATATATTCAAACTCAGTGTGCATGTTTCGCCCTAGTTTGGCACCTCATTGGACTGTGTAGGCCTAAGTGGAGCAAATCTGCAGATTTCACCTATGTGTGTAAAACAGTGAAGTACTACAGATATTTCAGTTAACTCTGCAGACCTATCTATGAATGCCCCTAATATTATAAGACCTTCCCCAGGCCAGCACCTATCCTGACAGAGTTTCTTCTGCATCATGCTACCTGTGTGCAAAACCAGGCTAACCACAATGGTAGTCTCACCCGCGTAGCCTGCACACATGAGCACACGCATGTGCACACATGTTCACTTGTAACCAGTTCAGTGACCCTTACGATAGCTGCACAGCAGAGGCCTTATCTTAAAAGGTTGACTCTGGTGGAAACAAGCTCAGTCCAATTATGGGAAAATGACCATGGATGAGACTCAGATAGTGAGACTCACCACCAGTAATTGTCCAAAAACCGGGTGATCAACAGTGAAAAATCTGAGTGTACTAAGTGGGCAGACCCCATTTTGCTACATATTTCCACAAGAAACATAGCAGGAAAGATATGTGCATAGGAACATTTACCAGCAGGGTGGAGCATGTCCCTGAAGTTGAAGATAATGAGGAATAAGAGTGACAGTAAAGCAAAAAAAGTACAGGCAGTTATAAGGTATATTTTACAAACATAACATACTGGGCATAAGGTGGCTGAATTACTGATTGGGAGATGAAATAGAGGGTGAGGATGATGGCAAAGTAAAAAGAGAGTCTTTAGAAAGTGGAATTTGAGAGCAGTTTTTAAGTTTCATAGAAAAGGAACAGCATTGAGCTCAAACAAGAGAACTTTCCAGTGAAGCGGACAGGGAAGTGAAATGAGCTGGAGTGAGATTTAGTGCAGCCCAGCTAGGGAACAGTGGCAGGTCAAGCATGGAGGAGCAGAAAAATCGGGCTGGTGAATAGTGGGCGAGACGGAGAAATAAGTAGACCATTGATAGATTTGAACATCAGGATGAGATGATGGTATTGAGGACTGTCAGACGCTTAAAGCAAAGAAAATACAAGCATCATCGTAATACATATTTAACAAATATTACACAGTATATACTGTAGGCATAAGGTAGCTAAATTATTGGTAAGGAGTCAGGTAGATGTTACACTGTACTCTGTTTGTGGATCAAAACCAGCCCAACTTGTTTCTAAGAGGGGCATAGAATTTTAAAGAGTATGCAGGTAGCAAAGTTTATAGAATAGAATAAATACTGAGTGGAGTTTGCATCTGACCAGTGTGCTAATAAGGCACTTATCCATATGGGGTGGGAGAAAGGAGCAGATTTTTGAGGTATTTAGAAGTTTGTGTCTTGCTGCAGTTGCTGTGGTACAGATGTGTTTTTGGACATTATACAGTACACCTAGGTTAATGGTCAAGGGGATGTGAGCATGTACTTCATGAAAATTACATCAATGACAGCAGAGAAAATTTGGTTTGGCTAGAATAGAGTGGGAAAAATAATATTTCCATTTCAGATAAGCTACGCATAAGAGATCACAGGGCCTTCCTGTGTCTGATCACTTTGAGGCAGTTTATCATGGGAGTATGGAACTCAGGGTGAGAAACAGGAAGTAGAAGATTGGGTGTCATCAGCAAAGAGGTGAAGATGTAAGTCAAGACAAAGGAGGAAATAATGTCTCCTGATACAAAGTGTAAAATGAGAATTGAGTCTTAGGGATACATAAAGAAAAACTGGTTTCAGTTTGAGTAGCAAGAAAAAAAGACATACTGGTTGGAAAGGTAGGATGAGGGCAAATCTAAGGCAATAGTTCATTGGCCTTGCAGTTCCAAGAGATGTAGGGATCGAAAAGACAACAGAATTGTTGACTAAATTGAGTGAGGCTAATTGTTCAAGAATGATGACCATGGCTGAGTGGTGAGCTCAGATGATATACTTGGAGACATGGCTAAGAGATGTTTCTTAGGAGCAGGGGGTATGAAACCCAGATTGAACAAGATCGAGTAGGTTGTGGGTAGTAAAAAGATGTGCAATCCTGGGCAAAACTAGACATTCCAAGGCTTTGCTGAAAATAGTGGAAGGGATACAGTACAGTAGTCAGCTGGAGAAAAGATAACAGCTGTGAGTATTTTAAAATTTGTAGCACCACTTCAGACGTACTGCGGAACTGATTGCGCCGATGATACTATTGGTAGTACCAGTAATGATGTAGCTACATGAAACATTCTACTTCTCACCTAGGACTTTAGAACCAGAACAGATTGCCTGTGTAGTTGTAGTGCAAACAGAGGCAAATATAAAAAATATTGAAATCAGAAGTTATTTATTTTGAATCCAAGGGCAATTACAGCTATTTTGTGAAAGCCTCCCTCTTAAGCAAAAAACCTTATTGGTACACATACTGAAATTCACGATGTATAAAATGCATATATACTGCTTGTACTGACCTTCCTTACTGCAGACCTTAACGAATTTGGCAGATTCTGACATTTATCATGAAGTTCTGAATTCTGACATAGACTGACGGTGGCTTGCACTGGGCAAGCTGATTGCCAAGCCAAAGACTGAGTGACAGGATTATAAACTACACCATTCCAGAGTGCTTGTGTATCTGAAAAGGAAAATAAATATATGATGTACATGCTATTACGTTATTTATATGCATTTATTAAGGCATAACTTGCTTAAGAAAACAGCAAACTTCTCTGATAAACGGTGAAATGCCCACAACAACTGGAGCAAGGTAGAAATAGACATCACCTTAGCCAAAAAAAAATTATTCTTATTTAAAGGAAAATATAAACATCTAAACCAACTTTCCATATAATAATCAAATACATTTTCCACAAGAATTCACCAGTCCCTTGCAACAAAAAATATGTAAAAATGATTCTGAAAATAAATATTTTTTGCTGCACATTGAAGAAATTAAACAAACAAGAGTCTCATCACTACAAAATATGTTGTAGATTATTTTGACGATGAAGTGGCAGCACTGGGCCTACCTCAGCTGTCTTCTGCATTTGACACTACTGATCAAAACACTATTGACAGGGTTCCACAGGATAGGGTTAGAGCATGGTTATCCAATAGATAGTAATAATTTTGAAATAAATCTGAATGGAAATCACTTACATAGTCATTGATTATCGAAGTAATAATGCATGGACCATGCCTTCCCCCAATCCCCAACCTATGTTGAACTCTTGGCCTAGTTTGTAGAACGAGGGACAAAATCCATTCTTTTTCAGTAGTTATAGTTCACAGAGTAGTCAACAGCTAGAGACTCTCATTTGGACTCCTACTTCTCTCTTGGATACTCTAAAGACTCTGCGAGGCCTTATCTGCTTTTCAATGTCTACGTATGTTACCTGGCATGCTTGGTAAGAGTCGATAGACTTTCCGTAACAAAAAACCCAGATGTCACACAGCTCTACTTCAGGATCGAGAAATGTTGAAGGTTTTCATTAATCGGGTCCCTGATGTACTAGTGTCCCAAGGTGGGTTCCCCAATATCATGATAACAAACAAAAACTATAAAAAAAGTACATTGCATGATCATAAGGGAACCGTGGATGCTGGTAGAGAAACAGCCTTATAACTGCACCAGATTTTTATGCAATGCATTACAAAAGATACACCCAAACTCACATTTAATACAACATTTATAACTTTGGACCTTGTAAGAAATTGACTTTAAGGGTTACCCCTTGGGAGTTTTAGGGGGTGCAGCAGCAAGATGGCCATGCACTAGCGAGGCTGTGTCAGTCCGGACGGCAATCCGACAGCCATCCATGGCATCAGGTGACCCCAAACGGTAGTAGCCATCGCGGCGAGTGCGGGATCACCCCCAGACCCACAAAGTACTGAGAGATAGTCATGCGCCTGCCTACAGTGGGAGCTGATGGCAAGAGCAGTGCATGGCAGTACAGGCTGCATGGCCCTGTCGTCAGCTTGGAGAGGAGTTCCTATGGTGGGTACAATCGGCGGTGCTTCAGGTGCGGCCACTTCTAAGATGGGCCCAGAGGTGACAAAAAGGCGTGGGCCAGCCTGCCGGGATACTCGGCCAGGAGCGGTGTTGGAGGTGAGGGGTGGCGCACCGCTACCGGAAGGGGGTGCTGCCATAGGCTACCTGCTGTGCTCTGTCCTGGGCTTCCCATGCACCTGGGGTAGGTCGTGAGACAACTGCGGAGGACCGCAGCACTGCAAAGGATCAAGCAGCTGTCCCTGGCAAAGTCGGGAGAGGAGCTGTAGACAGGACACCTCTGACAGACTTGTGCCCCCTGGAGGAAAGGATGGTGATACCCGGAGTGAGGCATGACCGCCAACAGGTCAAGGTGTTGCAGGGATTCTGCTCTAGAACAGAACTATGCTTGGGTCCATAGAACGTCTGTATGTAGGGACTGAGTCTCCATACCGCATCAGTATTTATGGGCCCTAGTCCGACTAGCTTATACTGCCTTATTTGCCCTCTTAACCTTTCTAAAAAGACAAGTGATTTGACACCCAGAACACAACACTTCCGATCCTCTCCGGGATCGTGGTAGCAGGTCACCCCCTTTCGTTCTCTCACTCATAATTGTCCACAAGAAATACACAACAGTCACAAGGAAAGTTTACAATGTTTATTTAAACTATTGTGCTCTAATGTGCATTAGCTGCGCCACAACTAGCAAACAAATACAGGTCAGTCATATCATTAGCATAACTATTAGACTCTATACAATAAAAAGTCCTGTCATATTATCTGACAGCTTTGCCTAAACCCACCTTCACTACGAAAGCTAAATGATTATCTCTGGGCTTGGCAGTGGACCCCATACCTTAGCATTCATAGATAGTTGTTCTACATCCCAGCTGACACAGCTCTCTTATCTCAGTACCTTTGCGCTTTCTGCCAGTCTCCGCTCTCTCTGTTTAGAACAACACGTCCCGGGTTATATGACAAAACATGTGTTTTCAAAAACAGCAGCATGGTGTATCTATTATGTCTAGGTGCTAGGGTGCTTGTGGGTGGTATATGCATGTTTACAAAAAAAATCACCAATTGTTTGTCTGCAAACTATTAAAAGTAATATACATCTCCCAATGGATCTATCTATCATGTTTATAATAGTAAACTTTCAATCAAAAACTCATTTTGAGTAACTTACTCATTTTGAGTAACTTACTCATTTTGGTATTCACAGAAGGCACTTACTCATTGATGAGTAAGTGCCTTCTGTGAATACCAAAATGAGTAAGTTACACAAAATGAGTAAGTTACTCAAAATGAGTAAGTTACTCATTTTGGTATTCACAGAAGGCACTTACTCATTGATGAGTAAGTGTCTTCTGTGAATACCAAAATGAGTAAGTTACTCATTTTGGTATTCACTGAAGGCACTTACTCATCAATGAGTAAGTGCCCTCTGTGAATACCAAAATGAGTAAGTTACACAAAATGAGTAAGTTATTCAAAATGAGTAAGTTACTCAAAATGAGTAAGTAAGTGCCTTCTGTGAATACCAAAATGAGTAAGTGCCTTCTGTGAATACCAAAATGGTAGTAAGTTTAGGATTTTGTCTTAAGTTAGTTCTGTGAATCGGGCCCATTGTGCTGCAAACGTAATGTTTCTGTGATTTTAATGAACAAACAGAATAAAAAAATAAGTTCACTGGTAGAGTTACGGTGAGGCTAGTGAAAGCTGGAGTGAACTAGAAAACAGGACCATTTTCCAATGATTTTTAGATGTAAAGGATCCCAAACACATAATTGAGGTAGCACTGTGAAATATATTAGAGCAAGTTAAAAATAAACAAGTGTGTTATTTATTTTGTACAGCATTTTTAAAAAATGTAAAATTTGGAACGGCTGGGACATTGTAAATCGCACAGGTAAATCTTTGCAGCTTTTTCTAAATGAATAAGTGCCTATAACAGGATCCTGAGAGCTAAGCACAGTTACAGATATATATTTCAAATGCAGTGTAAATGCCTTCAGCTGTGCGTTTAGTTTTAAAAGCAATTAAATATAATTACAGTGAATTCTGATGTACAACAAATGCAAAAAAAAATAACACGACCATTTGTGTGTAAGGAACAGTGACTGTTCACCATTCACACCTCTTGGTAAAATATGGAGGTGCTACAGGATAGAGACAGCCCCGCTGTGATAAGGTAGAGGATTTAAAGTCTGTGTCACCAGTAATTGGGCTTGCATCCAGTGATAGGTTGTAAAAGTTGAAAGCAAGTCAGATAAGCCTCACTGCCATAAAGAACATGTGTTGGAGGTTGAAAACATTTGTCTGCTTTTAAGGGCCTGGGTAGTACTGGGATGTATGTGCCTAGGAAACAGCAACATAGAATAAAACATAAGTGCACGTGTGTAGTAAATGGACATTTTTTTTTCATTGGTAGCGCCTGCTCTTGTACATTATAAAGTATGTAATATATTACAATAGTATTAATTGTGCAAGGTTACAAACACATATGTAAATGTAAACAGCATATTAAAACATTCCTTTTGTGAAAAGTGGAGCTACCATGGTATTCTGTGTGTAACAGGATCCTGTGAGCTAAGCACGGTCACAAGTACATATTGTAAATAAGGTATAAATGTCTCGGGCATGCACGTTTATTTTGGAAAGCCATTTGGTATCTAAATATTGTATTAGTTGAGCGCCAATCATAATATAAATGTAAACAAAAACGAAATGAATCATGTTTTAAACAGAAAGAGCTAGTACGGATTGGGACAAAGTCAGTTATTTAGGAAATAGGAAAACGCTTTTAAATGAGAAAGCAAATAAATAGTAAATGTTAATAGCACCTGGATTGCAAATATAAATACACAACACACAGTGGAAGTGTATTAAATCATATTCGGAAATGAAAACATTCCATAAGTCGCCCACTTTTGGTTTGCCATGTGCCTACAATGTAAAATGTGATGGGGGTTTTGGGTGGGGAGCTTCTGCAGGGAGTAGAGAAAGGAAAACATTCCATGGATTACCCAGCGTCTGTTTTCCCCATGCCTACTAAATTACCAAAAGGAGCTTTGTAGTTGGAATACAGATGGTGGGGGTCTCCTGAATGGAGTACAGAAAAGAGAGAGGGGGTAGTGCAGGGAATGCAGATGGTGGGGAGTTTCTGCAAGGAGTATATAGAAGAGAGGAGCTCCTGCAGGGAGTAGAAAGAATAGATAGGAGCTTTATGTTTGATGTGAAATGCACACAAAAAAAAACATAAAAAATGTGACCTTTACCGAAAGCGTTCCAGCCCCTCCAGTCTTTAAGACACAGACACGTAGTATCTACTAATTTTGGTAAAACAATGTATAAGTACGTAAAATGTATTACCATTTATTAAAAGTTAGAGATATCACGTTACTGTTCTTGAAAGGCTGGAAGGACTTAAATAGTTTCAGTAAACCCCAAGTTTTGCTTCAAATCTTGGTTTTAAGTCTATGACGTGGGCAAAAATATTTGAAATAGGCAGGTAGGATTGTTATATAGTAAGTAACTTGTAGCACGTATTTAAAAAATGAACAAAACAATTACTGTTGGAAATCAGAACAGCTCTGTGTGAAACCTGTCAATATTTGAACTTCAACTTTACAAACAAAATCACCAATTGTAATTAGATTAATAATGCTGGTCTGCAAACTATTAAAAGAGCAATAAGGGTAAATGTAAATACGTCTCCCTATGGACCAATCTAACATGTTTATAACAGTAAAATGTTAATTGAAAACAACGAAACTACCGGCCTGTCGGTAACTCCTACATTTATATACTTTTAATGGCAGTTACTGGTAAAGTCAGCAAAGGGTTTCCTAATTATAAAGCTGAAATATTAGCATATATAGTGAGTGGCGCATTACCTCCTCGTCCTGTCTTCCCGTCCCATTCCTTAACAGTGAGCAGCTAGTCTGCTCCACAGAAACCTATTACCTAGCCGAGCTTTTCGCACTTCCCCCAACATGGCGCCACCATCAGGTGACAATAAAGGGGGAAGTGCGTCATAGAAACACCCTGTTCTTTTTTTTCTGCATTCGCAGTGCCTTCGTGTGCCTAGCGGAGCTGTGGGGTAAGTTTTCCCTTCTTTTATTTTATGTTTGGTCGGCCTGCTTTAGCGGCCGCCTTCTTGCTTCTGTGTTTATGCCCTGGACCCTCCGCTTGTGCTGCCTGCTGTGCCTGACTTGGTCGCGGTCCGCTCTAGCGGCCGTTTGTGCCGGTTGTGCTCACCTGATGGGGGATGTCTCCGCGGCCTGCCTTAGCGGCCGTGTTCCTTCCTGCCGGTCCCGCTAAGCCCTGCATTAGCGGGCGGGGTTGCGGCGGTGTTTCATGCGGCGCGAGTGGTCCGCGTTGTTGCTGGTTCCTCTGGGGCGAAATTTGGGCGGCCGGCTGTTTTTTTAGGCGCCGGCCCCTTTTCCTGGTCCCGCGTGAGCTCGGGACCTCGGGACTTCGTTTAGTTCAAATGGGGTCCTTTTCCTCATGCACCCTTCCTCTGCGAGTGCCTGTTCTAGTGGCGTTTTGCTGTTTCTGAGCGTTGCTGATCACCGGGGTTGCTGTCATGGACTCGGGTGCCTCTTCATCTGCTCCTCCTCTTGATGCCCTGCGCCTGTTGATTGCTAAGGTGGTGGCTGCTGCCTTCCGGGCTCGGGAGGCTGCTGGCCCTCCTGCCAAGGTGCCTCGTGGGTCTGTAGATCCGCAGGACGCTCCTGATGGCGAGTTGGGTCCTGATGAGGAGGAATGTGTCCGGGTACGCTTTGTTCAGGGTGCGGAGCTCTCTGACTTGTTCGCCCATGTGCGGGATAATTTGGGGTTCACTCCTCCTGTGTCCGATGTCCTGGAGGATGACTTCTTTACGCAATATCACCAGCCGACTCCTGAGTCCTTCCCCTTGCGTGGTGCTGTGCGCAAGGTGCTGGATCATGAGTGGAAGGAGGTGGATAAATCCGCCTTCCCTCGCTTTCTGTCTAAGCGTTATCCTTTGGAGGGTTTTGCTGCTGAATTTCCACAGGCCGTCAGGGTTGACAATTTGATGGCTGGTCTTTCCTCACAAGGTTTGGTCCTGTCGAATGACGCCCTTCCTTCTGACGCAGTGGATAAGCGTGTTGAAGGGGCGGTGAAGCGTTCCTATGCTGCTTCCAACTTTTCTGTCAGGGCGACTGCCTATTCTAATTACATGGTCCAGTCCCTCCTCAAGGATTTCCAGACCCTGTCTGTTCTTTTGCAGGATGGGGAGGATGCCTCCTCTCTCTTGGCCCTCATGGAGTTGCAGGTGCGATACTTGTCGGACATTTCTTTTGACAATTTGAGTGCCGCTGCGGCTGCTTCTGGTGCTTCGATTGCTGCGAGGCGTCATATCTGGATGCGTTCCTGGAAAGCTGAGTCTTCTCAGAAGGCGGTCCTGCTTAAGTTGCCCTTTGTGGGTTCCAAGGTGTTCGGGCCTCAACTTGAAGAGATGGTTAAACAGTCGGCGGAGAACCGCAAGCTTGTGGCTCCGGTCCGCCCTCCTTCTCGGGGGCGCAGTTTTGGCTACCGGCGTGCCTTTGGGCCTTCTGCTCGGGGTGCTTCGCAGCCCTTTCGTGGCAGGGGTCGTGGCCGGGGGGCCCCTGGAGGTGCCAAGCCCCGGGCCCCTGCCGGTGTTGCTGCTGCCGCTTCTTCCTCTTCACAATGACTGTCTGCCTTTGCAGGTTGGGGGTCGCCTTCAATCTTTCCTGCAACAGTGGTTGTCGGTTCCGGATGCCTGGGCGGTTCGGACAGTGTCGGAGGGTTATCGGATCGAGTTCTCCTCTCCTCCCCCTCCGGTCTTCCTTGTGACTCCCCTGCCCCGTCTTCCTCTGCGACGGGAGGCCTTGCTGGAAGGTGTGCGCCTTCTGTTGGAGAAGGCGGCTATCGTGGAGGTTCCTCCTCTGGAAAGGGGCAAGGGTTGTTATTCGATCCTCTTTCTGGTCTCCAAGAAGGGTACTTCGGATCTGCGCCCTGTTTTGAATCTGAAAATGGTCAATCGCTTCATCCCACGTCGTACATTCAAGATGGTGACTTTGTTGTCCATCCTGCATCTAGTGCTTCCTGGGAGCTTCCTGGCATCCCTGGATCTGATGGATGCTTATCTGCACGTCCCGATCCATCCTGCGGATTAGCAGTTTCTCCGGTTTGCTGGGGGTTCCCGGCACTTCCAATTCCGGGTGCTTCCATTCGGCCTTTTGTCGACGCCAAGAGTTTTCACGAAGCTCTTGGCCCCTCTGGTGGGTATTCTTCATTCCAGAGGTCTGCTGGTTTTTCCCTATCTGGATGATTGGTTGATTGTTTCTCCTTCTTTTTCTCAGGCTCAGTCGGATGTGGATCAGGTGTGTCATCTGCTGGGGTCCTTTGGGTTCCTCATCAATCACCGGAAGTCCTCCCTGGTGCCCTCCCTGACCCTGAAGTTCCTGGGGGCTCTCTTCCGCATGGATCTCGGGATGGTGTTCCTCTCCCAGGAGCGCCAGTTGACTTTGTTTCGTCACCTTTCTTGGGTTCTGTCCCAGTCCCAGGTGTCTGCCCGTCTCTGGTTGAGAAGTCAGGGGGAGATGGCGTCCACTTTGCATCTCCTCCCTTGGGCCCGGCTGCATTTGTATCCCCTATTGCATCATGCCCTGTCGCACTGGGATCCTGCCTCCCTGGACTACGAGGCCCTGATTCCCGTCTCTCCTGGGATTCGGGTGGATCTCCAATGGTGGTTGTCCCCTCTGTCTCTTTCCCAGGGGTTCGATCTTCTTCCTCCTCGGGATGTGGTTGTGTTGTCCACGGATGCCAGTGCCGTGGGTTGGGGTGCTGTGATGGGTGCCTCCAAGGCTCAAGGTCGGTGGTCCCGTTTCGAGTCTCTCCAGTCCTCGAACTGGAAGGAGTTGCGGGCGGTTTGGTTGGCTCTTTGGTGGTTTGCTCCTCTCCTTCTGGGCCATGCTGTCTCAGTGCAGACCGACAACCAGGTTGTTCGGGCTTATGTCAATCGTCAGGGGGGCATGTGTCGGTCTCTGTTTCTCCTCTCCAGGATGATCGGGCTTTGGGCCGAGCAGAATCTCTTGTCTCTGACGGCGGTCTATCTTCCGGGGACGGAGAATGGGCCTGCGGACTCTTTGAGCAGGGTGTTCCCCTCCTCGGTGACTATGTGTCTGTCCCCGGATCTGTTCGATCTGATTGTCCTCCGGTTCCGCCTTCCTTGGCTGGATCTTTTTGCCTCGGAGGATTCTGCCCTTCTTCCTCGGTTTTGCAGCCTCGTTCCCTCCCGGTTGGCGTGGGCGATCAACGCTTTCTCCATTCCGTGGTCACTGGGGCTCCTGTTTGCCTTCCCTCCGTTTGCTTTGATTCCGCGGGTCCTCCGGAAGATTCGGTTGGACCGGGCGGAAGTTCTTCTGGTTGTGCTGGAGTGGTCTCGTCAGTCTTGGTTTCCCCTGCTTCTGACCTTGTCTGTGTGCCCCCATTGGAGGTTTCCCCTGTGTCCCTCCCCTCTGCGTGCTCCTCTTCTCAGGTTTGCCTCCCTGTGCCGCCTCCGGCTGGGGGTTTGGCACTTGAGAGGTTGAGTTTGTTGGGTCAGGGTTGCTCGGTTGAGGTTGCCCAGTGCCTCCAGTTGTCTCGGCGCCCTTCCACCTTGAAGTCCTATGACCGTCATTGGAAGAACTTCTCCTCCTGGTGTCTTGGGAAGGGTCTCTCTTCTTCCTCCTGTGAGGCTGTGAGGGTGTTGGACTTCTTGCGGGATGGGTTCGTCTTGGGGCTCGCTGTCTCTTCCCTACGTGCGCAGTGGGCTGCCATTCTTGCCTTTCGGGGTTCCTCTGTGTCCTCTGTCTCACCGTTGGTGGCTCGCCTTTTGCGGAGCTTTTTGCTTCAGCATCCTGTTTCTCGCTCTCCTGTTCCGGCCTGGGATCTTACCCTGGTTCTCCAGGCCTTGACGGGCCCCCCTTTCGAGCCTTTGGTCTCGGTGGACCTTAAGTTCCTTTCTGCTAAGGTTCTGTTCCTGGTGGCCATTACTTCTGGGAGGAGGGTTGGTGAGATTGGGGCTTTGATGGCTTCGCCCCCCTTTTTGCGCTTTTGCGCTGACAAGGTCATTCTCCGTCCCAGTCAATTTTTTCTGCCCAAAGTGTTGTCATCTTTCCACTGTCAGGAGGATATTGTTCTCCCTGTTTTTTTTCCGGATCCTGCCTCTCCGGAGGAGTTGGTCCTCCATTCTTTGGATGTGCTGAGGGCTCTCCGCATCTACTTGGATCGGACCTCTGGTTTTCGTAAGGTTGATTCCTTATTTGTCACCTACGGCCTCTCTGGGCGGGGTCTTCGTCCTTCCTTGTCCACCTTAACTCGTTGGGTCAAGGGTGCTGTGGTTTCGGCCTACGATTCTGCCCGGTGTCCTCTCCCCTCTTCTGTTCAGGGTAGATCGACCAGGGGCGTCTCCTCCTCCTGGACCATGTTCAAGGGGGCCTCCTTGAGAGACATTTGTAATGCTGCCACATGGGCTTCTCCCCATATGTTTGTTTCCCATTATCGTCTTCAGTTGGGGATGGCGGCCTCGGCTGCCTTTGGCTCTCATGTTTTGTCTGCTGTACATGGTTTATGATTTGTACTGCTTTCTGTTGATTAAATGGGCCTGTTTTCTCGCAATTTCTGGTCTGTTTTATTACAATCACCGTGTGCTTGGGTATGGGCTCACTGTTAAGGAATGGGACGGGAAGACAGGACGAGGAGGTAATGCCCGGTTACTCACCGGTAATATTCATTACTCCGAGTCCTGGTCTTCCCGTCCCATTCCAGAGCCCTTCCCTCCCTCCCTGATTTTGGGTTTTTTGGGTGATTGTTTTCCTTTCTGGGTTTTTTCTTTGGTATTCTCAGGATGTTTCTATGTCGGCCTGTAGCTTTTTGTAAATGAATAAGTCCCTGTAACAGGATCTTGTGAACTAAGCACGGTCACAAATACATATTTTTGAGTGTGTAGAGTGGAGTGCGGTTGCATGGACTGCCGTTGCATGGAGTGCAGTGGCGTGGAGTGGAGTAAAGCAGAGTGGCGTTGAGTGGAGTGGAGTAAAGCAGAGTGGCGTTGAGTGGAGTGGATTAAACCAGAGTGGAGTTGAGTAAAAACAGAGTGGATTGGAGTAAAGCAGAGTTGAGCGGAGTAAAGCAAATTGGTATGGAGTGGTGTGGAGTAAATCAGTAATCTGTAAATCTGGAAGGGCTAGGACAATGCAAGTGGCACAGGTAATTCTGCTTTATATGCAGATTACTGGCAGTGGGCCTGTAGAGGATGGAGACAGACGTGGTGTGAATATGGAAGGGTAGAAAACTATAGCAGTAGGGGGTTAAAAGCAGTGTTTTTCTTTTAACTGAAGCCTGTAAGCAATGTTAAGTGCCACCGGCTTTGTTGAAGTGTACGCCTATGTTAATTAATGTGGCGTCAGGAACGTACACATGGGTAGATGGATAGTAAACAAATGCACCTATCTGTGCACGAACAGCGTGTTGTACGGTAGAGCTTAGAAAGTGTGATGCAGTTGCTTATGTAATGTTGTATGTTTTAAATCTATATTTTGTGAACATCATGTTTTAAATAAAAAGAGCTAATACGGTTGGGACAAAGTCAATTAGTTAGGAAATAGGTAAGCACTTTTAAATAAGAAAGCCAATAAATAGTAAATGTTAATAGCTTCGCCCACTGTTGGTTTTCCCCGTGCCTACCGTGATGCGGTGAGGGGCTCCTGCAAGGAGTAGAAAAACAACCACATTCCTTAGTTAGCCCTGGGTCGGTCTTCCGCGTGGCTAAGAGATAAGATCAAGGCTTTCGTTCCGAAAGCAGTCAGAAACAGAAAAAGAAAAAGAAGTGCAAAAATACACCAAAATAGACAGAGGGGGAATAATACTTGTAACAGGGTCAGCCGCCAGGGACAGAAACCACCCACCAAAAGGAGGGACCTATGCAAAAATTAGCAACTGAACGGAAGGGAATTTAGACAGGCACACACAGGAGCTAATGGGAAGTGAGGGGTGTAATTAATGTCCCTTTAGGAGATACAACATGCCCCGCAGAGCAGCGCATGTGCTGCTAGGCTCAACCTAAAAACAGGGCAAATTCGCTACGGAAGCGTTACATGCGCCATGCACATTAACCTGCTTGCATACATGTGAGTGCCTGACCGTAGAGTTGCATTCCTTTCCAGTAAGGAATACTTCCTTGCCAGCACGTTCACAATGATAGGTAAATGGAAGTGACCATAATTCATGAACAAAGCTGCCTCCTAGGGGTTCATATCTACAGAAAGGGAAATGTTTCATTCAAGCTGTGAATTGAAATGTCGAGATAGGCCAAGATATTACACAGTGTATTAACCATACCGCTGAAGATGTTTCGGCTATGGTAAATAGGAGTTGTTCTAACTTCTCCAAATGCAGCATTGTATAGGTTGCATCTTTCATTGCCATCATTTGTTGTTTGTGTGTCAAATTGAAAGGCAAAAATAATGTACTGGAATTCAGATAACACAGTGGTATGTGTCCATTCTTAAGTGTTTGAAGTGTCCAGCTAAACTGTATGACAGAGCTAAGCTGACTCTACCCATGATATGTCACTTTGCATAGTATCAATAACAGATGACACAATGTTATTCAAATTATAAATGCGAAAAGACAGCATATTAATACTATTATCTACAACAGCAAGCACTTTATCCAAATTATCTTGATCAATTTGTCTTAAACGTATGGCAGCTTCCATCAGGGACAATTTCCAAATTTCATTATATGTAGCCTAAATAAAACTTTTAGAACATGGAGATTTAGGACCTAATAAAAAATCAGATAATGCCATGTCTTCGGACAGGAGAGAAATATGTTGTTTTACTGCAGACTGTGTGGAATGTTCCAATCATTGTTGACACAATTTCCCTACTGAATAGGCGGTAACAATATCTGAATATTGTGAATTAGCATATCGATGGTCAGGTCTGCTTGATTTATACACAGGTGGGGAAATAAATGTACCATTCTGCAACATACTATTGAGTTGTTCTTCAGTATGATTTGTCAATCGTTGTCAATTATCGAAACAGGCAATGGAGGGAATATCCGGGGCATTCATTTCTTTAATTTTTACCAGTCTCAGACATGTAGTCCGCTGGACGGAGTCATTCAAAAAAATAATTTCTGTTGGAATTAAACAGGCTCGAAACAAGGTTTCCATTCCCTGAACTTGCCAAGGTTTAGTTCCCCAAATTGATTTCAGTTCAATAGTGTCTTTCCAATAATAATATCCTTTAAGGGCTAACTGGGTAACAAACAAAGCTGTATACATTAGCTCAGTCTGTGTAAGCATATATGTTTTCGGTGGTGTAGGAACTAATTTGCAATAGTATGATGTAGAATTCGAAGTGTCATATCCTGAGAAATATGTGAATTTATCTTTGTACATTTTGAAACTCCCTTGTGGGGGAGTTGGACAATATTCTCATAGTGCATAATTAAAAAGTGTACGTTGGACACTGGCCTTATGCAGAAAATGATGCCCGCAAAGGCGATCTCAGATAATGTCAGCATAATTAGCAGAATTAAGGTGCAGGTCCTCTGATTCGAAAACAGTGTAATACTACAGCTCTGAGAGCACAGAATTTACAATTTCAACATCCCACTCATCCGAATGTAACCCAGGTACTATTACATCCCCCATAGAAACTTTAAACAAATATGGTATCTGCAGTATCTCCATAGGGCCGAATATGTTGACTGAAAACTTATCCCAAACAATTCCATCAGTTACTAGAACAGCTGAAATGTTCATGAGGGACAAATCTCTTTTGAGTTTATGGGAAGAATAATGGGGGCTCAACACACTGTTGATCAGTTCTGTGGCAGAACATTCTGGGAGAAAGAGGCCATTAATCAATAGGAAAAAACTGCCACAACTCAAATCCACATAAAAAGAAAAAACAAGGAAAGTGTAATCCAAACATATATTTAGGGAGGGAATAGATAAGTGTGTTTCAACCATGGAATTAAAACACAGATCCATGCTGGAGGAGTATCTAAAATAGAAGAACTGTCTGAGGAAAAATCATCTTGATCCATATAATACCCAGACGCACTGAGTTGAAAAACAGAAGGTTCTAATTCGCTAGAAGGACTCGAAAAATCCAAAAGCAATGGATCCACAAACGGCGGATCAGTAACAACTACCTCAGTTGCAAAAGACCCAGTAGTAAGAACAGTACTCACTTCGGCCGTGTTGCTGGTTGTGGACTCATTCTCCCCCCCAGCATGGGAGGAACAGCTTAGGTGGTGCTTACTAGCTGCAGAGGAACGTCCTGTGTAACAGCACGCACACCCCATGGCCTTCTATTTAGAATCGGCCACATGGTTTAGTTTGACATGTTCAATAGAGGCAAAGCTCTTTTCTTTAGAACCTTGAAGCGGTGGAAGGATCACAATTCTTGTGCCGTGGACGCCAAGGACGGGCACCGGTGAGCGGTATGATGGCCTTAATTCCTTTTTAATCGCTCCCTTTTCTCGAACAAGATCACCAATTTTTGGAATCCAGACGGAAAGTTCAGGTTTCACATCTGTACATGAAGAGGGAGACGTTTTCAATTGTTCAGTTGATTGGGCATCATAGAACTTTTGTAGACCCTGTAAGACAGCCCGATTATCTATGTCAAAGGTCGCAGCAGCTGCCACAGCCGTAAAGGTCTGGAAAAATATTTCATGTGGAGTCCGCCCACCTAGAGATCATTTAGAGAGGTTATTTAGTGCTCGTTGAACCCCATATAGGTGATGGATTCAATTACACCCAGTGCCTAATACTCTAGCTGTTAAGGACTGCTTTAAGTCATGGCTCATTTTTTCCACAACAGAATTGCCCTCGGGCCTATGGAGAAGAATAATGCACCTGTACACCCAGGGACGCCATCGAACCCTGGTACGCTTTTGATGTGAAAGCCGGGCCCTGGTCCGAGTAGAGTACACTGCATTCATGTGGCCTTACAAAGACTTGCAGGTCTTTTAATAACAGTTCGAGCATCAGCCAAGTGCTGTGGCCAAACCCAGAGGAACATAGAGCAGAATCGACTGCAACAAAAATAAATTTGAACGCAGTGTCCAAAATTAGTGGACCACAGTGATCCAAATAAAGGCATCAGAAAGGCTTGTTGGAGAGCAACAGGTGTGTCTGCGGTGGACGAGCCATGATGGAAGCTTTAATTTGTTGACAAATGGCACAAAATAGAACATTTATCTTGACCTGTTGATATAAGCCGTGCCACCAGTAACATTGGTGTAGCAGCGAGATTGTGGCCACCTCCCCAGCATGTGCCGAAGCAACACCTTTGTGTGCCGCTATCAATAAAGCAAGCCTGCGGTCTTGGTTGGGAATCAAATGATTGCCAACTTTTGGAATTGTTTCAAAATGGATGTTGTATTCATTTATGTGATAAGAATATTTAGAAGGAAAACCCTTAAGGGGATGCATTTTTTATTTTGCATTAACAGCAGCTGAGATGTTATCATCTATTTTAGTGTAAAGACTGTGTGCGAGTTGTTTGTGGTTGGAAATCGCTGACCAACATAACATCACTAAATATAGCGCATGCTGCTGAGTATTGTTGTTTAGAACCTATAGCAAGTTGAGATGAACCGTCAGTTTAACTAATATATTTGTACTGATCAAGAGGCAAAACAGAAGAGGATATAGGATAAACATTCTCATACTGTAGAAATTCTTGGGTCTGTAACAAACATCAAAGACAAAGACTACATCAACAGCCATTAAGGATATTGCCCACTGTATCCATCTAGGATGGAGGGCCTTAGCATTCTGGATCCTAGTTTTTAGGACTGCCTTTAATGCCGGCACAGGAGTAACGAGAATAATATGTTTCCCTTGTGCAAGTGGCCGTTCTTTAAGGATGGCCATCTGCAGTGCCGTCAGTATTTTTTCAATGGAAGCAAAATGCATTTTCGCATTGGAATATATGCAATCAGTACTGTTTCCCCTTCATTAAAAGTGATGTATGTAAATCCAATTGCACCTGGCAAAATACAAATGACCAGGTTTGTGGTATTGACACCTGCATGCAAGTGGCGTGTTTCAAGCATTTCAGTTTGTAGTGATCTGATTGTATCTGTGTGTACTGATGTCCAGCATGATGGGGGAAAATCAGAGTGTATTAATTCATAAAGTGGTTTAATGTGTTGTACATTTTCAGGTATGTACGTCCTACCAAAATTTAAAAATCCTAGCAGGGACTGTAATTTTTTTAACATGTTTGGAAGTTGCAATTGTGCACATTTCTCCAAAAAATGAGGGGCAAGGCTCTTTCCCTCATGTGTAAGTTCATATCCTAGGAAAAGGACACTCAGAAAAGCTATATTAGATTTTTTTGAAGTTGAATTTGTAGCCAAGTTTAGCAAATCCCAAAATTATGCGAGCTTCTCTTGCTAAGTAGGGATTTAATTAATCGTCCTTTAAGTAGATATCGTCTACATAGTACAGCACGTCAGTGTGAATATCATGAAGAATTGACACAATGCGTGCAGCAAATATACCTGGGATATTCTTATAGCCCATTAGCATAAAAGCAGTCCAATCTCGGCTTTCAGGAGCTAGATTGTGGCTGAAAAGACCATTGGAAATGTCCAATGTGTTTTTGTATTTTTTACGGACTACATTATTAATGAGTGCCATACTATGGGTGTTTTGCACTGAATATGTGCAAGTATGACTGTTTAAATGTCTATAGTCTAAGACAATGCAATATGAATGATCCAGTTTTAAAACCGGAAAAAGAGGATTATTCATCTGAGAGACACAGCGTTCAATTACTCCATGGTACTCCATTTGGGATAGTAATTGTTTGATGGGTACTTTAGCATCTCGTTTAACACGGTATTGTGGCTGCACTCGCGGGCTGTACCGTACTGGAATAACATGATAAGGAGAATCCTTAACCCAGCCGACATGATTGCGATAGAGCGCAGGGGCTAGTGCATAAGCTTGTTTGACTTCTTCAGGGACAAGAGCAGAAAAAGAAGGAAGAATAACATCCTCTCCTTGTGGGGGACGCTCATACAAATGGTAGGGGCCAATCGAGCTCCACCATCAGTATGTCATAAGTCAAAGTCAAATTTTCCCAGAATATTACTTTAATGGTGCATTGTATGTCACCTTCTATTCAAATATCTAAATGATACAATCGACCTGGAGGGGCTACTAGTCTAGCCGCGGTTTCAACTGTAACAAAAGTATCAGTTGCTCTCGCTACCAGTAACGCCTTGAGATTCTGGTGCACAATGGTGGCTTCTACCGCACTGTCGAGGAGAGTCACCACCCAACTCCTGTTCAAGAGGAGTGTTCTCAGCATCTGTGGCATATTTAGCTGTTAAAGCCGCAACTTTCTTTTTCTGAAACGGGGCATATTTGAGGAGGTCTGCCGTTCTTTATCTTCACGTCAGATGAGAGTGGTGTCTCCTTTTTTTGGTTTCACGTACTCTTCTTGTCTGTGGTCAATTCGCCCTTCTCTCTCGTACTGCTGGTCAGACGATTCCTGAAAGGAACAAGGAGAATGTGTATCTGGAACCTGATACCTGTCTGGAGTACGAAAATCGTACCGCCTCTCAGAGGACCCCGGTGGTGGAAACATCCGTAAGGTTTACCCTTCTGTGGTTGTAAAGATTTATCCCAAGGTGTCTTAACAAACTCATGGGCCTGCTTGGCTTACTTATCTGTACCAGGCTTGCCAAAATGTGGTAGGTCTTGTTCCCAAATTATTGCGTCCTAAGGATGTGTACACATCAGCAATAATTATAGGCATCTCCTGTTCATGGTCGAGTGGTGCAACTGCTATGATCTGCTGGTGTATAGACAGATTGGCTGCTTCACCTTTAACATTAGACAGAATTTGCAGACACTATGGGAAAATTCCCCATTAGTTTCATCCCCAAATTCACAGCAGCACCTGCCCCATGTTCATTCTCTATCTGTTTGAGTACATCTGGTAAGACGGGCATTGAAGGAGTGCCATGACAGACAGTATAGGCAGCAGCAAAAATCATCCCCCAGGTGTTACAGTCTCCAATACCAGGAACCATCCCTTTGGGTAAGCACAAAGTCAAAATTCTGTGCTTGTCTTCTGCTCCCATAAGGGGAAACACAGCTTCAAGTTGATCCAATTTTTGGGCGATCCAAAATGGAATTTCCTCACAATAATTGGGTCTTTTGCCCATAAATGAATTAACAATTACAAGACTTATGATAGGCACTGCCCCTGCATGCCAATTCTAGCTGGGCCTGCCAACAAGGTACATGAAACAAACTGAGTCAACCATCTGTATAAGGCTGCAAGGCCAGTGTATAAAGCTCGTGATTGTACAATATTTTGATTTAACAAATCAGGACAGGGAGTATATCCCGCTAATGCTGGCCAAGGCGCCCCCTCATTACTAAGGGGGCCCACGCGGACAGCTCCAGCTACATGGAGGAGGGCACCAAGGAACCAATTTTGGTGTTCCCAGTAGGTGAGAGGAATCTCAAGAAGTGCATTAGGTCTATATGCATTAGGCCCTTCAGGTATAGTGTATGTATGGAATGTATTAGTGTGTGCATCCATAGCTGGAAATGTGACCCAAGAATAAAAAACTTCAAAGCAATATGCTGCATCCGCTTCTATGACAAAGATAAGAGGACCGCCCGCATTAAGAGGCCCATGTTGCGCAAAATGGACAAAAAACTATACGTCTGCAGTTGACCGGAATTGCAACAGGTTGTGGCACTGCCATAACCTAAACAATATGGAAACCAAAGTGCAACACAAAATCGGGTTATATCCTTTGAAACTTTCAAGCTTGAAAAAGCAACAGAATTAGGTGCTTCCTAAATACTGTGGAGGATTAATCCCCAACACCACGGATGTCTCCGATACAAGGTGCTAGTGTATTGTGGGCACGCGCCAGCACTACTTGGGAGACCCGCAAATTAGTACTAGACCAAACGTTAGCGGTGCCATGTTGCAGGGATTCTGCTCTAGAACAAAACTATGCTTGGGACCATAGAACGTCAGCATGTAGGGGCTGAGTATCCATACCCCATTAGTATCCCTGGGCCAAAATCTGACTAGCTTATAGTGCCTCACTTGCTCTCCTAGGGGGATATTCTCAAGAACGTGCGATAATCATCGCCAAAATAGGTTAACGCAATTTCCCATATCGCCGTCTACCGCGGGAAAATAACTCCGTGTTAACGTCGTATTCTCAACACGGCGGTAACATGCGATAGTTTCCCGACAATGCGTCAAATGTCTGCGATAAAATTACCGGGACGGCGATAAAAATCTAAATCCGAACGTGAAAAAAGTTGCAATGGGCCAAACTGCGATACAAAATTCAGCGATAAGCAGCGCCAGGCCTGCAAGTCCCACAAGTCAGGTGGGAAAAACCACTATAAAAGCGGCAACAAAAAACACAAACAACTGCGAAGCACCATGGAGGTAGCCAGAGCAAGTACAGAGGACAACCAGAACCCCACCAGCCCCACGGAGGACCAGCCTGGGACCTCGGGGTCAAGGAAGGGCAAGGAGAGGAAGAAGAGGAACCCGCATTTCAGTACGCAGGAAAACCAGATCCTCATTACGGAGGTGATAGAACACCACCACCAACTGTTCATCACCTCCACTGTGTCATTGGCAACTAAAAATACAATATGGCAGTCCATCTTGGCCAAGGTGAATGCAGTCGGAGTGAAGAGAAGGGAAGTGGATGACTGCAAGAAGCACTGAACTGATGTGAAGCGCAAAACCAAGCTGAAACTCGCAGCCAACCTGAAAGCAGCAATGCAGACTGGAGGTGGGAGTCCAGCGACACACCAGGAGCTGGATGAGATGGAGGAAATGGTGACCCGAGTCATCATTGGGGAGACGGTGGCAGGAGTTGGGGGACCGGACACTGCACAACATGACCTGAGCCAACAGCAACAGGGTGAGTAACGACCAGGGACTGGGGGGACGGGGGGAGATGGGCACAATGGCACACATGCACAATTAAGTTTAGCACATCTGCGGACAAACCATGCCCAAGAGTCACAACTCCGACCAAGAGCCCAATTTACCCTAGTCTGCAATATCTCAGCACTGTATAAGCACAGAAGTGAAATGCACACCGCCTGAAAGGGATAAACGGCAGCCAAATCAGAGCTGAAGGGGCAACTTACCCACAATGCAGCACACACACATAAGAATCAGAGCACCTCAACATTGACAACAATGTGGTACAAACTGCAACACTTTCACAACAGAACAGAGGACACAACTGCTGCCGCTTGTGTGTAGAAAATGGCCATTCGAATTTGGCATAGCAGGAAACTGTGAGATGATAATATACAAGTACAACCTCACATCCCTGATGGTGTAGAAATGTCAACTGTCCCGCATCAAATAGGCATCTCGTCACAAACAGTCACAATGTACATTGTCATGCAGTCTGTCAGTAAACTTGTACAATGCGTGAACTTACATGTGAACACAATGTCAATCTGCATCTCCCCTTCACATTGCAGAGGGAGAATCAACACCTCCTGCAGAGCAGACCCAACAACTCAGCACTGATGATGAAGAGGACCTCCCCAACATCGACACAGATGCCCGCCAACAGCTCATGGACAGCTTCGGCACCCCACCTCCAGGACCAGGGCAGCCCAGCTGCATCGAGGAGACCCCACCCCCTGCACAGACCACACAGCAGGAAGCACCCACCACCACGGCTGTCTCCCAGGACCCCCACGACCAACACATGGCATTCCAACGCCGTGTGTTAGGGTGCCAGGAGAAGATGGCTGATCAGCTGCGGGTGGGGTTCGACCTCATGGCAGCCAAACTAGATGCCATACGTGGGTGTCTAAGTCCCATCAGGGACGACTTATAGTCCCTAACGGACACCCACTGTCCGCTCCATGCTCTCCAACAAGCCATGGCTGACATTGCTGGAGTCATGACTCTGAGCCAAGAACAACTGTCTAGTCAGAGTGGCTCCAGCGATGTCAGCTGGCGGTTGGGACACATAAGGAGAATGATGGCGAGCTTGGAGCGGATACAGGCGGAAAGAATGTTTGCCACGGCTGCACACCAGCAAGATGTAGCTGTGTTCTTCCATGCCCTGCAGATCCTCGTCATGGCATTGCCGCCACAAGGCCTGGCGCGGATGAATGCTGCTGCTACTACTCCATCCACATCTCCGCCCCCTGAAGTGTCAGTGCCACACAGTGCTACAGCAAACAAATCCAAAAACAACAGTTGATGGACAGAATGCAGAACAATGTCATACATTCACCCCAGTACAGAGATCTGGGCCTAAATCCATCGTTGTTTTGCTCACCATGCCATTCCAGTTTGAACCCAGCCATATGCAAATCAGTCTTGACCCTGTGCCTCATGGGAACAGTCCAGCCCGAACTGCCAAGCCAGGTCCTCCCTGGACTGGAAACAAGCATCCTAGGACCGGTTTCGGGGTTTCACCCTCTTCAGCCAGGATAGCTTGATTCCAGTGGCATGGAGAGCACGGGACCCACGTCTGGGCACACCCGTCACACTCGGGGTGACAAATGCAAAAACAACAGTTGATGGACAGAATGCAGAACAATGTCATACATTCACCCCAGTACAGAGATCTGGGCCTAAATCCATCGTTTTTTTGCTCACCATGCCATTCCAGTTTGAACCCAGCCATATGCAAATCAGTCTTGACCCTGTGCCTCATGGGAACAGTCCAGCCCGAACTGCTAAGCCAGGTCCTCCCTGGACTGGAAACAAGCATCCTAGGACCGGTTTTGGGGTTTCACCCCTCTTCAGCCAGGATAGCTTGATTCCAGTGGCATGCAGAGCACGGGACCCACGTCTGGGCACACCCGTCCCACTCGGGGTGACAAATGCAAAAACAACAGTTGATGGACAGAATGCAGAACAATGTCATACATTCACCCCAGTACAGAGATCTGGGCCTAAATCCATCGTTTTTTTGCTCACCATGCCATTCCAGTTTGAACCCAGCCATATGCAAATCAGTCTTGACCCTGTGCCTCATGGGAACAGTCCAGCCCGAACTGCCAAGCCAGGTCCTCCCTGGACGGGAAACAAGCATCCCAGGACCGGTTTCGGGGTTTCACCCCTCTTCAGCCAGGATAGCTTGATTCCAGTGGCATGGAGAGCACGGGACCCACGTCTGGGCACACCCGTCCAACTCGGGGTGACAAATGCAAAAACAACAGTTGATGGACAGAATGCAGAACAATGTCATACATTCACCCAAGTACAGAGATCTGGGCCTAAATCCATCGTTTTTTTGCTCACCATGCCATTCCAGTTTGAACCCAGCCATATGCAAATCAGTCTTGACCCTGTGCCTCATGGGAACAGTCCAGCCCAAACTGCCAAGCCAGGTCCTCCCTGGACTGGAAACAAGCATCCTAGGACCGGTTTCGGGGTTTCACAGTGCGGCAGACATTCCACCTCCGGCCCCTGATGTGTCAGTGCCACACAGTGATGCAGACTAAACACCACCACCCACATGTGAGACACCTGACACATCAGAGGATGAAGATGATGATGAATCTGGCTTTGTGGTAAGAATGAAGTGGTAGCATTCATCTCCGCCATATGGCCTGTTTCAGCTTGGTTCTGCTCTCTGCATCATGCCCTGGAATAACACCTTCCACTGTCCCCCGATACACTCAGCGACACTCACCTTGGACCTCGACATGGACTGCCATATTTTGTATTGTTACCAATGACACAGCAATCACACTGCGGACTGAAGTCTTCCTCTTCCGATGAACTTGTCAATCCCTAAAGGACTCTGGCTGGCCCTCCACGGGGCAACAATGTAAAGTGGGGTTTGCATGGCCCTGTACTGGTCCAGCTTCAACACTCCACTGAATGCGAATAAAACATTCTAATTCACACAGATGTGTCATGGCTATGATCAATCAAGTATGGATGAATGTAGGGCCAGTGATTCCACAAAAAGGTACTCCCTGGGTAATGCTATCAATGCGCATGTATGGCCGTGACCCAGATAGGCAGTGAGACACACATTGTCATTCAAATCAACACTCATCACAGTTGAATACAAGTGAAGGTGCGTAGACTTTATCAGCATATGCGTGTCAGTACGGGCAAGATAAGTGCCACAACATGCAGACCAATGCAGCAGTATGTCAGAATGAGGAACGTTGCCAAGCACCGCTGTCCAATCCGGGGGAGTGCCTCACCTTTCACAGGTGTGTGTCAACCCGCGTTGTTGTCCGCTCATGTATTCGGAGTCCAAGCGAATGCAGCCATGTCCACTGTTGTCGTGGGATATGTGAACAGATCTCCAAGATGCAACAAGGTGTTGGGACATGTGCAATGGGTTCCAATCTGTTGTGGCTGCAGGTACGTAGTTACTCGTCCATGAAAGCGATTGCAGCTTCGTAGGCTATCATTTCCAACATGAGGTCATTGTCGACTTCATCAAACAGGACGGCGAGGCAATCCATTAGCAGGTCCGGACAGATGTGCTGCGTCCACCCCCTTTCCCCAATTAGCACTACAGCCCAATAGGGAAGCGGTTCAATGTGGTCACTGCACACGAGGAGTTGTGCAATCTCCCAGGTCCAGCTGCCAGCATGTATGCCAAGTATCAAGGCATCCCATAAACGGGTATCACAGTGACACTCCTGGTCGTGGGCCAACAGGGGGCGCACACACATGTCAAAATCCAGTTCAGCTACCGTCCTGTTGGATAGGCAGACATCCATGGACCACTCGAATATGCACGATCGACAATGCAACACAGGCTGAACGCAGGTGACGTTGGCAAGGCGGAAGCTTAGCTGGTAACTGATCCGCAGCACTGCCAATGGCAGTGCCCCCAGTAAATGCAGCATACGTGCACGGTTCAGTTCCACGTGACAGGGGTTGTGCATGTGTCTGGGATGTTCTGCCATTGCGTTAGTGGCTCTGGTTGAAGCGGCACTGTTCTGACCTGCGCCAGTTCTGTGGATGAAATGCCACAGCTCGGATCAATGAGTTGTTTTAGTGTGCAACGGTTGTATGCCTGGGATGGTGTGGGAGTAAGTGTGAAGGCCATTCCATGCAAGATAACTTCGAGCAAGGACTTCTGTGTGTGTGGCGTGTATACGTTGGTCTTTCGTCGGGCTGTGCGTAGTGTGGGAGTTCTCATCAGCTGCTATAGTATCTGTCAGGGGTGCCGGGCACATGCAATTCCGAGGTCGGAGGTGCAGATGTGCTTCCGCCTGATAGTTCAGACAAAGGAGCTTTCATCCCTAATGTTAGTTTGTCATCTGCTTGCATTCAGGAAATGTAATGTGGCTTGTTGGGGGTGGGGTGGGATGTGTGCGACTTTGGCATTCATGTTTGACATGTCTTGCATGTGGCAAATGAGCGGCATCACTGTGTGTTATTTTGCCTCACAGCTGCTCCTCCCTCCCCCCGAGCCTATTTACTTGTGTGCGCTGCGCGGTTGCATCACTTGCACTCCTACGGCACACCATTGTCATGCCTGTCTGCGCATGTCCACAAGCCTGACAACGACACTGTGATGTTGGCCGTTGAAGGTGGGCGGCCACGAGAGTGTAGGCCTATGGTAAGGATAGGGCGGACACAGATGTAGAGTTCATGCCTGGCTGAACTCGCGCTGCGATTAAGGCTAGGCATTTGGCTCATGCTGCGGCAATACAGATACATACAACACTTGGCAAGTATGAACCAAGACCCCGAGCGGTCTTGCGCTCCTTCATTTCTCCGTTCGTGCGAGCCCGCCCTCCGGGTACAAGCTACATTGCAACATTGTCGATTGCGGGCCGGGTGGCGCCGACACTACAACAGAGACACATGCATTAGTTACTTCCTTGTACAGGCCAGAACTGAACCACGCCCAGAGCCCCGGGCAAATTCTTCACACCCCTACGCAGGACTGGCGTACGCCGGCCCAGCCCACTCCACTTATGCTTACAGGGGGGGACGACAAAGCTACGTGTCCAAGGTCTTACCCACTGCCTGAGGTGACATGGTTGCGTCCGCTGTCCACAACACTACAAACACAAGCAGTATATGTCCACATAGACATGTCTGTGCTCTGCATACTGAAGTCTGTCCAGCACATCACCGCCACACTTGGCATTGTGTGCATTCTTATTCATGGGTGACTTGCCTCCTTCACACATACTTGGTTCCCACCTCTCCACACATTCTGCAATTGTGTGGCTGAGGGGCCATGCCGTTTTCGGAAGGTCAGCTGTCTTGTTCTGCGCTGCCTCTGTAGTAGTCCGGGGGGGGATCGGGGGGGCCTGGGGGTGGTGGCGGTGGGTGTTGTGGACCTCTTGGGTCTCCGCGCTGCATGATCAGTAGCTCCATGACATGTGTTGGTCTTCAGATGTGGCTCTGGGCTGGGCTCCCTTTCATACTGCAGGTTGTCGTCCTGCTTAACACCAGTAAAGGGCAGGTGTTAAATCCCTGCTGCTAACGCGCCTTATTGCTTGTTTTTGGTCCCCTTCGCCGATCTTGCTGGTCGTTGAGAATATCGCAAAGTGGTGTTTTCGTGTGTTTTTGCACAGGAACGCCTACTCTGCATATCATTAGCGTTAGTTGTCGCTCTCATCCGTGGCGATGTTTTTTGCGGCAGCTATCGCTGGAAAACTGGTGATATCGGCAGTTTGCACCAGCTTGAGAATAGGGCGATAGATCTATCGCCACTTTTGTGGCGCTAAAGTGCTGATAAATCGGCGATAAGTCCTTGAGAATATGCCCCCTAGTC
Organism: Calotriton arnoldi; assembly: GCA_963921515.1. Classification (NCBI taxonomy): domain Eukaryota; kingdom Metazoa; phylum Chordata; class Amphibia; order Caudata; family Salamandridae; genus Calotriton; species Calotriton arnoldi. The sequence continues at coordinate 2,643,457 of CAWUFW010001095.1, read as the reverse complement.
TTTCCGGAGAGACATGTGATTAGGCACCCCAGAACACAATACTCCCTCTCAGAGATCGTGGTAGCAGGTCACCCCCTTTTGTTCTCTCACTCGTACTTGTTCACAATACATAGAAAAGAGACACGAGGAAAGTTTACAATGTTTATTTAAGCTATTGTGTTCTAATGTGCATTACTTGTGCCACAACTAGCAAATACATACAGGCCAGTAATGTCATTAGCATAGCTATTAGACCGAATACAATAAAAGGTCCTGTCACATTATCTGACAGATTTCCCTAAACCCACTCTCACTACATTCATAGATAGTTGTTCTGAATCCCAGCTAACACAGCTCTCTTGTCTCAGGACCTTTGCGTTTCTGCCTGTCTCCTTTCTCTCTATTTAGAACAACATGTCCCGGGTTATATGACAAAACATGCGTTTTCAAAAACTGCTGCGGGGTGTCTCTATTATCTCTAGGTGCTACTGTTTGACCTTGCCTAGACTGGTGCAGACTAAATCCCGGGAAAAGGACAAAACAAAGTGTGCTAACTATATGTCAAAATACAATGTGGCACAAAAACAAGCGTGTGCTTTACTAATGTGTGCACAGCAGAAGCGGCCTACAATGTGCATAGTTAGGCTGACATAGGAAAAACAACAATGTCCATGTAGGAAACACACAACGGCAGGCAGATGAGGAGGCAGTCGGGTGGAGGCTGTCCGCATGGCACAGCAGCGGGAGTCCATGCATGCCCTAGCCCATCTGGGACCCCAGCGGAGGTATCAGCTGCGGCAGAAGCTGGGCCTACAGCTTGCTCTGGTGGTCTGCTTGTGTCCCTTGTCAGAGAGGAGGCGGGCCGCAGGACCGCCTATGACCTTAGGGAAAGCGCTGCTGGGCTGACGGGTCACAAGTAACAGCCAGTATCACCACTACTGAACTTCCCATCTATTATACCAGTGACATGGGCAAGCCTGAGGGTAAACAATCTAAACTGGCATTCGAAAGTAGATGAGCAACTGCTCTGGCGTACAACATCGAGACCACTTTGGACGGCCCCCCTCCCAACAAGATGCAAGCCAGACTTATGGGACTTACTTTTGGAAATGAAGCAAAGCCTACCAAAAATTGACTCCAAAATAGACACCCTGAGCCTCATTTTTGAGATTTTGGCATAGGGCAGCGCCGCAAGGAATGTTACTGCTCTGCCCTATGTCACAACAAAAGGGCAGGAATGCGCCGTATCTATGTGACAGGGTGCAATTCTGTGCCTTTCCCCAGCACCGGGGCCGGCGCACAATGGGTTGTCATGCGCCAACGGAGGCACCCTTGCACCATGGTGAAACAAGATAGATATAGCACTTATCCAGGAAACACATCTGCAAGCACCACCCAGCACTAACTACTTCCACAATGGATTGATTACAGATACACAGCATCATGCTCAGCGTACACGCATGGTGTGGCAATTCTCATCCAGAAAGGTCTCCCTGTCCTTCCACTAGGGGTATTCACCAACCCTGGAAGAGAGATACATAATTTTACATGTGCTACTACATGGGGGTCCCATTCTACTTACGTGCATCTATGGTCCAAACATAGACAGCCCCTCTTTTTTTCTTGAAGTATGGCAGAAAACGCAGATCTATGACACAGACATGGTAATATGGGGTGTGGATTTTAATGTTATTCTAGATCTAACTCTGGACAGATCGGGGTAGGGTCCCAGACCCCATGTTCGAGCAGCCGGTCAGCCTAGGGATATTATGGCAATGGGTCGACTGACCAATATCTGGTGAGCTGAGGCCCTGACAGTCAGAGAGGACACCTGGGCGACCAACTCCTGATCGGCGTGGGCAAGACTGGACTACTGGCTAGTCACAGAGAATGCAGGGGCATGCACCACTAGCGCGCAGCACCTCCCAAGCACTTACTCTGATCATGCCCCGGTACTGCTGGAGCTAGCTGTGTCGGATGAGAACCATGGGACATTTTCATGATGGCTCCCATGTGGAGCCCTGAGAGACAAAGTATTTTGGGAAGAGATTAGGAAGGAGATGATACTCTTCTTTGACATAAAGGACAAGTCAGTCGACAGTATGGGAGACCTACACGGTGGTGTAACATGGTATGTATATATCCAAAAAGGCTTGGGTCCTCAAGCTGATATGATCCCACTTACATAGGCTGGAAGGCAAGCTGAAAACACTGGAGGAGTAATTAGCTAGTAATGTTACCTCCGCACTGCTTGCAGAATTGCATTCCACACTTGATGAGTTCCAACAGGCAGCGCAGAGTGAACTCAATCACCTGAGTAGAGAAGCCAGAGCTCATATGTATGGGAAAGGTGACAGACCCGGCAAAACCCTGGCAAAGCTAATACAAACTAGTTCCCCAGCTCGGTCAACACCGAAATCACAACCGGCAGTAGCGTCTCACTTTATACCACCTCTATGATCCTGGCAGCGTTCGGCGAGGACTAACAGGAGTTGTACAGCTCTACATGTTCCTTACCCCCACAAGAGCTAGATAGTTATTTTGATACAATAGCACTGGCATGGCTGAAGTCGGGACATGGACAATATTTGGACCAACCGATCACGGTTGAAGAGACAGTGGAAACTATTTGTGGTCTCACCAACGACAAAGCCCAGGGTCCCGATGGCCTCCCAGCCCAAATTTATTAGGAATATGCACAGCTGCTGGCACCTCAGCTGCTTGCCATGTATGGGGAGGCATATGACATGGGAATATTACCTCTCCCCCCCCCCTTCTTAAAGCATTGGTGATCACACTCCTCAAGCCCAGGAAACCCTGTACAAGCCTGGACTTGTACAGTCCCTTTTCACCTTTAAATACAGATAACAAAATACTAGCCAAAATATTGGATCAGATTACTGCCCCTTCTGTCGATTATGGTCCGCCCCAATCAGGTTGATTTCATACCAGGCAGGTCCACATCACATAAGCTGTACACACTGTTTGCGATGCCACACCACATAGAGCCGGACACAGCGGGTGCAGCAGTTTTTCTAGATGCAACAAAAGCATTTGACTCATTAGAGTGGTCCTACCTTTTCTATGCGTTGAAACGGTTGGGTTTTATCAAACACTTCATATGCTAGATACACTGGTATATGCCTCCCCTATGGCCAGGTTAAGGCAGACTCGGGCCCTGTCCGCCCCAATATGGGTGGCGTGGGAAGCACGGCAGGGATGCCCGTTGTCCCCCCTCCTATTTGCATTGGCAATTGAGCTGCTTGCTGCCAGGCTGCTACAGCACCATGCAGTGAAAGATCTCGCATTCACAGACAGAAGGATCCTTATATTGCTAAATGCTGACGATGTCACACTCTATGTCAAGAACACAGCAGTCAACGCAGCACCCTTGATACAAGAATGAGTCCGCTTCTCTTCCCTCTCAGGGATCACGATCAATTGGGCCAAGTCACTCCTAATTGCTCTTATAGACTCCACAAAACCCTGTGCATTGGAGTATACCCTGGTTTGGGCAAGTGCTCTCTTTAGATATCTGGGGATTCAAGTTAGCAGGAACTCACAGGAAGTGACAAGGGAAAACTTCAGTAAAGCATTGACCAAAACAGAAGGTGGTAGAAAATTGATCCATCTTCCCCTGTCGCTGGCCAGGAGGATGTCCCTCGCCAAAATAGTGATACTACTGAAATTTCTCTACCTGTTCACCAATATCCCAATTCCACTGAATTCAGCAGTTGTGAACCAGCTGAAGGGGCTGGCCTGAGCTGGCAAGCAGGCCCGGCAGAAATGGGAGCCCTGGACTATCCCATACAAGAGTGCGCTAAATTTCGAACCATTCTACCTCAGGGCACAGGCACAGTACATACACTATTGGCACTTCCCAACTCCCCAACAGCCACATGAAGCTGTTGAGCTATAGTCGCCCCACATAAACTCAACACTAATGTCTGTGCAGAGGTCGGGCGCCCGAGTAGAGACATTGACACAGCTGGGATTGCGGTCTGGGCTTGGCGGCTTTTGCTGACCAAGGTGCGGCTCCACCTTATGTTTGCCCTTCAGTATCCCTCTAGCGTTCAACCCCATGCTACTACCAAGATGCGAGCAGGCCATGGTTATGTGCCTAAATACCTTGCGACTTCGCTGCCTTGGAGACCTTTACCAGGAGGGCAATTTTATACCCCTAAAGGCCATTACATGGTGGGACACTCACACAGTGTTGGATATTTTCCTGTATTATAGGCTCATGGCATTCTGCAGGGACTTGGGCCTGCCCTTTCCAAAACAGCTGCCCACTTTTGTCCTGCTTGACCATCCCCTAAATGCCTAGTCTCTCGCATATACAATTCAGCCAAAACGGCCCTGCGCATCACTCCAGTGGCAGCAAGAGAGCAATGAGAGACAGATCTCTAGGTGGATTTAACTGATGCCCAATGGGCATTCTGTTGTGCCCAAACTGGAACTCTCACTCCAAACTATAGACTCAGACTGATCCATTAAAAGTAGCTGCACAAATTGTACTACACACCTGCCAAACAACATAGACTTGGTCTGAGGGACTCACCGCAATGAGAATGCTGTGGGGCACTTGGGGCAGACTTCTGGCATGTAGCGTGGGACTGCCCGGAGATCGGGGACTATTGGGAGAGGGTTGGAAGGAAGATGGCCAGCATGGTGGGCACGCCTCCAATGCTGCCACCGCTGAAGGCCCTGCTCGGCTATGTGAGGGATATACAGGCTTCTGAATGAAAACTTGTAGCACTGATACTGGTATTGGCAAGGCACAGAGTGGTGATGAGATGAGGTCGGTGGACATTGCCCACACTAACAGAATTAATTCGTGATGCAACATTTTTCAACAAACAAATAACGACCTATTGGGTCTTGATGCCAATAGTAAACAGACCACAAGACATTTGGGCACCTTCTCCACTGAGGATCTGAAGAGGACCAAGAGGCAGCTAGTTGGCCATGAACGACATAGTGGGGCAGAAGGAAAAGCCGGGCTGCTTTCCTCTGGTGTGTTAATGACACGCTTGGACACAGGAGAGGTAGATCGGGCGCACATTGAGCATGAACCCTGTATGTGAAATTTGAAAAAGCATTGTGTGATCTGTATTTTTCTTTGGTTATTTATGTACTGTTAAAAAAGAAAAGTGTGAACCCTTAAAGTCATTAAATTAATCCAAGCTCAACCCCCTGGTAGCTATGGCACAGAGCAGACAGGCTTAATTTAGAGCAAATGTGTAAAGTATTTATGCAATTCTAAACAGTAACATAGTCGAAAGGCAAAACAAAAATGAATTAAAAACATAGAGTAAAATGTAATAAACAAAATAACACAAAAATGACAAAAATCCAACCAGGGCATTAGAGACATGATTTTTTAAAGTTCTTTAAGTAGAAATAGCACCAAGAAGCTCAAAATGTCAATGATAGTCAGTGGTCAATCAGGACCTAGACACAATTTGATGCTGACCATGATGGAGCATGGGTCAGATTCACTAACCATGTTCATCCTGATCAAAGACTTTACATTTTGACTTTAGTCCTTTAGGTCCCACCACAGGAGTGCACTTCTAAAGCCCCCATGGCCTCAGGGAGGTACTTACAGACTCACAGGGTGGCAGACAAAGACAAACAGGAGGTTCCAGTTACCATTTGTCAGTTGGGCAGCTGCAGGAAAAGGCCTCTTGTAGCTTGTTATGTCCATGTAGCTTTAACATGCGGCCAGCCTGATGATACATTTAATCCACTTCTTTGTTTTGGGTCCAAGAGAGAGAGAGAGCAGGTCCGGTCCTCCGAGACTCTTCTCAGGTTGCACACAGCAAGTTCAGTCCTCTTCCAATCTTCCTCAGGTTCATGAGTGTTCTGAAGTGGGTGCATGGAGTTGGCACATTTATTCCTAGCACAAGCTAGTGGGTGAGAATGATGCCTGATGACACCCTAACCAATGGTGTAAAGGTTCCCGGAGCTAACTCTTTGGGCAACTTCAAGATGGTCGAAGTCTTCAGCCACACTAAAGTTCTGAGGACAGGGGATGTGTGTGGGCAGTGTACTAAGGTAATTCTAGTGTCCTCCCACATCTAACACTAAAATCCAGATTCAGGTAGTCCCTGTACCCCTAACAAACTCATAGATAGAAATCTGGTAGAACAAAAAGTGAGCTTTCTGCAACTACACAGTGGATACACACAAGTTGTTTTGGCATTCTATTTCCCTTCATTGAAGTGAACCCCAAAAGTTCATATGAAAAACCCCAGCAGACCTGTCAAGCAGGATGTTGCATTCAAGAAGATCATAACACTTTAATGTCAAATAGGATCCTCCTAGCCGCCCCTGCATATTCTGATAGGTTTAGATGGGTCAGCTCTGCCCATTCTGGTCAGTTGTATTGTTTGGGAGCAAGTTCACACTTAGTTCATGCCAATTTAAATGCTAATTACTGGCTGGCAGAAGTTGGAGAGCAAAATGCAGATTTAGCGTCTAAGGGCCTCAGGCAGGGCAAAGGTGACTTTCTAAAAGTTAATTTAATTTTCCATAATATCTAGTATTATTATGGCTTCACCGTTGAATTGGATAATTAATAGTTATTAAATTAGTTGTTTAATTAGTTTTCTAGCTAGTCCCAATCCCGAGATACAGTATTAGTTTTTAATACTGCATGTAAGGAGCTTTCCAATGGAACAGCCAACCCTGCTATAGTGAAAATAGCTTTTATGGCTTTTTCTCTGTAAGAACATGTTTACATTGTTAAATATCATACTTTTAAATAACATGCATCTTGCCTTAAAGATAATAAGGCCTCCTTAGGCGTGACTTATAAATGTTTAAAATGAAGGGTTAGGCTTGTCAAAAGAAGTTATTTTGACATTTGGGATTTTCAGTTAAATCCTGCACAGCCACTGGTGGCAGGCCTGTAGTCACATTTACATTGTCAGTGTCGTGGATGGCACGCAGGGTGCTGCAATTCATTTTTATTCAACTTACAGGCCCTGGGTACACCTTGGTACCATAGAATAGGGACTTATACGTAAGATAAATATGCCATTACATGAGTTTTCCAATTATGCCATGCTGAAAAGAGCACAAGCACTGGTTAGCAGGGGTAAAATGCACAGAGTTCTGTAGCCAGCAAAAACTGAGTTCAGCAAAAGCAAAAAAGCAAACAAATCAGGGTGACCCTTCAGAAAGGGCAACTTTCCAACACAGCCTCCCCAAACAAAAACTAGGAAGCTAGGCTAGACTAACCAATTCCTTGATGGGCTTCCCTGTTCAGGCAATAGTATTGGACAATTTGCCTCTTCTGCTGTGGCATTTGTCCGTTCTATGCCCTTCTGAACCTATCTGTACCCCTCTGTCACCACTGGATTGGCCCATGGTGAACCCTTCACCTCATCTGCAGACCCCACAGTGAGGCTCCTAACCCTAGCTTGCTTACAGATGCATCCCAGTATGCACAGTGTACCAATATGGCCAACAAGGGTGATATGGCACATTCCACATCCCAGATCAGACTCTCTGCCCCCACCCCAGGAAAAACTCTTGTCAGTTGTCAGTGTCAAAATCCAGGTCACTGGAAGGTGGAAGTTCCAATCAGGGGGCCTGGGGCAGGTCTCGCTTCCAGCCTTGAGCCTGGCATAGAGTCTCCCACTTCTTCCCGAGGTCTCTCTGGCCTGAGAGAGGGGGGCTATAGCCTCAGGTGATAAGCACCCTCCTTACATTCCTCCTCCACTTCCAGGGGTGATATCCTGAGACTAGCCTATCAGATCAGGATCTGTATCCAGAGACTGAACAGAGACCTGGCAGTCCAAGACATCCAGGAGGAACCACTGTCTCATGTTGGAGTCTGCCTGGGATAGGTGGCATCTAGTATCTTCTGTCTTTGTGACAGCGCAGGCAGCATTTCCAGGTCAGAAGTCGCCTCACCAGGGTTAGTCTTGTGGACAGTAGCGGTCCGTGGTAGGAGTGCCGGCCGGGCAGTGATGTGGGGTGGGGGAGGGGCAGGGTGGGGGGTAGTAAACCACGAATTACGGCCTAATACAGGTAAGTAAACATTTAAATAAATAAAACGAATTTCGTTGTGAGCGCTGCATCGCCAAATGCGATGCAGTGCGCGCAGCGAAATTCGTTTTATTTATTTAAATGTTTACTTACCTGTATTAGGCCATAATCCGTGGTTTACTACCCCCCACCCTGCCCCTCCCCCACCCCACGTCACCGCCCGGCCGGCACTCCTATCACGGACCGCTACTGCTTGTGGAGCCCTTCTCACAGAGCAGTTAACCCCTGATCCACTGGTCCTTCCACCATGGATGGCCTCCAACTCATACTCCTTACTCCCCACCTGGGCCTCCGTACTCTCTGTTTGGGAGGAGTACCCACAGGAATCTGTGTTTTTAGGTGACTGCCCAACCCCGCTCATTTCTCACCAGAGCTAGTTCATTGCCAAGGATGCAATCAAGGGGAATCTGGGTTATCCTACATACATGTCCTGGCAGACGCTGCACCGAGGAAACCAGCTTTTCCACCAGCATGGTCTATCTGGCTCAACTGTCCCTGAGAAAAGTGACAGGGACCCCATTGTTTGTTTATTGTTTGTTTATTGAGTTTTATATAGCGCTGGCTAGACCCAGAAGTATCAGAGCGCTTTACATAAGGAACAACATAACGAGTTACAAGGTACACTAATTTAAACATTTTTTCACAGAAATTACAAAGTAAATGACAAATCACAAGAGGCAGAGAAGGAAAAGGGGGACAAGAATAGGAGTTTGAGAATAGGTGAGAGGGGAGAAGGGAACCTGAGGAGGGATGGAGTAAAGGCAGTCCAGCAAAAAAGAGAAAAACATTCGAGGGTCATCAGGAGGAGTCAGGAGGTAAGAAGGAACGGACAAGGGTCAGGCAAGATGGCGGGTCCGGATCATGGGAATCGACGGAGACCATCTCCAAAAAAATGGCGGGATGCACAAAAGTCACAAGAATCAAGGTATCAGAGCGCTTTACATAAGGAACAAAAATAGCGAGTTACAAGGTACAATAATTTAAACATTAGTTTCACAGTCATTACAAAGTGAGTGGAAAAATCATAGGGGGGGAGAGAAGGTAGAGGGGGACAAGAATAGTGTTCTGAGAGAGGGTGAGGGGAGAGGAGGGAACCAGAGGGGGATGGAGTTAAGGCAGACCAGAAAGAAGGAGAAAAACGTTTGCAGATCGTCAGGGGGAGACCGGAGGGAAGGGGGTACGGACAGAGGTCAAGCAAGATGGTGGGTCCGGGTTGTGGGTATCGACGGAAGCCAACAACAAAATGGCGGGATGCACATAAGTCAAAAATCCATAACGAAGAACCAGAGAGCAGGATTTAAGTGCGAAGAGTCAGAGGGGGGACGCAGCCACAAAACCAAAGGTGGGTGGAAGGCTGTAGAAGGCGTGCAGAGGCTCAGGACCACGGGGGCATCGGTGTTGACAATCCACAGGGCTTAGCTCCCGCACCCCCATACCTGGAAAGGACTCACGGGTTCCAGAAGTCGGAACTGAGGCGGAACACACCCAAGCAGACGGCCAGTATGGTGGAGGCAGCAAGCCAGCAGCGGGGACTGGGAGAGCGAGCCACCCCTAGATCGGTAGATTGCAGGTGGGAATTCGGGTCCACCGGACCAACAACGCCGTGGCACTCACCCTCGATACAGCTCATCGCTGCAGGTGATCAGGCATCGGGGCAGACAGCTACTCCCGACCCAGAGGGCAAGGGGACGGTCCGGAAGAGTGGAATCTCGCCCCTGATCAATCAGCCGCCATCCGGAGTTTTCCGATGAAGCCAGAGCTGCGCCAAGGCTGGTCCAATTATCAGCAATCTGCGGCGATTCATTCCGAGGGAGGCAGTAGAGGGAGAAAACAGCAACAGCGGGACGAGGAATGCCATGCCCCAATGTCCGGCTGGGTAGGTGACGGCGACGGGAGAAACCCAGGTCAGACTCCTCTGTAGCCGAACCAAGCGGCTCCACCGGGCATCGGCCATGTCGTCTCGATGTCCGCAGTCAGGATACGGGAAAAATTACGGGGAATAAGGGGGATTTAAGCCAAAACGGCAATCCCTGACCAGGAGCTCCCGGTCACTGTGATCTTGTGAGCGTGATGACTCCCACCCTCAGGGACCACCAACTTACCTTCTGGATTCACCTTCCAACTATGGGACCTCAAGGCATGGTCTACCCTCTCCTCCTGAGGACACCTTCCTCCCCCAAGGCCACATTGGCCACTCCTATTGAGTGCCCTCTGTAGGTGGTTTCCTGAGACAGCTAGAATTCTCCATCTTTTAACCTGACTAGTGAAATTCATAACACTTGGGCTGGGAAAAATCACTAAACCCTCCCCTCTTATAGTCAGGATTTGTCATATTCCCTGCTTTCGGGAACCCTGCCTCACCTTTTCACGGGCTCAGGGCGATTTCTTCCCCCCCCCTTTTTCTTCAAAGGAAACGTTCGCCGAGACGTGGCAAACTACAATTCCCGTGAGCCTGTGCAAAAGGCACCTCGCCGTGGGGGCGAGCGGAAATGGTCAAAAGCACATCCGCTTCCCCACAGCACTGAAGATTATTCTGAGAGCATTCAGGAAGTATTTCGGATGCTACGAGAGACACTCGGATTGCTACTTGGGGGGTCTGGTAAGGGTGCATTGGCACCACCATTTCTTACTTTAGCCACAGTCTGCCGATCGTGGAGTCGGCTCCGCCAAATGCAGAACTTTCCTACGATACAATTTTCCTCGCATATTTCCATTGCATGGTGTCCCTCCCCGTTGGTGAGACACACGTTTGTTGTCTTGTGCAGGTGGTAGGGATACTGGCGTTTCCATGTAATATAACTAACTATCCCTGACTACTTAGGCCAGGAGGAGGTTCAAACCGGGCAAACCTCTTTAACTTGTTATCTCCCTATTCCCTTCGTTGGCGAATTCACGTTGTGTGGATTCATGCAGAGGGGAGTGTTGAGCTCTCATTATTTTCCTTGAGCAAAAGACTTCAAACATCAGACCGAGCGCAGTACTTTTGGTATCACCAGGTGCAGATACCGCGAGTGCGCTTTTATCTTCAGACCCTTTTTTTTAATTATTTGTTTGTTATTTGTGTTGTCCTTGGCATAGTCTGAGGAACACCTCGCCAAGGCATGAAGTGTGTAATGCTGGTGGCATATAGTGATCGTGTTTATTACGAATGCCTCACTGAGAAATAAGTGAGGAGAGAGTTGTGTAAATTCACATTCAGAATCCTTACGCAATATATATATATTATCTACTGGCGGTCGCCAGTAGATAGTTATAGTTAGGACCTATTTTCCATAGGAAATCCGCAACATTCTATTTGAAATAACGTTGGCACCGGTTGACGAATCTTCGCGAAAGTTTCCAACTTGTTGGGGCGCTCCGGTCTGCTCCTATCCTGAAAGTCTCGGGGTGATTCGTCAAGCGGGGGCCGAGAAAAAAGGGGGGTCCCAAAACGCGTTTTCCCCATTCATTTTTCCATAGGAACCTTCAGTCGCAGCTACAGCCCGAACTGCTGAACGGAATTACACCAAATTTGGCAAAGAGGTAGCCCTTGGTTCAGTGTCGTGCCTTTTGCTTAAATGGTGTAAATCCGTTCAGTAGTTCCTGAGAAAATCAAAAGTAAAGTCACATATATATCTATGGCCGAGTAGGGTCCGCGTACCCTCCCGATCACGAGCTGCATGCTAATTGGCTGTGAAGTGGCTGTCAACACTCCAAAACAGGAAGTGTTGGCAGCCATTTTGTCCCTCGGTAGAACCGAGGGACAGAAACAAGTGCGCAAAGCGCAAAAGGGGGCAGGGTAGAAACACCCTGACCCCTAGGTCTGCTCAGGGGTCCCACAAGGACCCCTGGGCAGAAAAAAGCATTTTTTTTTTTAAACGGCGGGATGCGCTTAGGGTGCGCGGATCCCACCGATTAAAAAAAAACACACAGAAACAAGTGCGCAAAACGCACAAAGGGGGCAGGGTAGAAACACCCTGACCCCCTAGGTCTGCTCAGGGGGTCCCACAAGGACCCCCTGGGCAGAAAAAAGCATTTTTTTTTTTTAAATCGGCGGGATGGTCAGTGATGTCATCAGTGATGTCACTGACCATGTCATGAGTGATGTAATATGTGACGTCATCAGCAGTGCATTGCGGGGGCGCGAGTTATAGTTACCTGAACTAACTATAACGGGGGAATTTCACGGGTTTTGTACGAGTGCAATGTCCAGCTAACTATAACTGTCCCTACAACCTATGGTTTTTTCAGTGAATCTATATATATATATAGTGGACACTGACGAAGGCTGAGGCTGAAACGCGTTTGTTGTTTATTTTCTGTGCACAAATATATCCGTACCTGGATTTAAAACCAACGAGAGTGCTGGTCTTTGCTGTTTGAAGAGGCAGCGGAGCATCATATATATATATATATATATATATATTAAGGCTCTGGCTTGGGTCCGTAGATAAGGAAGCACTCGAACACCACCGAAGGCTCCAAGCATCAGCCTTTATTGAAAGGTATGGAAAACATGCCTCCGCAGATACCTTTAGCAGTCACACGCCTGCCCGACGCGTTTCGATAAATCTTCTTCAGAGGCTTCTGGCGAGTGAAGTACACTGCCGCACCTCCCTTCTCTATCCATCAATAGCGTGCCCCCTGATGGGCTGCTTTGTATAAGACAACGCTGAGGATATTGGGAGTTGTAGTGCCGGTTTAAGGTGCAATGTTCTGCCGGCTTTTAAAGACTTGCAAATGGTGCAGTGCCATCAGGAAAAGCACCATCCCGTGAACCTGGGAGCTACAGGGACTGTCATCTAGCCAGCCCCGTTGTGGGGCACCATCGTACAGGATTAGGAAAACACCCGATACGGAGGCCCATTTGCGGGTCTTTAAAAGCCGGCAGAACATTGCACCTTAAACCGGCACTACAACTCCCAATATCCTCAGCGTTGTCTTATACAAATGTCAATGTCAATGTGATGTGACAGCCAATCTTATAACCTCTTTTAAACCTGCCAACTCCCTTGCATGCATACACTCACCCACTGGTATCGAGGTGATGGACGGGTCCTCCGACTCGGCGCACAGCTCTACCGTGGCAAGATATTAGCAGCTTTATCCGGGCTTGGCAAGGGGCAGTGATTTGTTTCGTTCTCCTCCTGGAGAGACAATCCTTCGTACGACTGAAAGAAATCACACGAGCCCTTCGTGGCAAAGAGGGGGTCTGTGGTGCAGAGTCAGTCATGCTGCGTTTGAACATGAAACCAGGATCCCAGAGAACGACCGCGGTGGGCCGAACAAGGGCACAGACTCCAGTTGAAGATGCAATAAAGAGAATTTATTGTCTTAGCATGTCAGGATGACGCGTTTTGACCACAAGCCTGTGGTCTTGATCACATAGTGCGCTAAGGTGAGAGGCATACAATTTATAGTGACATGAGTGACTTTACTATGTTCATAGTGACAAGGCAGAAAATGTTACACTTTTGCAGCATGTAGTAAAACATCTTGTCATACAGTGATGACTAGGCGCAGCAATGACAAGCAGTTTTGGTAGCAGGCATAGAAAAAAGACTACCCCTCTATATGTAGGTGTAGATGGCCATATGTTCTGTAACATCAGTTGTGTGTGGCAGACTAGAAGGTAAGCTCGTGTAATGGCGGTGCTGGCTGCATTGTAAAAGATAAAAAAATGCTAAATAAATGCAAGAATTGGGTTTGAAGTCTCCCAAATTATCTACGGACCCAAGCCAGAGCCTTAATATATATATATATATATATATATATACATATATATATATATATATATATATATATATTCTTTTCTATGCTCAGGGCTCACATTATAACAGGGGATTGTGGAAGAGCATTTCGCTGCAGCCTCTTACAACCCTGTGACGCGAGGCACTTGTTACACACGGGCAGGTTCGGATCATTAGAGAAACAATTATTTAGAGTAATGCTTACAGCCCCAATGGAATTGTTTTCCTGCACTAATTGTGGTAATCTTTCCGTTGTGTTTCCTTCATTGTTATCATAGTGGGCTCATGCAAGAAGGTTCCTGGTTTCTATACTGTGCTGGTTAAATAGGAACACGATATTCCTTGTGGGCTCATCTGAACCGTTAACTTTTCTTTCCTTTACAGGTAGTTATTGTTTACATAACCATAATAAATATAATGTAGGAAGGATACAATCCCCTACTCATAGGTTTTCTGTTTCCTGTTGTTTCAGGTCTCCTTCCCTGCTGTCTCCACCCTTTCCTTCCCTCGCTTGATCGCTTCACTGATCTGTGCTATAATAGCATGCAGACTTGAAGCTATCGTGAGGTGGACAATTTTTGAGCGGGAAACAACCATTACAACGCAGTCATTACAACGCGGTCATTACAACGCAACATCCTTTACATCGCATGCTATTACAACGCAGCCATTACAAGGCATGTCACTACAACGCGTGCCATTACAACGCATGCCACTACAACCCATGCCATTACAATGCATTATAAGGTAAGTAATGGGAAATAGTAATTTTTACCCCTACACTATCCAACACTTACCCTACTGTTGCACTCACTAGAGTGGGAATAGTAATTTTTTACCCCTACACTATCCAACACTTACCCTACTGTTGCACTCACTGGAGTGGGAATAGTAATTTTTACCCCAACACTATCCAACACTTACACTCCTGTTGCCCTAAAAGTATTATGCGTTGTAATGGTATGCGTTGTAATGGAATGCGTTGTAAGTGTCATTTCTAAAAATGCGTTGTGATGGCATGCGTTTAAAATCATACATTGTAATGGATGTTGCGATGTACAAACCGCGTTGTAAAGGCATGCGTTGTAAAAGTTTGCGTTGTAATGTGTCCTATTCTTTTTGAGCATGGTTCCGATCCTGGGGAGTTGGTGACATGGAAGGATTAGATTGGGACTTCTTCCCCTGAAAATTCTTTAGAGAACTCATTTTGGTGTTCCCTGTTCCCTTCATCCTTCTGCAGGTGGGAACCTGGCCCATCCTTATTCAGGTGCCCCAGGTATCTTTCTGCAAACTGGAAATTCTCTATTTCCCCCATCCCTGTGACGAGTAAAATTAGGTCATCCTGGTCCTGACGAAATCCCATGATCCACCAGGGACTATAATAGGCATGAAACATGCTGACCTCTTTGACATTTTTTGCAGCTTAATAGATCATTACATATATTCTACGCTCAAGCCACATTTTTATTTTTGACAAAGGGACCCTAGTATTAAAACTTGGCTTCCTGTTCGGATCCCTTTAGTCATTTTTAATACACTTTACCTTCACCCATTCTACTCACATTTCACTACTCACCCATGCAACACACATCGGCTAAAAAGAGAAGATCTCCGGCAAAGAGCCCTCTTGAGGGGCCCGTTGGGCATTGCAGCGCCGGCCCAACGAGGAGCTGCCCGATGATGAAGCATGACACCTCTCGAGGTGTGTGAGGGCCCCTGCTCCTAAATAGAGCACTCCCCTCCACCTAGCACCTACCAGACCTAGCTTCCAACTTAGGAACAGTACACTCTGTGGTTTCACTACTGCATGGGCCCATGTACTGGACCTGACAAAATCCCCAGTCCCTCTCTCTTGTTTTGACTCTCCCAAAATGGCCATCGGCACATTCCAAAACAAATGTGCACGTGTTGCCACACATACACAGCCATGTGCAAGCACAGTGATCATCTTGGAATATAATTGTTCCAAAATGGCCACCATGTGCGATAGGTGTGCAAGTATCTATCACAACACATGCCCATATATGCCTTGTGAGAATGTAGGAACATATATTTATGTGCATCAATACCAATGCTTATTATGAACTTACAAATACCAAAATACCTTAACAAACATGAATACATTTTATGTTGAATTGTAATGTTGTTTCTATACTACCTTAATGTACACATTGGACCTGATTCACAAAGGGCCTCCGCACTCGTGGCAGAGACCCTGCAGTCATGGGGGAATCTCCTGACCAGTGGCGGAATCTCCGCAGTGAGAACTCTTGTCGCAGAGAATCTGCCCAGGGTGCCGGGACTCTCTCAAAACTTTGGGGCCTCTGCCACGAGTGCAGAGGCTGTTGGTGAATCAGGTCCATTAACTTTAAGAAATGATCATCTTTTGTGTGATGTCTCTACATAATGTTTTGTCCTATCTGCCTTGCTGGCTTTAGAACTCTGTGAACTTTACCCCTGCTAAACAGTGGTAAAGTGCCTGTGCTCCCCCTTTAAATATGTTTGAATTGGCTTACTCTAAATTGGCAGATTTAACTCCCCTATAAGTCCCTTGTAGATGGTGCAAAAGGTGCACCAAGGGTCTGGAAGTTAACACCATTTGTGGACTGCAGCACCGAGTATGCCATCCACTACAGTAGCAATGGCAAACATGACTTCAACCTTACCCTCTACAGACTGACTGTTGCAGTGTAAAATATTCACTGTGACCTGTCAAAATAACCATTCTTGACCTTCCTTTTAAATATTAATATATCACCACTGTGTAGGTCTTGCAGCCATCAAGACAGGGTGCATTATATTTAAAGTTTACTTATCCTTACTGTGACTAGTATGCAAAAGCTACATTCACTAGAAGGAGGCTCTGGCTGGCCCACAGAAAATAATAGGATGCGGGATTACATAATATTACTGCTAACACTGGAAAGAGATCAGCTAGAAAAATAATGAAACCACTAATTTTAATGGTTATTAAAATTCCAATTCAAAGGGGAAGTCAGATTTTTTTAATAAATATTAAGGAAGAATAACTTTTAGAAAGTTACCTTTTCTCTGCCTGAAATTCCTGTAGGCTAATTTGCATTAGCTCTACAGCAGAAGCCCAGCCAGTAATTAGCCTTGAATAGGTGTGAAAGAGTTGTGAAATGCCTCCCAGAAATAAACAATAAGCTGACCTGAATCGGCAGAGATGACTTCTCTGAACTCCACAGAATATTCAGAGTAGGGCTGTGGTCATCCTGTGACACCACACTGTCAAATCCTGCTTGGCTGGTCTGTTGAGCCATGTGTAACAGTTGGGCTGTACTTGAAGGGGAGAGAACAGGATGCCAAGACAATTCTTGGGGATGCCCGGTTTGGTTGCTTTTGTCCTATCAGACGTCTGTTGCTGGGTTTATTTTGGGTGGAATCCCTGTTTCAAACTTGATTTTAGTGTTATACGTGGGAGGACAATAGGATTTCCATAGTAACACACACACACTGCCCTCAGAGCACAGGTCCTAAGCCAGAAAGTAATATCTTTGACCAGGATGAACCTGGTTGGTAAATCAATCTGCGCTCCATTGATATCAGACTGAAATTATGCCTAGGTTCCGGTCTGCACAACCATAGGCCATCATTGGCTCCTATCGCTTTTTAGTGCTATTTCCACTTAAAGCCTTTAACATTAATGGCTTCTGTTTTTTCCCTTTTGATGTAATTTTGTTTACTAAATTTTACTCAATTTTTCTAAATCAGTTTGGGATTTTTATTGTTTTGTATTTTGACTTTGTGACTGGTTTGGTACTGCATAAATACTTTACACATTGTCCCACATTAAGTCTGTTCACTCTGTGCATTGAGCTGAGGTTGATGCAGTGATTTTGCAGGTTCACCTGTCAAGATTTAGGATTACTCCTTAAGGTGGGCTGTCACCCACTCTAAATAATGTTCCAATTTCTTACATTATCCGTAACATGCCTCCTACCTTTTATGAATGTTTTAACCCCAGTGGCCACTTTATGAGGTGGTGTCCATTTGTAAGTGTAACCTCATTATGAGCATTGGCAGCCCGAGGTGTGAATTTCAGGAAGTAGTGAATTCAGTATTTGTTTATGTCTCTGTATCATTTGTTTAAGATATTCTTATATGCTTCCTCGTGAGAAGATCCTGCCTCCTGTTCATTAAACAGCATGTCAGACTTTTGATTTCCCCAAACTAAAAAAAAAGAAAGTAAAGTGCACAAGCGTGCATGAAGGTGAAGCGAGCAGTCTGGAAGCATTTTATAGCTCCCAACCACTATGAAAGAAATATATGCAGAGCTTAACCAGGAGAGGGATGAGTGGGATGGCGGGGAGATAGTAGAGAGGGGAGAGCCTACAGAGAGTGCAATACAAAATAATACAGACACAATGAATGATGGGTGTGAAATGTGCTCTCGCCAGAAACTATCTATAGTCCAGAGGTAAAAACAAGAAAAGGCAAACATATATTTAAGTATAATAAAACTACTCGTAAATCTACACCCAAACATTGTCCATACTTGCCGTTTTTAAATGGGCATATCTGTCTCCTCCTCGCATCGGGAAAGGCCGACCAACCCTGCAAGTAAACACAAGTTTAATGATACACGGCCTCACACTGCCAATGTTAAGAGCCCTTTAAGTCACAATCTGTTACTTATATACATTTGCAACTTTGTTGATGTAACTTTTTATGTGTTTCACATAAAAACGTCAATAAGTTTTAAGGGAAATAGGCAAATGGCTTTTTCCGTTTCTGTGTGACAGATGTTTCTGTCTGTTTGAGAAGCAGAATTAGCAGAAATTGTAAAATACTCTATATCAAATAAGATTAAGAAAGGAAAAACACACATTGACGTGTGTGTTGCTCCCATTCGTCTCCTTTACAGTTTATGATAGTTGCTGGTAGGGAAGGCAGCATGCATTGGCAGAAGTCTCAACAGTAAGGTATTTTACCCACTAAAGCTAACATTCCGAGGGCCGTGGCATCAGGGTCACCACCCCATTCCGAGTTCCGTAGGTTAGAATGGGAGATGACGCAGTGATACAACATTTTTTCTCATGTTCGCAATAATGCAGTTGTTGCCCACACACATTACTCCACATATTACATTTGGGAACAACACTGTGGCTCAGTGCAAAATTTGCACATGGTTTGTAATATCGAATTTGGTACAAAAATCCAATTGCGTAGGATAGACCATTACTGTCCTGTCACTAAGGGCCTTATTACAAGTACAGCGGTCCACAGGACCGCCGTACTTGTGGTGGCGGTCTAATCACTGCCATATTAAGATTGGGGCAGTTAGACCGCCACAAGACCACCGGCTCCGCCAGGATCAAGGATCCTGCTCCTCCGGTGGCCTGGAAAGGAAGAGTAATATGCTGGCGGTGCCGAAGCCGGCACCGCCGAGCATATTATGAGTTGCCTTTCCACCGCCCTTTTCATGGTGGTGAGCCCGCCATGAAAAGGGTGGCAGAGAAGCCACAAGGGGGGCGTAACAGGGCCCTGTGCCGCTCCTGGGTCTGGGGGTGCATGCAGAGGGCACATGTTGTGCCCTCCTAGAATTGCACCCCTGTTCCTGTATGGTGTGGCAACTGTGCAGGAACGTGCAGTCTGCACTCTCATGGCAGTGTGCTGAATGTTAGGCTCTCCACCGCCATGAGACTGCCCCCGCACCACCCACTGCCATGGATTACAATCGCAATCCGGTGGGTGCACAGCGGCCTTGGGGGTCCTTCTGTTGGCTCAGTGGTGAAGGGCTGACCAGAGGACCACCAAAGTCATAATAAGGCCCTAAGAAAAAGATCCTAAGTAGTGATTTTTCATTCAGACTTTTACTTATGAAATAATATTGCCACCAAGTTCCTGTCTTCATTTTGTTGGTACAACGAGTACAGGGACCATATTCCAAATCATTGCTGTGTTGGAGTGCATAGCTGCGCTGACCGACCAGTGCATAGATTAACTTTGCATGGTCTGATTAGTGCAAGAATGCCATTTGCAACAACTTACTAGTGCATTGCAAGAGTAAATATTTTACCACAAAGCGGTTGGGGCAAACTTTGTTATATCACCTCTTGGTTAATCCTAATATTTTTTCTATAGTCACCCATTACCTTGGTCTAATCTGTTGTCAGATTTACAAAACATCTGAAATTTATTGTATACCATGTGCTTTAGAAGTTTTGTGACGAAAGGGAGTCTGTTATTTTCGTGTCAATAGAATAATTTATAGGGAGCAAGTTGATGAAGGCAGTCTAAAATGTATTGAGCTGAAGATGGTTAGGTAAAGATAAGCTACACAGGGTAGCAATATATTCAAGAAGTGAGCCGGGCAGGGATCTACAGATGAACCTCAGTGTGGGCTTTGTTTGATGAGGTCTTGAAGTTGTTGAGTTGAATTTTGATAAACGTGTTCTTGTATTTGATGACAAAAAGGGTTAAAAACATGATTACAATTTAGCTTAAGGGCTTAATTATTATTTCTATCACCTTTGGGATCAGCTTACCCTTGATATGTTTCTCTATTCTTAAGATCTTGATTACAAAATGGTTGTATAGGGTGTTGCAGAGCTCTATATATGCTAGATGACACAAGGGCATTTTTCAGGTTTGTTAATTTCATGGGTTAGCTGGTAAGTTCTTTTTAGACAGGCGACTTTATGATTTTATAGTAATATTTTAGTTTTCCATATTTGTGCATGCTAGAATCTTAGAGCCCAATTGAGAGTTTGGCAGACCATGTACTCTCTTGAAAACGCAATGATGAATCCTATTGTAAGAAATTAGGTTACTGGTTGAGGGGCATGAAACCCTACTCAAACAGCAATAACAATCCTTGTTAGAGTGAAGTCACAAGCACACCCCAAATTAACCAGTGTTCCACCTTCTGGTTGCTTGACACAGAGTAGTCAGGTTTAACTTTGAGGCAATGTGTCAAGTATTTATGCAAACCATAATAAATTGAAAACACAACATAAGAAAACTCTCACACCAATTTACAAAAATGTAGTACATTTTAATAAATAAATCAAGCCCAAAATGACAAAAATCCAATCAGTAAAACTGGAGATTTGCAAGTTTAACTATTTCAGTTGAAATGGTGACAAAAAGCACTAAGCGCCAACTGTGGTTGGAGCATGGGCTGGCTACAGCGACTCACTTAGGTCTGCTGAACACAGTACCTTAATCCTGGTGATGCAACGTCTGGCTGAGGAGATGCGATGCACAGCAGCGGGTTCATGGAGCTGCAATGCACTATCCAATGTCCTTGCATGGAGATTCGTTGCACTGCAGAGGTTCCAATGGGCTGCGTTGGGTAAAGCGATGCCCCTGCGTGGAGACGTGTTGCGCAACTGTGGTTGCATTGGGCTGTTGTAGACAATGCAAAATCATTGTCTCAGAGAAGTCTACACAGCAGTGGTTCCATTGGGCTGCTGTAGGTGATGCGGAATCCTTGCGTTAGTGGAGTCCGTGCAGCAGAGGCAATGCACCGGTTCCGATAGCGATGCATCGTGCAGCAGAGAGGATGCGCCGTGTTAGACATGACAGCTTTAGGGTGGTCTTCCCTAGAACTTTTTGCCTACTTCCGCCACTTTTCTGACCTCTCTTTTGCTGTCTTTAGGACTCTGTGACTTTACCACTGCTAATCAGTGCTAAAGTGCTTGTGCTCTCTCCTCTAAACATGGTAATATTGGCTCATCACAACTGGCATATTTAATTTACTTATAATTTCCTAGTAAAGTGGTACCCCCGGGCCTGTAGTGCTACTAGTGGGCCTGCACCACTGATTACGCCACCTACTTAAGCAGCCCTTTAATCATGTCTCAGACCTTCCATTGCAGAACCTGTGTGTGCAGTCTAAACTGACATGTCGACCTGGCAAAATAAACCTTTTGCCAGAAGAAATACATTTCCTTTTTACACATATACGTTACCTCTAAGGTAGGCCCTGGACAACCCAGTGTGCAGGGGCAATGTATTTAAAAGGCAGGACCTGTACTTTTAAGTGTTACCTGTCCTGGTAGTGAAAAACTCCCAAAGTAATTTTTTACTATTGCAAGGCCTATCTTGCCCATAGGATACCATTGGGATTACCTTATTACATTTTATAAGTGAAATAAATTTCCAATTGGGAAGAGATAAGACCCCCAAGTCTGGGGTTTCTTGAATCTTAATTTAAAATCCTAACTTATGGTGAAGTCGAATTTTAAATTACAGTTTCAGGAAATGCCACTTTTAGAAAGTTGGCATTTTCTTACTTTAGCCATTTGGTGCCTGCTGCCTGTCTCTGATCAGTCTGGGGTGGGTGACAGCTGGACTTTGTTTATTCCTCCTAGATAGCCACACACAATGGGAGCTTAGGTATGACCTGCTAGGCCATCTTGGGGGGATAGTAGGGAGGAGCTGGACTCAGCCTCACTTACACCTGAATAGGCTGTGTCCTGTCCCCATACAAAAGGTGGCATAACCTCCTATAGTGAGTCTGGAGCCAGGGCAGGAAGGGCGGACCTCTGTGCACTTCAAAGACATGTCTCTTACACCATGACTTCAGGACACTTCTGCACGTGTGACCACCCTGTCAGGAAGAAGAACTGCTGTGCTGCTGGAAGGACTGTCACTCTGCTGAAGGGGTGTTTGCTGGACTCCTGCCTTGCTGTGTTGCCCTGCTGCCTGCTGCTCTCTCTTGCCTGGGTGAGAAGGACTGGACTTGCAGCACTTGAACCCAGACTGACTCCAAGGGCTAGTTGACTGGCCTCCTGACCTGAAGTCTCAGGGACATAAAAGACTTCCAACTATCCTGCTTCTACACCTGGACTCTGCAATCTGTGAGTCTGCCCTGCCAAGTGGTTCCACCCAAGTCCAGGACCCTTGAAAGTGAGCCTCAGGTGTCCGCTCAAGTGGAGCCGATGCATCCTCCGCTGCAAGAGCAGAATCAATGCATTGCTGCTGTAGCGGGAACAGGACCAGCGCATTGCCCTCAGAACCAGTGCATCATCTTCGGGATCGCCGCTTCGGAAACCAACGCATCGCATGGGCACTACATGGAGAATATAAATGCATCACCTCTACTGAGTGGAGATACCCTGCTCATCCCCTTCGGAACTGTTGCATCTCAGTACCAATGCATCGCCTTTGGAACTGACACATCGTCACTGCTACATGTAGAAAATCAACGCATCACCACTACTACATGGCGAACAATGACGCATTGCTCGGATGCGCCCCCATCTTCGTCGACGCAACCCAGATCAAGGTACTTTTGTTCAATGGGCGTCACTGGGTCCCTGTATTCGGCCCACACTCCATCACAATTAGACTGAACTCTTGACTTTGTACCGGTCTGGTGTGACCAGATATTCCAAATAAACGCTTATTGCTTCTAAGCACTATTTTACAGTTTATTCTTTAAAAATTCATATCTCAAGTTCTACTTATTGGATTTTTTGTCATTTTGGTCTTGCTTTATTTATTAAATTAAGAGCTATTTGTGGAATCTTTTTGTGTGGCGTTTCCTTTCAGCTGCACTGCAGTACTTCCTTCTGGCAGAGTGCACAGGTCCAGAAGTGTACTGAAGAGTTGGGATCTGTGGTCTATTATTAATACCTGGTGCCCACTATGAAGTAAGAAAAGCTTCTGGAGGTTTCTACCCCCTGAGTGTCAGGTATCCCCTTTCTCCTTGCCCTGGCCCCATCGTGTCTCTCGTCAAAAAAGACTAGTGACCAACCCTTTATGAGAGTCCGTAGGCAGAGGCTTTGTGATTTGCCAGTGTGGTAGGTGACAACTCCTCCTCTCTTGTTAACTCTAAGTGGTCCATCCTGTCAATACCTACCTTCCCTTTGTCTTACTGTCTGGGCGAAATTCACAAGACCAACTGCCAGCTACAGCTAGACATGTGAGCAAGGATCAGGCGGCAGACACCAAATGGTTTCTAAAAGTAGCATTTTCAGAATTGTGATTAACATTTCAACTTTATCATTAAATAGGACTTTTAATTACAATTCGTTAGACACCAAACTCGACCTGTTCACGTACACCCAATTCAAAGTTATCACTTATTAAATGTAATAAGGTAACCCAATGTTATCCTATGGGATAGATAGGCCTTGCACTAGTGAAAAACGAATTTAGGAGTTTTACACTACCAGGACATGTAAAACTTAAAAGTACATATCCAACATTTTAAATACAAAAAGAGCAATTGATGGACAGAATGTTGAACAATGTCAAACATTCACCCCAGTACAGAGATCTGGGCCTAAATCCATTGTTTTTTTGCTCCCCGTGCCATTCCAGTTTAAACCCAGCCATATGCAAATCAGTCTTGACCCTGTACCCCATGAGAACAGTCGAGTCCGAACTGCCAGGCCAGGTTCTTCCTGGACTGGGAAACAAGCATCCCAGGACTGGTTTCAGGGTTTCACCCCTCATCAGTCAGGCTAGCTTGACTCCAGTGGCATGGAGAGCACGGAACCCACATCTGGGCATACCCGTTTAAATACACTGCACCCTGTCCTCTAGGTTGTTCATGGTCTAGCCTAGGGGTGACTTTTATGTATTAAAAAGGAAGGTTGGGCCTGGCAAAAGGTAAACCAGGATGTCTCTTGTGTAATCTGGAATAGAACAAACAGGATTTGGTCCAGTACTTATCATTGTTAGATTTTTGCCTCATTCTAAAAGTAGTTGGATAATAAGTTTCAGGAGACTAACAAGCAAATCCTAACCTGTTACTAAGCTGTTTGTTATAAAACAGTCAATAACAAACTGATTGTGTACTATTTTACTACTTTATGAAATCAAACTCACTGATTTTGCCTGAAACATAGATGCATATTTCAACATTTAAAAAGTGAAGAAAGTATATTGTATCCATTTCTTTGTATGTGAACAGCATAGGTGGTGTGGAATCCGTTTGTCATGTTTCACTTGATGCAAATACTAGTGGTTCCATTCCTTATTTAAAGAAGCAGTAAAAATTGTGCAACTGCAGGTGCACTTTCTTCTCTTTTTGCGTCAGCGCAAAAGTGCCCCACTAGCTGCACAACTAAGCATAGGCA
The DNA here is from genome assembly GCA_963921515.1 of Calotriton arnoldi. Lineage (NCBI taxonomy): Eukaryota > Metazoa > Chordata > Amphibia > Caudata > Salamandridae > Calotriton > Calotriton arnoldi. The sequence goes on along the minus strand of CAWUFW010001095.1, from coordinate 2,618,628 downwards.
TTTAGTAGCAAGATGTATGAAAACTGTTGCAATGGTAAGGGATAGCATTAGCTAGACAAAGAAAATAATAGATTGTTAAACATATATTTACCTCAACACAAAGACAAGGCAACAGCTCAGAGTACTGCAAAGAAGCTGATTTCAAAGGATCTTCCCTTTTTATCTAAAAGTAAACAAATTTACATACAGATTACTATTCATAGCATACTTTGCACATACACATTGTGTAGTTGTATTGTAAGTTTTGTTAGGGAGTGATAACATAGCAAAGGTCCATACAAAACCATTTTTTTCAATATACCATGCATGTGTTATTATGAACTAAGTCAATGTGTCTGCTACAGAGATATGTGAGAATCCTGAAGGTAGAAATGTATATGCGCCATGTCAGTGAAAATAAATGTGGCCCAATAACGTTATTTAGAGCAACTGTAATAGCAAGCACATATTTATTACTACTGTACAAAGGTCAAATTTGAGTTTATTACTGTAGTATAGCAAAATTGACATGAGAAAACACTTTTTACTGCCTCTCTGATTGCATGTAACAACTACCACACTGGGAAACAGCTCCACTAAACACTACGCATCTGTTAGGTGTGATATACCTTTGTCCACAAATTTATCCACTTGCATCCTGATTTTGGTTAAATACCTTTTGTTAAAACAAATACATATGAAAAAAGACCTCCTCTCTCATGAGCCAATGAGCCATGACCCCCACACCCAACAATGGTAATAAATAGCCTATTAGAGCCTTTGTATCTGCATATATACATGGTTATATATATAAAATTAAATGGGAACATCTGTCAGTCATTTAAGACTTCAATAAAAAGCAGAACGCACAACATAATTTAACATTATTACATTCATTATTAGCTAAGAGAACACCATTCGTGACCCCGTTCACAATTACAAGATGGGATCTAATGGCTATGGGATTCATTTAATTTTTGGCCATTGGAACGCCTTAGTTCCTTACTCACAGCAGTTTGGATGCATTTAACATTTAGCACTCATGTTGTTGCAGCAGGGAAGACCATAATCGAATAGAGGGAAAAACGACTATCACAGCACTTCTGTATTGACCATATCACATGATGGAATTCTCAACATTAAAATAGGGGAATATTTCCAGTACTGACATTAGAAGTGTCACTGATGACCTCGAAGATTGTTTTCAAATGCCAGTTTTATATAGCTCTGAGACAGGTTGAGATGGTCATGGAGGAAGTATAGCTGAGAATGATGGCAGTTAAGCAACATAATTCACTAGCCAGTCTGCCACCACGTTCAGGTAGCTTCTAATATTGTTAAGTAATTTCCAAAGGCAGCCATGCCCACCCTCTAAGGTGGATGGAATACAGCCTTGGTAGGTAGATGGGACTGCCGACATTCTTTGGCGAATGTCCCTTTAGAGTTCACTCTATATCAGGGCCTAAGTTACTGGACTGGGCTAAATGTTCTCAAGTTTCCAGTTTTGGCTAGGAAGAATGACTAGTAAGTGATCTCAGGAAAATTTGGCGATGCAGCGCGCGTAACGAACTTCGTTTTATTTATTTATATGTTTACTTACCTGTAATCAGCCATAATCCGTAGTTTACTACCCCCCACCCTGCCCCTCCCCGCCCCACGTCAGCGCCCTGTGGAACTCCCACCACTGACCGCTACTGAGAACTTGTGAAAGTAAGGTGTAAATTCAGTTTAATTTAATCTAAAAAAAGAGAGGCATTTGCCAGTGAAGCAGAATGATGGAAGTGACGGAGTGATCTGAAACAATTTAGGGGCATATTATCAAGAACGGCGTTAAAATTATCGCCGGTTTAGCGGCAGAAAACTGCCGCTAAAGCGGCGATAATGGGCTTGATAATATGCCCTTGAGAATTCAATAGAAGCCCATGTTTACCAGAACATGGGCTTCTATTGAATTCTCAAGGGCATATTATCAAGCCCATTATCGCCGCTTTAGCGGCAGTTTTCTGCCGCTAAACCGGCGATAATTTTTAACGCCGTTCTTGATAATATGCCCTTTAAATTTTATAAAGGAGAAATGTATTTGCCTTACAGACATGCCAGGACTGTGATATTCCAATTTTTTGAAGAGTTAGTTTGCTAAAGCAGAGATATGGAAATCGAGCCCATTGGCTAAACAATGCTTAAACATTTCTCTAGTGAGGGGTTCCTTTGTTTGTGAACTAAAGATAAGAGTAACTGGAATCATCAACTTAACATAGTAGCTATCTGCCTTAAGTCATCATTACCCATGAGCCATCTTCCACTGCTGCAAATAGATTTTCCCCATATTGTGAATTCCATTGAGAAGTCTAGGCCTTGGAGAATTTCCTGAATTTTGAATTATCTAGAGTTCGGATAATTACTGGGAATTTCATATTAAGCAATTTTGCCTTCAATTTTGCCTTTTGCAAAATTGATTAATACAGAAACTACCCAGCTGAGAGGCATTTACTGCTTGAAACAGTCTTCGGCCTGGTAGGTTGTGTGACTTTTATGTGATATACACGTGAAGTATGGCACTTGCATAAAGCGTTTTTAAAAAGTAATGCATAAAAAAGTCACACAAGGTAGCGGAAATAAGTGCATAATTTCATTAACAGTGCGCAGGTCCTATTCTTGAATACATGATACGATATTTTTGTACCTTCAGCGGAAATCACTGAAGCGCCGATGTCTGCTTAGGCTTTCATGAATCTACACCATGTATATAATACACAGCTCATTCTGCAATGTCTTGTGATGCTTCGAAACGTTTATTATAACTATCCAACTCAACGCTACTCCTTAAATTGACCTCAGGTTTATGAAATGCACAATCATCACCAGCTGTTATTCAGAATTCTGACTTACAGGTTACACAAGGATTTCTTCAACGATATTTCAACCACAGAGCCTTCTAAAGTGTAAATACATTTTCATTTACATATGGAGACATTGTGTTCTTCTTCAATAAGGTGTAACAACACCAGTGATGTTCTATTTATTGTAACCGAGAGATGAATGATTGTATTACACCATGCGCCTATTCCTCATAATTTAATAAGATACAAAATTTACTCACCAACGCATGCACTCCAATATCTTGACAACTGAACCATTTGTGGCAGAGACGTACGTGATAATCTTTGTCTTCAAGAAACTCTGACACATGCACTAATATAGATTTTTTTCACGGTCCAATCTATACTCCAAATTTCCGACTGAAAGAGCGAACATACAGTTGGTTTAATAGGCTGCTATAGGATTTTGTTAAATATACAGCAACATTTTCTAATTAAATAATATTAACATTGCTTCAATGCAAAGACTTAAAAAATTGCTCATATAATATAGAGGGAATACAAACCTCTGACCAAGATCTGCATATCATTCCCCAAAAAATCGTGACAGGCAATAATTATTGAACACAATGAACACTGATCACTTTGATGCACTTTCGAAAATCGTAATGAAGGTTTTCATGTCAAGCGGTAAGCACGTATTCGGTTAGGCTATCCAGCCACCAGTGCATAGTGCTGAGTTGCATCCTGTCCTTCTACAGGTCAGAAAACCCTTTATTAGCAGGCTGTGGTCCGCTGTGGACATTCTATAGCATGTCCAAACTCGCCCTCCTTTAGTAGTGACTGTCGCTGATGTAATAAATATCTCAGTGATGCATTTATTACATGCAAATTGTCCCTGTATTGGCTCGTTTTTTCCTAGTGTGTTATTTTTAAGCTAACAAAGCTCTGTTTATTTAGCTCGGGCCATATCAATAGCGACATTCTCAGAGAAACGTGCAGCCTTTTTTTGTGCAGATTTATATAGCGCGAACTCGACCCGAAGGTACTGGAGCACTTTACATGAGCACCAGTTACGTTACACGAGGACACATTTATTAGGTCTCGCCTGAGCCAGCGCATGCGCTGCTCTGGCGAGACATATAGTGAGTGGGCTTTTAAAAGTCCGACCACAGCTTTGTGTGGCATACAGTGTGCGGTTACGCGCACAGGCACGAGCAGAGGCGCCATCTGGCTTTCCTCTCGCTCGCCCAAGCGCGCGCGCCTCGCTTCAATGCCCCTCCCCACCACAGAGTGCGTCTCGCAGCTTGTTTATTCAAGCATGGCAGCTGCGCTATTAACTGCTCACGCCATAGTATATTTTTTAGCTTCAAATAGTGCGGCTCGCCAAATCGTTTTTTCATTAAACTTAATTATGCAGCGGCACACCATTCTTGATGTTCATGGCCACCGTACGCTTTCCATGCGGCTCGAGTTGCCTCCTTCCCCCGCCCCTCAGGAGAAAGGGCCGTCGCTGCTGCTTGCGCCACCATTACAGGTCGCCCGCCTGCAGCCGAGCCGCTCATCTTGTTTCCACAGTTACTGGATACACCAGAAACCAAACTGTGCCTGTGCGGCCGGCTTTACTTGACATCACGGATGACAGGTTTGGGAGGTGTGTCTTTTACCATGGTGGGAAGTTTTGTTCCTTTCTATATACGGAAGATGGCCGCCAGATTCTTGCTGCCGGTGCTTGCCGTTCTGCTGTTGGTGTGTTGCGGGCTGCCACCCTCCAGTGGACAGAAGAAGGAGGTGAGTGAGGAGGGGATACGGCCTCCTGGCACTGAGATCTGACAGCTGGAGATGCGGAATTGATGGCCTCAATGGACTGTGTCAATGCAAGGTGCTCCAGGGCACTTGCTTACGTGAGTGATCTCTGTGGTACCCCCTATGAAGAGCGCCAGGGTGCTCTCCACATAAGCTTCATTGTTCTGGCTATCAGATGGGCTCACCGCAATAGGTCTCGCATTTGCGAGAGTTTAAGCTATTGTATTGCCAATAGCTCAAACTCTTATAAATGCGAGACCTATTGCATTGCATATGCTTGTTTTTTTGGTAGGCACTGGGAGATTAAGTGGAGTCGACCCGAGGCTCGAACCTTGGTTTCCCAGCTCCAAAGTCGGCAGTCTAGCCGTGACACCACATCCTCTCCCCTCTCCTCCTCTCTTGCATTAGTTCTACTTTCATCCAGGCGCACCAGTTGTCCCTGTGGTTAGGTCCACATTATACACATTCTATAGGTAAATTAAATATATAACAATGTAACAGTCAGTGAAATATATTTCTTAATTGGCTTTACTGGCTTATCTTTGTTTTCTCGTTTTCTTTTCTCTGGATGGATTCTTTGCTTCTTCAGCTAATTTTTAAGTTCCTGTGTTCACCTTCCTCTGTTTCATCTCCTTCTTCTTGATTCCAAGATTCCCAGAGATCCTCTACTGCTGTGTCCACATTCCTTTAAACACTCTGCCTACCTTGAATTCTGGGATTTGCGGACATTTCACCACGGTGAAATGTCCGCAAATCCCAGAATTCAAGGACTCCAATTCACCTCACCCCAATCCAATCCATTCCGCCCCACTCCAGGCCACCCAATACCAATCCAATCTACCCCACTGCAGTCCACCCTACCCCACCCTACATCTACATTAATCACATTAACATATGGCTCTAGTTTATGCATGCCATTGCCGTTTTTCATGAAAGTAAACCCACTGCACGATCCTTTGAGTGGTGAGAAATTGTGCATGGGTGTTGTACTACCAGGGGAATGCAGTAAAAGCAGATTTTACAAGGGCATACAAAGTGATTTCAAATGATAAATCAGAAAAATGTTTTTAATATATGTTCTTGAGTGTGTAATGTTTTGTCCTTTTGTGTACCAGCCTATAATCCAGGTCAAGGTACAATGTATTATCTGTTTGACCTGTTAAATGTCTCATTACTATAAGCACAACGAATAGAGGGAGGAATCGAGTCATTCAGTAGTGTAGTTTATTACTATTAGGTCCTGAAGAATCGCTGCTTGATCCGATTGGACAGATATAGGCGAGAAACATGTAGACCACATATAGTTCCAAATAAGATATTTACGAGGCTTATTAGGACAATTGTAACCTGAATGAGCACCACACTTTTTAGGTCTCGCCTACGCAGCACGCAAGCGCTGCTTTGGAGTGACCTCTTGGAATCACTCCGGGCTTTTGTGGAAACTCGTGCATGTTCTGCACTGTTTCCAATGGGCACTCGTGCATGTATGGCGTTTACCTTGCGGGAGCGAGCAGCGGCGCCATCTGTTTGCCATTATCTCGCTCGCGCTTTCGAAACAGATGGCGCCGCTGCTCGCTCCCGCAAGGTAAACGCTGTGCGAGTCTCGCCCCCGTCTGAAACCTCCTTTCTGTGCCTGCCCCCTCCCTCTTTGTCCCCTCCCTCGCTCTCGGTTCTGAACCTCGCTCTCTACCCTCCTATCACCAGAATTTCCCTCTTCCCGCTTCTGCTCACTCACGTTCTCTCTCACCCTTTTTCTCCATCTTTTTTCTTTCTTCTTTGCTCCCCCTCACTTTCTCTCCCTTACATTCAATTTTCTAGGTTTCTCTGCCCCCACCCCGTGTTTTCTCTTTCGCCTCCTCCTCTCTCGATCCCCCCCTCCTCGCTCTCGGTCCTGGGATGAACTCGGTGGAGAAGGGCCGAGGGAACATATTCGATAAAGGTGAGCTCCGCAGAGACTATATGAACACCCAGGACTGGCCCCGCACCACTGACCGTGCATTTGGGGTCCTCCATTCCATTTCAGTGCATAGCTGGCCATGCTTTCACAGGTGGACAGGCTGCCTGCTGGCTCTTGCCCTGTATTATATATTTTTGGTGCTTTCGTGTGTGTGAAGGGGATCGCAGATTAAGTAATTAACCCACCCACGCCTGGAGCCCTCCCCTACACAAGGCCCTGCATGCATGATCTGAACAATTGCCCAACATGAAGCCACAAAGTATTGTCGTGCTCCGTTTTTAAATGACCGATAAAACAATCTATATATCTCGAAAATAAACCATTATTGCACTTTCTGAACAAATTTGTTTTAGACCAATTCTTTTGCATGTACAAATGTGCATTACATCAATTCGTTTGCATAAACCAGTGGTTCCCAAAGTGTGCACCGCGGCACCCCGGTGCGCCGTGATGAGAAGCCAGGGGCGCCGCGCCGCCGCGCAGGATGTGGGTGCAGAAAAGAGAAGAGTGTAATACTTGAAGAAAGAAACCAACGACACACATGTAGATCTGTATATAATCTTTTCTAAGAGAAGGTGATAACATATTTATGACCAAAACTAACGAGCACCGACTCCTTGTCAGTTCCAAGAAATACAGACTGGCAAGGCTGAGAAGCAGTTTTACACTGTCCTGAAATGGAAAGATGGCTTCAGGGTGAGCGCTGAAAAGAAACTTAAAACTGCTTGCAGTACAGTTAGGTGAAAGCATCACGCTTTAATTTTTTCAGTGCTCGTTACTTGCACATATAAGTGCGTGATTTTGTTTGAATTATTTCTAGACGTAGTAAATAAATTGGAGTTTCCTCTAAACACGTACTTTACGCTTGGCTCCTTGTTCTTCTACGGAAGCAATGACCTTCAGTTTAAATCATCATGGCACACAAAGTCTTTTCAAGAAGTGAATGTTAACAAATCAATGTGACTGCATACTGTCTGCTGTTGGTTACATTATGTTTAATTTGCTGTGTTACCCATTTCTACCTTAGTATTTTTGTGAGGTCTCACACATTTACATTTTAAGTGTTATCTCAACAAATGTCTCCGAACATGAGTATGTGTGGGATATTGTTTTGATTTACTGCAAGCTGCAGTCCATGGGTGGAACAGCAATATGTGGGAGGGTTATGAAATGCAGCTCCTCTTTTCCACCACCTGTAGTACTATGTATATAGAACAAATGTGTGAACAACTACTCGCCTTTCATAAAGAGAACAGCAAATATTGCTCTGGCAGTCGTACCAATGTGTAAAATGTAGTCCTCGATGAATAGTACTCATTCATTTCTTGACATCATTTAAAGTGCCTCATAGCACAGTGTGACCCATGACAGTATATTGTCCCCTATTAAAAAAAGCACCTAAATTATCACGTCATTAAGACGTTTTCGGGACTTTGTAAAAGCCCATTCCACCATAACTCTCTTGGTTGGATTTTATTTCTTAACTTATTTGGTATTTTATTTGATTGGTGTCATGGCTGTATTCAGCTTTGGATCAGGTGTCCCATCCCTTTTCCCAGTAATTAGCAACATTTGTTTGTCAGTCGCAATGATGAGGGCCACCCAAAATGCAACTGAAAACAATGGCATAGATTTATATGTTAAATCATTGAGGTCTGATTTAGTATTGTAATGATCATAATATTCATACGTGGGTTCCTCACAAGGGTGTGTTTGAATCATGTTGAATGGTGAATTTTAAAGGACGTTGTGTCATAAAATGTGCTCCAATTTAGCTGGCATTAAAGAGCTCTGTACAAGGGACTTGACAGCTCTCCCCATAAATGTTATCCATAGGAGACCAGGGTTCTGTATCACAGCTGTTGTAAGTCATTTGGAATTTTCCACATTGCATGGCATTTACTCTTTATTGTGAAGATAGATATCTAACTCCACAATCCCATTACTAGCCCAGAAACAACAAGTAGGATTTTTAAATTTTCATAATTCTCCAGGTAGCACATTTTGCAGTTTATTTAAAGCCATGATAGCACACGGGTGGTCCCTGCGGCGAATGGGGACCTCCAAACCTTCAGGGGACCCCCAACTCTTTAGAGCAGTGGCTTGATTCTTCATGTAGACCAGTGGTTCCCAAAGTGTGCGCCGCGGCACCCTGGTGCGCCGGTAAAAAAATGGTGGGGAGCCACGGCCAACTGCCAATTAGGTCAAGGGAACCACGGGTCAAAAAACTTTGGGAACCACTGGCATAAACCATATTCAGACAATCAGCATGTTTTTACACCTCGCCCTGTTTCTTAATATATGCTGAATGTTTTCTTTTTCCATTTTCACTAATGTACTCTGACATACAGCGAAAGATTAAAACTACTGTATCGCTTCGCCCTCTATTTCCCGATAACACTACCACTTTAACAACCTCCCCTTCATTTTTTGTTCTCCAATTTATAATGTAACTTAGGGCATTAAAAAATTCAATAGATTTAAAAAAATAAAATAAAATAAATGTCTAGCTAAATAAAAATTTACAGTGTCACGTGTAAAACTTTCTCGGTTAGAAGCCAGAGCTTCTGGCTTTGCCGAACGCTTGTTTCTCAATTCTTTTTCTCTTTATTGAAATGGGCCTTAGGAGTTTCGCAGGCAGGCACACACACTTGAGAATTGCACATGTGCAAGGAAATAGACTTGGCAGCTCTGGTAATAAATACAGAATGAAATCCTCTGTGTATCAAAGTGCTAACGGCCACTAAGGGAGAAGAAAGGACCTCCTACACAGTAGCCTAAAGCAATGATGAGCACACTGCCCCTTTCTGAATAAACATTGGCAAAGCCAACAGGTCTGGCCTAGATCAGCTGGTGTGACGCTTCTTTATGTTTGCAATAACAAAATTAATTAAAAAAATAATCGTCACGTATAATTGTTTAAAAAAAAAAATAGTCAAGATACTTCACAGCTGACAGATTTACTTTTCTGTAGAAACCTTTTCCAGTTTTAATACTCCTCATTAAAAAAAATTCTTACTGGCACAAACAAATGGTACTGATTTTGAACTACTATAATCTGAGGAGGCTGTTAAAACTCATAAGGATAACTTAAAAAAACAAGCATTGGCATAGCCAATAGGTCTCGCCTTTGGGATCTTATAAGTGTTTAGTTATCCAGCACAATATCCTTGGTGCAACAACATCAACTGTTGCATGGCTAAACACTTATAAGGTCCCAAAGGCGAGACCTATTGGCTATGCCAATGCTTGTTTAATTAGGTTAGTGAGCTCAATCAATAAAGTTACTTGACTAGGAACATCACTAAACCTATTTTAATTCACTCCTGTTAAACATCACTTTACACACACTACAAACAAAAACCCACACACCCCCACTTCATCATACAGCTACTAAAATGATCTCAGGCAAAGAGCCCTCTCGTGGGTGCCCATTGGGCATTGCAGCGCCGGCCCGACGTGGAGCAAGCCCACAGCTGGACGTGTGTGAGGGCACCTGCTCCTATTGGAGCGTTCCCTTCATACTGGAACACAAAGAAAAAAACGACTCTTTTCTCTCTCTGGACTCTCAGGAACTGCACACTCCCCCTGTTTACAGATAATTGACTCCTACCTTTGTTTTGCTTCAACCAGAGGCGCTGACATTGAGAAGATTGGAATATTTCTCACGTCCTCTTCTGAACTGATTTGAAAACCAATTGTTTTATAGACAACCTATGTTACCAATTTTGCTGTAACATTAAATATCTGCCCTTATTTTGTGATTGTGTTGTAGGTGAGTACCTCCTGAAATCCCCATGGAGTGGGTTGCACTCGCTTAGCTTACTATCCTGGCTCATTCAGTGTGTTTGTTACGTGGCTGGAGTTAAAACATTGCCCAGGGCTTCTTTTTTCTACCAATTCAGCTCTGAGTTTAAAAAGTTCATCTTTGAAACTAATACATTTGGCTCATGTAACACCTCCTTCATTCCTTACCAATGCAGGCTGGAACATTGTTTGCCAGGTCTTCATTTCTGCAATCTACAAATGTAAAAACATTATTAATCAGATATTAGAAAATTATTCTTCAAGAGAATGACAACATGAAGCTCAATATTTGTGGATCTCTAGTGCAAATAATCAGACAACCAAACAAAACTACTTACATATATAAAGACAAACCATCCTCACTCCTACATTAGTGTAAATGCCGCTAAATTACGAGAAAGTTAATTGTTCATTTACTTACGTCTCCTTGTTTCCTTATTATTATTATTATAAGCAAAGAGTGGTTGCACATGCATCCCACTAGGAGGTAGACATCCAATCAAAGTGAGCCCCATTTTGTTTTGGAAAACTCCTCCAATAATAAAGCTTAAATGAGGGAAGGAATCCCAATCAAATGTTTGGTTCAAAGTGTATAAGTGATGAATTCTCCCATACGGGTAGTGCTCCCAGTCGTCATAAGCTCAGGACTATCAAACCAGCCCTGAAAGTATGACTACTGGGAGCACTACCCATGAGCAGCGGTGCTGCGGCTCTGATTACTCATTCTCAGTACTGGTAACATACAGGTTCTCCTGTCTTCCTAGTCCTGAGAATGTCTTGAATAATTAAGGCTGAAATGTGTCAACTTTATTATTGGAGAAGTGTTCCAAAATAAAATGTGTCTTGAATAAAACGGTCACAAGGAGAATTAGAAGGGGAAGTTGCACCAGGACAGACTTTGATTAGATTACTATCTCCTAGTGGGATGGAAGCTGGACTGAATATGTAACCACGCATTGCTTACAATAATAAGGAAGCAGGAAGACATAATGGAGGAAAGCCTTTTTCGCCCTGTTCTCGGTCTCCACCGCTAGGAAAACAGCAGATGGTCTAAGGATCTCGATCACCCCCTCACCTATCTACAAAGCAGCAGCAACAATCACCATTTACCATAATGGGATCATCCTCATACAATCATCAGACCGTAACTTGGTACTACTTGACAATATCTTTCCTCTCATCAAGGAAAAAGTCATGAGACCCTACCACCCCTCCCCAGGCTCTCACACTCCCAGAACGCCCCCTAACACCCCTCCTAAATCCCCTACAACGCAACCACCTCTTACGACCCAATTTATACATACACCTAGTCCTGCTCCTGCAGATACCCTAGGATGCAAAAACCACCCCCCTAGCTCCAACAGTACCCAGCCTACACCTAATCCCCGATTAAGTAGCATTATTTCCAATTTGACCCCAATAACCCTGAACAACACCATAGCCCTTACCCCCCCTCACATCCAGTCGATACATACCTCTCCGCCTCCTTCTATTCCTCCCCCTCTCTCCCTATAACCATCCCTGCTGGCCTCACTGCGTCGAATCAGGCTACTGTAACCCCCCCAAACCTCATCCCTGGCTTACCCTCCTCTCCTCTACCTCCAGGCAAAACAACAAGTACACAACCCTCACTAGATCCCAGACTTGATGAAATCTTACTTTCATTGCAACAAGTCAAAGATGACCTCCAAATTCTACGGGATCTGATTTTACATCCAACCAAGTTCAGATGGAAGGATATGGATTCAATTACGAACTCCTATAATAGCCTATCCCCATAACCCCACTTGTTGCAATCACCATCCCCGAAGCATCTCCCCCTAAATTGGAGAACAGTACCCTACCCCAATGCCCCTACCCGACCAGTCCGAAGTAAAGATCCTTTATCGACCAAAGATATACACTCCCTACTCCGCTCCTATGATCTCCCACAACCCACAAATAACACAGATTGCTTGGTCAACACAAATAAACACACCCTAATCCAAACCATCACCTCTAATCCACACAGAGCACCAAACCCCAACATTAGAGGAATAATTAAAGACAATCTTATGCAAGTCCCCCTCACACAAGAACCTCCATCTCTCATCAAGCCCCATCTCAAATGTATACTACTAAACTGTAGATCAGCCGCAAGTCATGCGGCAGATATAGCTGATCTCATACTCACACACGAACCTGACCTCTTTATTCTGACCGAAGCTTGGTTAAATGAAACATCTGCACCTATCCTCGATAATCTGGTCCCCACAAACCATGACATCACCAGATTAGACAGAACTGATAGACCAGGGGGCGGAATTGCCTGCATACATCGAAACAGTCTCTCAGTGCACCGATCTCATTCACCGGTACTATCCTCATGTGAATACCTTTGTATTGATATCACAAGCAACAACAAACCAGTCTGTTTCCTGCACACATTCTACCACCCTCCAGGTGACAACCTAAATTTCGTCGAACAATTCAAGGAGATCATGACTTCAAATACAGGACAACAAAATACACAAATATTCCTCGGAGATCTCAATCTTCATTGGAATGACCCTAACGACTCTGCAGTAAATAGCCTTAAAGCATTCCTCATGGACCTTAACCTTACCCAAATCTGCAACAGCCCCACACATGACAAGGGTTCAATCCTAGACCTTGTCATCTCCAATGCTGACTCCATTCAACTCGAAACTATCCTCCCCTGTGATTGGTCTGACCACCATTCCATCATACTCTTCATTAATGAAGCAGCAAAATTAAACACAGCCCAACCTACGAAAACTAGAATATGGAAAAGGAACCTAAAAACGCCAGCACAGATCTAATTACATCCTCTAGTGTCAAGCTTTTGCTTCCACCCGAAGGCCTATCCAATGCTCAAGCTCTGACAAACCACTACTTTAATGCTATGACTACGTTAATAGACACAGTTGCTCTGCTACAACTGAAGAGGCTCTCCACAAAAGATTCCAAACCATGGTACGACGGCAGACTCAATGAGGATAGATGTTCCTTAAGATTGATTGAACGTCGCTGGAGATCATCACCGACCCCTGACCACCTTAAGCTTCTAAGAGCTACCAGAAACTCCTATTATAGAAATATCAGAAGGTCAAAAGCAAACTTTTTTAGGAACCAGTTAGACCAAGCCAAAAATCGACCCAAAAACTATTTCCATTAGTCAAAGCACAATCAAACAGTTTACCATACCCTACTCAAGTTGGACCGAGCTCACAACCCAGCTGTGAAGAATTTGCCTCTTTCTTCACTGAGAAGACAGAAAACATGAAGATCGACCTACATAAGGCCTCAATACTTCTTACTGACACCCTCAAAAACGCCACATCGCCATCTCTAGCAACCCCTAACATATGCACATCAAAGTTCGCCATCAAAAATAACGCCGCATGGTCCTCCTTCAAAACTTATAGTGAAGAAGCAATCTTAAATGCGCTCACGTCATTGAACCCCTTTAACCACTTCATAGATCCTCTTCCCGCCAATCACTTAAAAGAGTTCATACCTCTGATACTGCCACTATGAACCAAGATTATCAATACCTTTCTGCTTCAAGGCATTATTCTAGAAAACCTTAAATCTGGACAGGTGTCCCCCATCCTAAAAAAACCAACGGCTGACCACACGGACTTGAATAATTATCGCCCGATTTCCAACATCCCAACTCTCGCTAAACTCCTAGAAAAATGTGTACACATCCAGCTGAGTAACCACATCGACCATTTCAACCTGTTCAACCAATACCAATCCGGGTTTCGAGCAGGGCACAGCACTGAGTCGGCGATGACCCACATAGTGGATGATGCACTAAAAATCCTGGACCAAAATGAAGCTTGTCTGCTAATCCTGCTCGACCTATCTTCGGCATTTGACACTGTCAAACATGACAGGATCTGTACTAAATTGGTTCAACTCTTTCCTCCAAAACAGATCCCAAAGATTCAAGGTCAATCATGCCTTCTCCATGTCCATCCCAGTCACATTAGGAGCCCCGCAGGGCTCATCCCTCTCACCTATACTTTTCAACCTATTCATGGTCACCGAAATCCTCAGCTCTTTCAACATCCACTATCACATGTATGCAGACGATACACAACTGTACCTAAAGGTCTCCTCTCTGGAGGATGTCAGATCTCTCAATTCAACTCTACAGAAAACACAGATCTGGCTGACGGAAAACCTGAAAATAAACACCCTCAAGACTGAATTCCTCCGAATCTCTCCACCCAGCCAAACAACCATCCTAGAAGAATGGATTAAACAATTAACAGCGCTCAACTGCCAACCTCATATTATCGACTCAGCGAAATCGCTGGGCTTAACACTTGACAGGAATCTAAACATACAGAAACATATCAGTGCAGCAACTAAAGGAGCAAACATACAGATGAATATTTTGAGAAAATTAAAACCCTTCCTTTCCGCAAATGACTTCAAATTAGCAGTACAAGCACTAGTAATCCCCAAACTAGATTACGGGAGTGCAACTCTCTGCGGACTTCCTAGATCTACAACGGCCCCTCTAAGAGCTTCACTCAGCTCAGCGGTCAGACTCATCATGGGCTCAAAAAGAAGCTGCCACATTTCCCCCGACCTGAGAGCCCTCAATTGGCTACCATTCGAAGCAAGAATTCAACAAAAAATTGCCTGCATGACTTTCAAAGCCCTTCATCCCAATACCCCGAGTTACCTGGCCCAGAAACTGGTGCTCTCATGTGGTAACAGATCCTCCAGAACTTCCAGCACTCTTCTTCTGAAACCACAACGATTTGCCAAAAAGAAAACCTACAACCAGGCCTTCTCTGGCATCGCTCCTAGGATCTGGAAGGCATTGCCCCAGAAACCAGACTGAATCCTTCTACTGTCTCTTTCAAGAAAGAAGTAAAGTCTTTACTCATGAGTAAATTGACATGAACATTGCATCTAACCCTAGTAGCGGATGCTTGTATTGCAGAACATAATTATGTTATACAGTGTTATTTTGTTCTTTTGTTCAGCTTTCTTTCCCTGTAAAGCGCTCTGATACCCGAAACGGTCTTGTTCGCGCTATATAAAACCTTCAAAATAAAATAAATAAAAATAAATAAGTAAATTGACAATGACCTTTCGCTTAATTTAGGGGTATTAGCACCAATGCAGGAGTGAGGATAATTTGTCTTTTTATGTGCAAATGGTTTCGTTTGGTTGTCCGATATTTTGTACCAGAGATCCACAAATATGAATGAATGTTAATAGATGCACAGACAGACTTATGTAATCAATTGATTAAAGAAATAGATAACTGATGGAATCTGAAATCTCATTGGAAATAATTATTTCATTGTGGTATGAATGTTTTTATATTTTATCCCTATGGTATATTGCTATTCTTGATTTGGGTATTTCCCTGCCCTGGTGACGTGGGGTTGCTTGGGCAAACCCTCTTCTTTCTTCATAACAATGGTATATTCAGCAAGTAAAATAGTGACGCATGGAGATGTTTGAAAATACGAACTGCTAGACTTGGCCCTTTCGGCAGGGTCATCCGCAAACGTTTTGCCTTCACCCTCCTGTTTCCTGAACCGGTTTTCATTGGCTTTTAGGACTCTGCGCACTTTACCGTTTACCACTGTTAACCAGTGCTAACGTCCTTGAGCTCGCTCCTTTAGACATGGCGAAATTGGCTTACACCCAATTGGCACATTTACTTTACTTGCAAGTGCCTGGTAAAGTGGTACTGCATGTACCCAGGGCCAGTAAATTAAATGCTACTAGTGGGCCTGCAACAGTGATTGTACCACCCACTTAAGTAGCCTTCTAAACATGTTCCAGGCCTGCCATTGCAGCCTGTGTGTGCAGATTTAAACTGCCATTTCGAACTGCCGAATAAACCTTTTGCCAGGCCTAAACCTTCTTTTTTTAATACATATTAGTCACCTCTAGGGTAGGCCCTAAATAGCCCATAGGGCATGGTGCATTGTATTTAAACATTTGGGCATGTACTTTAAACTTGTACGTCCTGGTAGTAAAAAACTCTTAAATTTGTTTTTCACTACTGCAAGGCCTACCTCTCTCTAGAATAACATTGGGTTACCTTATTCATTTAATAAGAGCTAACTTTCAATTGGGAGTAGGTAGGAATCTCGAGTGTGGTGTCTAAAGAATTGTAATTTTAAAACCTTTTGAATGGTAAAGTCAGATTTTAAGTCACAATTCTGAAAATGCCACTTTTAAAAGCTGGCATTTTCTTGTCGCAGCCATTTGGTGCCTGCAGCCTGTATCCTGGGTCACGTGACAGGGTGTAGCTGGCAGTTGGTATTTCTCCCAGGCAGTGAGACAAAGTGGGAATAGGTGTTGACAGGATGGTCCATCTCTGACTTGGTGAGGGGGTGGAGCTGTCACCTACCACAAGTACACATCACAAAGGCTCTGCCCCAATTCACCCACAAAGGGTTTCACACCAGTCTGTTGTACCCCCAGACAAGCTGGGACCTGGACAGGGAGGCAGGAATCCCAAACACCTCTGGGAGAACCTTCTCCTACTTCAAAGCTGGAACCAGGGATAAATATTGTACCCTCAGATACAACCATTCAGTACACCTCAGGACCTGTGGAAGACTCAGAAGGAATGCGCTGCTGTGCTGCTCTGCTCTGCTGCAAGAAGGGCTGCTACTCTGCTGACCAGTTACTCTGCTGCCCTGCTGCCTGAATGAAAAGGACTGGACCTGCATCTTGAACCCAGGACCACCAGAGTGACTCCAAGGTCTTGTTGGTTGCCTCCTGATCAGAGCCTCAGGTATAGAAAAGTCTCCAACCACCTTGAACCCAACACCTTGACTCTGTTTGCTGTGAGTATTGACACCCAAGTGGCGCCACCCCAGTCCTGGACCCTTGAAAGTGTGCCTGAAGGTGCCATGCCAGCCATGCAGTGATCCAAGCTGAACCGATGCAGTGCTATGCATCAGCTAGTCGCTCTGCACCGCAACCGCTGCTGCGCAATGCATCCTTGACACAGGACCCCGCAGCTCTTCGGAGCTGCCGCTGTGCAACACCTCCTCGACAGATGACCTTGCATTGCAGCCCCACAACTCCTCACAGCCACAGTTTCCTGACGCATCCTTGATGCAGGACCTTGCATATCAGCCCCGCAGCTCCCCGAAAACGCTGCTGTGTGACTTATCCTCAAAGCTGGATCTCAAATCGCAGCCCATAGCCCATTGGAACCGCCTCTGTGTGATGCATCCTCCATGCAGGATCTCACAACGCTCCGTAACCCGAATTTAAGGAACTTTATTCAGTGGGTCTAACTTGGTTGCTGTATCTGGCTCATGTTCCATCATGGTCAGCCTAAACTTGTGACTTTGTCCCGAACTGGCGCGACCAGATAACCACAGTTAGCGCTATGTGCTTTTTGGCACTATTTTTACTTAAATCTTTATATTGCTTATCTCCAGTTCCACAAATTTGATTTTTGTCATTTTGGTCTCAAATAATTTATCAAGTTCTGCTCTTATCATTCTAAATTGGTGTGGGATTTTTCTTGTGTTTTGTTTTCACTTTATTCCTGTTTGACGGGCTGCATAAATTGTTTACACATTGCCTCTAACTTAAGCCTTACTGCTTTGTGCTAAGCTACCAGAGGGTCAAGCTGAGGTTAATTTGGAGTTTGCTTGTGACTTAAACCTGACAGGAATGGTGTTTTCTGCTTAAGTAGGGCCCCCCCCCAACCATTTCCTACACTAATTGCTTTCACTTCCACTCTGTGTTTTTGGCTTGCTGACCCCACTATTGACTTGGCTATCTATTTCGTCTGCATATCCTTTTGAAGGAGCATTTTTCCACAGACTCCTGAAGATGAAGCTGTCTGGCAAATTCTGCAAGCAGTAAGGTTCTTATTGGATTCTGTTTCATACTGTTTACTCTACCATTTGCAACAGCATCATCATTATGAGTGGCAGTGAGGACAGGTGGTCTTTGTCCTGGTTCAATAGTGAAAGGTTGATAGGTGCATGTTGAGAAAGGTTTACACAGGAGACGCTCCTAAAATATTTTTTTCAGTAGGGTAATGAATTAGATGTAGGTGCAGCAAAAGCAGACACAACTACAGTGACCATTTTGCAACAAGGGACCCTGCACCACCAGACTCCTGGTCACAGCAGAAATATTCTTCCGGCGAAGATGTTAGTAGTGGAACAGGCAGAATGCACATAACAGGAGAAGCAGTGTTGGTGATGACTCTTCGGATGTGGTCTTGGACCCCAAAGAGGTCAAAGTCTGGGTGATTAATAGAGTAGACGACATGTAGGATTCCTACTAGCTATGGGTTTAAGAAAAAGGGTATGGGAGGCTCCTGGTTGAATAAGAGATGTGACTGCAAAGTACAACCTTGTAAGAAATGTAATCGTTCTACTTCAAGGCCAGACTTTTTAATTACTCTCAGTAAAACCCATTTCACTCAGTCCAAATGCCCATTGCAGCTGCAGCCATAGAGCTGTGTGCCTCTGAATCTTCTTGGAGAACATGGAGGTGGTCACAAGTAGCCCAGTGAGTTACGCTTTGGGTGCAGGCAATCTCATATGCCACAACTGCATTACACCGTGTTAGGCCAATTTCTTGGATGCAGAGTAAACGTGAACAGACTGGCACAGCGGTTTGTTCACAGTAAAACATTAACATTTTCATCGTTGGTAAAACGACACCAGTGGAGAAAGGTGATGTTTCATCGTGTGTTCTTTCACCTAGCATACATACTTGGCTGAAACTCTGTGCCCGACAATGTTTCTCCCACATTCTTTACTGGAATGATAACTCAGTCTTCACAGTGGAGGAGCAGAGTGACATTCTGCATTTTACTATAGTGGGGCAGCAACTGACAGCAAGTCAAACCAAAACCAAAGTCAAACACGCTGGATAAAATACCCCTCATGCATTGTTTTTACTTGGGTTGATAGAAGGAAGCTGTCTTCAATTGTACCTAAAATGCAAAACCGGTAGTAGCTCAGTTCTCCCACAGTGATCTGACGTCATTAGTTTGTGGAAGCCACGTTTTATAACAGTGATACATCCTGAAACTTTTGTGGGATGCAGAAACCCATCTTCTCGCCAAGAAATCTTTTACAATGATTTTTTTTTAATGGATGAAATAGCTTATGGAATAAGCAGCGTGCTATGCAACAGCTATTGCAGCCATGCTTTGATAGCATGTTCTATCCTTGAAGAAGCAGTGGGAGGCTCCTCTAGCTCAGAATATGTGAATAATGTTATCAGCCATGAGGCTTTGTGAGACAACTTTTCACATAGCTGATTGAAGGGCTAGGCTCAGTCATTCGAGGCACTACCCAGTAAACAAATAAACAATGTTGGCGCCTACTGTTTATGCTGCTAGAACTTAACAACTGTAGAATTCGTCTTTTAACTGCTACAAATGAGACTTTTATCTAGGGATATGGGTAAGTTTTATAATATGAGCATAATCTTGAAGAAAACCTGATTTTTGTGGGTATAACAATTTTACTTGTAATTTCCTGATTTCCTTACAGTCCACTAAGCAGCCTCCTCTCACGCAAGATTTGGTCAAAGCAGAAAATGTCTCCTGCGAACTGTGAACTTGCATGTGTTGTGAGGGTACACGTCCTACCATAATTAATAGGGCAATTTACAGTAACTGAATGGACATACGAGTATGTACCTCACATAGATGTACCGCACAACTGACTGGAAAGTGGACAGTTGTGAGTGAAAGCTAGATGAGGTTAATTTTCCTCAGGAGCAGGTGGTAAAATTGGGGTTTTCACAATAAAATTGATCACGAAAATCCTGATTTTCATAAAGATGCTCTCTCTACCGTAATATGCGTAAAATCCATAATTCCCTTAGAAAGCTTGTGTCTTACTCTAAGAAAAATGACCCAGTTTTGCACACCCCCTATTTGTATCTGCAAATATTTGACTCAGCAGCAGCTACACGTCCTTGAACCTCAGGCACCCGTACCTGAACACATTGTAGGAACTTTACAGGTTGAGGCTAAGTGTCTATTTGTCTTTCTGTTATTCAGTATATGATGACAGATTTTAGGTTTCATAATAGTTAAATTCACATAAGTGAACCTGCTTAGCAGAAAGGAGAACATGCTTTCCCAGTACATCTCAAAGGTCGATTACAGCATTCATTATAGGCGTCCACTCCCATTTCCATTCAAACCTGTGCTGTTATGAATGCCTTTCTGTCAGCTACACATCTGCTAATCTAGAAAACTCCCCTTCATTAAAGGTCACTAGTGTATGTGCTCTGCAGCACAAAAGGCCAGTCCTTGGTTTTGAAAGCTAAAAATAGATTCTTATTTGCATAAATGACACTATAAAAGAGACTGTTTTGAGTAAACAATGGTTCAGTTTGTACCACTGACATACCTTCCTGGTACAAGAACATCACTTTCACATGATGTGCCACCGAATACGATCTATTAGTCAAAAGTCACTGTATTTAGTTCCTAAAGTAAAACAGCAATTGTTCTCAAACTGAACAAAATTTCTAGAGACCAAATGTACAGAACGAAAAGCAGATACGAGATATTTAAAAGAGATTCAAATTTGCGCTACCTCACTTTTGAGAAAAACAAAATGAAAAACATTAGCCTGACGACCTGAGGCTGTTATAACTCTATGGGGGATATTCTCAAGAACGTGCGATAAACATCGCCAAAATAGGTTAACGCAAGTTTTCATATCGCCGTCTATCGCGGGAAAATAACTCTGTGTTGACGTCGTATTTTCAACACGGCGGTAACATGCGATAGTCTCCCGATAACGCGTCAAATGTCCGCAATAACATTACCCGGACGGCGATGAAAATCCAAACCCGAACGCGAAAAAAGTTGCGATGGGCCCAACCGCGATAAGACAATCAGCGAAAAGCAGCGCCAGGCCTGCAAATCACACACGTCAGGCGGGAAAAATCACTTCAAAAGCAGAAAAAAAAAAACACAAACAAAAACCAAACTACAGCGAAGCACAATGGAGGCAGCCGGAGCAGGTACAGAGGACGGCCAGAACCACACAAGCCCCCCGGCGGAGCAGCCCGGGACCTCAGGGACAGGGAAGGGCAAGGACAAGAAGAAGAGGAAGACGCAGTTCAGTCCGCAGGAAAACAGGATCCTGATCACGGAGGTGATAGAACACCATCAACAACTGTTCGTCACCTCCACTGTGTCATTGGCAAAAAAAAATGCAACATGGCAGTCCATCCTGGACAAGGTGAATGCAGTCGGAGTGCTGAGGAGGACACTGGAAGAGCTCAAGAGGCGCTGGAATGATGTGAAGCGCAAGACCAAGCAGAAACTCGCCAACAATCAGAAGGCAGCAATGCAGACTGGAGGTGGGAGTCCAGCGCCACATGAGGAGCTGGATGAGATGGAGTAAATGGTGTCCACAGTCATCAGTGGGGAGACGGTGGCAGGAGTTGGGGGACCGGACACTGCTCAACATGACCTGACACAACATCAACAGGGTGAGTAACGACCAGGGACTTGGGGGACGGGGTGAGATGGGCACAATGGCACACATGCACAATCAAGCGGAGCACAGTGCACACCCACAATGACTCTGGATCATGTCCCTGATCCCCTTGGCACACTGCAGCAAACATAGAAACAGCAAGTAGGCCCCCGTCGACTATGTGCCCAGAGGAGGCCCGCCCACACAACACTTATCTCACAACCAACCTATGCACATGTGCTGAACCCAGCAAAGCTGCTGGTCCGTGAGCCACACTGACAATGCAAGTGACACTGCATGACGATTAGCATGGCTGCAGTCCGATCATCATGACATGGAGCACGCCACCACAATGAGGTGGCTGAGTGTGGACCACATCCGTAAAGGAGCAGGTCACACTCTGACACATTCACCTGCACAAACAACCCCTGACGTCAACAACACATCTGCGGACAAACCATGCCCCAGAGTCCCAACTCCCACCAAGACCCAAATTCACCCAAGTCTGCAACATCTCAGTACTGTATGGGCACAGAAGTCAAAGGCACACCGCCTGAAAGGGACAAGGGGCAGCAAAATAAGAGCTGCAGGGGCAACTCTCCCAAAATGCAGCACACACACATGACATTCAGAGCACATCAGCATTGACAACAATGTGGTACAAACTGCAACACGTATACAACAGGACAGAGGACACAACAGGTGCCGCTTGTGTGTAGAAACTGGCCAGTCACATTTGGCATAGCAGGGAAATGTGAGATGTCAATGTACAAGTACAAACACATATCCGTGATGTTGACGAAATGTCCACTGTCCCGCATCAAATAGGCAGCTCCTCCTAAACAGTCACAATGTACATTGTCATGCAGTCTGCATGTGAACTTGTACAATGCGACAACATACATGTGAACACAATGTAATACTGCATCTCCCCTTCACATTGCAGAGGGAGCATCAACACCTCCTGCAGAGCAGCCCCAACAACTCTTCACTGATGACGATGAGGACATCCCCAACATCGACACCGAAGCGCTCCAAACCCTCATTGACAGCTTCGGCACCCCACCTCCAGGAGCAGGGCAGCCCAGCTGCATCGAGGAGACCCCACCCCCTGCACAGACCACACAGCAGGAAGCACCTACCACCCCGGCTGTCTCCCAGGACCCCCACGAACAACACATGGCCTTCCAACGCCATGTGTTAGAGGTCCAGGAGAAGATGGCTGATCAGGTGCGGGTGGGGTTCGACCTCATGGAAGCCAAACTTGATGCCATACATGGGTGTCTGATTCCCATCAGGGACCACTTACAGTCCCTAACGGACACCCACAGTCCACTCCATGCTCTCCAATGATCCATGGCTGACATCGCTGGAGTCATGATACTGAGACAAGAACAACTGTCCAGTCAGAGTGGCTCCAGCGATGTCAGCCGGGAGTTGGGACAGATGCGGGGGCTCATGGAGAACATGGAGCGGATGACAGCGCAAAGAATGGCTGCCACGGCTGCACACCAGCGAGATGTGGCTGGGACCTTCCATGCCCTGCAGCACATCGTCATGGCATTGCTGCCTCAAGGCCTTGCGCAGATGAATGCTGCTGCTGCTTCTACATCCACATCTCCGCCCCCTGATGTGTCAGTGCCTCACAGTGCGGCAGGCAATCCACCTCCGGCCCCCGATGTGTCAGTGGCACACAGTGCGGCAGGCAATCCACCACCACCCACATGTGAGGCACATGTGACATCAGAGGACGAAGATGCGGGTGAATCAACCTTACTGGTAAGGAGGAGACAGTAGCATTCATCTCCGCCATATGGCCTGTTTCTGCTTGGTTCTGCCCTTTGCATCATCACCTTCCACTGTCCCCCGATAAACTCTACAACACTCACCTTGGACCTCGACATGGACTGCCATTTTCTGTTTGGTACCAATGACACAGCGATCAGACTGTGGACTGAACTCTTCCTCTTCCGATGTACTTGTCATTCCCTGAAGGACTCTGGCTGGCCCTCCACGGGCCAATAACGTGAAGTGGGGTTTGCATGGCCCTGTACTGCTCCAGCTGCAACACTCCACTGGATGTGAATTAAACATTCAGAATTGCACAGATGTTTCATGTCTTTGATCATTCAAGTATGAGAGTATGGATGAATGTAGGGTCAGTGATTCCCCCTTACGTCCATGTTGCTCATGTCGTGGGACTTGAGTCACAGGGTGCAACATTGCCGATTGCGGTCCGGGTGGTGTAGACACTACAACAGAGACACAAGCTTCAGTTACTTCCTTGTCCAGCCCAGAACTGAAGAATGCCCAGAGCCCCGGGCTCATTGTTCCCACCCCTACGCTGGCCTGCCATACGCCAGGCCAGTCCACTCCGCTTACGCTCAGAGGGGGGGACGACAAAGCTACATGTCCCAGGTCTTCCCTGTAGTGATCTGCTGATCACTGGTCTAGTTGTCAGCATGCCACAGCCACTCCCTGAGGGCTGGTTAACACCCACACCACACCCATCCAGCACAGGCGTCACAGGACATGTGACCCTGCCAATAAAAGGGGCCTAGCACATCACATTCCCCACTGCCGGAGATGACATGATGGCGTCCGCACCACGAGACTCAGTCATAAAGGGTCCATGACTTGTGGCGCACTGGGTTAGTGGCACCCGATGCACTGCGGCGGGCACGGGCCTACCGCGACGGTACGATGACTTGCGGTGCACTGAGTTGGTGGCACCCACTGCACTGCGGCTGGCACTGGCCTACCGCCACGTGACGATGACTTGCGTTGCACAGGGTTAGTGGCACCCGCTGCACTGCGGCTGGCAGGGGCCTACCGCCACGTGACGATGACTTGTGTTGCACAGGGTTAGTGGCAACTGAAGAGCTGAGCGGGTGTGCAGCCTGCGATGATGCGTAGGCCTCGATGAGCCGTCCTGCTAATCGTGGTTCGATTTGAATTGTGAGTCCTGCTGGACCGTAGTGCACGTCGAAGGCAGCAGTCAGCACACACATGACTCTGCGGTGCAGTGCCGCAGGGTGCGCTGGGGGCCTGTGGCGCGGAATCCAGTGATCGGCTGAGGAGGGTGCACCGGCACGTGGTGGGCCCTCTTGGAGACACGCCGGTGGTGGCAGGTGAGCATTGAGGCCTGGGTGCGCAGGGGCGGCCAGTCATCGCTGGGCGGAGGACCGGTCTGGGGACCAGGGCTGGGGTGCAGCAGGCGCACAGGATTGCACAGGCACCACCGGTCACGGCGGCGGACTCGTGGCTGGGTGGGGGGCGCCGCCCTTGCTGACACGACCCTGCATGCGATGATCGTGATGTGCGCGGGTTGGTTTGGAACGTAGCCACCCCATCTCCAGTGTGAATGTGCCCGTTGAAGGTGGTCGGCCACGTGTGGGTAGGCCTATGGACAGGTTGTGGCGGAGACTGAGACACACGCAGTAGTCACTTTGGTGGTGGATTTGTGACGTGTGCATTCCCACAGTTGTGAGTTGGGGGATTGTGGAGTTGAGGTGTGTGGTGTGTTCAGTTGGTACTTGCCGATGGGCAGTGCATTTCCATGGGGGCCATCCTCAAAGCGCTGGTTGGTGGCGGACTTGCGGACATGTGGGAATCATGCACACTGCCTGGGGAGTTTGCGACGACATTGGTGGACAGGCCACGGTGGTCCACTTTTGTATGCACAGTGATGGCATGCGTGTGGTTGCTGTTGCGGTGATTGTGTGCAGTGTCGGCAGGGGGCACAAGTCATACACGTGTGCTGTGAATTGCCCCCAACACGTGCGTGATGCCAGCTATGGCGTAGTTCCCTTGCGTGGTCTCAAGATGTTCCTGCGCAGTGTGGGGGGAGTGAGGGGCAGGGGTATCAAGCTGACACACACCGTGATGCTTTCAGGTATGATGAGTCCTGCATGATGTGACCGTAACAGCAGTTCGTGTGTTCGTTACGTTCCTCTTCATTCCTACGATGGTTACGGCCACACGAACTTCTGTTACGGTCTTCTCATGCATGGTTTATCATGCCTGTGAGCATTCCGGTTTGTCCAAGTGCAGTACACTGTACCAGATTAGGCATGTGACTATACGGAAGTTTGACCATTGTCACCATTTCTCCCACAGGTTTCTGAAGACACGTTGCCCTGTTGAAGTTCCCCGTTGGGAATGGAACGCGTTGGCTGAGCTTTTCGTTTTGTTTGTTTGTGTATTTGTAATAAAGTTCTGTTTTTACACTACTATTGACTACTGGACTTCATGACCTGGCGCACCCACATTTCGGTTACTACGATCTTGGGTCTGGGGCACGGAGGCGTCTAGCACGGCTGGCGTTGGGGTTGGTTGCGCAGGTACACTACGAATTGGAACTATCGTGTGGTGCGGATACAGGGGCCCGCCGTTGCTTTTGTGGACAAGCATCCATGACATGTGTGAGGGAGTTTGATGGGGCTGGCTGTGAGACTACTCCGACTCCGGCAGTTGTTGGTTGGAAAGTACCAGGGGCCAACAGGTGCAGCACAGCCAGCAGCTTTGTCTGCGGGGGGATGTAGGTTGTCCGCTGTGTTGGTACCGTCAGCCTGTGGGCAATGTGGGTCAGGATGCGG
The DNA here is from genome assembly GCA_963921515.1 of Calotriton arnoldi. Taxonomy (NCBI): domain Eukaryota; kingdom Metazoa; phylum Chordata; class Amphibia; order Caudata; family Salamandridae; genus Calotriton; species Calotriton arnoldi. The sequence goes on along the minus strand of CAWUFW010001095.1, from coordinate 2,592,176 downwards.
AGGATGGTTGTCCTTTTGAGCCTGTGTTGGCCAATGGCCTCCTCTGGCGTTGAGTCTCTGGGGCTGGTGCGTTTTAGGGTCATTCGCTGTCCTGCACTGCCTAGGTGGTAATCCGGGGAGGGGTGGTCCGGGGGGGGGCCTGGGAGTGGTGGCGGTGGGTGTTGTGGCCCTCTTGGTTCTCCGAGCTGCATGATCAGTAGCTTCATGGCATCTGTTGGTCTTCAGATGTGGCTCTGGGCTGGGCTCCCTTTCATACTGCAGGTAGTCGTCCTGCTTAACACCAGCAAAAGGCAGGTGTTAAATCCCTGCTGGTATCGCGCCTTATCGCCTGTTCTTGGTTCGCATCGCAGATCTGGCTGGTCATTGAGAATATCGCGAAGTGGTGTTTTCGTGTGTTTTTGCACGGGAACGCCTACTCTGCATATCATTAGCGTTAGTTGTCGCACTCATCCGTGGCGATGTTTTTTGCGGCAGCTATCGCTGGTAAACTGGCGATATCGGCAGTTTGCAACAGCTTGAGAATAGGGCGATAAATCTATCGCCACTTTTGCGGCGCTAAAGTGCCGATAAATCGGCGATAAGTCCTTGAGAATATGCCCCTATTTTGGTTAACTTTTAAAAGTAGGAAAAACCATTACTTCGAAAAATTTGAATAATTGCAAGAAAAATCAGCAGAAAAATTAGTAAAAGGAATAAGCAATCGGCACAAGAAAATAGGCAAGGAGAAACAGGAAAAGGAGCAATGGAGATAGGGGAATTGGTGCAAGGGGATAAATAGGGGTCAATAATAAAAAATCATTTAGTATGACTGTTGGCCCTAGAAATACGTGTTCATGTAGATTTACTATGGATTTTGTGGCCATTATGAAAGTGCCAAAGTTTAACTATCTAGGAATTTTCCTGGATGCAAATTTTAATTGGGCTAAACTTGTTGAACAGAGACAGCACAAAATGAACAGTGCAGCCGAGGCCATTTTTAGTTTCACCAGGAAACTCAAGCAAAAATCGGTGAAAGACCTCGTCTCCGATTATAAAGCAAAATGCATTTCAGTGGGTATCCCTTGGGCGGGGGTTTAGGGGTACGCAAATTGTGATCGTTTACAAGTAGCTGAAAATAATTTCCTCTCCAGATTGTTGGCAATTCCCAATAGTACCACCTCTATCATTACCCATACCGAGGTTGGCCTCTCATATATCAAAGAAACAATCAAATTAGCACTGCTATTTTTATGGACCAAAATCTGGAGTTCGCCATTTACTAACTTATCCCACTGCGGACTGTATTAACTTCGACCATAGCAACATTATCGCTTGGCTAGCATATGTTAGAAAATCTTTTTTAGATTTGGGTATCCAACAGCTTATTCATTCTCCTAGTGAGATCAAAGGGAAAACAAAGTCCTCTGTCCGCTCCCTTTTTCAGTCACATAGCAACCTGAAAAGGTACAATAAGTCCCAGCCTATGGACACCATACGTTATCACATAGAGATCACCACACCAGAGGGGGTCAAATCCTACCTAGGATGGATGCCTAATCAGGAATACTGATTTTATTTAGCACGCCTTAGGCTGTGTCCTGTTCATTTCCTGGTCTCCTTCCCACAACAGGGCAGCTGACTTTTGTCTTTGCCCCGCTGCCCTTGTGATAATACCAGTTTGCAATCTACAATGCATTTAATGTTTTTTGTAGTTTTTTTCACAGTTTCTAGAGTTAAATTCTTGCGCCAATTTTACGATCCAATAATTGTAGATTGGCTCGACAAAGCCTCAAGTTGTTACAATGTTTGACATCTGAGCCCATTGCCTTGCTTTTATTGGCTTTAACCGTCATGCCTTAAGGATCAGGAGAGATTTTAGGGTCTCGGTAAACAGCGAACCCTGAAATTTTTATTTTTGCATCCCTTCCAGTTTTCATTCTGCATCTATTGTATTTAAGCTGCTGCTATTTTGTGTCAATTTTAAACACATTTCGATTTGCACATCTTTTTTTAGACAGTATCATGTTGGTTTTTAAAATGTGTGTGCTATAACAATGATTTTATTCTAATCTTGCTTTTAAATTGATAGTTTGATCAACTGTGTATTCTTTTATAGCCAATTATGGTCAAATAAAGTATATTGACTAGATTTGAGTAAAGGAATAAGCAATCGGCACAAGAAAATAGGTAAGGAGAAACATGGAAAGGAGCAATGGAGATAGGGGAATTGGTACAAGGGGATAGATAGGGGTCAGGTCCATGTACAAGGATATTGGAAGGTGTGAAGAGACTACAGCGTAGGTAGGAGTAAAAGTACTAGGACATAGGCATAACATAGGCTTCCCATCGGTAGGATTGAAGTACTAAGGTTGATTTAGGGGTATAGCTACTACAGCACTGGAAGAAAAAACGTACTAAGTTATATATATAAGCAGAGGCACTGGGCTTAGATAGGCTACAGGGACTGGTGTATAAGAAGAGGTAAAAGTATAAAAGTAAAAGTATAAGTAAAAGAAAAGGTAGTAAGGCATATTTAGAACATTCAGATATAACATTGGAAGAAGTATTAGGACAAAGGCAGACACACTAGGTTACAGGTAGAGGTAGTTGTGTTAAGGTATCAGAAGGGTTGGAAGAACTACATTATATGTGCAGGTATAAATACTAGGTGTTAGGAAATGGCCCTCTCTGAAGGGTCACCGCAAACGTTTGGCCTACCTCCTCCTCTTGTTCCTGAACTCTTTTTGTTGGCCTGAGGACCCTGAGCACTTTACTACTGCTAACCAATGCTAAAGTGCATGTGCTTCTCCACTAAACATGGTGACATTGATGTATAGTTGATTGGCATATTTGATTTCCTGGTAAGTCCCTTGTAAAGTGGTGTAATAGATACCCTGGGCCTGTAAGTCAAATGCTATTAGTGGGCCTACAGCACTGCTTGTGCCACCCACATAATTAGCCTTTCAAACCTGTCTCAGGCCTGCCATTGCAGCGCCCATGTGTGCAGTTTACTGTCACTTCGACTTGGCATTTAAAGCTACTTGCCAAGCCTTAAGACCCCCTTTTATTACATATAAGTCACCCCTAAAAGATAGGACATGTACTTTTATGTATTCCATGTACTAATGGTGACAAACAGCCTATATCATTTTTCACTACTGTGAGGCCTACCCCTCTCATAGGCCAGCATTGGGAATTCATTAACACACTTTTAAACTGAAATTCCTGATCAGAGAGGAGTAGCTTTTCATGTTTCATATCTTTGGAATGGTAATGATAAATCCTCCCTACTGGTGAATTTAGATTTAACATTACTGTTTTTGAAATGCCACTTTTTTGAAAGTGGACATATATTTCTTGCTGCTAAACCTATATTTCAGAAGGCCAAATGGTCCAGTGAAGTCCAGAGAAACCTTGACCCATGGACCATCAGGCAGGGGAACAGTATGTAATTTGGTTTCCTATCTTTTCCAGTGTTTATCTGAAACTAAACACATCACATAAAATTGTTTACGATTGCGTGTGGTTGCAGGTATCTCTAAATGACCATCATGTGAAATGCCAAACAAAGACTTTCTCAAAGTCAAAGATGGAATGAGAAGATCATGTCTTTGTAGAAAACCATCCACAATAGACAGTTCATCCGATACTTGTGCAAAAGTCTTTAAATTTCACTCTAGATTCCTTTCCTTAGGCCACCCACTTCTCACAAGCTTGATCGCACATTGCAATAACGCATCTTTATCCAAAACTTCCAACCACTGGAAATCACACAATTTTGCTCAGTGCTCCCAACCCCAATGAGAGCCACCACACATTCAACATCAGCCACTAAATCTTCTATTACATCAACATCCAAGGGTATCCTTGACAAACAGGCCGCACTTGCATTTTTACCTCTTGGAAGATATTTGATACAGAAATTGTATTCCTGTAGCCTTGAAAGAATCCTCACTAATCTGGCTGAAGTCTAACCTGTGCTTTGACCATTGAGCATGTATATCAAAGGCTTGTGATCTGTGAAAATATCAAATTGGATGCCCCACTAAAAGGTTCTAAATTTTTCAACAGCCCATGACCACACCAATGCTTCCCATTCTAAAGTGCTGTAGATGGTTTCAGTGGGTGTAAGTGAATGAGAAGCAAAGACAATAGTGTGCTCCATTTTGTCCACCTATTGGGATAGAATGGCACCCAAACCCAGTTGGCTGGCATCAACCATCAAAAAACAGGGTTTTCCAGTAGTAAAAGCTGATAGCAGTGCAGGGGAGGTTAATAAATATTTAATTCTCAAGAAAGCTTCATCAGTATCATCGGATCAAACAAATTTGGGTCCTTTCTTGAGAGGGTGCCTCAGGGGTTGAAGCACTAAGGCATACCCATGGATAAAACGCAAATGATATTAGCAAAGGCCCAGAAAGGAACGTAATGTGTCCTTGTTGTAGGGTGGAATGGTATCTTAAATGGCTAGAAACAAAGACATTTTAGGTTTGCTACCCTGATCAGACATACAATGACCCAAATAGTCTAACTGATTTTCTAAGAATTTGCATTTCTCCTTTTTCAATGTGATGCCAGCATCCTTTAACATGCGTAATACCCTTTCAAGGATCAAATTGTGCCCCCTAACAGTTTCAGCCAAAATGAGAATGTCGTCCTGAAAGGCTTGAACTCCAGGGATCCCCAACAAGATGGCGTCCATAAACGTTTGGAACACACTTGCTGCAGAGGCTAAACCAAAGGGCACACGTAACAATTTGTATGCAGCAAAGGGAGTGATGAATGTGGTGAGATCTTGGTTCTCTGCAGCAAGTGGTATTTGATGGTACTCAGATCTAAGATCCAACAAAGAGAACACTTTGGACCCCCCAAATAGGCCAGACGGTCCTGCACCTTAAGTAGGGGATGGCAATCGGTGACACTGTTCTTGTTTAAGGTGCGTAGATCCATACATAGACGAATCTCACCTGTCTTTTTTTTTACGATCTCCATCGGACTAACTTATTCAGATGATTCAGTGGTTTGAATCACACCTTCTGAACACAATTTATCTAATAGAGTTTTTTAGCTCAGCTCTGATACTCATGGGAATTGGCCTGACATTTTGTACAATAGGCACAGCCACCTCCTTGAGTTTTATAAGGTGTTCAAATTTTGTAATGCTTCCAATATTGTCAGGTAGATACTGGGAAACTTACAAATGACATTGTCCACCATAATGTCCTCATCAAACTCAATGAAAGAAATGTGAGTATCTGTAACAACAACTGGATTGTCAGAACCTGAAATTAACATAATGCCCAGTCTGGCTTGATCTTGCCAGCCAATGATGTTTCTTCCCTTTACGGCCACATATATTTTTGTAATAACTCTTCTATCTAGACAAGTGCATCAATAAGGTAACTCAACATGTTTGTATCCTGTTCCCCGAATGCTTTTGAATTAATATCTGCATTATTTAATGGGGTTTTGTTCCATCTGTCTTTGTACAATGAATTCTGAGATCATGCCACATCTCTGATGAGATCCCGGCACCAAGGCCCTTTAACCTTGTCCATGATATCATTTCCCGTTGTAACCGTCAAAACATCTCTAGATAAGTCTCTGGAACATTGATCAGAATCCAACTCAATGCTAATGACTCTGAGTTGCGTTTTAGATTTCGGCATACTCTTTGGAAGTGTCCAACTTTGTTATGTGTTGCAGTGTTTGCTGAGTGCTGGACAGGCTGAACTATTAGCCAAATGTGACTTGGAGCCACATGTGTAACATAAATTGGGACCTTTCTTCTGAGTAAATTTTGCGCTTTTATTCCTTATAGAAATTAAAGCAATGGTGTTTGTCTCAAAAGGTAAGTCTACCATTGCTACACCCTGCATAGAGGTTTCAGCGGCCATGAGTTTGCTAGAAACAATGGACCTTTCAGTGCTTTTCACAATGTCAGTTACCTCAGATAATGCAGAGTCTCTACAACTCAGTAGTCTCTCTTGAAGTTTTTTTTTATTCACAGCTATATACAAATTGGTCCCTAATGTGTGTTTCAAGTGAGTTCCCAAAATTGCACGAGGATCCTAACTTTCTTAAGGCTGATATATATTCCTCTAAAATTCCTCACTGCTTTGTTTATGTTTAAAAAAATGTAAACGTTCTAGTAATACACTGAGCTTTTCTGAAAATGTGTTTGTGAGTCCTGCTACAGCTCCTGCATATTCATTCCATTTGCCAATGCTATCTGAAGGGGCATCCCCCCTCAGGTAAGTTATCCATGATTTGCTACCCCTCATGCACAAGATGACTGAAAACTAGTGCCAATTTTCTTTTTGGGTCAAATTTGTCAATGACTATCATGTAGTTTTCAAAGGTGTGAAACCAATGTTTCCATGGCACACGTGGTTTAATTGTTTTTTTCTGGCATATAGCCTGTGTCTTATAGTTTTGAATGTTCTTGTTTTATGTGCAACACCTCAGAATTCCAAATCATGAAACAAAAATCTTGAAACACAAAATAATGTAAGGAATATAAGTGGTGGTCGAACAAATATTAAGAAAAATGTTTTGTAATTTATAAATCCTGGTGTTCAAGAAAAGAATACTGATACTAGTAAAATGCAGAGAAATGACAACAGTAGCAACATATAAAATCATTGCTGATTTGGTGGCCAAAAAACGTTAAAATGGAACCAGTACCTTGCAGTGATGTGCCTTTGACCAAAGATTTGACAGTTAAAAGTGTAACAGACAGGCTGACAAATGGTGTAACATAAAAGCTGATTGACGTTATGCCTGTCCCTGATGATCCTGAAAACAGGAAATCACCAGCAATCAGACCGACTTGCAGATGACAGTCGCCGGTACTGTGAAGTGTAAGTCCAACTCAAGATGGCGGCTCCAAAGCATAGGGGCCACACTGATGTCAGATGCACCATTCACGTGCTCTGGAAGCCCTTCTGAGATTGAGGCTTAGACAGCGCACACCAACACCCAAGAGTGCGCCCCTTGCATGGCCAGAACAGCTGCCATATCCAAACTGGGCGTCAAACCAGGACAGAATTCAACCAGTGGCTCAGCAAAGCGACGATCAGGTGAGCGGTGGTAAGTGCAAAAGGGTGAAAAGGTCAAACTTGGCCGCCATTGTGAAACGATGTCGGGCGCACCATATAATAAAATTTGTGTCGGTGGGCTCCACCCAAATACCGCCGTCCTCGCTGCCAATATATGTTGCAGGGTGTAATCAAGACAGGACACAAAAGTATAAGTTGGAGACTTTATTGAGTCTCAATGTAGAGAATCCCACAACTGACAACTCGCACCACCAAAGCCGATGTCAGAATGAGTGCACTCTTACAGCAACTCCAACGAGCCAAAAGCCAGAATGCCAGCCAACATTAAATGAAAACATTCCTAACAATCCCTGTGCATCTCGTGGAACAACACGAGATGCACAGGTGAATAATATTTATACAATAGGGAACCAAGTGAAGAAGCCTAAGGGATTCTATTTGGAAATGGAATGGTAAAAAGCATAGGGAGAAATGTCCCAACTTTCATGAGTCTGGATAAAGCACAATTTTCAATGAGAAGAGTTTTTGCAGGAAATAGTTTTTATGGGAAGGCTTGGAGGAGAGGGCAACCTCTCAGCTGTGACTACTATAAGACTCATTATGCAGGAAACCAAGGAAGTGTCAATTATAGACCAAATCCAGGAGGCTAACCCCAAAGAGGGAGAGGAGGAAGAGTTAGATCTTCTAGAGGTCAAGGACAAAGTGCAAATTCAGAATAAGGTGAGTATAAAGAAAAATGTGGGTTTTACACTAGGAAAAGTGGGAGGAAGGTTACAAATGTTTGTGGAACAATGGGAAAAGATAGCGAAGGAATCAGGGGTATTGGCAACAATGAAAGGTTATCTAATAGATTTATTTTCAAAACCAATCCAAATGAAAGAGCACAAGTAGTTGATTCTTCAAAAAGATCTAGAAGTTTTTGTAACAGCAGAGGTACCTCAAATGCTAGCAAAAAATGTTATAGCAAGGATAAGAGAGGACCAGGTAGGTTACGTTGGTACTCTGTTAGTAGTAGAAAAGAAAGACAAAGGTTGGAGACCAGTTATACATTTAAGAAATTTAAATAATTTCATAACTTTCAAAATGGAAGGTATTCATCTCCTGAGGGATATGTTATAGGAAAGGGACTGGTAAGTGACAAATGGATCTCAAGGACGCTTACTTCACGGTTACGATAGATCTAAGAAGTCAGAGATTCTTACTATTCAGGTGGAAGGGCCTTTTGCACTAGTTTCAATGTCTCTCCATCAGTTTGTCATCAGCTCCATTAGTGTTTTACAAATGTTTTGGGACGAGTTGTGGGATCCTTGAGAGAAAGGGATGTAAGATTGATTATTTACTTGGGCGACATTTTGATAATGAATCAAAGTTGGGAAGAGGTGAGAACTCGTTTATTTTTTAGCAAGGCAATTAATAGAATCTCTAGGGTTGATACTGAATGTAGGGAAATCAGTACTTATCCCAAAGTCAAAGTTTGGAATTTTTAGGATTTGTGATGGATACTGTGAGAAGTCAGTTACAGGTTCCAGTGAAAACAGTAAGGAAGATAAGACAGGAGGTGGAGAATGTGGTGAGGAAAGAAGAAATAAAGTTGAGGGATTTAGCATGTGTGATCGGCCTACTTTCATCCTTTACACAAGCTATATTTCCAGGTCCTTTACACAACAGAGCATTACAATACCTAAAGAAAGCTGGATTAGCAAAAGGATCATGGTAAGGGACAGAATAAGAATGACTATGGAAGCAAAGGAGTAGTTGAAATGATGGATGGAAAAGTTGGATGCTTAGAATGGTCGAGCAATATTTGGAACAAAACCAGATTTTTGGGGAGAAACAGACGCCAGCATGTGAGGATGGGGAGCAATGTGTTCAGGACAGAAGACAGGTGGAGTTTGAAATAAATTGGAAAGGGAGGAACAAATGTTTAGAAATTAAAGCAGTTTCAAACATCAACTACAAGGCACCTCAGTATTGTTGAAAATGGACAATGTAACTGCAGTGACTTATATCAACAAATTAGAGGGAAGCAGATCAAGGAAATTAGCAGACTTAGTGAAAGAAATGTGAGATGTTTGCTTAGAGCACAAAATTGGATTAAAAGCTGAGTATTTACCTGGGGTACACAATGCATTGTCAGATTGAAATTCAAGACATCTAACAGATTTCAGCGATTGGAAGGTGGAGGAGAATTTCAAGAAGATTCAGGATTATATGGGCCCATTTGGGGGTAGATCTGTTTGCTTCGAGGTTAACCTTTCAGCTTAGACGTTATATCAACTGGAGACCAGATCCAGGTGCAATTGCAGTGGGCGCATTCATGCAGGATTGGATGAGGATGAAAGAGTATGCATTTCCACCCTTATCCATAATTCAGATGGTGTTATTCCAGATCAGGAAACAGAAATGTCAAAGTGTATTAGTGACACCTTTTTGGAAAACTCAGGCTTGGTTTCCAGCGGTGTTGGAGATGGTTATGGGGATCCCTTATTTGGTCAGGTTATGGAAAGGTCTGTTAAGAGAAGTGGAAGAAGGGGAGAATCCTTTAGTAGAGTCAGAATTGCTCAACCTTCCAGTTTGGAAGATTACAGGAAATAAGGAAGATTCACAGAGCTTTCAGAATCAGCTTCAGGGTTACTCAATGAGTGTTGAGCCCCTGGAACCAAGAAAAAATATAGAAGTGCATGGGGAGTATGGTTACATTGGTACTTGGCAAGGAATTTGGATCCCATGGAAGCTGATGAGGTAAAAGTGACGAATTTTTTTGGTGAGTTATTTGACAAAGGGTTAACTTACAGAATGGTCAATTATTATAGATCAGCTGTGGGAGCATGACATTCTTTAATTCAGGAAATTTCAGGTGGAAGGAGTCCATTAATTTGTGGAGTAATGAACGGTATAAGGTTAAAAAGACCACCAAGACCCAAATATCAATCACTTTGGGATGTGGACTTAGTTTTAAGGTTGTTTCAGGAATGGCCTAGTGATAAATACTTAGGTGTAAGAGAATTGTCATGGAATGTTTGATTTCATTCAGAAGGGTTTCAGACGTTAAAGCATTAGAGATATAAAATAGATTTTTTCAACCTTCTTGGGTATTACTCCAAATTTGGAAGAGAACTAAAAAAATGTCAACTTCTGTGTTTTATCCAAGTTTAGATATTTCACCGAAATTGTGCATGGTAAGATGTATAAAGGAATGTAAGGCTAGGATTATGGAAAAAAGGTGCGCTGGAGTGAATCAGTTACTGATTTCATATGTAAAACCTTTTAAAGGTGTCACACATGCAACCATTTCCAGGTGGGTGAAGTCTGTAATGAAGGAGGCAGGTATACATTTGACAGAGTTTAAGGCACATCCTGCCAGGGGTGTCATGGCAAGTAAGGCATTTAAGTCTGGAGGGAAATTTGAAGACATTTTGAAAGCAGCCGATCGGTCAAGTGCAGATACATTTAGGAAATTTGATTTTAGACCTGTAGATCATGTTTCATGCTCCATTTTGAGAAACTTTGATCATGCATATTGCTAGCCTCCTGTCTTGCCACAAAATGACAGTTCTTAAAGGCTAACTGTATATAGCATCACAATTTTGTTAAAGACAAGGAGGCTAGCATTATCCCACCACACCCTTCCCGGTTTTTATGGAAGGAAGTTTCTATTATAAATGGTATAAAATACAATATAAGGAATGTTTTAATAATATAAGTAGAAAGATAATGTAAATATTGGAACTTATGAAGTTAATTGTTTGCTTAGAAAGTAGATACATTATGTGTTTAATTTTTCAGACCACTGAAAGTTACATGATGAGAATAAGAAGAAGATGAAGTGCATTAGGAAGAGAGACAAAAGAGGAAGAACATGGAGGACAGTGAGATTTAAGAGGACTCTTTGTGAAGTAGTTCAGAAGTCTGATTCTGAGAACTTTAAAGTGTTGCTGGTCAGAAGAGCGAAAAAATGTTTCATTCATGATGCGAGCCTCCTTCTATTTAATAAAATCGTGATTCTTTTTACAGTCAACCTTTAAGAATCATCATTCTCCCACAGTGATCTGACGTCATTAGTTTGTGTAAGCCACGTCTAATAACAGTGATACATGCTCCCTTGTGCCAGTTTTAGTTAGGTCTGTTTTAGGAAGAACACTAAGCGGGCTACCAAGAGGCTTCAAAAATCCCTCACGTAATATGCGTAAAATCCATAATTCCCTTAGAAGGTTTGTGTATTACACTACGAAAAAGTACCCAGTTTAGCACTTCCCCTATTTGTATCTGCAAATATGTGACTCAGCAGCAGCTACACGTCCTTGAACCTCATGTAGGAGGTACCAGAACACAGAGTAGGAACTTTACAGGTTGAACCTAAGTATCTATTTTTCTTTCTGTTACTCAGTATATGATGACAGATTTTAGGTTTCATAATAGTTACATTCACATAAGTGAACCTGACTTAGCAGAAAGGATTACATGCTTTCCCAGTACACCTACAAGGTCGACTACATGATTAATTATTGGTGTCCACTCCCATTTTCATTCAGACCTGTGCTGCTAATATGAATGCCTTTCTGCAGGCAACACATCTGCTAATCCAGTGAACTCCCATCCATTAAAGGTCACTCTGCAGCACAAAAGGCCAGTCCTTGGTTTTTGAAGCCAAAAATAGATTTTTGTTTGCATAGCTGACACTAAAAAAGAGGCTGTTTTGAGTAAACAATGGTTCAGTTTGTACCACTGACAGTCGTGTGCCAAGTTTCATACCTTCTTGGTACAAGAACATCACTTTCACATGATGGGCCACCGAAGACGATCTATCAGTCAAAAGTCACTGTATTTAGTTCCTAAAGTAAAACAGCAATTGTTCCCAAACCGAACTAAAATTTCTAGAGACCAAATGTAGAAAAAAAAGCAGATAAGAGGTATTTAAAATACATCCAAATTGCACTACCTCATTTTGGAGAAAAAACTAAATAAAAAACATTAACCTGACGACATGAGGCTGTTGAAACTCCATTTTGGTTACATTTTAAAAGAAGGAAAACCGTTCCTTCAGAAAAATTTGAATAATTGCAAGAAAAAACAACAGAAAAATTAGTAAAAGGAACAAGCAATCTTCACAAGAAAATAGGTTAGGAGAAATAGGGAAAGGAGCAATTGAGATAGGGGAATTTGTACAAGGGGATAGATAGGGGCCAGGTCCATGTACAAGGATTTAGGAAGGTGTGAAGAGACTAAAGCGTAGGTAGGAGTAAAAGTACTAGGACATAGGCATAACATAGGCTTCCCATCGGTAGGACTGATGTACTAAGTTTGATTTAGGGGTATAGATACTAGAGTATAGGTACAGTAAATGTACTAAGTTATAAATATTAGCAGAGGTACTTGGGTGTAGATAGGCTACAGGGACTGGTGTATAAGAAGTGGAAAAGGTATTAAGGCATAGTTAGAACATTCAGATATAACACTGGAAGATGTATTCGGATAAAGGCAGAGACACTAGGTTAGAGGTAAAGGTAGTTGTGCTAAGGGTTCAGAAGGGTTTGAAGAACCCAAATTATAGGTATAAGTATATATACTAGGGTAAAGATATGGGTAGGCATTCTGAGAATAGGTTTGGGGTATTGGTACTAGATTAGTGGTAAGAGTACTAAGGTATAGTTAGATCATTTCTCAGGGAAAGAATGTGAGTCTAATTCACAAATGGTTGCTGTTCCCAGCTGTCTTATACCCAACAAATATGCACAAGTTCAGCAGGTGTGAGATGCATTGGATTGTCATGCATAAATAAGACATATGGGTGTGCTCTGCTTGTGTATGCATGATGATGTGTGTGTCTATGATGCAAGTTACGGATGTGCAACTTATGCATATGTCAATTTAGAATGGCCATACAAATTTGAGCAAACTAGTGGGTGACAACAGAATGTTAATTAAGTTTCCTTGGGCTACATATATGGTCTGCTCTACAGTCACAAATGAGCACAAGAAATATCACATTCGATGATTCACAAAACTAAAGCACAGGAGTTGTTGCTGGATTTCATGATTCTGGTCCAAGCAATGAGCAATAAGACCTGGGCAAGTCGTTGACAGAAAAGATTTTACTTTATAGGTGTTTTCTGAAACACGAAAACGTCCCCGTAGACAAGGTCCACTTAAGCAAAGACAAGGATAATTATGACTTTTTTCACTGTGCACTGGCTCATGTGCATGTTTCATGCTCAGGACCTTTAATGAAAATTGCCTGTTTCTTTGATTTAGGTACTTTTCATGTACATACTAATTCATGAGTAATTTATACATAGAACTGAAGAAATTTGTGGAAATAATGCCTAACTGTCAGAAATAAGGTTATTTATTTTGGAGGAGGAGACCCTTACCATAACCCCTACCAACATAATAAAGACAATTTGGTTAAGCCAAAACAAAGTTCATTGAGAATCTTTGATTATCCCCTGACAGATATTGCACAAGCAGCAGGCAATCTCCACAGAAGTGTGCATTACTTTCAAAGAGTTCCAGCTATTTTAAAGTCATAAAAATAACCAAATAAAATCCCTAAACCGAATAAAGATAATACAATGAGCCAAAACATGCCAAAATTATTAAACTCGGGAGGGATGGGATGCTGGGACCAGGCGCCAAGCATGGCAGATGCCTGATTCCGCAGCTCCTACCAGGGTATCCTATCCACCTGCATCCTGCAGCACTGGGCCCCGTTGAGAATTGAGACCAGGCTCTGAACACATAGCAGACAGTTTCTGGCCAAAGAGGACAAGCTGAGATCGTTATGGTGGGCGACATAGAGGTGCGGCCTGGTCCAACCCCACTGACATGGTGGAAAAAAACATGTTCCAGGAGTGGAAAAAATAATTAAGCCCCACTTTTCTCCAACAGCTGGACAAGTTTTTCTAATCACTCATGCAGCCTCTACGTCCTCAGGGCAGGCTTTCAGGCACTTGTCCTTCCTCCTGCCAGGGCTTCTGCAGTGTCCAGTCCTCTAGGGTCAACTGCGTCCTCTTGCAGTTAGGAGTCTGCTTTTTGTGTTCCCAGAGCAGCAAGATAGGAAGTCAGCCTCTGACCCTTGGAGAGCAGTTCCACTCCTTGGGTACCAGCAGAAGTAAGTAGTCCATGAGTCGTCTTTCATTCAACAAGAACTTCCTGTTTAGTTGTAGTCTTGTCAGGTCCAGGAATGTTGAAAGGAGATGAGGATTATGTGCCACTCTTATCCTATGCAATACCCAGTGATTTGGAAAATGTTCCTGCCAATTCCTGTCTGCTTTATTGCACTATACTAGACTTCTTTTGTAACACATCCTCTTCATCATACTTTAAAATTCCCAGAAGCCCTACTTCCACAAGGTCACTGGCTTCCCCTAAACCTCTCAACTATTTATATAAGGCAACTGATTATTCATGGGGTCTAAACTAGCTCTCCCGCCTCCTAGAGTGGAGCCAGTGGGCCCATTATGGCTCTGGGAATGAATGGGTGCAGATTCAGTCAGTCCCATTTAGCATCTCTAACTCAAAGGAAGACGTGTTAACACTGTCTTTTATTCTGCTAACCTTTCCTGTCCCCTCGCAAATCGCTAATCGCTGCTATGTGGCCTGTTGTTGACAACACCTATACCTGCCTGGGCCTAGAGGCCAAGCCATTGTGCTCTGCAAGCAAGGTTGTTAACACACAACACAAATCTGTATTGAACCTCTAGAGCAGGCCTGAGAAGAAAACTGGTTTGAAATTAGTTTCCTCTCAGACAGCACAAAGTACATTTTCTTTTTTTTTTTATAAGCAATTTTATTAGTTTTCATGTTCAACAAAAGAACCAAAACATTTCTGCGACAAAACATACATATCATTACACTCACAGAGCAATTCCCCGACCAGCCCGGCGAAGGAGAACATTCAGTCCTCACCCCAGACCACCCAGTCCCCTCAAGGCAGTTAATTCCAGTAGGCCCAGCCATTTGCCCCACACCTGCTGGTGTTTAGCCGGGCAGCCTCCTGCCTCATACACAGTCTTTTCCTGAGTGGCACACCAGTCAACTCCCTTGCGCCACTTTGCAATAGAAGGGGCTAACGAGTCCTTCCAAGCTGCTGCTATGTCTCTGTTGGCTACCAACAGGGCCGTCCCCAGGAACAATTTGTCATTACGGGAGCCATCTAGCCCGTCCATCACCCCCAGGAGGAGAGCGAGGGGAACAAGGGGGACCGTCCACCCTAGTACGGTGCTCAGCTCATTTATAATCGATTCCCAATACTTGGAATGGACGGTGCAGGACCAAATCATATGATAGAAGTCAGCTGGCTCCGCCTCACACCGAGGACATTTTGGGTTCCTGTATCCAGCCCACGCTCCATTGCAGTCTGCCTGAACTTGTGACTTTGACCGGTCTTGCATGGCCAGATAGCCGTGGGTGGCTCTATATGTATCTGAAACCTTTAAAATTGCATATCTCTGGTTCTATTCATTGAAATTTGTTTCGTTTTGGTGTCAAATAATTTATTAAATGTAACTCTATTTTTCTAAATTGTTGTGGGATTTTCCTTCTGTTGTGTTTTCACTTTATTGCTGTTTGTGTGCTGCATAAATACTTTACACACTGTCTCTAAGTTAAGCCTGACTGCTTTTGTGCCAAGCTACTAGAAAGTTAAACACAGGTTAATTTAGTGACTGTTGTGGTTCACCCTGACAAGGATTGTGGGTGTTGCTTGAGTAGGGTTTCACACCCTCAATCAACAACCCGGTTTCTCACAGTCTACCACTCCTTACAATCTCCTGCAGTGTAATATAAGTGAATGGAACAGAGGGGGGATCTAACAGAGAGCAGGGCATGAGCAAGAAAGTGGAATTACGTGGGACGGAACCTCAGTTCTTCTTCCATGTGGCCTGGTGGATCCTCAACCTTCCTGGTGTTTTCGGGCCTTGATTTTGTTAGCAAAACACATGAAGGTAATCCCATTCTTGATTTAGGACCCATGAGTGCTGGTAGTTAGCCGGAGACATATTCCAAAGCATGCCAACCAGATGCTGCTGATGCCTGCTCAGAAGATGCCTGTTCGAAAGATTACCCTGGCCTGGGGCCTTCCACACAGTCTCTCTTAATTTTACTGACCTGTGTGCACCATCCCTACACAGTTATCCCCTGATTGCTGAATATGTGGGAGAGGAGTGAGTTTTTATGTGGTAAAGAAATGTGAGTATTCTGAAAGGTTTTCTACAATAGATGAGATGCTGTGCTATGAACTGGAATTAAAAGGTTACAAGAACCCAGACAGATTTATTTTATCCTCTCTAGAATAAGACGCGTTTCTCCGTGGTCTTAAATATAAATAAAACCATGTATGAAGTTGGTCTTCAGGTCCTATCACTTGAACCGAGACAGAAGAGAACTGTAAATAAGCCAGGGTAAGGGCATGCCGTCAAGAGAAAAGGGGGAAAGACATGCACCGAGAGCTATCGATTCTCATCTGCTAATGTTTAATCCCTAAAAGAGGCAGAAGCAGGAATAAGCCACACACGGGTTTGATCAAACCCATGTGGCCAAAAATTTGATTTGCTCAACTATTTTTGTTTCAACTTTCTGTGCAAACTCTTGTAGATGTTCAATAGTATAAAATGTGGGGTTACAAATGTGGATGCCATAGAAATATAAAGAGTTGCTTGTGCATTTAATTTTCCTCTTTCCGGATTGTCTGTAATTGCTGAAGTTTTGGGTGAGGCATTTATTGAATTAGGAAAATACTTGCAACATCCTGGAACCTTGCTACAGGGAAGTTTTGGTTGACTTACAATGTAAACGGAGCTATTATACTATTAAAATAAAAAGTTATGAATTGAACAGTGCCTTTTTTAAGTTGTCTAAGTCACTCATACATTTAATACGTGCAGTAAATTGATTACCTTTCCAAACGAATGAAGCACTTTGACAAGACAGAGGCATTTTGACTCAGATTTGCTCAAACTGATATCATTCATTCAAATACATGTTGTATTTGTGTAGCAGTTCTCTGCTGTGTTCAGTAGTGGGATCTTAAATAACATATTACCCAAGCATCTTCTGTCATCAGCCGTCTTGACGTTATTTATGGTCATAGCATTATTTTGACTGCAAGTTTATTTTGGGTGTTTTTGCAGGACCTGTACAGTTTGTTTCACTCCCGCCAGTGTTGTTTTGTTGTTGACCAAGACATTTTCGTCTTTTGAAAGCTGGAAAGGAATGATCTAATTCCTAGCTTGAATTCTTTGGGCCTGATTCACAAAGTGCCTCTGCACTTGTGGCGGAGGCCCTGCAGTCGTGGGGGAGTCTCCGCATTCAGGGCGGAATCTCCAGTAGCGGGTGGAGACCCTCATCACTGGAGGGCCATCGAGGGGACCGAAAGCCAAACCCAGTGGGGGCCAAAAAGATAATAAAAAAAATTAAAATGTACTTACCCACTCTCTCCTCCATGTTTCGCTCTCCTCTGTGTTTTCTTCTTTCTTCTTTGATGCCGTCAGCGCGACGGCACCTCATGGAACCTTAGGCAACCCCCTTCTGCAAATCCCCACTCTGCTCTCATGCTGCAGATGAGCAGCATGAGAGCAGTGCCAGGAATGGCTGGAGCGGGCTGCCTCGACACTCCAGCAGGCACTGGAGCCCATGTGCCTGCTCTCCACCCAGCTGTCTGAGACAGGTAGGTGGTGAGGTTTTCACAGCGCATGTCAAGCTGGCTGTCGCAAGACAGCCGCACAAAGTGACATGCCCAGTGTAAACTGGAGGGAGCACCGCTCCCCTGCTGTATGTCAGCAGCAATGCCACGCCCCCAAACACTGCTCAGGCTGGGAGCAGTGAAAAATAAAATGGTAATTCATTTTTTTACTGTTTTATTTTTCACTTTTTCTGCACTGGTACCAGGGGGGCGATGCTCCTCCGCCCTAATGGGGGGGCCGCCGCTGGAAATCTCTGCTATGAGAGTTCTCATTGCAGAGAATCCACCCTGAGTGCAGAGACTCCCCTACGACTGCGGGGCCTCCACCACGAGTGTGGAGGCCCTTTGTGAATCAGGCCCAATATGTACAATACGGGGAAGCCTGAAATCCACGTAAAAAAACTTGCCTCTAAAATGACGTAGCTGTTCATCTGTAATAAGTATAGCTGTTCAACTGTAAAAAGTTTTTATAGTTTTGTTTTGATGTCTCAATGCCTGCTGCCTCCAGAGCAGCCAAAGTGAAATGTAGAACACAAGCATAATTAAAGCTGCAGTTTAAACAGAAAATGATACCTGGCTTTTCCTTCTGCTGTTTTGTAGATGATCTAGTGATGAGCAAAAAGAAGATATTTATGCAGCATGTTTGGTAATTATAGGTAAGATAGAATATCTCTGCATATTTCTACACATTCTGAGCAACAGTATGTTTTTTAAAATATGACTTGTATTAAATTGATTCTATTATCTTTTTACAAAAATATGTAACTGCTTTTTGTTGTGTTTAATTGTGCACTGCAAATTCTATTTTTATTCTTCATGCATGCAAGCATCCTACCTCTTTCATATGAAAGAACACCTCAGCAAGGATTCAAGAGGTCTGTGGGAAAGGGAGAGGTGTAAAATATTATAAGTAATAAAGTACCCTTTGCCATACATTATAAGGATATTGAAAGTTACCTCGAAGATCCATGCCCTTATAAATGAAACATCGAACAATGTCAAACAATCACAGACATCTGGGCCTAAATTCATAGTTTTTTTGCTCTCCAAGCCATTCCTGCTTAATCCCAGCCATATGCAAATCAGTCTTGACCCTGCTCCCCATGGGAACAGTCCAGTCCGAACTGCCCGGCCAGGTCCTTCCTGGACCGAAAACAAGCATCCTGGGACCGGTTTCAGGCTTTGACCCCTCATCAGCCAGGCTAGCTTGTCTCCAGTTGCATGGAGAGAACGGTACCCAGGTCTGGGCATACCCGTCCCACTCGGGGTGACAAATACAAAATGAACAATTGATGGACAGAATGTTGAACAATGTAAAAGATTCACCCCAGTACGGAGATCTGGGCCTAAATCCATCGTTGTTTTGCTCCCCATGCCATTCCAGTTTAAATCCAACCATACTCAGCCTTCCGTCCATCATTTGTTGCTGTAGCACTTATAAATTAAGTCAGCCTTTGGCCTCGGTCTTCTATCTGGTCACAGAACTCCTTGATAACTTTTAATAACCTTTTAAGGTATGGCAGGGAGTACTTTACCCCATATATAGGAAATATCAGCTGCGGCTCCTCTGTTAAGGTGGAGGAGTGCCGCCCCACTGCTCTCTGAGCACTGCAAAAAGAAAAAAAATGATAATAACACAATGTTATTATTATTTAATTTTTCAGTACTGAGCCTTGGCAGGGCGGGGCTGTGCTATCCTGAAAGACAGCAGCCGCCAGCAGGGAGGAGGAGAGGTGGGCATCATAAGTGCCAAGTCCCAAGGAGGGTACGATTGCGCCAACCCAAGGGGAAAACAAACGGGTGCCATTTTGTTTGGGAGTCGGTCCTTCTGATAAATGGGCCAGCCCCCAGGAGGGCACATATATATTTTCTACATATTTGTTTTCCCCTGGGAGGCGTGATTGCGCCCCCCGGGGAAAACAAATGGCAGCCATTTTGTTTGGGGGTCAACCCCAGTGGGGGCAAAACATATATTGAAATGTATTTTCTCTGGGGGGGGTGCTATGGCACCCGCAGGAGATTAAAATACTGATAAGTGTACAGGGGGTGGACTCACCAGAAAAATGGCCCAAAGATTTTGCACAAGGTTTGCTTGACTTTTTTCACGCAGACCTGATGCAAAATCCATGCTGGGATTTACAAAGCTACGCAAATGGCTATTTGCATTGCTTTGTAAAAAAGCAAGTCCGCCCATTACGCTGCCTTGCGTAACTTTGCCTCAGCTGAGGCATTTCATAGGTGGTGCATGGATGTTCCGTGCATCCACCCTTCGTTTTTGATGCAAATCAATGTCTACAAAGACTCGTAGACATGGACTTGCACCAAAATCCCGAGCCTGCCTGAGACTCGTGAAACATGGAGAAATATTTTACTTCTCATTATTTTCTGTTTGAGCTTGTACTGTCATTTGCAATACACATGCATAGAGGAAAAAGCAAGTGGAAAAATGATCAAAGGGTAGTTTTCATGCAGGAAGGAGTACATTCCTGCACAAAAACTATCCTGACCATAATGCAGACATCCTTGCACTATGGCACCAGTGTTCCTGCTTTGGCGCAAGGCTGCCCACAGAGCGCTAGCGCATTGAGAGAGCAAAACTTCACCATGTCTTGGAAGATATGGCGCAGTTTTGCTCTACGCAGATTACACAGCGCAGCAACTTTGCTCACTGCATTGGAACACTTCTGTCAGAAAGTATGTTTTTGGTATTGCGTTTGTGGCAAGTTGAAGTCATTCTTTGGGTTTTTTTGTCTTCTTTTCGTGTCTTTGGAGAAGTTGTTTAAAAGAGTACATCACATTGCAACATTGACAAGCTAAGTCCTTTTTTGCTTTTACGCCTTTTCCCACACATTTTACAGACACACAGTCACCCACTGATTACGCACCATACTTCTGCCTTCTACGTAGGACAAAGTGTTTTAGAAGTTGGGTTTAGGCAGGTTTTAGACAGTCAACAGAAATGGCGTCTCAGTGGATGACTGCAGCCCAGGCCCTAACTTGAGTAATAGAGGACAGCTCTGAGGCAGGATTAGATACTGAGACAGCATCTGAGGGAGAGGACAATGGAGCAGAATCTAGAAGTGATTTTTCATTTGGCAGAGTTCCATCCAATGACTTGCCCACCAGCGATTCCGCGGCACATGGTCATGGCAGTCGTGATGTCCCTCTGTTACAACAGTCAGTGCAGCAGAGCGACCGTAGCAGGTTAGGCCAACCTACAGAGTAGGCAATTTACTGCAGCCCCAACTGCTCACCAGAGAAGCTGGATATACAGTCAATACAACTTTTTTTTTTTTGCAGCTGGGCTAGGTCCATCTCTTTTTGGATGTTGACTTCTATGAGGAAATTGTGCAGCAAGCAAAGGTGCCTGCTGAGCAATTTCTGAGGGCCATGGAGGCACTCTTGGGCCTCATTCCAGGGCACACCGGTGGACTCCCACTTTACCTGAGGAGCTGAAGACGTTTTTCGGGCCTTACACTCAAAATGAGGTTAGTGCACAAACCAAGCTTACAGTCCTACTGATCTACTCACACGGTTTGGGTAACACCCATCTTCACACCACAAATGAGCAGAGATCATTTTTTAGGTATCGCATGACAGCGCTCATTGCAAGAGATATAGTTTACAGTAAAGGGCTTGGAGCCCGACCATTGTTTACCATTCATTAGCTTGATTTTCACTCTTCTTTACTGCTTCCTAATTAGCCAGCACAGGCCATGCGTCACTTACTTTTATTTGTGTGGCGTATGGACCAAGCACAGATTGATTTATTCTAATTAGCGTCCATCTGCTGCTCATGTTGTGATTCAGGTATTATTTCCCAGCCTCGACCCTCCCTATGTTTGTGCCCCCCACTGCCATAACATAAAAACGTGCTATAACGTGCCTGGCGCTGGCTGCATCATAGCGCTTTTTTTGTTTACTTTTAATTCCACTTGTTCTCAGTAAGCAGTGTTTTCACACTCTTTGGGACCGCGAGATATGGATCATCTTCCAAGGCTCGTGTACGCCTCTGCTACATCAGCTAAAATTTATCAATAGCATGCTGTTTTTCTCCCCCGTTGTCCCTTATCAGTACCTGTTAGAAAGTCATCATTTTGCCCTGTTCACTCCCATTTTTGCCCAATGATACTGGTGTTAACTGACTCTGACTGTACACAGGGCTCTGCTAACCAGACCCAGGGCCAGTGCCTTGTTTAAAATGGTACATGTGATAGGGTACACTTACAATTGACAATAGCAGACCCTATAAGTCCTTAGTAGATAATATGGCCAGGGGGTGCAATCCACCTACAAGTCCCAAGTATATAATGGGGTATGGAGGTTTAAAGGCCTAGCAGATTTCCTGCACTTGCATGTGTGTGCTGCTGTGTGCCTGTGGTCATTTTAAAGGTAGCCTGGCCTTGCAGACAGTCTTTAAAAGTAGAATTGTGTGCAAACTCCACTTTACCTTATTTTTACATATTAGGTACCCCCATGGTCTCCCGTAGGTGTCCCAGGGGTGGGGTGTCATGTAACTATAAGCAGGGGCCTTATAAAATATGTTTTATATGCCCTGGTGAGGGAAAACTGCCCATTTCATTTTTCCTCTTTGTAGATACCTAGTTATATAGGCTAACATTGCAATATTTATTCAGTTATAAATATTGCTAGGAAAGGAGGAATATATCATTCAAGGACTTAAAAGTATGG
Organism: Calotriton arnoldi; assembly: GCA_963921515.1. Classification (NCBI taxonomy): domain Eukaryota; kingdom Metazoa; phylum Chordata; class Amphibia; order Caudata; family Salamandridae; genus Calotriton; species Calotriton arnoldi. Next base: position 2,569,763 of record CAWUFW010001095.1, on the reverse strand, counting down.
TATTGATAAATCTAACAACCTGCCACTGTTGAATATATCATAACTAGTACAGAAGAGAAGTTATGGAACTTTCTCTTCTGTAAGCCAAACTCCAGCCTTCTAGTGGTCTCTGCTGATTGGCCAGACTTAAAGGCTTAGCCAGGCTGCTTTGATTAGGTGATAAGTGGCCTGGCAGGAGCAGAGGTTATCTGATGGAGAGAGCTCTGCAGCTGGGGAGGATGGAGCCTGCAGAGGGGGCTGGGTAAATCAAACTGAGCTCAAAGAGAGAACAGATCAATAAGGAATGCCAGACGTTCCTACCCCCTCATCCTGTGCCCCAGCCAGATGGCAGGCTTACGACACAAATTTGCAGAGGTCAGGGGGAGGAGAGCTAATGGAAATGAGCCACACTGTGGGTTAGTTTAGCTAGCTCTTACTCCTCTGGAGAGAAATCATCCATGTTGGATTTTGGAAGTGCAGTGCTTTGTGGGACAAGAAGATGACTCACTTGGGAGGACGTTGTCATGCTTTTGGGTGACACCCAGCATCTCATTGGACAGAGGTGCCCCCGCTTGTCGGCCCAGAACACAGAATAAATATGTGAGATCTGCATAGTCTCTCAGACCTGCTGCTTGAAACTACAAGGAAAAGAAGGACTCACCTGCTGGAATCTGGATCTGCACCCAAAGGCCTGCACTCTGAATGACTGCATCTGCTGCACAATCTAATACTATAGCCCTGGGGACTGTGCCTTGCTTCAAGAAGAATTAAGGAGTGGAGTCCCTGCAAGCTGCAGGTTAACAGAGCCCACTTGCATCATCTCCACCAAGAGTCCCCACCCTGGAGCGCATCCAGCGGACATTTAAGAATTTGGCCAGGTGCATTGTAGGAATTGTGGTCCAGACACCCCAGAGACCATTTAGGAGATTCCAGACCTTTGGATTGGTGATTTGGACACTTTGAACCTACAAGGAGACCATCGGGAACCACCTCCTGAAGTTTGGAGTACTTTGGAGAACTTTTTGGAAAAAAGCTCCATAAGGTAACCGACCCGACCTCAAGAGTCAAGAAGACTACCTACAACCTCGACCCGGCCAGGATTTCAGGTTTGTCCAGCTAAAAGCTCCACAGCTCCATACTTCCAGGATTTGACTGAGGCCTCGCGGAAAGTCAAGCCGACGAACCCTCTCCAAATCCGGCCTGCTGTGGAGGGTCGAGCGACGTCGGAAGAAAAAGCTCCAGAAAGTGTGAAGGTAAAATTTTGACCGGGCCTCCCGCTTAGTGTATCCGACCGGGGCTCTATCGCGGTCAGGCTCAAACTTTGACTTTTTCCTGGTCAAGCGTGACCAGATGTCCCATATTGACGCTATGTGTTTTTAAGCACTCTAAAGTGGTTAATCTTTAGAAATTCATATCTCTGGTTCCCTACATTGGATCTTTGTCAGCTTGGTGTCTATTTGTTCATAAAAATATTTCCTATTTTCATAAATTGGTGTGGGATTTTTATTGTGTGTTGTGTCTTACTTATTTGATGTATTGGTGTTTTTAAATGCTTGCCTGCCTCCCCTGTTGCCCACTCACCATAAAAAAAGCCCTATGACATTGCGTTTTTTTTTCATTGCTTTAACTCCACTTCTCTATAAGTAGGGCACCCATACTCCTGGGGGCTGCGGGGTAGGTATAATAATTACGAAGTCTCTTGTCTGCCCCTGCTGCATCAGTAAAACGTATCAGTAGCAGGCCGTGATTTGATGTTACTTGAGACATGGACAGAAAATGCTCAATCTACAGTGTTTTCGGAGAACGCCGGTGGCTGTATTTTGACTGATCTTTGTCGAATCCGCTTAGAGAAAATCATATTGAAGACGGCACTCCTTGCTGGAGATTTTATGATTGACAGACATTGTCCCCACATCTGAAAAAGACCAGTACCCTTATTTATAGTTTGCATTGTACACCTAAATGTACACAGCGTCTGTAGAGGCATGCTCTTAGGGGTATATTCACAAGAACGTGCGCTAAACATCTCCAAAAAATGTTAACTCAACTTTACACATCACAGCCTATCGCGGGAAAATAACCCTGTGTTAACGTGGAATTCACAACACGGCGGTACCATGCGATAGTCTGCCGACAACGCGCCAATGTCCGCGATACAACCACCTCGACGGAGATAAAAACACAAACCTCAACACCAAAAAACGTGTGATGAGCCCATTCGCGATGAGGAAAGCAGCGATAAGCAGCGCCAGGCCCGCGACACACACACTGCAGGCGGAAATAAGCACAACAAAAGCCGGAAAAAGAAAGACAAACCAAACAGAAAACAACAGCGAAGCACAATGGAGGCAACCGGAGCCAGGACACAACCCCACAAGCCCCATTGGCAACAAAACATTGTACATGGCAGGCCATTGTGGACAAGGTGAATGCAGCCGGAGAACGGAGGAGGACAATGGAAGAAAATCAGAACAGCTGGAATGATGCGAAACGCAGAAACAAGCAGAAACACGCCAACAACCAGAAGGCAGCAATGCCGGAGGTGGGAGCCCAGCGCCACACCAGGAGCTGGATGACATGAAGGAAATGGTGTCCACCACATCAGTCTGGAGATGGTGGCAGGACCCGGGGACCTGCCCAAAATCAACAGACACAACAGCAACAGGGAGAGGAACGACCAGGGACTGGGGGGACGGGGGGAGATGGGCACAATGGCACACATGCACAATTAAGCACAGCCCAACTGCAGACAAACCATGCCCAAGAGTAACAACACCAACCAAGAGCACAAGTCACACAATCCGGCAATATCACACCACTGAACAAGCACAGAAGTGAAAACCACACTGCCTGATAGGGAGAAGGGTGAGCCAAATCAGAGCTGAAGGGACATCTCACACACAATGCAGCACACACACATAGGAAGCAGAGCACCCCAACATCGAACACAATGTGGTACAAACAGCAACATTTGCACAACCGAACACAGGACACAAGTGCACCCGCTTGTGGCCGGGAAATGGCCATACGCATCTGGCAAAGCACGAAACAGGGACATGATAATGCACAAGTACAAACCCACAGCCCTGATGGGGTAGCAATGCACGTATGGCAGGGACCCAGATAGGCCGTGACACACACATTGGCATACAAATCAAGACTCAACACAGTTGGAGACAAGTGAAAGTGCGGAAACTTTATCAACAAGTGCGTGTCAGTACGGCCAAGAGAAGTGCCACAACATGCAGACCGAAGCAGCATGTCTGAATGAGGAACGTTTGAAAGCGCCCATGTCCACCCCGGGGGAGTCCATCACCAACACAAGTCAGTGCCAACCCGCGTTGGTTGTCCGCGCATGTATCAGGAGTCCAGGCCAATGCAGCCATGTCCACTGTCATCTTGGGACATGTGACCAGATCCTCAACATGCAACCAGGCATCGGGACACGTCAATGGGTCACATCCAGTTGTGGCTGCAGGTACCTTGTCACTCGTCCATGAACGCGAGTGCAGCAGCGTAGGCCAACATTTACAATGAGAGATCGTTGTCCACCACATCTAACATGTCGGCGACGTAATCCATCAGCTGTCCCGGACAGATGTGCTGACTCCAACCCCTGGCCCCAATTTGCACCAAAGCCTAATCGCGGAGCGGCTCAATGTGGTCACTGCACACGACGACTCGTGCAATCTCCCAGGTCCAGTTGCCAGCATGCAAGCCAAACATCCAGGCATGCCATAAACGGGCATCACGGTGACACTCCTGGTCGTGGGCCAACAGGGGGCGCACACACACGTCGAAATCCAGGTCAGCTACCGTTACGTTGGAGAGGCAGACATCCATGGTCCACTCGAATATGCACGAGCAACAATGCAACACAGGCTGAACGCAGGTGACGTTCGCAAGGCGGAAGCCCAGCCGGTAACTGATCCACAGCACTGCCAACAGCAGTGCCCCCAGTACATGCAGCAGACGTGCACGGTACAGGTCCACGTGACTGGAGTTGAGCATGTGTCCGGGATGGTCTGCCATTGCGTCAGTGGCTCTGCTTGAAGCGGCACTGTGCTGACCCACGCCAGTCCTGTGGATGAAATGGCACAGCTTGGAGCAATGAGCAGTGTCTGTGTGCAACGGGTGCAGGCCTGGGGTGGGGTGGGAGTACGTGTGAAGGCCATATCACGCACCCTAACTACGACCAAGGACTTCTGCATGTGGGATGTGTACACGTTGGTCTCACGTCGGGCAGTGCGTAGTGTGGGAGTCGCAAGCAAATGCTATCGTATCTGTCAGGGGGTGCTGGCCACTTGCAAGTTCCAGCTCGGAGCTGCAGATGTGCTACTGCCTGATAGTTCAGACAAAGGACCTTTCATCCCTACAGTAACTTCACCATCTGCATGCATACAGGAGATGTACAGAGGCCTGTCGTGGGTGTGGTGGGATGTCTGCGACCCAGGGAATCATGGATGATATGCCCAGCACGTGGCACATGAGCGGTCTCACTGTGTGTTACGTTGCCTCACAGCTGCTCCTCCCTCCCACGAGCCCCCACACTTGTGTGCGCTGCGCGGTTGTACCACGTGCACTCCTACGGCACACCATGGTAATGCTTGTCCGCGCATGTCCAGCGGCATGCCAACAACACCGTGAAGCTGGCCTTTGAGGGTGTGCGGCCACGTGAGTGTAGGCCAATGGTCCAGACAGGGCGGACACAGGTGTACAGTCCATGGCTGGCTGTGATCGCGCTGCGATTGAGGCTAGGCAAGTGACTTATGCAGCCGCAGGACTGATACACATAACACTTGGCATGCATGTCTTGCGCTCCTACATTTTCCCGTACGTGCGGGCCCGCCCTCCTGGTGCATGCTACATTGCAACATCGACTACTGTGGCCCTGGTGGCAACAATACCCCAACACAGAGACACACTTACCGCACTTCCTGCTCAAGGCCAGACCAGAGCCACGTCCTGATCTCCCTGCCGAATCAGCACACCCCTGCGCTGACCTGACGTACGCCGGACCAGCAAATGCCGCATGTGCATGCAGGGGGGGCGGGTGAAGGTACATGTCCAAGGTCTCAGCCACTGCTGAGGTGACATGGTATCGTCCGCTGAAGACAGCACACTGTGATGTTGCAGGGCTCGGGCACATCATGCTGACATAATGACCACACGGACACACTTGCTTAGATGGTGGGAATGGCTACGGGCACATGCGCCCGGCCACTTTTATTAGCAGGCTCACATGTCGAGTGACACCTGTGTTGGATGTGTGTGGGGTGTGTGCACACCAGCCGTCATGGAGTGCCTGGTGCAGTCAAAAACGACAACAGTGTACATCGTTAAGGACACACCCATTCAACCATAAAGGCCCCATGACTTGAGCTGCACAGAGTTAGTGGCCCCGGATGCACAGCGTCCTGCACGGGCCTACCGCCACGGGCCACTGACTTGCGGTGCACTGGGGCAGGGTCACGAGAGCAGAGCAGGTTTTCGGAGATGGCAAAGGGGGTTGTCGCGGAGTGTCTCGGTGGACAGTGGAAGGTGTACCCCCAGGGCATGATGCAGAGGGCAGAACCACACTGAAACAGTCACTATGGTGGAGGTGAATGGAACAGACACATGTCTGACACCAAGACCGTTCCAGCCAGATGATGATGCAGACAACCCCCAGGCCATGGACTCAGACGCCACCAAAGTCCAACCAGAAAGTGCCCATGAGTCATTGCGCACAGAGTTAGTTTCACCAGTGCTGATAGGGGATGCCGCCTGCGATGAGGCGTGTCCAATGGTGTGGACTCCTCCACATCTTACCCAAGACACAGTACCACATGTGTGACCTACTCGACCACAGTGTAGGCCTGAGCCCTCATCCACGTGTCGCCAGCTTGCATTGAACAGGGTTGGTGGCACCACGTGTCGCCGGCTTGCGTTGAACAGGGTTGGTGGCACCACGTGTCGCCGGCTTGCGTTGAACAGGGTTAGTGGCACCACGTGTCGCTGGCTTGCATTGAACAGGGTTAGTGGCACCACGTGTCGCCGGCCTGCGATGCAGACTTTGGCTTCACTGATCGGAGGGAGTATAGTGATGTGGACGCTGCCACAGACCTTTGGTCACTGCCATTCAGAACTCACGACTCAGTTCAACATGTGCCCACAACTGGGCCGAAGAGGACGCCGGTGGAGTATGTCAATGAAAAAGGAGTACTGTGGGCCAGCGTCGTGGAGGCCAGCGATGGTCTGCGGAGGCTGCAAAGGTCGCGGGACTGGGGCTTGGAGCTTGCACCGGCACGTGGTGGGCCCTCTTTGACACACGCCGGTGTCGGCAGGTGAGCGGAGCCTCCTTGGTGCGCTGGGGCAGGCATGACGGGTCTGGGGACCAGCGGCCCGGGGTGCAGCAGGTGCACAGGGACGCAGGCCCCGCCGTGCTCGGCGCCGGCCTCGTGGCGGGCTGAGAGGTGCCGCCCTGGCGGACGAGTTGGCCATTCCGAAAGAGAACCACGCCCAGTGCGACGGGCTTTTTATTCACACCCCTACGCAGGCCTGGCGTTCACAGGGCCAACCCACTCCGCCCGCGCATGCAGGGGGGACGTAACATGCAACATTTCCGCGTTCTGCCCCACAGCCTGTGGGGACATGGTAGCGTCCACTGGCCACTACACTCCATGCACCAGCAGTTAATCTCCACATGGCCATTTCCGTGGTTTGCACACTGAAGTCTGTCCGGCACCTCCACGCCACACCTAGCATTGGGTAGGTTCACATTCATTAGTCACTTGCCGCTCTCGCACATGCCTGCTCCAAGCCTCTCCTCACATCCTGCTATTGTGTGGCTGTGGTGCCATGCCCTGGCTGGGTTTTGAAAACACAAGTGTTTGAAGGCAACCTTTTAACTAGAATAAACCCTGCATGTGTATCTACAGGATTTAGTGTTTTTATTTCACCATTTACTTTTTCATTTTGAAAAAAAATTTAGTAAATTAAATTGAGTTCATATCAAAAAACATATAGACACACAATAAGATTTACAATACATAATCTCATAAATGCAATGAACTTGACATTTCATGGATATACAACACTGAACAACAAATACATAACAATAGATGACCAGTCCTTCATTTGCAAAACAAGAAAAAAAGTAACGGTGTAGACTTGCTTTATGATATTGTCATGCTACAACCTATTACAACACAACCAGACAGTGCTCTAACGACAACAGGCCAAATGCCTTATTTGTACAATGTAGCAATTAAATTAACTCGCAGTTATTACTGCTGGCTGTATATGGTCGACGCGTTTCTGAACCCTATATTTGTTTGGGGGTTCTCTTCAGGACCAGGACTAGGTCGAGTTCTGAAATAAAAGTGGATATATGAGAGATGTGCAGTTCAATTGTTAACTTATTCTCTCTTGTTCCTAACTGTACCAATGCTAAAAAAACGTTCGTACCTTTAATGTGGAAGAACTAAATACAAGGGCAGATGGGTCTTCAATTAAACGATGGTAGAACTTATCAATATTCTTATCTAGAAAAGGGGGAAAGAGGAGGGGGTGGCTTACTTAGTACGGTGCATTCTAAAGGAAATATTGCCTTATGACATATGTACGCCTGTCATCAACACTTGCCTTATATCCTTTAAAATGAGGAATCATGGAGCCTGCTTACGCTGTGCTCGTTGAATGATGTATTAGCTCCGGAACTCGTTGTTCCTTAGTTAGACGGAGCTAGAAAAGGAAAAATGCAATTGGAACCTGACTTCAGTTTACACAATAGTTGTCAGCCTTAAAACTCCAGGCCACCCGCAAACTCACTTTTTAAATGTTTGTGGGTCCACACGGTGCCGTTGGAACGCCTATTCACCGTCTCCTAAGAGTTTCTAAAAAAGGGAAATTAAAAAGCCATCAGTGGGCTTCTTATCAAGAAAGATTCAATCTCTTGTCACCATTCCCACTAACTCGCAAGACTTGCCTGGGTGGCCGGTTAAATGATTCCCAAAGGATCCAACTGTTCAGTGAAGGTTCAGTTCAAACACAGGGGAGGGATCACAGTTCCTTCCCAGTACAACTTGCAATTGTCACATGATCACCGCGTGGCATTCTGGGATGTGTAGTCACATTAGTGTTGATTAAGGCAAGATGGTTATGTAAAATATGGACTGGAGTTAATGGATTGAAAAAATTTTTTTTTACAGTCTGTTTACTTCTGACATTTCATTCAAACCACTGATAGCCGTATCAAAGCGCATAATTAGATATGCTTCTCTTTGGAGCAATCTCCTCTCTAAATCGCCACCTCTAGTGTTCATTTTAATGACACTGAGAATCGTCCATCTCATGTCATTTTCTGAGTGTTTCAGGGCTTCAAAGTGCGCCACCAAGGGTGCATTCATAACTCGATTTTTAATCCTAGAGCGATGTTGACTTATTCGAAGTCTTATCTCTTGAGTTGTTTTACCAATGTATGTCAGAGAACACGGGCAGGTGATTGCATAGACCACATTCTTGGTCTTGCAATTCGAAAAGTCATTGTGTACCCATTTGTCTCGGCCACAGATAAATTCCGACCCCTCAATCGCGGAGTTACAGGCCTGACAATTCCCACATTTGTGGTGACCCATTAATGGTGGTAAGCCAAAGAAGGAACCAAGTGTTTCAGATTTTTTTGGGGGGTCATTCGACGCCCGGATTAATCTCTGGCCTATACTTGTATTCTTTTTAAGGGCAAATAAAGGGACTTGAAGGTCTTTATCAATGTCCTTCACCAAATGCCAGTTCTGGCGTACAATTTTATTGAATGAGTTCGTATATGGGCCATATGTCGAGACACAAACCAGGCGATTCATAGGTTTTTTTTGTTGTTTCTCAAGTAACATTTCACGGCGTGTGAACCATGCCCGTTTACATGAATGTTTCAACAATTTTGACGGGTAGCCTTTCTCTTTCAGTTTAGACGTCAAATTCTCAGAGTGTATCACATAATCCTCTTGTCGCGTACAATTTCTTCTGACGCGCAAATATTGACCATACGGTAAGTTTTCTTTCAAACTTTTCGGATGACTTCTGAAATTTAAAGCCGTATTTTTGTCAGTAGGTTTGATATATAGAGTAGTGATCAATCCGGATTCGGTTGGACGTACTTCCACATCTAAAAATGTCAGACTGGAAGTGCTCTGATTAAGACTGAATTGTATGTCTGGATTGCGTGTATTCAACCACGAATGAAATTGCAACAGTTCTCCTTCTGTGCCAGTCCAGATGCACCATACATCATCTATATAACGGTACCATTGTGCCACATGCTGGCCAAAGGGATTGTTATTATAGATGTGTCAGTCCTCATACTTCGCCATGTGGAGAACTGCCATCTCCGGCGCGAATGGACATCCCATGGCAGTCCCCTTTACTTGGACAAAGAAATCAGATTGAAACTTGAAATAATTTCTCTTGAGAGCCAGTGAGGCTAAAGATAGAATAAATTGAGTGGGGACCCGGTGGGGACGATCTCTACTTTCAAGAAAAAATTCTAAAACATCAAGTGCATCATCTTGAGGTATTTGCGTATATAAAGACACTACGTCAAGAGTGACTAGTATGTGGCGAGCAGTGTCAAACTGAAAGCCCTCAACTTTATTGATGAAATCGGTTGAATCCCTGAGGTATGATGTAACATTTACCAAGAATTCTTTCAAGAATACATCAACATATTTAGCGATGTTTTCAAGCACTGAGTCACACCCAGAAACTATGGGGCGACCGGGAGGGGTAGTTGCATTTTTATGGACCTTTGGAAGGAAATAGATCACAGGTGTCCTTCGATGTTTTTTATTTAAGTAATCATATTCTTTGGGACCTAAGATCCCCAACTCAAGCCCCTCATCTGTGATGATCTTAATTTCTGCCTGAATCTGTTTTACAGGGTCCGACTGGATTTTTCTATACCACATTTGGTTATGGACATGGGTTCGTCCTTCTTGCAGGTATAACTCTCTGTCCCAAACCACTATGGCCCCGCCTTTATCGGCTGGTTTAATCACCACATCTTTAGCCTCTTGTAGTTCTTTAATGGCTGCCCTTTGTGGGACTGATAAATTATTTTTAACAAACATCTTTTTAGTCTTCAGTTGGTTGAGTGAAGAGAGAACTGTTTGTTCAAATGTGATTATGTTCCTAGGAACAGTATGAGCTGGAGGGCAAAAAGTCAATTTATTCCTGAGTCCTGAAGGTTCTATCATAAATGGCTAATTTTTGTCCTTGAAAAAGGCATGTAGTCTTATTTTCCTAAAAAGTTCAATAGCTTCAACTTTCAAATGTACCAGATCGTGTTTACAACTAGGAATAAATGTTAAGCCAAGTTCTAATACAACTTCCTGTTCAGATGTTAATATCTTTTCAGATAAATTAATAATGGATGTTTTTTTCATGACTTGTAATGTTGGCGCCTGGTGCGCATTTCCCATGGCTGGGGTTTGGGCATGGCAAGCCCAGGTTCCCAATGGAGTCGTGTTGTCGTGTCTGGTCGGTTGGCATGTTGTGTGGCATGTTCAATGTAGTTGTACTGCGTGCCCATTGCCAGTGTCGTGAGTTGCATGACTGTGGGTTGGAGGTGTGTGGTGTGTTCATTTTGGACTTACCAATGAGCACTGCATTTCCAGAGGTGCCATCCTGGGAGCCCTGGTTGATGATGGACTTTCGGGAGATGTAGGAATCATGCACTGTGCCTGGGGAGTTGGCCATGACATTGTTGAGGAGTCCCGGGCGGTCCACTATTGCCTGCACATTCATGGGATGCGTGTACTTTCTGTTGAGGTAGTTGTGTGCAGTGTCGGCAGGGGGCACGAGGGGTACTTGTGTGCAGTTGATTGCCCCCGACACGTGAGGGAATCCAGCTATGGCATGGGAGCCTTGCTTGGTCTCCAGCTGCTCCTGCGCAGTGTGGGTGGTGTGGAGGTGCTGGGGTACCGGGCTGATGTTGGCATCAAGGACAGGTGTGATGAACTTGGATGGGGCTGGCTGTGAGACTCCTCCGACTCTGGCAGTTGTGGGTTGGAAGGTACCAGAGGCCAACATGTGCAGCACAGCCGGCAGCTTTGTCTGTGGAGGGATGTTGGTTGTCCGCTGTGTTGGTACCGTCAGCAGGTGGGCGATGTGGGTCAGGATGCGTGGGATGGTTGTCCTTTTGGGCCTGTAGTGGGCAATGTCCTCCTCTGGTGTTCGGTCTGTGCGGCTGGTGCGTTTAAGGTGGGTCCGCTGTCTTTGTGTACGCTGCCTCTGTGGTGGTCCTGGGGGGGCGGGACGGGTCCTGGGAGTGTTGTCAGGCCTGGGGGTGGTGGGGGTGGGTGTTGTGGCCCTCATGGGTGTCCGAGCTGCATGATCATTGTCTCCATGGCATCTGTGGGTCTTCAGATGTGGCTCTTGGCTGGGCTCCCTTTCATGCAGCAGGTAGTCGTCCTGCTTAACACCAGCAAAAGGCAGGTGTTAATTCCCTGGTGCTACCGTGGCTTATCGCCTGTTTTTGGTTCGCATCGCAGATCTGGCAGTTCGTTGTGAAAGTGGTATAGTGGTGTTTTCGTGTGTTTTCGCACAGGAACGCCTACTCTGTATCTCATTAGGGTTAGTTGGTGGTGTCACCCGTGGAGATAAATTTGGGGGAAGTTATCGCGGGAATAATGGCGATGTCTGCAGTTTGCACACGCTTGTGAATGGGGCGTTAAATCTATCTCCACTTTTGTTGAGTTAAGATGGCGATAAATCGGCGATGAGTCCTTGTGAATAAGCCCCTAAGACTCGGTGTGCTATGAGGTAACACTAACCAATAAATGTATCGAAACTGCAGCTTTGCCATAGCTGATGTATACCCGCCATGCTTGGAACGTGTCTTGAATTGCAGTTGTTTGTAATGTGCTTCTGAATGTACACAAACATCGTCTATAGAATTACATACTTTAAAGGGTCAACCTCTTTTCATCTCAGTATAGTGTAGCTTCATCTTAAAAATAAATAGGCATGATTTATTTAAATGTCATCTTGTGCTTTCTAGCAAGCGAGTTATTACAAAATCGGTTTCTCCTTTAGGTAAGGTTTATCGTTTAGTAAGTTTTAACATATTGTTTGAGATTTTATTTTGATTAACAGAAGGACTCCAGTCTGCTTGTTTTAAAATGCAGCAATTTCACCGATTTTTAATGTTTGTTTATTGTATTCTTTTATTCAATCACTGCATTCCTTTTTCCAGGCGTTTATGATACACGGAGCAGAGACCAAATGGCTGCAGCTTTTTGATTCACAGAGTACAGTTAACTGCTCATTCAGGTTCACCTGTAATTTGAGTATTAATTCTTATTAACTATCTAGATGTGTTGTGCGCAAAGCGAGTGGCTTAACTGGACACCAGACTGTTAAGAACACCAAAGAAAAAGAACACCAGGCTTTGAAGAAGCAGCACTTTTTGCCCTTTAGAGGTTAAATAATTGTGAAACAATTAAACGGAATTACGGAGTTTCAGAAAACAAATTCTTTTTTTGAATAGTGTTGTTCAGTTGTACATATTGTCTTATCTGTTGTATATAATGTGCTTCTTCTCCCACCCTTGTCGGTCGTGCTTCTTTCCTCCCACCTACTGCCCGTGAAGCTTCTTATATTCCAACCCCCATCCTCCTCAGGGGCTGCTCCTCCGCTGTGGTGGAGGAGCGTCGCCCCACTGCTGAAATGCAGCAGTCAGTAGAAAAATAAAATGACAATAAAACTATTTTATTGTCATTTTAATCTTACTTCCAGTCCGCTGAGTAGAGGGAGGGGTGTGGCCAGGCCGCAGCATCAGAAGCAGGGGGGAGTGGTGGTAGGCCCTAAAAGTGTGCATGTCGGTTTGGCCGGCCGTCAATGGCTGGTCAAACCGACATGCTCACTTGGATATTTCCAGGCTGTTCCCTGGAGATATCCTAGTGCTCAGGGGCACAGGCTCCCAGACCCTGCTTGAGCGCAAAATGTGCATGCTCCGCCCAATCCCAGGGCTTCTCTCAAGCTGGCAGAAGCACTGGGATTGGGTGGGGTCTGGGAGCCTGTGCCCTTGGGAATTGTAGTGCACAGGAGCAGAAGATCGCGGTGGCTGGCAGGAAAGGTAAGTCTATATATATATTTTTTTTTCCCACCTCGGATTGGCAGGAGCCGCCACTCATCCTCCTGTTGCCCATGCTGCATCTTCCCTCCTACCCTTCTGTTGTCTGTAGTCCGGCCAAAAGTCATGGAAAAGGCCGTCAACAGCCAACTCGGAGCCTTCATCGAAGAAAACAACATCCTCAACTCCTCCCAATCAGGCTTCAGGAAGAACCACAGCACCGAAACCACACTCCTCGCAGCAACAGACGACATCCATGCCCTCCTTGACAGAGGAAAGACCGTGTACTTCATCCTCCTTGACCTCTCCGCGACCTTCGACACTGTCTCTCAGCGCACCCTAGCCCGCAGTCTCCACGACGCGGGAATCCGGAACAAGGCCCTCGACTGGATCCTCTCTTTCCTCTCTGGCAGAATGCAACGAGTCAGACTCCCTCCAATCCTCTCAGAACCGACTCCAATCACCTGCGGAGTCCCACAAGGATCCTCCATCAGCCCGACCCTGTTCAACATCTACATGGCCCCGCTCGCATTTATCGTCAGAGCACACAGACTCAACATCACATCGTACGCAGATGACACCCAACTCTTCCTCTCCCTATCCAACGAACCCAACATCCCCAAATGCAACTTTCAAGACAGAATGGAAGCCGTCGCCAGATGAATGAAGAACAGCTGCCTTCAACTCAACACAGACAAAACCGAGATACTCATCATGGGCCCACACCCCGACGCCTGGAATGACACCTGGTGGCCCCCCACCCTCGGAGACCCCCCGACCCCCACGGACCACGCACGCAACCTCGGAATCATCCTGGACTCCGAACTCAAAATGGACCACCAGGTCAACGCCATCACCTCCTCCTGCTACCACACCCTCTGCCTACTCCGCAAGACCTTCAAGTGGATCCCCCCCGATCACAGGAAAACTGTCACACACGCCCTCATCAGTAGCAGACTGGACTACGGCAATGCACTCTACGCCGTTATCAACAAGAACCTCACCCGCAAACTCCAGAACGTCCAGAACGCCGCCGCTAGACTAGTCCTCAACCTACCGCGCCACTGCCACATCAGCCAACACCTATGGGCCCTACACTGGCTCCCTGTCGAGAAGAGAATCCCCTTCCAGCTTCTCACCCACGCACACAAGGCCCTCCACAACACCGGACCCGCCAACCTGAACCACCGCCTCGTGTTCCACGCTCCCCAGCGCTCTCTCCGCTCGTCCCAGCTCTCCCTCGCAACGGTACCTCGGATCAAGAAACTCAGAACAGGAGGGTGCTCCTTCTCCCTCCTCGCGGCCAAGGCATGGAACTCCCTCCCTCTCCACCTCCGACAGACTACATCGCTCCCTAAGTTCCTAAAGAACCTCAAGACCTGGCTCTTCGATGGAACTCAGTGACCCTCCGGAATCCGCGGAACCCCCCCTGCCCCCCTCTCCCCCAGCGCCTTGAGACACGTTTCGGGTGAGTAGCTTGCGCTTTAGAAACCCCTGATTGATTGATTGATTGTAGTCGCCCTGACCCTATACATGAAAAAAAGCACTATGATTCGGTCAGCGCTGGACGTGTCATAGTGTTTTTTTTTTTTGCTGTCCTGTTGTCTCCCTCTCATTGTTCCTTTTCCCCACAGCCACTTCTCTGCCAGCCTTCAGAGAAGGTGGCCTGAATGCTGAAGGAGAATTGACCAATTTTCCCCTCATATGACAGCCCTGTCTTAGCCCTGCTAGCTTCTCAAACACACTGGCACGACCTGTGATTGGCATGCTTCTGTCTCATCTTATCAAGACCATCCAAGCTTTATGACCCTTCAGAGGCACAAGTGTTTGTCAGTACTAACAAGCATTGGCAAAGCAAATAGGCCAGGTCTATGTGAGAGCTCTTGGCTTTGCCACTGTCTTGCCAGTGTCTTTTAGCCATGTTGTAGAGCAGCATGACTAAAAGCTATTTAAACAAGCATTGTAAATACAATAGGTCTCGCCTTTTATTAAGGTAAAGCCATTTGCTTTGCTATAAAATACCATTAGCAAAGCAAATGGCTTTAACTTAATCAAAGGCGAGACCTATTGCATTTTCAATGCTTGTTCCCTTTGGCTTTTTCATTGAATATATTTAACTATCCCACATGCAATATAGTGACACCACACCACTTATAAAACCACATTGATAACCAATAATGGAATATCATACATTTTTCATACTGTGCATTTAAGATTAATAGAACATGTACAACAGATATTGACAGAGCATACCAATGTAAAAACAGGAAGAATCATGATGGACTGTAGCTTTTTATGAGTTTTTGGGCTGAGGGGTGAGCGGTGTATAGTACGGGTTTGCATTCTGTTGCAATCTATTCTACTGTGTCGGTGAGCCTCTCATTGGATAAAGAGGTTTGCAATATACAAGTGTGCAGTGTAAATTAGTAACGTAGTTCAGTTTATCGGAACAGGCCATTGACCTAGGAGCTATATCGTTATTATAAACGAACTTAACCAGCAGTGTGTAAATATATTTGTTAAAATACATAAGAGTATTTTAGCACGCGTCCTGGATAGTAATCCTTGTTCCCTGTTCTACATACAGAGGCCTGTCTTGAGGTTTTCTGTTGATAAGCTTTAGTGGCTCGTCCTTCCACAAACCCTGACAGGAGAAGGGAGGCAAACGGTACGACCCGAGGAGATAGCAATCCCTGGAGGGAGGCCTAGTCCAGTGAGGCATTGCAGGTTATGTCAGCCGAGGTCAAGGAAGCGCTGGAGGTGTCCAGCACCTCTGATTTATACTCTCAACTGCCAGATTCCAGGCCGCTGGCCGGAAACTTTGCCACAGTAACGGATGGAAAAGAGTATTTGCTTAAGGAGGAGGGTGGGCCGTGTTTAGTTAAACCTGCGTGTGCGGGTCCCGCTGGGCAATTGTCGATGCCATGTTGTGTGAAGACCATTCAGAGCGTTACGAATCTGAATTTATGTTCTGAGCCTCTACCGGGGGGGCTAAGAAACTCTCTTTGTCCTGAACGACCTCTGTGACCTCCAAAGAAGCGGACGAAAGCGCAGGGACTCACACTTTCGGGAAGAAAGGCCACCCTGCCTTCTTTCTCGGTCGATTAAGAAAGACTGCCTCTTATCGCTTATTATCCTCCAAAAGAATTTTATTTTTTTACGTGCTCGTATTTTCTGCACACGTGTGATTAAAACCCTTTTTATTTACTTAGATTGAGTTAAATATGCGATCCTGCCTCGTCTGATTGCATTTACTGACGTACAGAGTGAATGATGAAATCGTACTGTGTTCGGGAGAGTTCTTAGTGAAGGAAACGCCCGCTCTGAACGGTGTGTCTGCCGAGGAGTAACCCACACCTAACGGATCTCAGTACAGAGAGTGTCTATTAGGGAGCAATCATTGTAATAGAACATCGTTTTAATGAATGCACCTTTAATTATTTATCAAGTTGATTAAGTACTGCTCAGCGCAGCCAAGCGTACCCAAGGTTGATTATACGGCGGCCACAAACTTACCGCACGCATGTGCCTATTTCTGCCAGCGAGAGTATCGCTTTCCCGTCCCTTCAGCATGTTTGTTGTCTTTCATTGAGTCCCTGCTGAAGCCATATCAAAAGACAACAAGCAAAGTAAGCGAGCCTCTTTGCACTGTGTGCAACGGGAACAGCGAGTGCACCTCCGAACCGGTGCGACGGAAACATAAAACAAGCATTGGCCGCACGGCCGTGAAAGTGACGCGGCCGTGAAAGTGAAAGTGATCGCGGGCTGTAAGGGTGCCCGCGAGCGATGCACTTAATGAGCCATGACGAGACAGGAAAGCCAGATGGTGCCTGTGCTCGTAACTGTGCGCGTAACCGCACGCTCTAGGCCACACAAAAAGCTGTGGTCGGCTTTTTGAAGCCCACTTACTAAAAGTCTCGCCAGTTCAGTGCATGCGCTGGCTCAGGCGAGACCTAAAAACACTATACAAGCTATAGAAATGAAAGCACTGACACAGGAAGGTAAAAAAAATGCTTTTAGCACATTTTTATTATAACGTTTAAACATGCTGCACAGCAGCCACACTGTTCTACAACATGGCTAACTAACATTGGCAAAGCCAGGAGGTCTTGCATAGACGAGACCTCCTGGCTTTGCTAATGCTTGTTGCTTGTTGCTATTGCAGCGTATGTTAAATGTCCATGATAATTCTTCTGCAATGCCCTTGGACCTTCCAGACAATGAGAGGTTGTTCAAAATTTAGCCTGCCTTGGGACAATTGTCTTCTAGGTTTCCAAGATTTATACTCCTGGAAAGTATATAGCCATTGATGAGTCCTTAATCCTGTTCAAAGGGTGGCTGCTGCTCAGGCAGTGCACACTGAGCAAAAGAGCTTTTTTTGACATGCTGCATGAGGGATCTACTAGCTATGTATTCAGCTTGCGAGTGTATTCAGGAAAGTACTCCGTTCTAAACCCTGTAGGTTGCGCATCTACACTAGGACTTACAGCAAAGATTGTATGGAAGGTTGTCCAGCCACTATTTCATAAAGGTTATAACCTTTTTGTGGACAACTTCTATATGGGATAGATCTGTTCAGTGAGCTGTACAAAGCT
This sequence comes from Calotriton arnoldi, assembly GCA_963921515.1. Lineage (NCBI taxonomy): Eukaryota > Metazoa > Chordata > Amphibia > Caudata > Salamandridae > Calotriton > Calotriton arnoldi. The sequence continues at coordinate 2,552,078 of CAWUFW010001095.1, read as the reverse complement.
GCCATGCAGTATAGTTCGATGGTGATGCAAAGGAGTCCCCGCAGGAGCTTATTCGCAAGAAGCTCGCAAAAACCCAGGTCACTGTGTTGCATTCCAATGAACTGCTCACAGTCAAGTTCTCTGATAGGCATGATGTGTGAATACTCACTACAATCCATGATGAGAGCACCTCCCCTGTCACAGTTTGGGTCAGTTGACAAGCCCACCTGTATACTTGATTACAATACGTACATGGGCAGACCAGATTCTTCACCCATATAACAGGAGTCGTAAATCTCGTAATTGGTATGAAAAGTTGATTACCCAATTGATCCAGATGGCAACATACAATGCATATGTTGTTTATCATGATGTCACCATGGTAAGAACCATGTCTTTCCTTAACTATCACCTGACCGTCATTGAAAGTCTTACTGCTACAGAATTGTGGAGGATGTGGCAAGGCAGCAGGATCGACACTTTGCCGACAGCATTCCTGCAACAGCTAGAAAGACTCGACCATATTGTCATTGCAGAGTCTGTTCTAAGCAAGAAAAGAGGCAGGAGTGTCATGCTGGCCACTCACCTGAAGATCCAGGTGTTCCACAGAGGTGATGTGATTCCTCCCACTCCCTCCGAGAACAACTCTCAACCCAGGACTCTGGACCGGTAGCTGACAGTTGTTCCTGAGGGGAAGTGGGTAGGGAAGAGAGAGGGACAGATGCGGTCCTCTGTGATGCTCGTGTTGTTCAGGACCTGTTTTGGTTTTCAAACGATTGCACTTCACACCCACGGGTTGCTTGGTTTGTGTCACCACATTTAAATCAGAAAGCAATAATAGAAAAGGTTACCAATACAATACCAGATTTTAAGGGAATCACAATAGGGTATGCATGGTGCCCAAAGTTCCTCTCTAGAGTGTGCTTTTACACCTCTGGGAAGTCATTTTATTGAAGCCGCACCTGGGACTAACTGTTCTGAACCACATCACTTGCCTATAATGGCCTTCTTAGGGCTCAGAGATATTTTGCAGGATGTGCCACCACCGTTAATTCACTGATAATTAGGTTCCTTTAAATGACTTGGGCAATACTCGAGTTCCGGGGTTTCCTTGATGCAAACGTTTTCTCACAAACCAAGAGCAATTGCTCAATAATTGAGTCTTGAGTCTCTTTCACTATCAATAATCCTAGTTGTGCGAAAGTCTTTGCTGAATTGCTCAAATGACTTAATCCAAGGTGTCTCTAAAGCACGTGCTCTGTGGAAGAATAAGTCTATGCTTTAAATAGACTAAGTAAGATACTTCTTACTTCCACTCAGATGTGGCATTTGAAAAACACTAACCTCGATCCAGGCAGAAGCAGGCCTGAGAGCGCATGTGCTTCTTTTTTAATAGTTCAGTTTGCATTAACTTTTCCTTCCTTCTTCTTTTACAGATCCATTGATGCAAGTATGATGGAAGGCTGATTCAGGATGACGAGAGCACTGGCAGATAAGCCGGATCCATGAACAGCCGCTCTCCTAACAGGAATGATGAAGCCAAGCGGCTTTGCAGCGAGAGGGTGCAGTATTTATAGGTGCACTTCTTACAATGCTGAACAATATCAAACATTCACCCCCAGTACAGAGATCTGGTCCTAAATCCATCGTTTTCTTGCTCACCATGCCATTCCAGTTTGGACCCAGCCATATGCTAATCAGTCTTGACCCTACTCCCATTGGGAACAGTCCAGCCTGAACTACCAGGCCAGGTCCTCCAAAGACAGGAAACAAACATCCTAGGATCATCTTCGGGGTATCACTCCTCATCAGCCAGAATAGCGTGATTGGAGTGTCATTGCGAGCATGGGACCCATGTCCGGGCATACCAGTCCCACTTAGGGCGAAAAATGAAGAAGGAACAATTGATGGACGGAATGCTGAACAATGTCAAACATTCACCCCTAGTCCAGAGATCTGGGCCTAAAGCCATTGTTTTTTTGCTCACCATGACATTCCAGTTTGGACCCAGCCATATGCAAATCAGTCTTGACCCTGCTCCCCATGGGAACAGTCCAGCCCAAACTGCCAGGTCAGGTCCTCCCCAAACCAGAAACAAGCATCCTAGGACCGGTTTTGGGGTATCAGCTTTCATCAGCCAGAATAGCTTAACTCTAGTGGCATGGCGAGCACGGAACACATGTCTGGGCGTACCCATCCCACTTAGGGGGACAAATGCAGTTCGGGCTGGACTGTTGAATGGCGGTGGTATGTTGATGCAAGTGCACTGCTGCATTGGACTGGGCACATGACTGGTGGTATTTAAGTCTTCTGTGTGGTGCATCAATGGCCGATAAAGCAGCTTTATTGCTCTCCTTCAGTAGTCTTAGATTCAAAATTCTGATACTGTGATTAGTATCTGTTCTTTGAAGCAAGCACTTCTGGAGGTACCAAAACCAACCTGTATCAGTGGTGGTTTTATTTTGAAAGTTCAGTAACAACCCCTTGTTGTTTTTTCAACTTAATACACTGAGTTGTCTAGGGTGGCATAACTTCCATTGATCCCACTCACTTTCCCACAATAGCCTGCAAAAGGTGGAAGTTTGTGTAAATGACTAAGATCACTCTTTTATTTACATTTTGTGATGGATATTTCTAAAATCTGTAGCGTTCCCACAAATTGCACCACCACCCACTTGTCTCCACATAAAAATGGAACCCAATTTTTGTGGGTGGCCCTAAATCCCACAATTGGAAAGTGCAAAAACCACAATGTGGACACATCAAAGTTTCCCACTGAAACTCACCCTGTTTGCGCAATGTAAGTAGCAGTGTGTTTTGGGACTTGTCTGCGCCACCACCCAGAGAAATCTACCAGACCTGCACATTTCTGAAACTAGACAACCGAGAAGCCCTGAGATGCATGGCTTGTGCGGTTGTCTCCAAGTAATTGTACACAGACGCTCCTTGCAAACCTCCACAATGTGGTACAAAAATGCACATTTTCCTCACATATCTGTGATGGAAGGTTCTGGAATCTGTGGTGAGCCACAAATTTCCTACCACCCTGAGTTCCCATATATCTCTCGATAAAAACGCTACCCCACTTGTGTGAGTGGGTCACAACACAAAAGGCCCTAAAGTGGTATGCTGATAGATAAGCAATAGAGGTTGCTGCATTATTTGGGGATGTGCTGTGGTGCCACCCTTGCAAACCTACGAACCACAGACATTCTTGAAAACTAGTGGTGTGCCTTGTGTGGATCCCATGAGGTTTTCTCAGCATGGCCCCAAATACCCCAGCTACCCATATTGCTTATCTCTCAATATAGCGCTTTAGGGCTTTTTGGGCCAGATGTACAATCCTTTTTTGCAGCCGCAAACGGGAGATCCTCCCGTTTGCGACCACAAAAAAGGGTAATGGCATGTACAAATGCTATTTTACGAGTCACTTACTTGCAAAATAGCATTTGCGACTCTCGCTATTAGGAAGGGGCGTCCCTTCCTAATAGCGAGTCACCATGCCTTGTACTATTGTTTTGCGACCGCATTTGCGGCCGCAAAACACTTGCAGTTTACCACCTACTTCAATTAGGTGATAAACCTCTTGCAAACGGGAAGGAGTCCCCAGGGGACCCCTTCCCCTTTGTGAGTATGTGAGAAAATGTCTCTGGGACCACTGCCTGCCCTTAAAAAAATGAAACTGAAATGTTTCATTTTTCTTTTTTAAATGCATCCTGTTTTCCTTTAAGGAAAACGGGCTGAATTTTTAAAAAAAAGACTGCTTTATTAAAAAGCAGTCAAAGACATGTTGGTCTGCTGACCCGAAAAGGCCACTATCCCTGTGAGTGCTAGCCATTCCCAATGGGGTTGCAAATTGAGACTGCCTCATGAAAATGAGGCATGCAATTTGCGACCCCATTGGGAATCGCAAACAGTGTCTGAGATATTGTTGTACATACACATTTGCGAGTCGCAAATTGCGAGTCGCAATTTCACACAATTTGCGACTCGCAAATGTGAATATTTGTACATTTGGCCCTAAGTCTTGTGGTTTCTTGGCCCATGCAGACAAGTGGGGTACCATTCTTATCGGGAGATGTATGGTAGGAAATGTTTGCATCTCCATAGACTCCAAATCTTTCTATTACAGAAATTTGAGGAAAATGCGTGTTTTTTTACACAAGTTTGAGTTTTACAACAAGGGATTCTGGCTAAGAAAAGCTGTTGAGAGCCATGCAAGTCAACCCACCCTGGATTCCACTAGGTGTCTAGTTTTCAAAAAGTACAGGTTTGCAAGGTTTCCTTAGGTACCCACTAAGGTAGGGCCTAAAATCCACAGCTACCGCCAATGCAAAAAGAGGGGCATTTTTCAGTTAAAAATTAGATGTGTCCAAGTTGCGTTTTGGGCCATTTCCTGTCGCGGGGTCTGGGCCTTTTAGAAAATTGACATTTTCTAGTCCTAGCTGTTAGACCTGCCAGCCTTAGGGTGGTCCTCCCCCCACCTTTTTGCCTTCCTTCTCCAGTTTTTCCTCCCTTGTTTTTGCTGGACTTTGGACTCTGAGCACTTTTACCACAGCTAACCAGTGCTAAAGCGCATGTGCTCTCTCCTCTAAACATGGTAATATTGGCTCATACCCAAGTGCCATATTTAATTTGCTTATAAGCCCCTAGTAAACTGCACTACATGTGCCCCAGGTCTGTAAATTAAATGCTACTAGTGGGCCTGCAACACTGATTGGACCACCCAATTAAGTAGTCCTTTAAACATGGTTCAGGCCTGTCATTGCAGAGCCTATGTGCACAGTTTTAAACTGCCATTTCGACCTGGCAAAATAAACCTGTTGCTAGGCCCATACCTTCCTTTGTAATACATATACGTCACCCCTAGCGTAGACCCTGGACAGCCCAGACAGCAGAGTGCAATGTATTTAAAAATCAGGAGTTTTACATGGCTTTTAAGTTTTAAATGTCCTGGCAGAGAAAAACTCTTAAATTCATTTTCACTACTGCAAGGCCTATGTCTTCCATAGGATAACATTGGGATTACCTTATTATACTTTCCGAGTGTAATTTCCATCTGGGTAGAAATACCTGATTCAGGTTTAGTGTCTCTGGAATTCTAATTTAAAATCCTAACTGATTGAAAAGTCGGATTTTAAATTGCAATTCTAAAAATGCCACTTGTTGGCATTTCCTTGCCTTGGCCATTTGGTGCCTGCAGCCTGTCTCTGGTCACATGACTGGGTGTGCTTGGCAGTTGGCCTTTGAGTATATCTCCCAGACAGTATTAAAATAGAGGCTCTGAGTGTTGACAGGGTGGGCTATCCTCGCTTAATGGGGGAGCAGACCTGTCACCTACCACACTTGCACTTCAAAGGCACTGGCCCAGCTAACTCACATGGGACTTCAAGCTAGCCTATTGTGCCCCCAGACAGACTAGGACCAGGGCAAGGAAGGAGGAAATTCCAGACACCTCTGTAGGGGAACACTCCAGAAGCTACTCCTAATCCAAAGGGGACACAAGGTCTGAAAATGGGAGCCTCAGACCCACTCTTCATTGCACTCTTGGACCTATGGATACTACAGAGAAAGACTGCCCTGCTTGCCAAAGTACTACACTGCTGCTTTAGGTCTTCCCTGCTGTTTTAGAAGGAAGACTGGACATGCACCCTTCATCCCAGGCTGAAGTGACTCCGAAGGTCAGCTGGCTGACCTCCTGTTCTGAGCTTCAGGGACAAAACAGGCTCCAGAGGCCTCTCTGCATCTGCCCAGCTGACCTGCTCCATTTGGATGACCTGCCTGAGCCCTACAAAAACGTCTGCTTTAATGGGTGAACCACGTATACAAATGGGACCCTCAGACCAGCTCTTCAGTTTACTCCTGGACCTGTGGATGCTACAGAAGAAGGACTACCCTTCTGCCGGAGGACTGCTCTGATGTCTGAGAAGGAAGACTGGACCTGCACCCTTCATCCCAGGCTAAAGTGACTCCAGTTGTCAGATGACTGACCTCCTGTTCTGGGCTACAGAAACACAACAAGCTCCAGTGGCCTCTCTGCAACTGTCCAGCTGGCCTGCTGCAACTGGACCTGCAACGGGTCCTGCTTGAGTCCTTCTGGCCTCTGCTGGTGTGAGTTCCTGATCCCCAAGAAGTGCCTCTCAGATCCTGGACCCTTGGTGGGGCATCAATTGATCTCCTCCTTGAAGAGAAGGAGAAATCCTGAAGTTTTCGGCTCTTTGCAACCACAACTGGGTCTGTTCAAGCCAAGATCTTGCCGCCATTGCTGACCGCCAACTCGAAGCTCCAGTGAACCTGACTCTTCAAGCTTTAGCATCAACAGCCTGCAGTGACCGCCAAGACAAACCTCCTGCAACGACCGTCCGTGACACCCGACAGGATCTTTGCACTACAGCAACAACCATCCACAACGCCTGGCGTGCTCTTCTCGCTCCAGCGGCAACTACATGCAATGCTCTCCCTGCTCCTCGTGGCCTTCTGCCCCACGAATGGAACTCTTTGCCTGGACTTTAGAAGGTAGCCTTTTCAGCAAGACTAACCTGGTTTCTGTATCCGGCCGCACTCCATTGTGGTCGGCCTGAACTTGTGACTTTCACCCAGTATCGCACTACCAGATAACAGTGAGTGGCGCTTTGTGCCTTTAGGTGCTATACTTACCTGAAACCTTTAAAGTTGCATATCTCCGGTTCTACTAGTTGAATTCTGTCGTTTTGGTGTCAAATAGTTTATTACATTTTACTTTATTTTTAGGTCTGCGCCTAGCGACGCAGCGCGAAGCGCTGTCGCTAGCGAGATGTATTGTTACCGACTTGCTTAGGAAGGGAGATAGGAGATGTGCACGCGCAGGACGGACTGCAATTGTGAACGCGCCCGTGAACGTGAACACGCACGTACAGACACGCGATGTGCACATCTCCTGTCCCCTTCCGTCCTCGCCAGCCGCAAAACATGAGGCTGCCCCGCTCCTTCTCCGTGCAGCTTCACCAGGAACCTAGTGTCCCGAAGACTGGAGGAGCCCCAGGCCGGTGCCAGCCTTGCCTTTTAGGATTGCCATGGTTACAGCTCATGCTGAAAAGAATAACATAAATGATGGTAAACAATTACCATAGCACTGAAATGATACAGTCCGCGACACGGCACTTGCCCTGGTCCACCCTGAATGGATGTCTTCAGGAAACAAAGCCCTGTTTTCAGCGTGAACCCCAATATTTAGGGGCTTGAGTTGGGGCACATGAACGTGTTGCTGTTGTGGGGGGAAGGGTGCACGGAAGAGCGCTGTCAGTCCTGGTTTGTTTTTTTACATTCTTGCAAAACAAGAAAAAAACTTGATAATGAAGGGAAACGGGTCTTGCGAAAGGTGGGATGTGTTTGCTCCATAGGTGGAGAAGTCCCTCGATTGTTCATTAACCCGTTTTGTGGTGTTTTCCGGAGTAGTAATTATTCGGCCCCCCGGGACTCGGGAGGGTACATTAGGGCCCGGCCCCGCTGGCTGGGAGCTCTTCACTGGGAGGGCGTGGGGCGTGACAAGGATCCGGCGCTAGAGGCCCTGGACCCGCTGAGATATCCGGAGGGGCTGAAAACACAGTTACCCGAGTCCAGAAGGACACGGAGGAAGAGTCAACACGCCTCAAGGGGGGCTCAGTATGTGCAGATCTTAGAAGGTAAGGTGGCTTTGGTTTCTCTTTCAAGGGCTGTCCAGCTCTGACCTTTGGGACTCAGTCAGGGGTTTCTGTCCTACTGATGTCCTATGTTTATCTCCACTATGAATGTATCTTAAAATCCTGCAGTACTCCAGATGCAATAGCGTAACATGGATGCCTTGGATGCCGCCAGGGGCCCTGGTCCAAGCAGAGAAACAAGCATTTGCAATGCAATAGGTCTCGCATTGACGCGAGTTTGAACTATTGACATTGCAAATAACAATGCCTTTTATTTTTGTTTTCTTTTTAAAAACATAAATAAAAGGCATTGTTATTTACAATGCCAATAGCTTAAACTCGCGTAACTGCGAGACCTATTGCATTGCAAATGCTTGTTCTTAATTGGTGTGGGATTTTTCTTATGTTGTGCTTTCAAGTTATTGCTGTTTGTGTGCTGCATAAATACTTCACACATTGCCTCTACGTTAAGCCTGACTGCTTTCGTGCAAAGCTATCAGTTGGTTAAGCATAGGTTAACTTACTGTTTTTTTGTGCTTCACACTGACAAGGATTGTGGATGTTGCTTGGGTAGAGTTTCACCCTCCGCAACCAACAACCCAATTTCTCACAGCGATCTATTTGAAAAGGTGAAGATGGACATACAACCCAGTCCAATACTAGCTCTGCTGGGCTACGTCCATGAACTACCCAAACATATAAGGAAATATACAGCAATCGCACTACTGCTAGCAAAGAGACAAGTTACGCTGCACTGGGGCAGAGGCCCGACTCCGAACACTACACAATGGCATAAAGAACTTGTCTACTGCAGTGACCAAAGTAAGGTATAGGCCACCTTATTGCCACCAACGTCGGGCCTAAAAATATATGGGAACCTCTCTGCATGTTCTTAGCTAAAAGAAGTGAGTGAGTACCCTATAGAACCCAGCAGGATGAATAGATATGCACAGCAACTAGACACATTCAGATAGCATTGATAGTGTGATTATGAGGCACTGCTGATATTATGTTGATAAAACTGTTGCAAGTTGGTATAAGATGTGCAGAATTGCCTTACTACAAGCTGGATGTGGCGTAATATTAATAATATTTTCGTTTAAACTCTACCTATGTTCAGTAGTTCTCAACTGTGGTTATACAGAGACTGTGACTAAAGCATTCTTATATAAATGCAAAATATTACAGTTTAAAATATATATATATATTTATATATATGTAAATTGTTTTAGATAATGTTTCATATCGCATTTTTGCCAACTCTATGTATTATAGGGAACAGTTGCTCCTATTACTTATTTCTGTGGTAACTGGTCCATGCTCAGGAAAGAGAAAAGCTTAGATCTTAGAAAATGGACATCTTATTTTATCTCACTGGTGGGCAGAATAAATATACTTGAGATCAAAATTCGACTCCATGATCTCTAGCTCTTTCGCTTTACTACCAGCACCTATTTCCAAACAGGATATACAAAGATACATCAGCACAAATTTGAGCAGTGCAATATATATTTGCACGTCCAAGAAAAGGGAAAGGATGCATTATCTCCAAGTTAGGCTTTGGGTATTTCATCCACCTAACTAGAAAGTGGCAGTGAGCTCATTTATGCGGTTTGAGAAATCCATTACTGATATTCGGTCCTTTAGGGGCATGATCTCATGCATGAATGCCATTCAGACCAAGGGAGGGTCGCTGAACAGTTGGGCACACGAGAGCCGACGGGTGAATAGACAGAAACAGACGAAGCAGATAAGTAGACATTACCTGCAGACATTTTGCTGATGTGAAATGTTATATCTAACAATTTAATACACATATTTGACTTAAAAGGACAAACATTTGGTAACACAAACACAAAGCTTAGGAGACAGTCACAATGCATCGTGCAAGGTTTCTAGTGGTGACCATGTTTATTGTTATATTGTTTACTAATGTAACAAGCATTGGCAAAGCCAATGGTCCTCGCTTGCATTTTGAGTATGGACTGGAACATTTAAAAAATCGTGCAGAAGTGGAAAAAACAAGAAACAAAGTCTGACTGTATGCAGTGGATTTATGAGAAAGATGATTTAATGTGTGATGGTTAGTAATTTCGAGATGTAAAGTAGTCCTTCGTGCACAGCATTGCAAGCACTCCATAGGATGAGGAAGGATACACGAAACAGCCAATGGCTTGCAGTGAGAAAGTTGTCCTCTGGGTGGGCCCAAAGCCCACTCTTTGTATGTTTTTTAAAGAATAGACCAAATGCACATCTCAAACATAGTATTCCAGTCTGGCCTTGGTTACTTGGTATAGCACAAGTCTAGCTTCTCCGAGGAGCAGGAGTGCGCTTTACAGACAATGGTTGTACTGCAGCATGAGCATCTGAAACATGGCGTTATGTTTCCTGATTAATGAGTTTAGCAGATCTTAATGAAACCCGGTTACAAAAACCGAGTTGTGCAGGGGAGGGTGTGTGTCAATATGTAATTGTGACAGAACCAGCCAGTTTACTATAGATTATTTTCAAATGATACATTTTATATTGTACAATGAAACATACTGACAGTCTGAGGCACAGACGAATAACATGATTAGACAAGAATTGCTCCATTTTCACTCGTTCCAAAAGTCAAAGTAAGAGGCATATAGCTCTTTGTTCAAGATACCGCCATTTCTCTGCTATTTCTTGATTGAAACACTTTTAAAACACTTACAGATGTGATTACTTACTTTCAACAAGATATTCCTGTTCTAACTTGACATTACAATAGTTTGGAATTGTCTTCATGGTCACAAAGACCTGTTGGGAAACCGTTACTTCAAAGCAGTTGTATTGCACCTGCACCTGATAGGAAAGTAATTGAATTGAAGTAAATAACTAACACAGAGGGTCCTCAAAACATATGTGAAATATTAATATATATGGCAATAATTTATCAGTATTATTTATTTCGAATTCCTGATGTATCACTTGTGTCAATTAAATATATATATATATTCACTGAAAAAACCATAGGTTTCAGACACGTTATAGTTAGAAATTAGCATTTAAAAACCTTTGAAATTCACTGAAAAAACCATAGGTTTTAGGGACAGTTATAGTTAGTTGGACATTGCACTCGTACAAAACCCGTGAAATTCCCCGTTATAGTTAGTTCAGCTAACTATAACTCGCGCCCCGCAATGCACTGCTGATGACGTCACATATTACATCACTCATGACATGGTCAGTGACATCACTGATGACATCACTGATGACATCATCCACGTGATAATCTGATGCACCTCCTCACACCCTAATATAACCTTTGATACACCCACTCTAAATTACAGACTGCCATTCGCAAAACCATAGACACTCCAACACCAATAACTACATACCCACTCACTGATTCTTAGGTCTACACACACACATCCACTCACTCACCCGTACAGTCACTCATACTTACGGTCACTCAGTACAGGACTATCATATGCACTCATACTCCTATATAGACACTCAAACACCGCCACTCATCCATAGAGGTACTCACACACCTAGTCAGTCATGCAAATAATTAAACACACTGCCATTTACTCACCTATACAGTTATACACACACCAGCTCACTTACTCATACAAATACTAGCACATTCTTACGCTCTTAAACAATCACTGATACAAGCACACACTCATCCATACAGTCACTCTCACAATCACACACTCTCGCTTATAGCTATTTATATACTCCAACACACATATATACTGCCTTTCACATATGTAGTTACTCGCACATGTACCACTGGGACATACATTCACTCACTAACACACTCTTACACACACTTACCCACCCATACAGTCTATCACAGATGCACTCTTGAAACCATCCACCCAGTGAATCACCCACTCACACATCTATGCACAGAGTCGCACACACCTCACCCACACAAACACTCAGGCACCCATACAGATACTCAGACAACCAATCAATAACTCATATAGACACTCATGTAGCTATTCACAAACCCATGCAGCCACTTACACAGCAACAGACAGACGGATACAGACATTCACCCAGTTTAGTCACTAACCCATGCATTCAGTAAGATACGTTTAATCACTCACTTATAGAGTTAGTCACGCACCTACTAAATCATCCATACAGACACTTATACACCCACTCATTCTTCAATACGCCTTTCCCTATATATATTAAAAATATTTAAACTTTACAGAAACACACAGTCACTGGATGATGTCATCAGTGATGTCATTTGAGATGTCATCAGTGATGTCATCAGTGATGTCACTGACCATGTCATGAGTGATGTAATATGTGACGTCATCAGCAGTGCATTGTGGGGCGCGAGTTATAGTTAGCTGAACTAACTATAACGGGGAATTTCACGGGTTTTGTACGAGTGCAATGTCCAACTAACTATAACTGTCCCTAAAACCTATGGTTTTTTCAGTGAATTTCAAAGGTTTTTAAATGCTAATTTCTAACTATAACGTGTCTGAAACCTATGGTTTTTTCAGTGAATTTCAAAGGTTTTTTAAATGCTAATTTCTAACTATAACGTGCCTGAAACCTATGGTTTTTCAGTGAATTTCAAAGGTTTTTTAAATGCTAATTTCTAACTATAACGCCCTAAAACCTATGTTTTTTTCAGTCAATTTCAAAGGTTTTGTAAATGACAATTTTTAAATGTATTAATTGTTATATTTATTTTTTTGATACTGATTTACTACATTTTTAAAACTATTTATTTTTAGATATTTTATTTTTTAAATTACATTATACATTACATTACAAAATATACTTTCTCAGAATGAATTACTTTAGTTTAAATACTTTGCAAATAGGCAATAGACTTTTAAGTAGAGTAGTTACAGTTGTTGCAATGGGCAACACAATTTCAAACACAATGCAACATTGAGCTCAATGTGAATTTCTAGTTAAATGCAATTAGTTACTTTATGGATTACTTTTCTAACCACAGGACTGGATCCTCGATTCAGTCCTGGGACATCTCCTGTAAACAGTTGAGTAAAAGCGTTTTGGTTACAGTGGTGATTTTTAAGGAATATTATTGTATTTTAAAAGTTGACACTTAGAAACTTTTTCACATAGAATCACCAATGTTGTCCTATGGGAGGAAATTCACTTAGCAGGTAAGTAGTGTTATCGTTACTTTTTCTTACTCAGTGGTGGATCCTGGCTCCAGCACTGGTGCATCTCCTGTAAACAGTTGAAAGAATGCGTTTAAGTCATACAGGCGATAGTTTGTGAAAATCGACACTTTGAAACTTTTCTGCTGAAAACCAGACAATGGATTCCTATGGAAGGAAATACAAGTTACTGGTAAGTACGGTTAGAATTACTTTTCAGGATCAGTACTGGGCTCAAAGATGCAGCACTGAGGTCTCTCCTGATAACAGGTGAGTAAATCGGAATTCGTAGTTCTGCTGATTTTAGAGGAATATTTGTAAGTTTCAAAATCGACACTTAGAAACTTTTTCAGCAAAAAGCAGGCAATGATATCCTATGGAAGGAAATTCAAGTTACTGGTAAGTACGGTTAAAATTACTTTTCAGGATCAGTACTGGGCTCAAAGATGCAGCACTGAGGTCTCTCCTGATAACAGGTGAGTAAATCGGAATTCGTAGTTCGGCTGATTTTAGAGGAATATTATAAAGTTCCAAAACTCCACACTTAGAAGAATTTCCAAGTGAAACCAGTCAATGTTAGCCTATGGAAGGAAATTCAAGTTACTGGTAAGTACGGTTAAAATTACTTTTCAGGATCAGTACTGGGCTCAAAGATGCAGCACTGAGGTCTCTCCTGATAACAGGTGAGTAAATCGGAATTCGTAGTTCGGCTGATTTTAGAGGAATATTTGCACAATGGTGAAGGAAGGGGGTGGGGCCTGAGGTGACATGTCTGCAAACACGCCCTGTGGCGCGTTTTAAGTTGGAGAATTAATTCCTACTCAATCCCAAGGGTCCCTAGGGGCCAACTAGCCCACCAGGTACCTCCAGTATGCGCTAGAGAGCTGAGTTGCAGAGAGGTGTTCAGAGGCCACGCCCCTTTTTACAACACTCTGCAATGCAGCTCCGTGGCGCTTACTGGAGGTACCTGGTGGGCTAGTTGGCCCCCAGGGACCCTCAGGATTGAAGAGGAATTAATTCCTGAACTTAAAACACGCCACGGGGCCTGTTTGCACACATGTCACCTGAAGCCCCGCCCCTCCCTTCACCACTGTGCAAACGCGCCCCGTGGCGCGTTTTAAGTTGGGGGATTAACTCCCCTTGAATCCTGAGGGTCCCTGGAGCCCAAGTAGCCCACCATGTACCTCCAAAAGCGCCACAGAGCTGCGTTGCAGAGAGGTGTAAAAGGGGCGTGGCCTCTGTACACCTCTCAGCAACGCAGCTCCCTGGCGCATACTGGAGGTTCCTGGTGGGCTAGTTGGCCCCAGGCACCCCAGTATTCAAGGGGAGTTTGTTCCCCATCTGCAAACGCGCCAGGGGGCGCATTTGCAGACTGCTGCAGTGAGGGGGCGGGCCTCCGGCACGATGCCGGTCTTATTTATTTTTTTTACTTTTTTTTTTATGGCAGGGGGGCTGCGTGGCCCCCCTTCCCTTGGCCACTTTTGGCCCCGGGGACCCCATCCCCCGGGCCTGAGCATTTTTTATTTTTTTTTAAATAAAAAAACGGGAAGGGGGCCGCGTGGCCCCCCTTCCCTGGGCCTCTATTGGCCCCGGGGACCCCATCCCCGGGGCATGCCCACTGTTTTTTTAAATAAAATATTCGGAGGGCGGCTGCGTGGCCCCCCTCCTCAGGCCATTTAAGGCCCCGGGGACCCCATCCCCCAGGGCCGGCCTTTGCGTCTTTTTTTTATTTATTTTTTTATTTTATTTTTTGGGGAGGGGGGCTGCGTGGCCCCCCCTCCCGGGCCACTAATGGCCCCGGGGACCCCATCCCCCGGGGCCTGGCCACTCGTTGGGGACCGTGGGGGGGTCCCCAATGCCCCCACGGTCCCGCCGGCTCCCCGTGTCCAGCGGGAGCCGGCATTGCTTTTCCATAAGGGAGCTGCTGACATGCAGCTCCCTTATGGAAAAGCAATTTGCTTGCTTCATTGAAGCCAGAGCAGGTTTCCTGCTCTCGCTTCAATGAAGCAAGCAAGTTTGCAATCACAGGACGGGAGCCGCGAGGCTCCCGTCCTGTCATTGCAAACTACAGTGTCCCGGGGTAGGCACCCCGGGACACTGCAGGAGCCGGCCCTGGGGGTGGCGGTACCCAGGGCCATCAAGGGCTCCAGGAGGGGGCCGCGCGGCCCCCTCCCATCCTGTGCACAGCCCCGGGGAGGTGGTGGTCCCCGGGGCTCGGGGGTCCTAAACGGACCCCCACATTTTATTATTTAGTGCCCCGGGGGGTGGTGGTCCCCGGGGCTGCGGGGGGGCCGTGTGCCCCCCCGCCAGCATTATTTTTATAAAGCCCCGGGGGGTGGCGGTCCCCGGGGCTTGGGGGGCCTTAGATGCCCCCCCATGTTATTATTTGATAAACCCCGCATGCCCCCGGGACTTGGCCCACCCGGGGGCCAATTAACCACGAAGTGCGGGAGCCCGCGCTTCGTTTTTTCTTTTTTATCGGCAGGATCCGCGCACCCAGCGCGTTTTTTGCCGATTTAAAAAAAAAAAAAAAAATGGGGGCCCTGGTGGTCCTTGTAGGACCCCCTGAGCAGGCCTAGGGGGTCAGGGTGTTTCTACCCTGCCCCCTTTTTGCGTTTTGCGCAGTTGTTTTACTGCTTTCTTGTTCCTCAGTTCTACCGAGGAACAAGATGGCTGCCAACACTTCCTGGTTTGGAGTGTTGACAGCCAATTAGCATGCAGCTCGTGGTCGGGAGGGTGCGCGGATCCACCAACCACTGAACGGATTTACACCATTTTTAAAAAGGGTGCTTTCTGAACCAAGCACTACATTTTTGCCAAATTTGGTGTAATTCCGTTCAGCAGTTTTGGCTGTAGCCTTGCATAAAGTTTCCTATGGGAAATTGATTTTTTCACTCTTATTTTTTGAATTTCTCCGCAACTACTGAACGGATTTACACCATTTTAAAAAAAGGTCGCTTTCTGAACCAATCGCTACCTTTTTGCAAAATTTGGTGTAATTCCATTCAGCAGTTCGGGCTGTAGCCGTGGCTAAAATTTCCTATGGAAAATAACATGGAGAAAACACGTTTTGGGAACCCCCTTTTTTCTCGGCCCCTGCTTGATGAATCACCCCGAAACTTTCAAGACAGGAGCGGACCAGAGCGCCCCACTAGTTTTGAAAATTTTGCGATGATTCGTCAAACGACGCCAAAGTTATTGGGAATAGAATGTTATGAATTTCCTATGGATAATAGGTCCTAACTATAACTATCTACTGGCGACCGCCAGTAGATAATATATATACTACTTTTGCTCCTACATATATTAAACTCCAAATTACAGTAAAGTCATGAATAATGATTAATGAAACCATGTTCTAGATTTGTGCTTGCACAGAATAAAATTACATTTTTCGCAAACACTTGTTTACAAAGAGAAAGTCAGCATGCACAAAATGGATGCCAGTGCACGAATGGACATGCGTATATGCATCTGTTCTGCTATAAAGAGAACGTTTGAGAAGACGTAATGCAATGTCAAGATTCAATAAAATAGTAAACTGTTAAAAAAGATAATGTGTGTGGACGTTCCCGTGGGATGTCAGGTACAGACTCCTGCATAGCGTTCATTCATTGAGCAGTGCAGGAAAGTTCCAGTGCAGCAGTCCTGTCCATGTGCAGGGCTGCAACAGGGAAAGATGCAATGCATGCAGGGGTAGAATTGTGTCCTGTTTGCACTGCACACCTCTCACTCCACCGTTTGTGATATGAAGGAGTGGTGGAGTGCAGAGTTACTAACTTAGGCAGTGCTTAATTTGAGCCGGTGGTTGCTGGTGTGAGGCACCAGCACTTATTTTTGTGGATCGGCACATATTTTTCCACATCGAATATTTACAGAGAGAAAAGGAGGGAAAATGCACAAAGCAGATAGATAGAAAACCGTCACAAAGGGAGAAAGTAGGAACCTGCAAGAGTGAGGTATGGAGTGACTGGTAGCATATTAAAGAGGCCTGAGGTGGATTTTCGACTAGCGGCCTTTGTATTCGGCGTGCTGAAATTTAATTGCAGAGCTTCGGGCACCGGCATTATTTCTTCTACAATTTAAGCAATGTAGGGTATTTCTGAGCTTTAACAATTTCCAGCCATTTAAGGCCATCCACATCACTGCGCCCCCATGGGTCACATGGGTGTAGCGGTATGGGCTTGCTGACTTGAGAAAGACCACCATCATCACATCCACATGACTCATACTAACAGGACAGTGGTCATGCGCCTGCTTCTTGGTTACGCATAGAGCGCTAGACCAATAATGCACCTGTTTTAATTCCCCAGCCCTCTTTTTGCCTGAAAGTCCCAAAACTGAGCTGGTGCTTAAAGTTGATCAAAAAACTGTGTAATTCATCTTATCTACCCTATGTACGTCATGGGTACTAAAATGTATCAATTAGACGAGCCATACTGGATCTGACAAAGCAGGCAGCGGTCAGGCGCAAGATGAGTACAAACAGCAGCATATTTACAAGTTGAGACTGTGGCTTGGGGAATGCTCACGTGCTCTGGCCTTGAGAGATGTGGAATATGGCTTGCACAAGTGGTGCGTTATATCTGCACGTGCATGTCAACTGTGTAAGCATGACAAAAATACTGTAGTGAATAAAGGTCATCATTTTTTTATAACCACAAGAGAAATAGGAGGAGTTAAGAAGATGGAATTTTAATAAGCAGTTCTCTTGGGAAAACCAATGCATTGTTATTCTTGGGTTCAGATGATGGCATGCTTGTCTACTCACATAGGGATTATGTAGTTGCACATGAATTCTTCATTATTCAGAGATCTGGTCAGAGCTAAGCATAGGCTGGGAGATTCAATGGTGCTCGATGCGATGAGCGCAAGCCCAAGCAACAAAAAAAACAAGCATTGGCAAAGTCAATGGGCCTGGCTTTGTAACACATGCAAGCTTTGGCATTCATGAACCTGCCTAGACTAGTGGTTCCCCAACTTATTCGATCGACAATGTTTTGCGACCCATCTATGTGTTATGGACATGAGGAGTGGTGATTTTTTAATGTAACCAATGTATCGTGTGGTAGCGCTTTGTCATTTACAGACAGCAAATTTGCCATTGAAATGTCCACTCGCTTTGCACAGGCATAAGGTTTTACTGCTAAAACTACATAGCAAATAATAATGTGCAGAAATGGGTTCTCTGTGAATATTTATAATTTGTGTGTGACCAATTAAATTGGCTTTATTTGTTTTTATCCTATTAAAATATCTGCTTCCAGCACACTTCAAAATTACAAAACAATTTAATATTCGGTTTTGCTTTCCTAAACTGCTAAATGCATTCCCATGTTAAACAAATAAGCAGCAATATGTCAGAAGACATAACCCGACATTTACCTGTGACGTTGAAGCAGGCAAATGTAAGAAGATACACACAGAATTTTAAGGCATCCTTATTTTTTGCTGGGACTTTCCAGACCCACTGAAAATTGGCTCGCCCACAGTTTGGTAAACACTGGCCTATACAATTTGTTTTCTCTCTGTGCACCCTGTCTCTTCTTGTGCTTTCAATGTCTGTGAGATTTTTATTTTTCCATCTTGTGATGCTGCTATCTTTTAGTCTCCAAGTTTGCTGTGTTGCTGCCAGGCACAATGGGAAGCATGGGAAACAAAAACAGGGCACAAACGTAGGAGGCACAGAAAGAAGCAGCCTGTGTGCATTCATGCATGTCTGTGTTTGCATGTGTTAGTATATTAAAACCAGACCTATTAGCTTTGCCCACTGTTTGTTTTGTATTTTTTCAGACAGACAGCTGAAGCTGGTTATTATCAATCTTTAAGATAAAAAAATCTGCTAAACTGTGCTATGATCGAAATTAATTACCAATGAATCCAGTTCAGGTAAGATAAGAGGGGACTACCTTTTGTCAAAAAGAAAGGTTTTCAGTTCTTTCTTGAAAATCGATATAGAGGCTGCTCTACGCAGGTCCACTGGGAGTGTAATCCGCAGCTTGGCTGTCAAGACTATGAAGGAGCTTCCTCCTTGACTTGCCTTGGAGAATTTAGGGACTTGGATCAATAGGAGATTGTTTGATCTGAGTGATCTACATTGCCTATATGGATGCAGTCTATTTCACAGATAGGCAGGGCCTTGACCGGAAAAAACTCGGAATGCTAGTGTGAGAGATTTAAACTTTATCTGCTTTATTACTGGCAGCCAGTGCAGTTGCTTCAAATAGGGTGATAAAGACTGCCTAAACAGGACTCTTCGCATCAGCCTTGCTGCTGCATTTTGCACCATCTGAAGTGTGCAGATTAGGATAGCAGGGAGGCACAAATACAGCTGATTAGCATAGTCCAGAGGGGAGGTTACCAAGGTGTGAACTGCCGTCTTTCGAGCCTCCTCCGGAATCAAATGCAACATCTTCCTCAGAGATCCAAGTTTAGCAAAACAAACTGATGACACCCGCTTGATCTGAGTAGAGAAAGAAAAACTTGAATCAAATATTATTCCAAACTTCTTGCATGGGCCTCGGGCCGCGAGCCGGTGGGGACCAAGTTCTACTGGCCACCAATGGCTAGGAAGGGGAAGAGAACATGTACCAAAGAAAAGAACTTCAGTTTTATCTGAGTTTAGTTTTAGAAAATTGCCATCCATCCAGCCTGCGACTCTCTTAAGGCATTCTTTGAACTTAATCAGGACAGAATCAGAATTTTCCTGGAAGGACAGTAAAAGCTATTGTATCATCCGAATATGACACCACCTGTACCCCCCAAGATTCAATCAAATGAGCCAAAGGAGCTAGGTAGATATTAAAAAGTGTAGGGCTCAGTGCTGATCCCTGAGACTCTTCATATAATAGGGGCCTAGTGGAGGACGAAAATGTCTGAAGACGGACCCTTTCGATCTGTCCTTTGAAAAGACTTCAGCCAAGAAAAGGCCTTCCGTTGAATACCTGCCAAATCTGAATCATCTAAAAAGGTTGCATGAGAAACCATGTCGAACACTGCAGATAGGTCCAAAAGGACTACCATCGCAGAGCATCTGCCATCAAAATGTTCTTTGATGTATTTTGTTTATTCCAGTAAGGCAGTTTCAGTGCTAGCCCCTTGTTGGAAGCGGGATTGCGAATCATGAAACAGGCCATTATATTCGAGGTAAGCAGAGAGCTGGCAACTAACCAGTTTCTCAAATATTTTGGCTGCTGCCAGCAAATGAGGGATGGGCCTGAATTTGCCCAATATAGCCGGATCAGCAGGGGTTTCTTCAATAGAGGCCGAAGAAAAGCTTGGTTCCACTCAGCTGGAAAAATACCTACTTCTAGCAACGGGTCCAGAATTCTGTTGAGTACAGGATTGATAATAGAGGCATTCAGGTTTAAAATTCTAGGTGTAGAATGACCAGCTGGTGACCCAGATTTGCATTTTTGAGTTTTTCCATGGAAACTTCCTCAGAAATTGTGTGGAAATTTGAGAGTTTGTGATTGTGGGTTGTCACTGTATCTGTTGGGGCCTCCACTCCAGAGCTCAAGGAAAAGGAAGCATGCATTTTTCAATTATTCCATTTAAAAAAAAGATAAATCAGCACAAAGTTCCTTGGAACAACTAAAATTACTATTAACAGCCTCTTGAGAGAGAAAGGAATGAACAATGTTGGTACTTCCCGTGAAGTGTTGGGCACCGCCAAAATTTGAGAGAAGAAATACTCTCTCCGTACTTCACCAGTAGATTCACAAAAGTTTCTTAACGCTTCCTTATATTGGATCTTAGCTTCCAATCCATAGGATTTTCTCCAGACTCGCTCCAGCTTTTTACAGTGTTTTTTACTTCTCTTAGCATAGGCAAAAACCAAGGAGCTGAAGGTTTGGTCCTCTTCCCTATCAAAGGTTTTAATTGTACAACCGCATCCAGGGCATCCGTGATCCATTTATTAAACTTGGCCACATCTGTGTCAGGACTCCCGGTTAGAGACGGAGTTGTGGATTGTAAAACACTTGAGAGAGGGAAGTCTCTGTAATTTTATGCAATGCTCTAGAAAAGGATGAAGGGGAGACTACCTTCTTCCGGAGAGATGAGGTCCACTGCTCAAGGTTGGTAGTGAGGGAATCCATGGTGAAGGAGGTAATTGGGTTGTGCCAACAAAGACTGTTGTGTTGTATACTTTATAGGGTGTCCATAAACGGGCTTTTCTAGAATCATGTCCTTATATAGGCACAATTCGCCTTGCCCTTATATAGGCATAAAATCCTTGACCTTATTTAGGCATAAACCATGCACTCCAAATAAAGGCATGGATTCCGGCATCCGTCCACCCTAGCGTCTCAACGAGTCCATGAAAAAAACAGACCCTTAGGCTGCGGGAGTTTCCCTTGCCCAGGACTATTGATTTCTTCTAGGACTCATATATTATGCATGAATCATTATTCCTTAGGGGTTCATTCATGACGTCTTTCGCTGCCCAACTCACGTCAATGCTAACATTTTCAGGTATAAATATACCTTCCCAAACCCCTGTAAATCATAGGAGACCTCGACTTCAGAGGAGCCCGATTTCCGGCCGGACGCACTGAGAAGACACTGTCATTCCTGCACGCAGAGAGTCCAGCTTCCAGTGATCTAACTTCCCTTGCGGGGTGTTGGAGTTCGAGTCCGGAAAGAGATTCCTACCTCTCTCATTCTTCAGGTATGGAGCAGACTAGAACCTAGAGGGACTCTTGGCATATTAGACTCTTGGCATACTAGGCGTAACATACTCTTAGTATACTCTAGTCAGAAATACATCACCTACTTCTACTTCTCCCTACACCTAGGATAGGTTAGGAACACTGGGGTAGAACTAGGCTAGAAACGCATCGTATGAGTACTCGCATTTGTAGGCTGTGTAATTTTATGTAAATGCATATATGCTAAAAAGATAATGCTAACGCAGTATTATTTATTTCTACTGCTCACTCTGTACATTATTTATCTCGCATATTGTCTTGTGATCGTAACAGCACATCTAACTTACAACAGAAACAAGACTGTTCAATAAACCTTTTATTGAAACGCCCGTCTGTTATTTCTGTGTAACTTTGAGAATAACTGAACCATGCACGACTGAGCTGAGTGAAATAGTTATCTATTGTTTCTACGACTCTGGGACACGTCCTGATTCTGTAAGGGAAACACAGTGGTCATGTCTTTGCGGCTGCCAGAAACTACTCCCTTCTTGTCGTCAAGAAGTTTCTAGTGGCCTCTGAGCTAGCTGGCACAAGTAATTAAGTTTAATATACTCGATAGGGACATTCCGACCTTAGTCCTATGTCAAACCTATAGGATATATTATTCCAATGCGCAGAGCCTATTAGGGAAATAGGAGCTACACTACATGGCGCCCAACGTTTGGTAAGGCAGTAATTCAACGTTAGATACTGAGTAACTCAGCTGTGCATCTCTTCTTTTTCTCTCAGAGACCCCTACCCATATACTCCTAAAGACGTCTGGAGTGGGCAGGGTTAAGTATCCGCCACGGCTACATAGGGCAGAACCCTATATATTAGCTGTTTGGTTTGCTCAACGTTGAAGGATACAGTGTTCCACAATATTGTGCACCTTATCTTTGTTTCCTTGAAACTTGTTCTACATTTTTCATAAAACAAAATGTCCTTAAACGGGGACAATCCCGCCGGAAACGGTGGAGCTGCGACTGATGCAGCCCAGCCAGCATTTTTTAACAACACCGGTTTAAATGAAACCGAGGAGGGTGTCATCGACATCGCTCCAAACTTAAGAAGAGCCATTAGTCTAAAACTTATAAAACATGGCCTATCACCGAGAGGAGGTAGAGCAGTTTTCGTGATAGAGGCACATGAATCCTTTCAGACAGAGGTATTCTATTCATGGGTAATATTTCCTGAATCCAATTCAGTAACACACATGTTTCACTTCTACAAAGAAGATGAACCACCAGAGGAATACATTCCTTTCGAGGATATAGAAATTCCATTAACATACCAAGAGCATCAGCTCTGGTTTAAAGGCGCCCTAAAACATCACAAAAATATAACCAGGCTCGGTCCACTAGGTAGACCAGGAGCAATATGGCCGATTCTAGCCGGCTACACACCTCATCCCGACATAGAAATAATGTCAGATGAGGAACTACTTACTCAACTCACAGAGTTAATAAAAATCTACAGACAATTGGTTCAATATGTCATGCGAACTTTTACAGTCCAACCACCATTAACACTTCCAAATCAAACCCCTCACCAGGGGAATACTCTAAAAATTACACCACAGACTCTATACGCAGTCATGGGTAAAATGCCCACTAAGCGTGAGCAAATCCCGTTTTGGATAGCTCAAAAAATTACTCAAATCGAAGCAGTATTTCCAAATACTAGCCCACATGAGAAACACAGAATACAAACCATTAGTTTACCGATGGGGATCACACCACAACTGGAAGACTGCACCACTTGGGGCTCAGTCTTTGCTGCCATCTACACTAAAACACACGGCATTCCGTCAATTGCGGTAATACCTGATGTCCTAAAACAAATTCAAAATGAATACGGGGCAGAGCCTGCTTTAAATTTAGGTATGAAATTACTGAAAAATTTCGACCAGGTCTCAACAATAATATTATCAAATATTAAAGGGGAGGCAGCAGCAGTAGCGATCCGACAAAAATTCAGGGAATTTGATGTTACAGAACATCAAACAGAGCTACCCAGAATTATAGAACAATCCTATGCAGAATTAGGCAGAGATAGTTTGGGTGGGAGACCAGTTAAACCAAAACTATCTGAAAGTCCTGAGAAGGACTCAATTAAACAAACTCCTACATCTTCTAAAAAGAAGTGGGAGACTAATAAACAAAATTCAAATGAGAAAAGGTCTCAATCTCGAGGTAGGTCTCCTCAAAAGGAGCCCTCTGAAAGGAGGTATAACCTCAGGAATAGGGATAATTTGAGAAAACCTGATAGGTATCAAGACACTGATACACGTTCCTCTCGTCCCTTTCAGGTCTCATCACAGACTTCGGAAAGAAGAGGACGAACAGAACATAGAGAAGAACGCGTGAAATCGAAAAGACGACAAACACGCTCCAAAAACTAAAGCAAAACCTCAATTCTCCAAAAAGAAAGTCGCAGGTCTAATAGTAAGACATGCCGAGAATTCTGAGAACGCAACTCAAGAACGGAGAATGGGCTCAGACAATGCTGGACAGTGCAGCAGAAGTCACAATAGCTCGCCAGAACCTGATGGAACTTCTGGAGATAGTGGACTTGAATGAGTACATTACAGTAGAAACTGTAGACACCAGGGTTAGTGCTCCACAAAAGTTATATGATATAACACTCCGGATGGAGGGAGACAAACCTAGACAGGTTAAAGCACTCTTTTGGGAAAAACTATCAAAGGGTTATGACATACTTCTAGCAGAAAAGACTGGCCACCACAATTTGTCAGGGAGTGCCCACACGGCGAGGACATGATTATGCCTGCCTTCTCCAATCACATTCCAATTCACTTAAAATATACATATGCCAGAAAATGGGCAGTGGCCCAGGCTCCAGCATTATATAAAAATCATGTAGGATGGGATGAGGACTCACCTCACCATAAAATAAATCTGAAACATGAACCAACTGCACAGAGGCAGTATCCGATTAAGCAAGAAGCTAAAAAACAGGTCAGGGAGATCTTAGATCAACTTGAATATCAAGGGGTGATTGAAACATGCACCTCCTCCATGAACAATCCTTTGTTTCCTGTCTCCAAACCAGACAATACATATCTTCTAGTTTTGGACTACAGACACCTAAATACTTGTTCTAAAACTTTTGCAGTGCAAAATGCACACAGCACAGCATTAATGAATAACATTGTGCGTAAAAAATACAAAACAACATTAGACATCTCAAATGGTTTCTTTTGTCAAAACATAGCACCTGAAAGCAGGTACTTAACGGCATTCTCCATAATGGGGACCCAGCGTCACTTTTGTCGACTCCCACAAGGGTTCAAGAACAGCCCAGGTTTATTCTCAGCGAGGGTAACGGAGTTACTACAAATCTATGACAACGAGGCATTGGCCTATGTCGATGACATCTATCTGACAGACGATGACTTGGACAAACACTTGAACAGGGTGAGCACCATTATATTGGGATTCGCCTCTGAGGGCTACAAGTTCAACTTTAAAAAGTCCCGAATTGCCCATCTCAATGTCCTATTTTTGGGATATGAGCTTTCAAGTGAAGGCAAGAGCTTGGCAGCTAACTTTCTAGAGAAATGTGCACTGCTCCAACCTCCAAAGACGCTAAAAAACTTACAATCAATACTGGGATTCCTAAATTTTGGAAGAACATACATTTTAAACTATGCAGAAAGGGTTAAACCTCTCTACGCATTAATTAAACCTGATTTTTCAATCAAAAACTGGACACAGGAACACACAGAAATCTTGCGTTCACTCCAAGCTAACATGTTAGCAACAAACCACTTACAAACACGCGTAAGTCAAAGAAATTTGGTGATTCGAATAATTTCGGGTCAATGTGGATTCACCTACTTAACCTTCAATGAGGGTGAGAAAGTACTAATCGCATACAAATCCCATTTGTACACACAAGCGGAAATAAACTTCAGTTCAACTGAAAAAATTCTAACAGCAGTTCAAACAGCTGTAGCAAAAGAAAGAGCCTTAGCCCAAGGGAAACGCATAATTGTCGTTACCCCAGTACCAGCTTTAGAAGCGGTAACAAAAGCAAGCATTCCAAATGCTAAAGCACTACATCCGAGATGGATACAATGGGTTAATTCTCTTGCTGCACCTGATGTTGAATATGTTTTTGATCCAGATTTAAAAACACAAGCATTTCTCCAGTATGAACAAGAATGTCCTCTGCCCACTGAGATTCTGCCTCTCGATCAGTATGAATTCGTAATTTACACTGACGGATCCGCACAGCCCGCAACTGGGAGTAAGCAAGCTTACAGTGCAGCATGTGCTATCGTTAAAGGTCGCATGCGAGATGGCATCTTCAGACCTATGGTCACAAAAACTCAATCACTAGGTGATTGTACAGCTCAGCGAGCTGAACTACAAGCATTCAAACTGGCACTTGAGAGTACGGATCGAGAATTCCTCACACTAATCGTGTGCGATTCCTTTTACTGTGTTCAGTCGTATAATGACTATATACTGAACCTAGCTTGAAAATGGTTTCAAAGATGCGAAGGGTGGCACAATAAAGCACAAACTGCTTTGGGAACAAGTAGTTCAGTTGAAAAACGAACTACCAAAGGCTCACGTGATTCACACACTGAGTCATCAGCGTGATGGCGTTCACGTTGCAGGGAATTCATTGGCTGACGAAGCCGCAAAGGGGGCTGTTCAGACGGCTTCCGTAGCTGCGATCACTCGTTCAAAAACAAAAATAGACGGTGAGATAATGTTAGCTGTCAATGCTTCAAGCAAAGGCAGCAGTGCAGCGTTACCAAAAATTGTTTCCACTCAAGTACTCTTATGTAATTGATGCGAACAACCTTCCTTTTGCTCGAATCCCTGGAGTGGGGGATAGGGTAATTCCAAACAAGGAACGCCGATTACGACTAATCCTAGCAGCACTCGAAGGGATAGCTTCTGCCCATGCAGGTGTTTCAGCGACAGTATCTTTACTCAAGCAAAGATATTGGTGGCCTGGCATTCGGAAACAAACTAAGAACTATGTTTTAGAATGTGATATTTGCCAACAGATGAAAGTCTCAACAGTGAAACGTCCTGCGCAGACACCCTTGTTAATTTCGGATAAACCATTAGCTTGTGTTTACCTGGACCACTGCGGTCCCTTGCAAAGGGACGGTAATTATAAATACATCATGGTTGCAGTGGATTCATGCTCTAGGTTCCTATGGTTATGGCCTCAGCGCTCGGCTGACGCTCGAACTGTTATAAAAGATTTGCGAGTCTTTATCGGCACATACGCAATAGGCACGCTACATTCTGACCAGGGTCCTGCGTTTAGCTATAGGGCTTACAAGGAGGCCATGGCCAGTCTGGGCGTTGCATTGCGGTACTCCTCTCCATTCCATCCTGAGGGAAATTCTGTTGTGGAAAGGAAAAACCGGGACATAAAGCAGTCTATAACAGCTAGGGTATTAGGTTCGGGTGATGGGTGGGTCAAACACCTCAATAGCGTACAGCGCGCTCTCAACAATCTGCCAAGAAGTTCTCTAGGGGGGTCACTCCATATGAAGTCCTATTTGGGACAAGAATGTGGGTTCCAGACTTAGAACACGTAGGCACAGTGGTGGAAAATAAAGCATTTAATATCAAAGATCGTTTGGCTGTTTTACAGGAGCTTAACAAATTAAGAACGAAACAAAGCAACGTCTCCCTACAGCCAACCACCACTGGGGAATTATCGGCGGTCCCAGCAAGGCCTGTCTGGATTCCAAAAGTCGGGGCTCTAGTCAGAGAAAAAGTTGCGGACAAGAAGGAATTTGGACCTTCTTACAGACAACCGGTACCTGTTCTAGCAGTTCAAGGAACAAGAACAGTACTTCTGCCGGCCCTTGCTGGAAGAAAGGAGAAAAGATTTGTGTCCATCGACCTCATCAAACCACAACATGTGGCCAATACTAAGCAGTAGGCCTCGTGGACTCCGACCTAGTAGCAGACTCACTCCTCTCGCTACTATTCAAGAGGTTCAGACTGAAAGACTGATCACAATTGAGAATTCAGCTGTAACAAATGAAGGACTAAGCAACCAAGCTATGGAACTCATCCCTCTTGACAACCAAATAACAGTTCGTCCAAATACACCTGTCTACACCAACGTGACACGTGAAGAACTGTCTCCTGTGATTTCAACAAATCCTGATGCAATTCCAACAATTGACAGAACTGATTCTGGCTATTTCATTGACTTTGATACGTTCTCAGAAGATCCAAGTGAACCTGAAACGACGCCAGCATCATTCAAACTCAAGCAGCAAGTACAAGACTGTATTCACTTTC
Organism: Calotriton arnoldi; assembly: GCA_963921515.1. Taxonomy (NCBI): domain Eukaryota; kingdom Metazoa; phylum Chordata; class Amphibia; order Caudata; family Salamandridae; genus Calotriton; species Calotriton arnoldi. The sequence goes on along the minus strand of CAWUFW010001095.1, from coordinate 2,524,302 downwards.
TGAAAAAGACTTATCTGGTTTCTCCATGGATTGAACTCTGGATTACATCTGGACTTTTTGTTTTTCTGCTCTGGCTAGCTTTGGTAACAACTGTAAGCGTGCTTATAAGTGGCAGATACATCCATGTGAACAGTGAAGGAAAAGACGTGAATGTACTTTTGAAACCTCATAAATCTTCCCATCGTGAAGCAAGAGACTTGTCATCAGTGAACATCACAGCTGTTCCTATACAGGATGGTATAGTGTGGGACAAAACAGATTATGAAATCTTCGGCCCGAGTGAACAATTGAACATTCCACATTTGTTTAAAATTTCACTAAGTGATTTAATTACGTCCAGTACCTATTCAGATGATTGGGACTTTGAGACTGTGACTGACATAATGTTTGATCTAGAAAAATCTGCTGCATTTTCTAAAAATGAATATTTAGAAGGTTCATCAGACTATGAAGAACTGTATTGTTATAATCACTATGGTCATCATTATTTGCACAAAACTGCATATCCAAGAAATGTATTTATGTTTAACCAATGGGAACATTGTCCTACACCGCCACAAGGTAGTTCAAAAAATGTTGCTAGTAAGTTTCCATATTTTTCAGGTTACAATACATCTGAGCTATAAATACCAAGAATGGGGAGTGAAGAGGTGCACCTCGTGGGTGCTAGAGGTGGATACGTCCTCCTCAGGTAAACATATGAAACAAAAGAGAGATCCACCTCAAAAGAGGTTGTAATAAGGAGATGTGTTTCCAAACTTGGTAGGAAACACACAATGTTTGCTTTGATACCCCTCACACACCAAAAGGACCCTTGGTGTCATGCTTCATCATAGGGGTCTTCCCGCCCCAGCTGCGGGACGGGGCGTGCTGCGACCAGCGACTACGCGGGAGCACTGATATTTGTAGTGCTATGTGTGGTGGAGAGGTAGTGAGAGGAAGGGTCGGGGGTGAATGCGAAAGTGAGTTAAAAGAACCTGGCCTCATGGACTTAAGGAATTTAATAGGTCATAGAGGCTGGTGCTATTAAAAGGGTGGTTCGGAGATGTCCTGCGTGTAATGTGCGGATACTCCTGGGTGTGTCAACATGTTTCGAAGCAACAAGGCTTCTTCATCAGGACTGAAAAATGATCCCTTCAGTACTCACTATGTTACTATCAATAAATGTGTGATATATACAAAAATGTTAAAAAGGGGGATGCATAATATACAGTACCCAATCAAATAATGGTAAAGAGTGAGCCCACTCAGTATTTCTGAAATGTAAGCCTGAAAAGAGAGAGCACAGTTAATTTATGCAAGTGCGCCTCCCAATGCGCAAACACGATTAGCCTGAGAAAAAACAAAACATTAAGTGTGACTGTGGTGTCCATTAGCCTTAGTTTGTAATTTAACCAAGTGCCGTGACCTGTTAGGATAAAGGGGACAAATAACAAGACATACATACAAAAACTGAAAACACACTCTCTATATTCAGGATTCAAAGTCATTGTGATTAATGATTTAAAGTAAGTTCATATAATGGAGATACATACTAGAGAAAGCAGGAGTTAATGCTCCATGAGCCTTTATAACGGTTGGGAAGGGTGTTGCCACGTCTGCTATTTGAAAAACGAGATGGAAAAATGAGAAGAAACTGTTTGTTCACAGAGGATTTAGTATAATGAACACCAGGTTGGCGTTTGCTTTTGAACGACTCCAGCGTTACTGGTACCCTACTCGGCTATGCCGTACTCACGTTCTGGTCAACAGCTCCTCGCTTCTGATAACGCCATCCCGCGGCTCCGTTGTGTGAGTGAGACCGCGGGGGAGGCTCTTTTTAAATGGCAGACAATTAGTTTACAAAAGGGTGCACCTGTGCGAGATCCCGCAAACTAGAGTGCTACAGAGTTCAAAAGCGGAAGTGACTAACGCTAGTACGCTAACCCATTTCATCAAGATACAACCGGAAATGGTTGAAAAAATTCTTTGCCGAACATCGTATGTATTCTAAATGAAACGAATAGTCTTCGAGTTCATTCAAAAAGAAGGAGTGGCGCAGACAAACCTAGAGACATGAGTAATAAATATAAAAAGCGCTATAACAGACGGGCATAATCCCAATATGGGAGCGCTGACTCTGTATACTACTGTAGGGATTTCAACCGCTTAGGGGAGCATGGAAAATAAGACTTAACGTCAGATTACTCTAAAAACGGGTTGAGGGCAATGTAATGATTAAATGCCCAGATGGTCGAAAAGTGAATGAATAGCACTAGACGGATGAAAAACTGAACCCGATATCAGAGCACTGCCTGAATTAACCCATGCGCAAAGATTAGGTGTTCCTGAACCCGAAAAACAACCCCAGGATTTGACACCAGATTGCACTGAGTTCAGTATGGGAGCAGTTTCAGAATTAAATGTACGCAGAGAGAAAACAGAGATACACATAAGTGAAGTTGATTATCTAGAGATGTTAGAAGGGATGCGATTATCTTGTGGACATTGATTACTGCAAAGCCAGGCACTACAGAGTCAGCGCTCCCATATTGGGATTATGCCCGTCTGTTATAGCGCTTTTATATTTATTACTCATGTCTCTAGGTTTGTCTGCGCCACTCCTTCTTTTTGAATGAACTCGAAGACTATTCGTTTCATTTAGAATACATACGATGTTCGGCAAAGAATTTTTCAACCATTTCCGGTTGTATCTTGATGAAATGGGTTAGCGTACTAGCGTTAGTCACTTCCGCTTTTGAACTCTGTAGCACTCTAGTTTGCGGGATCTCGCACAGGTGCACCCTTTTGTAAACTAATTGTCTGCCATTTAAAAGAGCCTCCCCGCGGTCTCACTCACACAACGGAGCCGCGGGATGGCGTTATCAGAAGCGAGGAGCTGTTGACCAGAACGTGAGTACGGCATAGCCGTGTAGGGTACCAGTAACGCTGGAGTCGTTCAAAAGCAAACGCCAACCTGGTGTTCATTATACTAAATCCTCTGTGAACAAACAGTTTCTTCTCATTTTTCCATCTCGTTTTTCAAATAGCAGACGTGGCAACACCCTTCCCAACCGTTATAAAGGCTCATGGAGCATTAACTCCTGCTTTCTCTAGTATGTATCTCCATTATATGAACGTACTTTAAATCATTAATCACAATGACTTTGAATCCTGAATATAGAGAGTGTGTTTTCTGTTTTTGTATGTATGTCTTGTTATTTGTCCCCTTTATCCTAACAGGTCACGGCACTTGGTTAAATTACAAACTAAGGCTAATGGACACCACAGTCACACTTAATGTTTTGTTTTTTCTCAGGCTAATCGTGTTTGCGCATTGGGAGGCGCACTTGCATAAATTAACTGTGCTCTCTCTTTTCAGGCTTACATTTCAGAAATACTGAGTGGGCTCACTCTTTACCATTATTTGATTGGGTACTGTATATTATGCATCCCCCCTTTTTAACATTTTTGTATATATCACACATTTATTGATAGTAACATAGTGAGTACTGAAGGGATCATTTTTCAGTCCTGATGAAGAAGCCTTGTTGCTTCGAAACATGTTGACACACCCAGGAGTATCCGCACATTACACGCAGGACATCTCCGAACCACCCTTTTAATAGCACCAGCCTCTATGACCTATTAAATTCCTTAAGTCCATGAGGCCAGGTTCTTTTAACTCACTTTTCGCATTCACCCCCGACCCTTCCTCTCACTACCTCTACACCACACATTGCACTACAAATATCAGTGCTCCGCGTAGTCGCTGGTCGCAGCACGCCCGTCCCGCAGCTGGGGCGGGAAGACCCTGTGATGAAGCATGACACCAAGGGTCCTTTTGGTGTGTGAGGGGTATCAAAGCAAACATTGTGTGTTTCCTACCAAGTTTGGAAACACATCTCCTTATTACAACCTCTTTTGAGGTGGATCTCTCTTTTGTTTCATACAATACATCTGACCCAGAAACGTTTTACTATAAAAATGTAAACAAAACAGGACTGAAAATTATGTTAACAAATACGAAACAGATTTATTCTGAAGCATTTATTGCCCAACTGTCTACACAGGGTTTCGACTTATGGAAAGACACAATTGAGACAAAAACTGTCTGGGGTAGTAAAGATTGGCAAGTACAGGGTATAGAAGCTTTATTTAGAGCCTGTATCATCCCTGAACAAATACTGTTTTTGAATGAAACCGTCCAACAAACATCTTGTCTTGGATTAGCCAAGATCAAAGAGATGAAAACACCTTCTGTGCCAGCACCTGCCAGTGAAAATAATACAAAGGCAGTGGTGACAGTTGACAATATACTACAACTTAACAGAACTCATCCAAATTGGAAAAAATGGTTGATCTGGCTCACAGACACAAACAGCTGTCAGGAAAGGTTCTTGAACAAAACTCAGGGCTTTACTATTCATAGGCCAGACCCAAGATATGTCCAAAGACAACATCCGGGGGTAGTAACATCATACAGTGTAGGAAAATTATGCCTCGATTGGCTGCATAAATCTACACTACAGGATGTGAAACAACACTTATCCTTACTTACAGGAGACGCTGATCTTAGGGAATTCTTGCTTGGACCAAGAAAACCGCGTCAAAAACGTTTCATATATGCCGGCATTTATGCTGCTTATAATGAAGCATGGAAAGTGTCACAGATAGAGGCCGCAGAACGAATACGTGAACTTGATCGTATTAATTTAGAGAAAACACTCTCTGTGGTCGACAATGGGTTAACAACTTTGTCCTCCAGAATTTATTCATTGGATGGCATTGTATCCTCTGCTATCGACATTCTAGAACAAGATTTGGCTATGTTACAACAAGGTCAATCCCAATTACGTTCTATAGTGTCATTGACATGGACGCTGCAATCTTTGCGAGCGGGCTATGTGCCTTGGCGTTTCATCAACACGTCGTCTCTGTTTGCAGAACACAATCTCACTGATAAACAGATCGAATTGGCACAAAGAGGAGCAAGGTATACAGTGCTAAGCATTGAAAAAATGGAGAAGTTACCATTCACAGTGGCAGAAAAACCAGCTACAGAATGGGTTATTCATGGCAAAATAACATTACCGGTGACAACTTTTCAGTTTCAGTATTGCCTCAGACAAATGCAAGCAGGCAAATATGAAAGGTTGGGTAAGGAATACATTAAGACATCTTGGGATTTACTGTATACACATAGATGTTGGAGTGGGGATCGTGAAGTGTTTCTTAGCGGTACTAACTGTAAACATGCACTGACCGGTTCACTCATATGTCAGGACATTTCTTTATACGGGACTTGTAATGGTTCTGTGGCAAACTTGTCTTGCCATCAGCGGGGTACACCAGCTGCTGTGATTAATCCAACGTTTGGACAACTTTCTAATGGGAGTTACCTCATGTTGAATGATCAGAGTTGCTGTGGAATGTTGCCAGGCATCCCATATCTAGTAACGGTCAACTCCAGGGTCACTTGCTGTATGCAAGCATTGTTTCCCCAATAGACACAGTCAGGAGTCGCCGCTATGGCCTTCGCTGAACGTCTCTTTTATAAGATTTGATACTTTGAGCAGAATGAAAGCCATGCTTTTACAGTAAACAGTGCCTTTGACCTCGGCCAAAGAAACCTATGATCTACAAGTAGCAAGGACTTCGGCTGAGATACAGACTTTAATACGTACAAACTGCCCTATACATTTCGTAGAAATGGTATCACGTATCTTTAACATGTCAGATACGACCGGAATTGTACATGTATTTAAGAGCATTTGCTCCGGTCTGTTAGCACCTTTCCAGGCAATACTTGGAATCATCCCCAACTTTGCACATTCGGTGTTTGGTGGCATACCATTAATTCTCGCACTTCTTGCCGGAATTCTTCTCATCTTTCTGCTCTTGCGCTATGGCCAGCCTATTCGCCGACATCACTCCGAGCGAAATGGAGAAAGCTCTCCTTGAAAGAAAGTGCTGTGAGCGAATAGTACAGCTATTGGGCATGACTCGTCTACGGGACCTTAATACCACGTGGTTCCTGTCATTCAGACCAATCTGGCAAGATTGCATCTTACCTGTTCTACGCTGCCTGCTATGCGGTGAAGAATGCGTGTTGGACGCTTGTCTAACATATCCATCAGCTGCGCCAAAGGACGTCGATACTTTGCTGGTCCCGATAACAGCCCATGCTCTGTGTTGTCCCCAGAGGCCCCCTATCCTGATGTCAGCATTCATTGAGATCTCACAGTCGCCTCCTGCTGCTGCTGAGGTACGAGAAACAACTCCACGCACACAGGTAACAACAGACGCAAACATTGCTGCGGCGACCTATGCTGAGAGCGATGCTTCCCATCTTTGTGCGATCAATCTCTTACACGAGGTGTTCCAACTTACACCAACGACAGTGGATGATGTTTTGTCTATTGAAATAGATGATCTCATGTTTACACCAGACCCGTAAACTGACTCTGATTCGGCATACTATGCTCCAGAGAGACAGCAACAATTTGGCCTTCATTTTTCAAAGACTTGGAACTCTACCAAATTTGAATTTTTTGTCCCATTTTTTGAACGAAAATGGCACTTCAATCTGCTTAAAGTAGAACTAGCCTTATAATACAGACTTGGCAGTACTTCCAGGGACACTTAGTCATCTTGTGTGTCTAAGAACAGTTCATTTAATTTTCATGACAGGCAATGACTTTGATTTTCAACAAACTTATCGATCATTTTCGTCATATGTAAATATTGCTTTTATATTACATTCCGATTGCATTTATTTCAAAATGTATGCAGGAAATGATAAGCATTGCTTACTGATGTACAGAAACCTTTGCATTTTTAAATATGTCTTTTAATGCTTTTTAGGATATGTTTTAATATGCGGTACTCCATTCTAAATGTTTAGCATTTTAAATGTTTTAGCATTTTAGTAGTGTCGTATACACGAAAGAGGAGTGGGTGTTGTATACTTTATAGGGTGTCCATAAACGGGCTTTTCTAGAATCATGTCCTTATATAGGCACAATTCGCCTTGCCCTTATATAGGCATAAAATCCCTGACCTTATTTAGGCATAAACCATGCACTCCAAATACAGGCATGGATTCCGGCATCCGTCCACCCTAGCGTCTCAACGAGTCCATGAAAAAAACAGACCCTTAGGCTGCGGGAGTTTCCCTTGCCCAGGACTATTGATTTCTTCAAGGACTCATATATTATGCATGAACCATTATTCCTTAGGGGTTCATTCATGACGTCTTTCGCTGCCCAACTCACGTCAATGCTAACATTTTCAGGTATAAATATACCTTCCCAAACCCCTGTAAATCAGAGGAGACCTCGACTTCAGAGGAGCCCGATTCCCGGCCGGACGCACTGAGAAGACACTGTCATTCCTGCACGCAGAGAGTCCAGCTTCCAGTGATCTAACTTCCCTTGCGGGGTGTTGGAGTTCGAGTCCGGAAAGAGATTCCTACCTCTCTCATTCTTCAGGTATGGAGCAGACTAGAACCTAGAGGGACTCTTGGCATATTAGACTCTTGGCATACTAGGCGTAACATACTCTTAGTATACTCTAGTGAGGAATACATCACCTACTTCTACTTCTCGTTACACCTAGGATAGGTTAGGAACACTGGGGTAGAACTAGGCTAGAAACGCATCGTATGAGTACTCGCATTTTTAGGCTGTGTCATTTTATGTAAATGCATATATGCTAAAAAGATAATGCTAACGCAGTATTATTTATTTCTACTGCTCACTCTGTACATTATTTATCTCGCATATTGTCTTGTGATCGTAACAGCACATCTAACTTACAACAGAAACAAGACTGTTCAATAAACCTTTTTATTGAAATGCCCATCTGTTATTTCTGTGTAACTTGGAGAATAACTGAACCATGCACGACTGAGCTGAGTGAAATAGTTATCTATTGTTTCTACGACTCTGGGACAAGTCCTGATTCTGTAAGGGAAACACAGTGGTCATGTTTTGCGGCTGCCAGAAACTACTCCCTTCTTGTCGTCAAGAAGTTTCTAGTGGCCTCTGAGCTAGCTGGCACAAGTAATTAAGTTTAATATACTCGATAGGGACATTCCGACCTTAGTCCTATGTCAAACCTATAGGATATATTCTTCCAATGCGCAGAGCCTATTAGGGAAATAGGAGCTACACTACAGTTGCACTAGCTCTGTGAATGAAGGAGTATAATAAAAGCACCTTGTAAGGTTGCTACCCAACTCAAGGAATAATCAAAGCCGTTATCAAGGAAAACCACCAAGGACACCATAAAACTGAGCTCACCCACTTGTTAGCAATAGCACAGAGCAGACAGGATTAGCTTAAAGGCTAATTTTAAAGTATTTATGCAGTACCAAAACAATTTTTAAAAAGTCAGAATGCAAAACAATACAAATCTTAAAACAAACTTAAAAATAGAGTACAATTTAATAAACGAAATTACAGAAAAATGACAAAAATCCAATGAGGTAAACCTGAGATCTGATTTTTTAAAGTTTAACTAGGAATAGCACCAAGAAGCATAAAGCACCAATGAAAGTCAATGGTCGCAGTACACTGGAACCTAGCTGTAATTTGACACTGACTGTGATGAAGCACGGGTCGGATACACCAACCAGGTTTGACACGGTCAAAGATTTTACCCTCTCACATTAATCCATTACGTCCCAGTCCACCACAGAAGTACATCTGGAGCCCCACAGGACCTCAGGGGAGTCACTCAGAGACTCACAGGGTGTCAAGCAGAGGCAAAATAGCAGGTTCTAATCCATTTCCAGGTGCCACTGGTCAGCTGGATAGCTGCAAGAAAAAGACCTATTTTAGCTTTTTGTGTCCCTATAGTTTTAACATGAGATCAACTTTATGACCCTTGGAGTGCACATCTTTGTCCTGGGTGCAAGAGAGACCAGGTCCTGTCCTTTAGGGCTCTTCTTGGGTCACAGACCGGAGGTTCAGTCCTTTTCTGACCATCCTCAGGGCCAGAAGTGTTCTGAAGTGGGTGCCTGGAGATGTCACGATTATGCCTGGCACGAGCTAGTGGGTGAGAATAAAGCCTGGGTGCACCATAAACAATGGTGTAAAAGGTCCTAGGGCAACCCTACCATCTTTGGGCATTTTCAAGATGGCGGAAGTCTTCAGCAACACTAAAATTGGGCTCTAAGAGCTTGGTGTGTGTGTGTGTGTGTGTGTGTGTGTTTGTGTGTGTGTGTGTGTGTGTGTGTGTGTGTGTGTGTGTGTGTGTGTGTGTGTGTGTGTGTGTGTGTGTGTGTGTGTGTGTGTGTGTGTGTGTGTGTGTGTGTGTGTGTGTGAAGTGTGCTATGGTAATACTAGTGTCCTCCCACATCTAACACTAAAATCCAGTTTTGGGAAGTCACCGAGACCCCAATAAACTCAGATACAGAAGTCTGGTAGAGAAAAGAAGGGGTTTCAATCACTCAGACAGTGGATGTACAAGAATTGTTTTGGTATCCTGTTTCCACCCTTTGAAGCGTGCCCCAAGTATTATATGTAAAACCCCTGTAGACCTGTCAATCAGGATTTGACACTGTAATGTCAAAAAGAGGCCTGGTGTGATTGGAGCCTTTCAGGCCTGGAGAAAAGGAAGGGCCCTGCCCAAGTTTCAGCTAATATTTGCCAGTGCCGGGGGGGGCTCTATGTAGTATGCCCCAAGTGTTATATGTAAAACCATGCCAGACCTGTCAAGCAGGACTTGACATTGTAAAGTCAAAAAGGACACTCACAGCCCCACCCTGCATATTCTCTCAGCTTCAGAGGGAGTCATCAGTACCCATTCAGGTCACCCTATTGCTAGTTACTGGGAGGCATTTCACACCCATTGGCACCTATTCAAATGCTAATTACTGACTGCCAGAAGTGGGAGAGCAAATGTAAATGGGCATCAAGAGGCTTTAGGCAGGGAAAAAATAACCTTCTAAAAGTACCTTTTCCTTAATGTTTATCAAAGATCCGACATCACCATTGAATTTGATTTTTAATAACTAATAAAAATAGTTGTTTAATAATTTTTCTAGATGTTTCCTAACTGAAATTGGCATTATTAAATGTAATCATGTAACCCAGTGTTTTCCTATGGAACAACCAGCCTTACTGCAGTGAAAATATCTTTTAGGTATTTTCACTGTAAGGATGTGTTTCAAATTAAATTCCTACATGTCCTCCTTTTAAATACAATGCACAAATAGACAGTGTTCCTTGGCGGGAACTACGAGTCCCATCAATCCCTGCATCAGGGCCAACATGCTGGATGGAAGAGGCGGTTGGCCCCACCAAGTGCTATAAAGCAACAATGTGAGTTCCGCAGCATGGGAGACAGTGTTCTTTGGCGGGGGACTATGAGTCCTATCAACTCCTACATCAGGGCCCATGTGCTGGAGGGAGGAGGAGGAGGCAGGCCCCACCAAGTACTATAAAGCACTAACACAAGTCCCGCATTGTATGCCGCACCCAGATAAAATCCAGGCCAAGGGCGGGCCCATCTACACCTGTCAGAGTCAGGAAGAGGCTGGCCATTCCCTTGGTTTCTTCCTTCAAGGTGGCTTTCGTCTTATTTGTATATGTTTTATTCTTACAGTTCATCTGTTTGAGGTGGGGGGGGTGTAGCCCTTTGAAAGACAAGTGGGTCTAAATCTTTGTATTCTCCCGAGGCACTTGTCTCCACGATTGTTGGCTCAAGATACACAATCTCTCATGTGTTCTCTTTTTCCCTGCATTATTGATATCAGTTATCTTTAACATGTGTTATGATATAATAAATCTTATGTGGGAGCATTCCTGTTTAGGGTCACCTGTGGGTTCAATGGGGAAGAGAAAGGCTGATGAATACCCTTAGGCAATAGGTAAGTAATTAAGGCTGTTAGACTTGCAGCTAACAACTGTAACCTACACGAAATAGATGTTTTAATTGATGAAGTAGAAAACATTTTAAATAGTGTCCAAAATGGTAGTAAGGCCTCTTCAACGAAAATAACCCAATAGAACGTTTTTTGAGGTTGTTATTCAATCTGCCTCACAGTACTTTGATTTTACCTCTTTTTTATGGTACCCGCCTTAGGCACAATGGGGATGTTTTAAGACCCCTTCTTGTTAAGGCCAAGATGTTGTCAACTCCTGAGTTAATCTCATACAGGAATGGTCTAAACAAGATTATGAATATTGATAAAACCCATTCTATCCCTTGGTTAGGTCATATAAAACACTGGTAGGGAATTTTGGATTTGCATGGTTACTGGAGCAAACCATTAACCATCAAAGAGTGTCAAGAAACATTATTAAATCTGCTTATTGGACTTTCATTCTTGAACAGCATCATAGATCTGTAAAATTGGTAGTCTCACTGACGTTTTTTTGATACGCAAGTGCATTCCCTCTTTTGAACCTATCTGGATGTGATAAATCCATCACAAGCCAAAACTTTAAACATTAGACATAGACATGGTAAATAATACCCAACAGTTTTACGTGTATTTGGAAGGTTAGTTATGTAGAAAACTGCACATGTAAAATATACAATAATGTGATTGAAGATACCAGCCATGTATTAATTTTCTGCTCAATGTACAGGCTGGCAAGAATGAAATGGATAAAACCACTATGCTTGAGTATGGGTATTAAACACTATTTTAGTGAATCTCAGGTATGTCAAACAGATACAAGGATTCCCATTGTTTTTAGCTTGAGTAAATTTGTACTTGGTGTCTAGTTTATTAGGAGGAGGAAGTGACTTTTATTATGATTGAAAGTATTAACCACACTTTTTATTTATACGTTTTAAGGTTTTGATAGATTGTATGTATGTGAATGTTTTTATTCTATTTAATTTATTTGTTATGAGTAGTCATGTATTTTATGGGGTATTTCCCCTAAATAAACAAATACTATTCACTATACAATGCACCTTGCCTTATGTGCAGTAGGCCTTCACAGGGGTGACTTCTAAATATTTAAAAGGAAGTTTTTGACCTGCCAAAAGGGGTTATTTTGACAAGTTACATTTTCAGTTTAGGACTGCAACAGCCAATTTACAAATGGTAGGTTTGAATTCATGTTTGCACTGTCACTTTAGTGGGTGGCACAATGGGTCCTGCAATCCACTAGTGACATTTGACTTACAGGCCTCGTTACACTTTGTACCATATACTAAGGTATTATAGGTAGGTTAAATATACCCAATAGGGGTATGCCAATTTCATCATGTTGAAAGGGGGAGCACAGGCACTTTATCATTGGTTAGCAGGGGTAAAGTTCACAATGTTCTACAGACAGCAAAAATATAGGGTCCAGCAAAAGGCGAAAAATCAGGGGTGATGCAAAAAGGGAACATTTACTACAGACCTGCTCTGACACATGGAATTTACAATAAAGAACACTTGTGTGGTGAAATGAAAATGAATTTACTCAATTCTGTGAAGGCTAAATCATATCATGTTGTTATTGATTATGTATCATCAACCTATAAATTCAGAAAATACTGATGTACTGAACCATCTGTAAACATGTGAAACGTTGTCACTCTTCAACTAAACGAAACCCTTTTAAAACATGTTTATCTACTACATCTCAGATAATTGAAAATGACAAATAATGGCCAACAGTTGATGAGTGACCAACAGAAAAGCAACAGTAAGTTACAGCACACCCATCTTTAGTTGTTTTCATATTTATATACACATCACACTTCAAACGATACATAAAAATGTGTAGTGCGAGAGTTTCTAAGACAGTGATAAAACATTTTTTCTATAGGATTACTGCAGTGTAGTTGCTGTGTTTCCATATCTGTAAAAAAAAAAAATCACTGCGTATGAATTAGGCCTGGACAGAATTTTTAATTTCGATAGTGGAATTGGAGGAATTTGGTAATTCTGCGTTACTCCTGTAATGCGGAATTCATGATAAATTCCGCTTCTTCGCTGGCGGAACTAATCTGCAGTAATCGTTTTTAAACATGGCTGGAAGAGGGAGCAGTTCCTCTATGTTTACTATGTTTCAAAATCACCGCAGGTTAAAGTTTAATCTGCAGTGGTTTTTAAAACCTAGAGGGACTGGTCCCTCTTGTGGCCCTGCTTAGAAACCACTGCAGTGCCTACCCCTCGGCACCCTCACATACTCTGCAGTGATTAATGCAGAGTATGGAAGGGCACTGAGAGGTACACACTGTAGTGATTTTAAAACAGGGCTAGAAGAGGGAGCAGTTCCTCTGTGTTCAGAAAATATTGCATACCACTCATCGGCGGCACCCTTACATACTCTGCACTAATCACGCAAATTATGTAAGGGCACCAAGTAGTATTTGGCTGTGCTATTTTCTCAGCGCAAAATGCATCCTTGCCTCCATTTTTGGACACAAAGGTGCATTTTGCGCTAAGAAAATAAAATAAGACTTTTAAATGTAATTCAGCTGATTTCCGTGGAATCAAACCCCCACCAATTCCACCCTCCCCTAGTATGAATGAGCATATATGGCTTTTCAAAACATTTCCTATTCAGTGGATTAAAAACACACGCACACACACATGCTATGCTCAACATTTCTGTTTACTGCATCAAATTAATAGAGTAAAATGTAATACATTATTTGAGACTAAAACAATAAAACAAGCACCAACTGTGGTTATCTGGCTGTGCCAAACTGGGACAAAATCACAAGTCCAGGGTGTCCGCGATGGAGCGTGGACCGGATACAGGGACCAGGTTAGGATCGCTGAACAAAGTACCTTAAATCCTGTTTGCTGCGCGTTGTTAGATCCCGTGTTGAGGATCCATTGCCCAGCAGCATTTCCAAGGAGCTGCAAGGCTGCAATTCGAGGTCCTGCATCGTCATCGAGGATGCCATCGACGAGTGGCTTGCGATGCAAAGTCCTGCATCAAAGAAGCATCGCATAACGGCAGTTCTGAGAAAGCTGAGGGCCACGCTGTGGAGTCTTGTGTCATTGTAGAGTATGCCGTCAGCGAGGGACTTGCGATGGGAAGGCCTGCATGGAGGATGCATCGTGCTGAGGCAGTTCCGAGGAAACTGCAGGTTGCATAGCAAAGTCCTGCATTGGGGATGCGTAGCGCAGTGGTGGCTCCAAAACGGAGCTGTGAAGAGAAGCATCATGCTGTGTCTGTACTGCCCATAGGACCACAGCTTGGTTGGCAGAGCACCTTCAGACTCACTTCCAAATGTCCAGGACTGGAGTGGCACTATTTGGGGGGTAGGACTCACAGCAGACAGAGTCCAGATGCTTGGTTCAAGGAGGTTGGAGACTTTTCTGCCCCTGAGGCTCTGATCAGGAGACCAGCCAACTAGCCGTTGCAGTCACTCTGGTGGTCTTGGGTTCAAGATGCAGGCCCAGTACTTCACTCAGGTAGCAAGGCAGCAGTCCTTCTTGCAGAGCAGCACAGCAGTCCTGCTAAGCCTACCACAGGTCCAGAGGTGTACTGAAGAGTTGGGTCTGAGGGTCCAATATTTATATCTGGTGCCAACTTTGAAGTAGGAGACGGTTCTGGAAGTTGCATGGCACAGAATAAAATCACATAAAATTACATAGGTGTTTGGAATGTCCTGCCGCCCTGCCCTGGCCAAGGCTTGTCTGGAGTCACAATAGACTAGTGTCAACCCCTTTATGAGTATGATAAGGCAGAGCCTTTGTGAAGTGAAAGTGTGGTAGGTGACAGGTCTTTCCCCTCATCACGTCAGAGATGGCCCATCCCGCCAACACCTATGCTCCTTTGTCTCATTGTCTGGGAGCAATATACAAAGACCAATTGCCAGTTACACCTAGTCATGTGTGCCAGGAAACAAGCTGCATACACCAAAAGGTTAGGACAAAAAAATGCTAACTTTCTAAAAGTGACATTTTCAAAACTGTGACTTAAACCATTAAAGAGGGTTTTAAATTACAATTCTTTAGACACCAAACTCGACATTCCTGTCTGCTGCCAATTCAAAGCTATCACTTATTAAATGTAATAAGTTAACCCAATGTTATCCTATGGGAGAGGCAGGCCTTGCAGCAGTGAGGACATGTAAAGCTTAATCGTACACGTCCAACTTTTTAAATACTCTGCACCTTGCCCTATGGGCTGTTTAGTGCCCAACCTAGGGGTGACTTATATGTATTAAAAAGGAAGGTTTAGGCCTAGCAAAGCTCTTACTTTGCCAGGTCAAAATGGAAGTGTAAAACTGAATGCACAGGCTGCAATGGCAGGCTTCAGACACATTTAAAGCGCTACTTAAGTGGGTGGCACAATGAGTACTGCAGGTCCACTAGTAGCATTTAATTTACAGGCCCTGGGTACATGTAGTACCACTTTACTATGAACTTACAAGTAAATTAAATATGCCATTTGGGTGTAAGCCAATGCTACCATGTCTAAAGGAGAGAGCACAAGCACTATAGCACTGGTTAGCAGTGGTAAAGTGTGCATAGTTCTAAAGCCAGCAAAATTGAAGTCAACAAAAAAAGGAGGATGTAAGGCAAAAAGTTGGGGAAAACCATGCCAAGAATGTCAGGTCCAACATGATAATACAATTTACAGAGTACTTGTTCACGAGGTGGTAGAGGACCAACATAGTGGTCACAATACCTGTTAAGAGGAGACTCAGACAGTTTGGGAAAACAACCAAGATTTTAAAGAGCATCTAAATTAAATAAGACAATTTAGAGAGTGTAAGTTGTCAGAAAGCCTAGAAAACCCCAAACCACTATTCTATTTTCAACAGTGTTTGGATTAATTAGAAGAACTCTTGTGAGGCGATGTTTCTTTATACATTTCTGTATGAACCATGTCTCTGTGTAGATTTCTATGAACAGTGCAATGTACATTGAATTGGACACTTTCTCTGACTGAGAGTCAACAAAGCTGTTAAAGAAGAGGGAAAGTGTGAGAAAATGTTAGTTCCCCAATAACCAATCATGCATCAGCATTCTGGATAACTTGAATTCTATGTAGGTGGTAAACCTGCAAATCCAGATAAAGAAAATTAGCATAGTTAAGTCCGGAACTGATAATCGCCTAAATGGCTGATCTTTATACCATTCTCGTTCAGGAAATGTAGACTTGTAATAAAGTAGGATTTGCTTTCATGGTCACCCCCACTTCTTGCTGGCGTCATTATGTTTTTCTGACTAGTCTGAATGGGATCCTGCTAACTAGGACCACCGTCTCTGTGCTTCTTCCCTAAATTGGACATGGTGAGTACTTAGTCCCCAGAATGCCTACTGATGTACCCTTATAAGTCCCTAGAATATGGTACCAAGGTACCCAGGGCATAGGTACACCAGGGGTCCCCATGGGCTGAAGCATGTATTATGCCACCCTTGGGAGACCACTCAAATTGTGACTACAGGCCTGCCATTGCAGCCTGTGTAAGCGGGTGCTAGCACCACTTACGACAGATATAGGTTTACCTATATCTGAGGTCGCAGCACTTAAAACCTGTAAGTCACCCATAAGGCAGGCCTTTAAATCCTGAAGGCAGGGTGCTTGGTTATAAGTGAGAGGGTGACCCTGCATGAGCAGGACACCCCTATAACCCTCTGAGTCCATTCTCCCTGGTTGTAAGTGCATGAGCTATTAAGATATATAGAGTGGCCATGCTTCATTAAGCGATGGCTATCTCAAAACTGGCTGTAAAGAACCTTGTTGTGTTTGGTATCACACACATTGGACTCATACCCCAACACCGTTAACGGTGTTGGAGGTATGATTCCATACACTGTAATGCTCCTCCGGGAGGCCCTCAGTGCTCCCGGTGCCAGTCTTCTAGACTCGGACAGCAAGCTATGCCTGCTGCCGACCAGAGACACGATTCTGCTCTCCTGTTGCTGAGCCAAGCTCGAGCAGGTGAAGGCAGGACAATAGGTTTCCAGTCACAGGGAGGTGTGACCACCTCCCAGACAGGATTTAGTGTATTGGGACATGGTGGGGGCACTTGCCAGCGCAACTAGACTGCTTTGAAGGGCCCATTTGGTGCCCTCCTTGCATATTCCTGTTGAAACCAGTTCAGGGAGCCGTTGGCTCCTGCTCTGGCACGAAACTACACAAAGGACATGGGAGTATCCTCCCCACTGACCAGCCCCTCCTTTGGGAGGGACCCCGGATTCGTCCCAACCCTCTTCTTAGGGTACTTAAGGGCTTACCTGTGATATGGGTCCCTAGATTCATCGTGGGACAAGATTCAGATCCAAAACCACTTCATCTTCAAACATCTGGGCACTCTGGAGTTCGCTGGACTTCGCTTTGGGAATCGAGACTGCAACTGGGAAGACTCCTGCTGCTCCTGGCCTCGTCGTCCTGCCAGTCCTCTGCAACGTCTGCGCCCGTGCTCCATACAGGTTCTTCACAAGGCCTGTGGACATCCAAGACATACAAAGGAATCTCCCTTGGAGTGAAGGAGTCACTCCCCTGCATCTGCAGGCATTGCAGCGCAGCTGACCGGTCTGCTGATCCTGGGCTCCCACGTACTCTGGAAGGCTCAACAACACAGGTGGTAGTTCTACAACTCCCTCGAGGCCTGCCCTGTCTTCACAGCAAGCTTGAAGTCAGTATCCCTTGTCATAACCGCTGGAGCAGTACCCCTGTGCACCTCGTTGACTTGCCATTGCCAAGGCTTGTTGACTCCTCCAGAGATCTACGGGCTCCTAGAAGCCCCAGCCTCAAGCATCTCCTGCAGCCAAGATCTTCATCCTCACCGCATCCTCTGCACCGCGGGCCTTCATCATTGGTGAGCTGCTCGAGGTCCTCTTGCCACTCCTGTGCCTCCAGCCTGTGGGTCCTCTCGAGGGTCCGCTTTAGTTCTAGTGGGCTCCCCTGTTGGCTCAGGGCCTGCTATGACTTACTTGCTCGTGGTGAGTCACTTGGACCTTGCTGGTCCCGACACTGCACCTTTTTTGCATATTACATTGGTTGCTGCTGCCAAGGCTTGTTGGTGCCCCGACGGACACCGACCCCCCGGCTTCCGAAATCCTACGTGCGGCAGCTCGTCAATGGCTCCTGATATTCATCAGCATCGCATGGTCCACACAGCTGCAAGTTCTAGGGCATCGTCAACTCACCTGCATCTACCGACATCGGAGGGCATTCGTCTCCTGTGCCTCCTGGTCACTCCTGAGTGGAATAGACTTTGTCCCCTCTGCTTGCAAGTTCTTCTCATCTTGAATCCATCTTTGGGTTCCACCGGACTCTTTTACCTTCTTCGCCGGCGGCATCTTTACTGAAGTCCTCCATTGTGGTCTACGGCGGTTTCCGACGTCACTTCGCACCTATGCACCCGGCTTTCCTGGTGTAGGTATCCTGGTTTCTGGTGTATCCACGGGTGGGGTGACTCTCCAACCTTCCATCTTCCACAGGGTTTCTTTGGGGTCCTCTGGGAAGGGACCTTCTTCTCTCAAACTGCAAACACGACTTACTCTTTGACTTGTATTGAGCAAGCGGTTGTGTTCTCACTCTGCACATGGCCCCTGTGGGGTTCACCTTGGGTGGTTCCTTGAGTCCCCAACTCTTCTTCGTCTTCTGGGTCCAGTCTCGACTTAGGTTGCGGTTTGCATTCCACTGTTTCAGTATATGGTTTGGTCTCCCCCTGGAGACCACTGTGTATTTGTGCTACTTACCTGTTCTATTGCTAAAGTATTGTGTGGATTGTGATTGTATCTCCAGGTAGGAGATACTACAATGTGTTAGTGAGTGTTTATAATAAATACATATTTTTATAAGTACACTGTGTGGTTCTTTTTCACTTAACCTACACCATAAGATTAGGTACTGGTTAAACAAGCTGCTTTACACTCCTTCTGGACTAAGCCTGAAGGCTGCTCTCCACTGCTACCTCTTAGAGAGAGTTTTATGGTTGTCCAAGACCACTAAAATCACCACAAGGGTTGTCTGGATTAGTGCAGGGTGCTACACTTACATAAATGAGCACCATATACTAAGCCAGCCTCCTACATTGGTGTCCAGCGGTTGGGATTCAAGCCTGCATTGCTTTACCAGCTAATTTAGATGTGGATTAATTGAAAAACCATCACTAGCATTAGACACATATTTTATAGAAAAGTAAGTTCTACTGAACTTTAAATTGGTTGTTAAGGGTCTAGCACAAACCTTTCTCCAATCTTAGGAAGTTTAGTTTTCACTAGGGTAGGTAGGTGCGACACCACACTACACCTAGTCACCATGTCTTTAGTGATGAACCTCAGTAGGTCACAGTCCGCTAAGTATAATGGTCTAAAGTTCCAGGAACTTAGGGCCATGTGTAGCCTTAGAAGGATAAAGGTAGGTAACAACCCTACCAAGAAGCACCTCTTAGAGCTCCTTCCTCCTCACCGCATCCTCTGCACAGTGACCCTTCATCATTGATGAGCTGCTCGAGGTCCTCTTGCCACTCCTGTGCCTCTGGCCTGTGGGTCCTCTCGAGGGTCTTCTTTGGCTCCAGTGGGCTCCTCTCTTTGCTTGCAGCCTGCTCTGACTTACCTGCTCGTGGTGAGTCACTTGGACCTTGCTGCTCCCGACACTGCACCTTTTTCGCATACTACGTTGGTTGCTGCTGCCAAGGCTAATTGTTGCCCCTGGAGGACACCGACCCTCTGGCTCTCAACATCCGACATGGGACAGCTCATGAACGGCACCTGGTTTTCTAAAGTTCCAGGAACTTAGGACACTGTGTAGCCTTAGAAGGATAAAGGCAGGTAACAACCCTACCATGAAGCACCTCTTAGAGCTCCTTCACCAGGATGATCAGAATCCTGGTGGGGCAGAGGAGCAGGACAATGTGGGTGGGGATGCTCCAGAAGAGAGTCCAGGAGGGGCTCCCGCTACTGACCTTAATTCTGAGTATGGCCAGGAGGAGTCTGGTGTCTCCACCCTGCCAAATTCTGATATCCCAGGGAATAGTGCAGATGGCACTGAGGGTGTCCCTAGAAGTAAGTCCCCCTTTATTCCTCCTGGGAGGGTCAGAGCAGACAGAGGAGATCTAGATCTCCCTTTGCTGAGTCCAGTGCTTCAGGACATTCCATAGGGACCTCAGTCTCTAGCAAGAGTAAGGACTCCTTGGATAGGGAGTACCAAATGATCAAACTTGAGAGAGTTAGACTCAAGCTCAAGCAAGATCAGCCGGCCCTTGACGAGGAGACCCTAGAAATCCAGAGAGCTAGGAACAATCTGGGATTAGATTCCCATGGTGGCAGCCATAGTGTACCTAGAATCAGGGAACCATCCTTTGACACTAGGAATCTGAGCAGGATAGTCCCTCTTTACCAGGTGGGGGATGACATCCAGAAATGGATCAGTGCTTTGGAGAGGGCCTGTAAAGTACAGAGGGTCCCTCAAGGGCAGTGGACAGCTATCCTATGGCTCTCATTTGCTAGGAAAGGTAGAGACAAGCTCCTCACTGATAGAGAAGAGGATGCTGACAATTACTCAGTCCTGAAGAGTGCCCTCATAGATGGGTTTGGCTTAACCACTGAACAGTATAGGATTAAGTTCAGGGACACCCAGAAGGCACACACCCAAGACTGGGTTGATTTCATTGATAATGCTATTAAGGTTCTGGAAGGCTGGCTTCATGGAAGAAAGGTACAGGACTATGAAGGATTATACAATTTGTTAATGAGCGAGCACATCCCTAATAACTGTCAGAACCAACTACTGCACCAGTACCTGGTGGACTCTGATCTGACCTCTCCCCAAGAATTGGGAAAGAAGGCAGACAAATGGGTCCACAACAGGGTTAAGCAGAAAAACCGTGGTAATGGAGGTGACCAGAAGAAGCAAGATTCTTCTAAATCCCAGGATAAAGGTGGGGACAAGGGTAAAGATAAAAAGGAGTCTTCTCAAGGTCCACAAAAACCTGCATCTGGGGGTGAGCCCCAAAATTCCAAGAAGGGCAAAAAGAAACCTTGGTGTTATTTATGTAAGGTAAAGACCCATTGGACAAGAGATGCTGATTGTCCAAAGGCCAAGGAACCTACTACCACTGCCCCTAAGGCAACTACTCCCCCTAGCACCAGTACAAGTGGTAGTACAGCAACCAAGGGATCAGTAGGGTTAACCTTGGGTTCTGAGGTGGGTTTTGGCCTAGTCAGAACTCCAGCTCAGGCAGTTCTAGTCTGTGATGGTGGCATCGATCTTGCCACCTTACTAGTAAGTCCCACTAAATTGGGCAAGTACAGGCAAGAGCCTTTAATCAATGGAAAGGAAGCAATGTCTTTCAGGGACACAGGGGTCAGTGTCACCATGGTGACAGAAAAACTTGTGTCCCCTGAACAAATCATACTTGGACAGATGTACCAAGTAACCAACGCTAGCAATGTCAGGACTGATCATTCCTTGACAGTCGTGAATCTCAGCTGGGGAGGGGTAACTGGCCCTAAAAGAGTTGTGGTATCTCCAGATCTACCTGTAGATTGTCTGTCAGGTAATGATTTAGAAACTTCAGCCTGGTCTGAGGTAGAGTTCAGGACTCATGCAGAGATGATGGGCATCTCTGCCAGTGTCTTTGCTGTTACCAGGGCCCAGGCCAAACAGCTCAGCACTGAGGGAGCACTGGAGCCTGGTAAATAGACCAGATTGCTCCTAAGAAAAAGGAACAGGAAGGGTAAGGACTTATCCTCCTCCCAAAGTCCCAGTGAAGATCAGTCTCCCGAGGGAGATGATCTCAATCACTGTGAAGGAACTGTCCCTGAGGAACTTGGGCCTGACCAGGCAGAGTTCTTAGGCGCAGGGGGCCTTCCAGGGAAGACTTGAGTTTGGAGCAGCACATCTGCCCCTCTCTTGAAGAGCTCAGACAGTAACCTGCTACTGAGGAAGCAGGGAATGTCAGTGGGTCCCATAGGATCTATTGGGAAGATGGGCTCCTGTATTCTGAGGGTACAGACCCCAAGCCTAGTGCTACCAGGAGGTTAGTAATACCCCAGAGGTTCAGAGGTTTTCTTCTCTCCCTGGCACATGACATTCCCATTGCAGGACACCTTGGGCAAAGTAAGACTTGGGTCAGGATTGTCCCTCATTTTCACTAGCCCCATATGTCAGAAGACACCAAGGAGTTTTGTCGCTCCTGTGTCACTTGCCAAACCAGTGGTGAGTCAGGTGGCACTACAAAGGCCCTCTTAATTCCACTCCCAGTGGTTGGGGTTCCCTTTGATAAGGTATGGATTAACATTGTTGGTCCCTTGAGCCCTCCAACTGCATCTGAACACAGTTACTTTCTAGTGGTGGTGGACCATGCTGCTAGGTATCCAGAAACTATTCCCCTTAGAACCACTACAGCTCCTGTGGTATCCTGGGAATCTTTTCCAGGAAGGGCTTCCCTAAGGAGGGCTTAACAGACAGAGGTACCAACTTCATGTATAGTTACATCACTGCCATGTGGATAGAGTGTGGAGTAAACTATAAGTTTACCACACCCTACCATCCCCAGTGCAATGGGCTTGTCGAAAGGTTCAACAAGACCTTCAAGGGTATGATTATGGACTCCCAGAAAAGCTGAGGCGGAAATGGGATTTCTTACGACGCTGGCTTCTCTTTGCCTACAGAGACGTTCCACAGAAGGTGGTTGGCTACAGCCCATTTCAACTTCTGTTTGAACATCCAGTTAGGGGTCCATTGTGTCTGGTTAAGAAAGGCTGGGAGCAACCTCTCAAACCTCCTAAACAGGATATTGTGGACTATGTCCTTGGCCTGCGTTCATGTATGGCTGAGTACATGAAGAAGGCAAGCAAAAACCTTGAGGCCAGCCCGGAGCTTCAGAAACCTTGGCATGACCTAAAGGCTATACTGACTGTTTACCAGCCAGGACAGAAAGTGTGGGTGTTGGAGCCTGTGGCCCCAGCAGCTCACCAAGACAAGAGGAGTGGCCCCCACACCATTCTTGAAAAGAAAGGTGAGGTCACCTATATGGTGGACCTAGGCACTCCAAGTCCCCACAGGGTACTTCATGTGAACCGCCTGAAAATGGCTGAGTACATGAAGAAGGCAAGAAAAAACCTTGAGGCCAGCCCGGAGCTTCAGAAACCTTGGCATGACCTAAAAGCTGTACTGACTGTTTACCAGCCAGGACAGAAAGTGTGGGTGTTGGAGCCTGTGGCCCCAGCAGCTCTCCAAGACAAGAGGAGTGGCCCCCACACCATCCTTGAAAAGAAAGGTGAGGTCACCTATTTGGTGGATCTAGGCACTCCAAGTCCCCACAGGGTACTTCATGTGAATGGCCTGAAACCTTTTTTGGACAAGGCTGACATGAGTTTGCTCATGGCCACTGATGAGTTACAGGAGGAAGAGAGTGACCCTCTCACTGATCTCCTCTCTCAGTACCCTGTTGATGGGTCAGTTGAAGGAGTAGCCTTGGCAAGCAGCCTCACTGCCCAGCAGCAAGCTGATTGTAGACAAGTCCTCAATCAGTTCAAACCCATGTTCTCTCTGACACCGAGTCAAACCACCTGGTGTACCCATGAAGTGGACACAGGTGACAGTCTGCCCATGAAGAGAAAGATTTACAGATAGCCTGACCATGTCAGAGACTGCATCAGGACAGCGGTCCAGAAGATGCTGGAATTGGGGATCATTGAGCCTTCAGATAGCCCTTGGGCTAGTCCAGTAGTCCTGGTATCAAAACTGCACACCAAGGGTGGCAAAAGAGAAATTAGGTTTTGTGTTGACTACAGAGGCCTCAATGCAGTCACTAGGACTGATGCCCATCCTATTCCCAGGGCAGATGAAATCATAGATACTGTGGCCTCAGCCAAATATCTGAGCACATTTGACCTAACTGATGGCTACTGGCAAATCAGACTTGCTGAGGATGTCAAGCTAAAAACAGCATTCTCAACCCCCAGTTGGCATTATCAATTTACTGCGATGCCCTTTAGCTTGAAGAATGCACCTGCCACATTTCAGAGGTTGGGGAACAAAGTCCTAACAGGTCTGGAAGCCTATAGTGCAGCGTATCTAGATGATATAGCTGTCTTTAGCTCCACCTGGGAGCACCACCTGGTCCAACTCAGGAATGTTCTAGAGGCCCTGCAAAAGGCAGGCCTCATGATCAAGGCCACCAAGTGCCAGATAGGGCAGAGCAAGGTTGTATACTTGGGCCACCTGGTAGGTAGAGGCCAAGTTCAGCCATTGGTGAGCTAAATCAGACCATCTTGGACTGGGTTGCTCCCACTACCCAGACTCAGGTCACAGCTTTCTTGGGCCTGACTGGGTACCTCAGGGGGTTTGTTAAGGGATATGGGTCCATTGTGACTCCCCTTAATGATCTCACCTCCAAGAAAATGCCTAAGAAAGTTCAGTAGTCAGTTAGCTGTCAAAAGGCATTTGATGACCTGAAGCAGGCCATGTGCACTGCTCCCATTCTGCAAAGTTCTGACTATTCCAAAACCTTCATAGTCCAGACAGATGCTTCTGCGATAGAGGTAGCAGCTGTTTTGTCACAACTTAATGCAGAGGGCCAGGACCAGCCAGTAGCTTTCATAAGCAGAAGGTAGACCCACAGGGAAAAATGTTGGTCAGCTATAGAGAGGGAGGCCTTTGCGGTGGTCTGGGCCTTGAAGAAGTTGAGGCCATGCCTGTTTGGTACTCAATTCATTGTTCAGACAGACCATAAGCCCCTCTTATGGCTTAAACAGATGAAGGGTGAAAACCCCAAACTTTTGAGGTGGTACATTTCTCTACAGGGGATGGACTTTTCAGTGGAACATAGGCCTGGGAGTAACCATGCCAACGCAGATTGACTCTCCAGATATTTTCACCTAGAAAATGAAGACTCAACTGGGCAAGGTTAGTCTAATCTCCTTACGTTTGGGTGGAGGGTTGTGTAGGAAAGTAGGATCTGCTTTCATGGTCACCCCCACTTTTTGCTGTTGTCACTATGTTTTTCTGACTAGTCTGACTGGGATCCTGCTAACCAGGACCCCAGTCTCTGTGCTTCTTACCTAAATTGGACATGGTGAGTACTTAGGTACCCCCCAGATTGGCTACTGAGGTACCCTTATAAGTCCCTAGTATATGGTACCAAAGTGCCCAGGGCATAGGTACACCAGGTGTCCCCCATGAGCTGAAGCATGTATGATGCCACTCATGGGAGACCACACAAATTGTAACTACAGGCCTGCCATTGCAGCCTGTGTATGTGGGCTTTTATCACCACTTACGACAGATATAGGTTTACCTATATCTGCGGCCACAGTACTTAAAACCTATAAGCCACCCGTAAGGCAGGCCTTTCAATCCTGACAGCAGGGTGCTTGATTATAAGTGAGAGGCTACCCCTGCATGAGCAGGACACACCTATAACCCTCTGAGTCCATTCTCCCTGGTTGAAAGTGCATCAGCCATTTAGATATATAGAGTGGCCATGCGTTATTACATGTTGGCTATCTCTAAACTGGCTGTAACGAACCCTGTCGTGTTTGGTATCAAACATGTTATAATCATACCCCAACACCATAAACGGTGTTGGAGGTATGATTCCATGCACTGTAAAGCTCCTCCGGGAAGCCCTCAGTGCTCTCGGTACCAGTCTTCTAGACTCGGACAGCAAGCTATGGCTGCTGCCGACCACAGACACGATTCTGCCCTCCTGCTGATGAGCCAAGCTCGAGCAGGGGAAGGCAGGACAATAGGTTTCCTGTCACAGAGAGGTGTGACCACCTCCCAGACAGGATTTAGTGTATTGGGACAGGGTGTGGCACTTGCCAGCGCCACTAGACTGCTTTGAAGGGCACATTTGGTGCCCTCCTTGCATACTCCAGTTGAAACCAGTTCAGGAAGCCGTTGGCTCCCGCTCTGGTGCAAAACTGGACAAAGGACACGGGAGAATCCTCCCCACTGTCCAGCCCCTCCTCTGGGAGGGACCCCGGAATCGTCCCAATCTTCTCCTTAGGGTACTTAAGGGCTTAGCTGTGGTTGGGTCCCTAGATTCGTAGTGGGACAAGATTCAGATCTGAAACCACTTCATCTTCAACCATCTGGGCACTCTGGACTTCGCTTTGGGACCGAGACTGCAACTGGGAAGACTCCTGCTACTCCTGGTCTCGTCGTCCTGCCAGTCCTCTGCAATGTCTGTGCCTGTGCTCCATACAGGTTCTTCACAAGGCCTGTGTACATCCAAGACACCCAAAGGAATCTCCCTTGGAGTAAAGGAGTCACTCCCCTCACCTGCAGGCACCGCAACGCTCCTGACTGATCTGCTGATCCTGTGCTCCCACGGACTTCGGAAGGCTCAGCAACACAGGTGGTGGTTCTGCAACTCCCTCGAGGCCTGCCCTGTCTTCACAGCAAGCTTTAAGCCAGTATCCCTTGTCGGAACTGCTGGAGCAACACCCCTATGCACCGCATTGACTTGCAGTTGCCAAGGCTTGTCGACTCTCACCTCCAAAGATCTTCGGGCTACAAGAAGCTCCAGCCTCAAGCATCTCCTGCAGCCAAGATCTTCATCCTCACCACATCCTCTGCTGTGAACCTTCATCATTGGTGAGCTGCTCGAGGTCCTCTTGCCACTCCTGTGCCTCTGGCCAGTGGGTCCTCTTGAGGGTCTTCTTTGGCTCCAGTGGACTCCTCTCGTTGCTTGTGGCCTGCTCTGACTTACCTGCTCGTGGTGAGTCACTTGGACCTAGCTGGTCCCGACACTGAACCTTTTTCACATACTATGTTGGTTGCTGCTGCTAAGGCTTTTTGGTGCCTCCCACGGACACCGACCCCCTGGCTCTCAACATCCGACATGGGACAGCTCCTGAACGGCTCCTGGTCTTCCAGAGCATCGCCTGGTCGGCACAGTTGCAACTTCAAGGGCACCGTCAACTCACCTGCATCCACCGACATCGGTGGGCATTCGTCTCCTGTGCCTCCTGGTCACTCCTGAGTGGTATAGACTCTTTCCCCTCTGCTTGCAGGTTCTTCTCATCTTCGATCCACCTTTGGAATCCATCGGACTCTTTCACTTTCTTCGCCAGTGGCATCTTTACTGAAGTCCTCCATTGTGGCCTACAGCGATTTCCGACGTCACTTCGCACCTATGCACCCGGCTTCCCTGGTGTAGGTATCCTGGGGTATGCACGGATGGGGTGACTCTCCAACCTTCCATCTTCCACAGGGTTTCTTCAGGGTCCTCTGGGAAGGGTCCTTCTTCTCTTTAACTGCAACTGCGACTTACCCATTGATTTGTATGGAGCACGCAGTCGTGTTCCCACTCTGCACACGGCCTCTGTGGGGTCCTCAACTCTTCTACGTCTTCTGGGTCCAGTCTCAACTTAGGTTGTGGTTCGCATTCCACTATTTTAGTATATGGTTTGGTCTCCCCCTGGAGACCACTGTGTATTTGTGCTACTTACCTGTTCTACTGCTAAAGTATTGTGTGTATTGTGATTGTATCTCCGGGTAGGAGATACTACAATGTGTTAGTGAGTGTTTGTGTAATAAATACATATTTTTATAAGTACACTGTGTGGTTCTTTCTCACTTAACCTACACCATAAAGTTAGGTACTGGTAAAACAAGCTGCTTTACACTCCTTCTGGACTAAGCCTGAAGGCTGCTCTACACTGCTACCCCTTAGAGAGTGTTCTATGGTTGTCTAAGACCACTAAAATCACCATAAGGGTTGTCTGGATTAGTGCAGGGTGCTTCACTTACATTAGGGAGCACCACATACTAAGCCAGCCTCCTACAGCACTCATCACTGAAAGCCAAAAATAGTTGAGCTAGGGCTTGTGTTTCCCATTTCCAATGATTACCTCTATTCTTTCAGTGTTATGCTTATGCCAGTTAGTTTTCATCCATTCCAATATAGATCTCATACATTGTTGGAAAAGTAGACTGGATATCACCCCACCATCCAATCGAACTATTGATTGGGTATCCTCTGAATAAAGATATGTGTACACCTTTTGATTAAAGTAGTCTGACCAGAGGACTTTTGTATAGAATACAAATGTGAGAATTAAAGCCAAGCCTCGAGGTTTTCTGTATTTCAGGAGGCTCTCAGTGGTGTTGAAGGGGAGCAGACTCACAGACTGCTAATAATGTTTCAAAAAGGCAAACCAAACCAGAGCTGTGTCAGTGATTCCAGCTGCACTTAGAAGACCCTGAAGAATTCTACAGTCTAAGGTGTCAAACACCACTGATGAGTCAAGTAACATCAGCACGTTGGCCCGGCCAGGTCTGCTTCTAACCTGAGGTTTTTAAGTATTGCCCGCAGCACTGAGTCTGTTGGCTGAAACCTGCTTGAGCAAGTTTAAGGACATTAGTAGCTTATATTTGGATGATTCATTGCTTGGCCATGTGGTTCTCCAGTATTTTGGCTGGAAATTGTAGGAGGGATATTGGCCAAAAACATTTCATGATCATAGGGTACAACATAGATTGTAGTTCTGTTCTCATTGAATGTCATGTTATTGTGTTAATGTCCCTGTATGGTGCTTGGCAATGCATTCTAAGGGATGAAGTTAGGGCAATGTTATGGATCAGTACTGACTGAAATTTTTATTACTGTGTACGAATAAAGGTTGATGAAGGTTTATTAATTAAGTATAAAAACATTCACCAGATAAGGCCCACGTTTTTAGGAGTACATCTCATGAAGTGCTAAATTAGCACTAGCTCAGCCGAAAGTCATCAGAGCTCTCCCATATAAACAACAGGAACCCTCACGGATCATTCAGTCCACAGAACACTGACATCATGACAGCAAGACACATCATAAGGCCGCAGAAGAACTTTGTTAAATTTGAATGATCTTTGTGTGTGTTGCGCACAGTTAGGTTCCCAGACCTTTGCTCAGCTGGGATAATTTTTATGACTGCCTCCTGGCCGCAGATGGACAGCCTGCTCAATGAGACTGTTTCAATGGTGCGCAGTCAAAATATCGATTTTTTTATATCGACCTACACTAATATCGAGTTTTTAATATCGTAGGGACAGAATATCGACCTTAAGGTAAGTAATATCGTTTTTTTTATATCGAAGTAAGTAATATCGAAGTAAGTTATATCGAAGTAAGTAATATCGTTAGCAAAAATATAATTGTTAATAATATCGATATTTATATTAGTGTTTTGTATTTTAGTATGTATTTTATATGTATGTTTAACATTTTTTGTAATGTATTTTTATTATTTTTAAATATATGTATTAAATGTTTAGAAATTAGTAATTTTTTTAAGTAAATTTTGCGTTGTAGTATCAGAGCGGGTTGTGGGTTTATAGGGGAATAGGGTGGGAAGTAATTTAATTATAATTAATTAATTAATATGTTTTTATTTATTGTTTTTGATTATTAATTTATTGTTAATTAATTAATAATTGGTAATTAATTTTTTAATTGATTAATTTATCATTATATTAATTATAATTTTTATTTTATTTATTGTTATTGTTAATTAATTTATTGATAATTAATTACTAATTGTTAATTAATTTTTATTAATTGATTAATTGATAATTAAATTAATTATGTTAATTTTTATGTGTAGCGGGTTGTGGGTTTATATGGGAATAGGGTGGGAAGTAATCTAATTATAATTAATTAATATGTATTTATTTATTGTTATTGATCATTAATTTATTGTTAATTAATTATTAATTGGTAATTAATTTTTATTAATTGAATAATTTATAATTATATTATTATAATGAATTATTATTATTTTTTATTTATTATTATAGTTAATTAATTTATTGTTAATTTATTATTTGGTAATTAATTTTTATTAATTGATTAATTGATAATTCAATTAATTGTGTTCTTTTTTATGTGTAGCGGGTTGTGTGTTTATGGGGTAATAGGGTGGGAAGTAATTTAATGTTATTTAAGTAAATATTAATTTAATTTTATTGGTATTTATTATTAATTTTTTAGTTAATTAATTATTAATATGTTATTTATTTTACAAAAATTATTTAATTAATAAGTATGTTAATTTAACCCGTACGCTATCCTACATTTTCCACACTGTTACACTTACTGGAGTTGGAATAGTAATTTTAACCCCTACGCTATCCAACACTTTCCCTACTGTTGCACTCACTGGAGTGGGAATAGTAATTTTTACCCCTACGCTATCCAACACTTTCCCTACTGTTGCACTCCCTGGAGTGGGAATAGTAATTTTAACCCCTACGCTATCCAACACTTTCCCTACTGTTGCACTCACTGGAGTGGGAATAGTAATTTTTACCCCTACGCTATCCAACACTTTCCCTACTGTTGCGCTCCCTGGAGTGGGAATAATAATTTTAACCCCTACGCTATCCAACACTTTCCCTACTGTTGCACTCACTGGAGTGGGAATAGTAATTTTTACCCCTACGCTATCCAACACTTTCCCTACTGTTGCACTCACTGGGGTGGGAATAGTAATTTTTACCTCTACGCTATCCAACATTTTCCCTACTGTTGCACTGTTTGGAGTTGGAATAGTAATTTTATTACCTCCGCTATCTAATATTCTTTGTATTATTTTAGTTAATGTAGTATATAATTAATTTTAAAAAGATTAAAAATTATTTAAATTTTTTAATTTGTTATATATATTTATTTAATTTTTATTTATATTATTGTTTTATGTGTATAGATGTATTTATAATTTATATGATATTTTTAAAAAAATTATAAGTTATTAAAATAATTATTGAAAATTATTAGTAAGTATATATATTATATGTATATGTTTAATTTATTTTTACATTACATATATATTACTTATAATTTTTAAACATTTAAAAATATTTTTAACTATGTTTATTTTAATTATATGTATTATTTACTTTATTTTTACATTATTTTAACTTAAATAAAAAACGATATTTTTAACGATATTTTTGACATCGATATTTTTTTCTCGATATTTTTGTACTTACCATAATGTAGGATGTCGATATTCTTGACTTCGATATTCTTGCATCGATATTTCTGTAGGTCGATATTCTGACCTTCGATATTTTGTCAGTGATTCTGTTTCAATACCTATTGCTGTATGTTACCTTAATTATCGTTCCTGTATTTTTGAATTTTTTGTACCTTTCTCAGCGAATCGTAATGTTATTTAAATGTATTTTTGTACTCGCTTGATCATGTACAGACAATTTACAATTGGTAAAGGAGAACAACAAATATGGAAAGGGGAATGTACCTTCTGTCCGTTTGACTTCTTAGTTTCATTTCTGGACAGCCTCACACTCACGCATTGGCTGAGAGATGTATCCAGTGTCAGTGAACAAATCTCAACTCCTCGAATGCTTTCTAAACAAAATGAAAAATTATCAAGTTATTAAAACCCTGATTAAGAGTGGTGGTTTCCATATAATGTTATCAGTAATTGCTTTTATGAATGAAAGTATTATTCTTACAAAGCAGAGTCAGAAGTCAGGCGGAGACAAATTATGTGAATTTTCATAAGCACAAGATACTATTTAGCATCTGATTCTAAGTTGTGAGTTAAATTCCAATCCCTGTGCAGACAGTAGTTTGCAAAGGAATCACAAAGCCAAGCAGTGCGATATTCATTGCAGGCCAACAGGGTTTTCCTGAAAGAGTTTGGCAGCAAAAGTCTGGTGACATTTTTCTAGAGAAAATTCATGGAAGAAAGGCAAAATATGCAGAAATTGGTGTGAAAAATATAGATTATTCGTGTTATGCCACATTTCCTGTTAAAAACCGTACCCAGTGAACACCCTAACCCAGGGTGTAGGTATTTAAAGGATGCGACAAATACCACTCCTATCCCGCAAAGCTTTTACTTGGATCCTTAGTGGAATAAAATCCAGGGGTGGTACTGTATTGATGTTTCCCCTCTGTGACTGCTGTGCCAGTTACGGAAGTTGCATACTGTAGACATTGCTTCGGAAGGCCCACCCTAAGGAGGGTAGGCCTTTCATTGCTCTAAAGCTAGCAGAACTTGGGCAGGCATGTTGTCGGATGGCCTGCCCTGTGAATCCCATCAGTTCCTCACCTCTAAATGAGACAGACAGCACCACAAGTTTGGCAGGACAATTTTTCCGACCTGCCAAACTCTAAATACACTGGGCCCGATTCACATAGGTAAACTGAGACGAAAGTCTAACTTCACGACTTTTGGTATTCACAAAGGGCATTTACTACTCCTAAATACCCTTTGTGAATACCAAAAGTAGAACTTTATGGCTTTTGGTATTCACAAAAGGCATTTACGAGTAGTAAATGCTCTTTGTAAATACCGAAAGCCATAAAGTTAGACTTTCATCTCATTTTACCTTTGTGAATCGGGCCCATTAGTTATACAGCACCATAGGTTATGACCTCCAAACTCAACTCCCATGCATGCTCTTCACGTAAATTGTGGCATTTAAAGTCCTGTAATGATTTTACATTAAGTGACCCATTACAGGTCATGATGGTTCTCTGCCCAACCCTCAGTTACCCATAGCAGAGACATTGGTAACTCCCTGGCCGGGAATACTCCAGGTGGTGAGATTTGGGTGAATGACATGGTCATCTGTGTTTCTGTACTGATTCCTGCATAGGCCTGATATTTCACCACTAGATTTCATCAGCTTTTTAAGGGCCAAAGACACAGGGTGGGGGAATACTCCAGATCTCCAGAGTAAGGAATTAATACAGATTTTTTAGTCCCAATGGGGCTGGCAACATCGGGGTGACAGTTTCCTCGGGATTACCACAGCACACGTAATGAGGCTGTAATTGCATGAGTGTTTATCATATGATTTCAATCGCGTCAATTTTCTTATTATGTCAGATTCTCTGATGACATTTGCGTTGATATCATCAGGGAAGGAAAGGAGATGGGATATCTCTTCCTCACCCCTTTTCCAATGGGTGAAATTATGCCAACAGTAACTAGAGAAAGATACATCTTGGTAACTGATTGAGATTATGGAGCATGGCATTGGGGGAGACCGAGGCCGCAATCTGAGAATCATTTTGAACTAACATTTGCTTTTAAGCGCAATACATCATTCCAAGAATGAAACTGTCCCATTTGGGCACCACATCTCTTTGCATAAGTTGTAAAACGCATGTGATTACAGTACGTTTGCCTTTATTAGAAAGCTTTTGTGGCATACCATCCAGATGCAATGTCCCCTTGACACTGAGGTGAAGAGAGCACCGTCTTATGCCTGTGCACTTTAGGACTGTGGAAATCTTCATACTTTCCAAAACAGAGGGTGCCAAAGTAGAAGGGCCGTCCCGGCAAAAATGATTGAAGAGATCAACTGTAGGTGAAGAGAAAGAGTAAATGCATCATATTCAATCGTTCACCTTCAATCTATGAAAGAACTAGATAGCAATGTAGTTAAGTATTTCAGATAACTCTCATTAGCTAGGTAAACAAGGCATTCCTTATTTTCGCCAATGCCTATTGTAACAATTTGGGTCTAAATTCACCTGTCATCGATCTTGCATAGTATATATTTAGATATTGGTACACGTGGAGTGCTGATCTAGCTGGGCAACAAGGAATCGATCCACATTTAGGGGTCGTTATGATGGCGGGCGGATCGCCACCGCCCGGCCGGCGGTGGCGATCCGCCCGCCATCACAACATAATTTACCCCCGCCATATTACTATGGCGGGGGGTACCGCGGTGGACGGAAAGTCCGTCAACCGCTTTTCCGCCGGTCGGCAATCGTCATGATTGCCGGCCGGGTGGAACTCGGGCATAATATGGTGGCGGTGCCTGGACGGCACCGCCATCCATATTATGATGCCTGGCAGTTCTGGCCTTTCCATGGCGGCGATGCCGCCATGAAAGGGCTGGCGGGAATTGCTTTGGGGGCCCGTTGCGGCCCCCGGGGGGTTGGGGGGGTGGAGGGCTGCACTTGGGGGGTACCTATGGTACCCCCCTACATTGCCATGCTCAAGGTGGCAGGCACCGCGCGGTGCCTGTCACGTTGTGCATGGTAATGCACAACATGCCTCTTTGGCATTGCGGCGGGTGCTGCTTACAGCAGCACCCGCCGCAATGTTAGAGATGCGGGATGCGACCGCCAGGGTGGCAGTCGCATCCTAATTGGCGGTGCGGGACCGCCGCACCGCTGGCGGCCGGTCCCAGCACCGCTAGGGTGGCGGGCGGACTGAAGTCCGCCCGCCATCCTAATAGGCCCCTAAATATTTAATAGACACAACATCATGATCATAGGTGTGGGAATTTTCATTTGCATTTCACAGTCTCACGGAATCACATGATTTTTAGCCAGGTGTTGAAACTGCAATTAGAACTCAGAAGTTGTATCAGTGAGTTTCCCTTTTTCACAATTGTAAAGAAAGCAGGGAAGTGACCCTATTATGTGATAGGCTATCATACAAACATATAGGTATTCGTCCTGTAGCAAATTCACTTTTTCTGTGTGATCTCCGTAGATTGTTTGGCTATATATGGAGTGATTTTGGCTGATATTATGGCTCTGTTGGCTGCGACACTGATATTCCGTATCCCATGTGTTTTTTTACTCCAAACATAATGTAATATTGGCTAAAAACAATTGGCCATTTAACTTTCCAGTATGGCCATGGTAAGTTGGCGTGTGGAAAGCACCAGTGGCATAGAAGTTAAATGTCATATGGGGGCAGTAGTATTTATTTACACTACCGATATATATATATATATATATATGTTACTCTTTTATGTCCTGGCTACACACAGTTTTAATATACTGCAGTAGTTCATGTCAACGAAAATGCTGTGTCGTCTAGAGTAACCTACATTTTTTACTTAATAAGGCAACTCTAATTGTGCTCCTTAAGCCCACAGGGCTGATTCTTTGATGTTCGGGGCATGCTAACTATTACAGAAAAGTATGGTGCTAAAGCTGATTGTACCTCTTTAGGTAAAGCAGCATTTGTATAGGAGTGCCTGATAGAGAATAACAGTTTATTCTTAAAGTTTCAACTGTGATACTTATAGAATCATGCTTGAAAGTTATTTTTCACTTATTAAAATCAAGTTCCATGGTGAAAGTAGATTTTTTACATCAAAAGTGCAAAACAACTTTTAAAAACGAATTTGTGCTGCCTGAAGGGCAAACAGAATTAAATCAGTTCTACAGGCCCACCTTTCCACAGGTGGCTTTAATTAACATTTCAGTTAGTCGTGAAGTGTTGTGCTGGAATGTAACGATACACCAGTCTCTAATGACAGCAAGACTATTTAGTTGGTATGAGCAATATGGGAGGGATCATCACAGATGGCAATAAAAATACAGTAATAACCTATCTGTTCCCAAGAAGATCCCGCAATGAGGCCCAACTGACAGAATCGTTTCATGCAGGTGAATCTTTAAGATTTTAATCTCTTCTCACAGCAGGAGGGGAAGCTGTTACCAGATCAGGAAGAGAAGGTGGCGCCTCATTTTCACAGGGCTGAATTTGTGAGGGATCTCTGAGCTCCTTGGCGGGGAGCTTGATGTCTGCCACCATGGATAAAAGAGGAAGTGCTGAAAATCGACAGTTGTGTCTTGGTGGGAATTCTGCCAGTAATGGGGACAGGGACAACTTCAATATCTAGCTAGTGCAATGGATAAAAATGACACCTCCTTGCCTACATTTCAGAATGTTCTTGGACATAGAGAAACATCTGAAGAAGGACGAAACTCTG
The DNA here is from genome assembly GCA_963921515.1 of Calotriton arnoldi. NCBI lineage: Eukaryota > Metazoa > Chordata > Amphibia > Caudata > Salamandridae > Calotriton > Calotriton arnoldi. Next base: position 2,488,717 of record CAWUFW010001095.1, on the reverse strand, counting down.
CTCAGCACCCTGGCAAAAAAAGCCTGAAGAGGTTCCGCTATCCACGTGCATGCAGGACTGTAACTGCTGTGCAAGACTCATCTGGGTGGCCTCCAGTTCATTGGATCAGGGACATTAACTACTGAAGAATGTATGCATCCTAGGTGAAAGCCTTGACTGGAGTTAGTCACAGCCAGATTACAGCAACATCTAACACATATGTAGTCAAAGAGATATGAAGGCGGGTAGATGAAATAGTTAGTGAAGCCGAATCTGCTCTTGACATTGTAACTCACTTTACAGGCAAGAAACAGAAGTATTTATAGAAATGAAATCGATAAACATATTAGAGTGACAAAACCACCAAACAGAACATTTATAAATCACATCTGGCTAGATTGAATGGAATCATTATTTGTCACAATGTTTCTGAGGTGATTGGTCCTTTGGCTAGCCAGAAAGCTAGTACCAGTAGGGACATTGCTGGCCCACTCAATGGTAATGTTACTACAATTAATAAGGTCATAAGGGATATTGAAATAAACTTTCCACCATGGACCTTACCCTGAGTGTCCATCTAGATGCTCTGGGCTGCCAAGGCCGCATATGCACAATACACTAAAATGTGGTGGAATCACACTATGACATGGGAGACAGTGATTGAATTGATATTATTAGTCTTCATGACATCTTCTATCTCTATGACACATGGGCTCTTGTAACATGGCGGCCGCGGGGACAAATACAGGCATCAATACCTCCGCGAGTGCCAGAGACAGCGTGCGAGGTAAATAATGTGCAGGAGGGAAGGAACAACCACAAGACTGGGGCCCAGAAGGGACAATAAGGGCAGACCAATCCTCTCCCAAGGGGTGAACTGACAGAAGCTACATATCAACGAACTGTCCTCCTTTTGACTCTTAGGGCAATTGAAATCAATACTCTCCGTGAGCCTTTTTTGTGAAACGCGCCTGACCCCAAAATGGCGTCTGCAGAAGATCGTCGCCAGGGGACAAAAACAATCACCCTAAGGGAGGCCCGTTAGCATCTACAGCCTAGTGGCCGCATAATTGTTTAAAATAGCAGCAACAGCTCAGGCCTCAAGGGAAGTCCTCGTTTAGCGTCACAAGCAACCGAGAGGGATACTAGAGGCGCCCCGCCTGATCCTATTATGGCGGCCGTCTCTCCCCCTGGCAGCTATAACGCAGAAATACTCTCCTCCTCTGGAGGCAAGCGGACACTGACTCCGGCCTCAAACCCCCCCCCCCCCTTGAGCGAAAGACTAAAATGGGAAGCGGCTGATTTTAACTCCAAGGTCTGAATCCCTTGCCTGACCCCAAGATGGCTGCCACAGTGGTCCCTACCACGTCGTGCTAATACTCTGAGAAAAAACCAGACATCGACCAGACCTCGAACACATCCCCCATCCGGCCTACCCATCAGGATACTGAATCTGTGAACCTACCTCTGACCGTGGAGACCTAGCTTTTTGGGCGATGCCCGGTGGGATACTTGATAGCTAAAGAGGAGATGGGCTGTGGACTACCCCTTCGGCCGTCACCTACCCAGCTGGACTTTGGGCAGACCTTACTTCGTCTCTCCGTCATATTCTCCCTCCTACCCCTTTACTCCACCCACTTTCTCCTTTACGCTCCATTTATCCCTCCTCTTTGCTCCCTAATTGTTTTCCCGTTGAGACCTAGCTGTTTGGCTGATGCCCGGTGGAGCTACCTGATAGCTATAGAGGAGATGGGCTGTGGACTTCCCCCTCGGCCGTCACCTACCCAGCCGGACTTTGGGCAGACTCTCCTTCGTCTCTCCATCCTATCCCCATATTATCTCCCTCCTACCCCTTTACCTCCACCCCCTTACCCTTTGGAGCTCCATTTATTTAGTCTTCTACGCTCTTGAAATGTTTTTCTAGTAACTGATGTAACTTGTAACTGATGTAATTTTGTAATTTTGTGGAACCTTATGTAAAGCGCTCTGATACCTCCGGGTCTAGCAAGCGCTATATAAAACTCAAATAAATAAAAATTAAAAATAACATCATTCTACTATGGTTTTGGTACTTGGCACATTCCAGCAAAACCTGGCCTAAATGTTAGTCTTTAGGGTAAGCTAATAACTTGGATGACTATTGATATAGAGGGCAAAAAGCTACATTGAATTTAAAAATTGACATAGATAAGGACTGTGGTGATGATACAAAATATTGGGGGATATTCTCAAGAACGTGTGATAAACATCGCCAAAATAGGCTAATGCAATTTTTCATATCGCCGTTTATCGCGGGAAAATAACTCTGTGTCAACGTCGTATTCTCAACACAGCGGTAACATGCGATAGTTTCCCGATAACGCCTCAAATGTCCGCGATACAACTACCGCGACGGCGATAAAAAAGAAAACCCGAACGTGAAAAAAGTTGCGATGGGCCCAACTGCGATAAAAATCCAGCGAAAAGCAGCGTCAGGCCCGCAAGTCCCACAAGTAAGGCGGGAAAAATAACTATAAAAGCGGCAAAAATGAAATACAAATAAAACACAAACAACTGCGAAGCACCATGGAGGTAGCCAGAGCAAGCACAGAGGACAACCCGAACCCCACAAGCCCCACGGAGGACCAGCCTGGGACCTCGGGGTCAGGGAAGGGCAAGGAGAAGAAGAAGAGGAAGACGCGGTTCAGTCCGCAGGAAAACAGGATCCTGATTACGGAGGTGACAGAACATCATCAACAACTGTTCGTCACCTCCACTGTATCATTGGCAACAAAAAATGGAATATGGCAGTCCATCCTGGACAAGGTGAATGCAGTCGGAGTGCTGAGAAGGACAATGGAAGAGGTCAAGAGGCGCTGGAATGATGTGAAGCGCAAAACCAAGCTGAAACTCGCCAACAACCGCAAAGCAGCAAAGCAGACTGGGGGTGGGAGTCCTGCGCCACAGGAGGAACTGGATGAGATGGAGGAAATGGTGTCCACAGTCATCAGAGTGGAGACGGTGGCAGGAGTCGGAGGACCGGACACTGCTCAACATGACCTGACACAACAGCAACAGGGTGAGTAACCACCAGGGACTGGGGGGACGGGGGGAGATGGGCACAATGGCACACATGCACAAATAAGTACAGCACATCTGCGGACAAACCATGCCCAAGAGTCACAACTCCGACCAAGAGCCCAATTTACCCAAGTCTGCAACAGCTCAGCACTGTATAAGCACAGAAGTGAAAGGCACACCGCCAGAAAGGGATAAGGGCCAGCCAAATCAGAGCTGAAGGGGCAAATCACCCACAATGCAGCACACACACATAACACTCAGAGCACCTCAACATTTACAACAAAGTGGACCAAACTGCAACACTTTCACAACAGAACAGAGGACACAACTGCTGCAGCTTGTGTGTAGAAAATGGCCATTCGCATTTGGCATAGCAGGAAACTGTGAGATGATAATGGACAAATACAACCTCACATCCGTGATGGTGGCGAAATGTCAACTGTCCAGCATTAAATAGGCATCTCAACACAAACAGTCACAATGTACATTGAGATGCAGTCTGTTTGTAAACTTGGCCAATGCGTCAACATACATGTGAACACAATGTCAAACTGCATCTCCCCTTCACATTGCAGAGGGAGAATCATCACCTCCTGCAGAGCAGACCGTACTCCTCATCACGATGATGAAGAGGACCTACACACCATCGACCCGACACCCTCCAACAGCTCATGGACACCCTCAGCAACCCTCCCCCAGGAGCAGGGCAGCCCAGCTGCATCGAGGAGAACCCACCCCCTGCACAGACCACACAGCAGAAAGCACCCACCACCACGGCCGACTCCCAGGATCCCCACGAGCAACACATGGCATTCCAATGCCGTGTGTCGCAGGGCCAGAAGGGGATGGCAGAGCAGATGCGGGTGGGGTTCAACCTCATGGCAGCCAAACTAGATGCCATACGTGGGTGTCCAAGTCCCATCAGGGACCACCTACAGGCCCTAACGGACACCCACAGTCCGCTCCATGGTCTCCAACAATCCATGGCTGACATCGCCGGAGTCATGACTCGTAGACAACAACAACTGTCTAGTCAGAGTGGCTCCAGCGATCTCAGCCGTGAGTTGGCCAACATGGGGAGGAACACGGAGAACATGGAGCGGATGCAGGCGGGAAGAATGGCTGCCACGGCTGCACACCAGCGAGATATAGCAGGAATCTACCATGCCCTGCAGATCCTCATCATGGCAGTGCGGCCACAAGGCCTGGCGCAGATGAATGCTGCTGCCACTACTCCCTCCACCTCACCGCCCCCTGATGTGTCAGTGCTTCACAGTGCGGCTGACAATCCACCTCCGGCCCCTAATGTGTCACTGCCACACAGTGCCGCAGACAAAACACCACCACCCACATGTGAGGCACATCACACATAGGAGGACGATGATGAGGATGAATCTGCCGTTGGGCTAAGTAGGAAGCGGTAGCATTCATCTCCGCCATATGGCCTCTTTCTGCTTGGTTCTGCCCTCTGCATCATGCCCAGGAATAACACCCTCCACTGTCCGCCTTAACACTCTGCGACACTCACCTTGGCCCCCGACATGGACTGCTACATTTGTTTAGGCAACCAATGACACAGAAATCAGACTGCAGACTGAACTCCCTCTCCTACGATGTACTTTTCCCTCCCCAAAGGACCCTGGCTGGCCCTCCACGGGGCAACATTGTAAAGTAGCGTGTGCATGGCCAGGTACTGGTCCACCTTCACCACTCCACTGAATGTGATTAATTCACACAGATGAGTCATGTCCATGATCAAGCAAGTATGAAAGTATGGATGTATGTAGGGGCAGTGATTCCAAACAACGGTGCTCCCTGGGAACTGATTTCAATCCGCATGTATGTCCGTGACCCAGATAGGCAGTGAGATGACTGGGAATGTGTGAACTAGCTGTGGCCTCATTGCTCCAAAACAACAATTTCGCTATTTCCAAACTTAGCCCCACGTCAATGTATGAAATAGGGCTGTGTGTCACAAAGGCAAAGTCAAAGTTATGTGGAAGCCACAGCTCGGAGCAATGATTGGTTTGAGTGTGGAGCGCTTGGACTCCTGGGATGGTCGGTGCGTAAGTGTGAAGGTCATACCATGCAAGTGAACTACGAGCAAGGACTCCTGTGTGTGGGGTGTGTATACGTTGGTCTCTGGTTAGCGCTGTGCGTAGTGTGGGAGCCGTCAGCAGCTGCTACGGTATCGCTCAGGGGGTGCCGGGCGCATGCATTCCCAAGGTCGGAGGTGCAGATGTGCTACCGCCTTCTAGTTCAGACAGAGGGGCTGTCATCCACAATGTTTGTATTTGTCATCTGCTTGCATTCTGGAAATGTGATGTGGATTGGGTGGGGGGGATGTCACTGCTTCGCCTTCCGGCATGGTTGAACCCTTACTAGCCATGTACGTGCCCTCACGGTCAGTATTGCATGCTCTGATGTAGCAGTGTTGTTTTGCTGCGGTCTGACAGTGATGGGTGCAGGTAGCTGTGAGGAGGCGGTTGACCACTCACCTTGCACCTATTAGCTGGCACTGATCACTACTCTTGATGGATGACGTCCGTGTACACATGTGACCTGTACATGGCACATTTGACCAGGGGACACCTTGGTGTGTTCCACGCAAGGTGGACCTGCTGGCTTCTAGGCTGGTGTGCATCTCCCAATGTTGCTGAGGTGTCCACTGTGCCCACATCCCCCTTACGGCCATGTTGTTCATGTTGTGGGACTCGACACACAGGGTGTATATTTGCATCAGGCAGGTACATCTCTGACCACAAATGGCACCCTGTTGTCTTTTCCTGAACACCAATGACGGCCTTCATGTCATGTTCATGTACACGTGGGACGCTGATGAGTGGCATGACGTACTACATGTGACACCCTGATATGGCATATCGAATACGTGACGCCCTAAACAGCCTCTCGGTACAGAGGTGACATATACACCATCTCTTCTTGCAACATATGCGAATGTTAGCACTCAATGTTGCACTTACACCCGTCAGAGTAATGTGCTAATGCAGAGGACTGACATGCACACGGGGAATGTGTGTAGCTAAGAATTTATTTGCACATGCTGGTCATGTGGTCATCTTGTACTGTGCCATGATTGCTGTGGACAGTCACAATGTGACGTGCTCATGCGAAGAAATTGTTGATGATTGTGTTCCTTCGGGCTATTCCTGCTGCGGCTGCAGTGGGGTGTGGTCCACCTGCATCATCTTCCTCATCATCGTCCGGTGCTTCTGGGACTTGGATCCAAGGGCGGCGCTGGGATGTCGTGCGCTTCGGAGTACGTCTCCAGACGATCTACCCAGGCTTACCGGCGGCCTGCCTGGGACGGGGGTGGACCCGTGACTGTGAAGTGCTCCAGTGGCGTTACCGAGGACATGCTGTTGGCTACTGGAGGCGGACTTGTGGGGTAGCCCCTCGGGACAATGACTTGCGGTGCACTGAGTTCGGCCCACCGGAAGAGCTGAGCGGGTGTGCAGCCTGCGATGATGCAGCAGGCCTAGTGGCTGGACGGTGACTTGTGGTGCACTGAGTTAGTGGCACCTGAGGCCCGGCGTCCGGCACGGGCCAACCGCCACGTGGCGATGACTTGCGGTGCACTGAGGTAGGCCCACCGGAAGAGCTGAGCGGGTGTGCATCATGCTATAATGCTGGAGGCTGGACGGTGACTTGTGGTGCACTGAGTTCGGCCCACCGGAAGAGCTGAGCGGGTGTGCAGCCTGCGATGATGCAGCAGGCCTGGAGGGGCGGACTGGAAAGGATGTGTCTGTCACTTGCTGTACCGCAGTGTGGTCAGAAAGCAGCAGTAGCCAACTTGCAACTCCACGGTGTGGTGCCGCTGGGTGCGCTGTGGGCCTGTTGCGCAGAATCCAGCGATCGGCTGAGGAGGCTGCCAAGCTTGCGGAGCCCGGCCTTGGAGATTGCACCGGCACGTGGTGGGCCCTCTTGGAGAGGCGCCGGTGGCGGCAGGTGAGCAGTGAGGCCTGGGTGCGCAGGGGCGGGCATTCACCGCTGGGCGCAGGTCGGGTCTGGGGATCAGCGGGCTGGGGTGCGGCAGGCGCACAGGATCGCGCAGGCACCACCAGTCACGACAGCAGCCTCGTGGCAGGGTGAGGGACGCCGCCCTGGCAGACATGCCACTGCAGGCGATGACGAGATGTGCCCCGGGTAGCGTGGGACGTAGCCACCTCGTCGCCGGTGTGACTTTGCCCATTGTAGGTGGTCAGCCACATGTGTGTAGGCCTATGGTCAGGATATGGCAGACACAGAGCCACACGCAGTAGTTACTTCGGTGGCCGTCCCGGAAGTGAACCACTCCCTGAGCCCCAGCCTATTTAGTCACTCCCCTATGCTGGACTGGCGTGCGCCGGCCCTGCCCACTACGCTTACGCTTACAGGGGGGCTGACATGGCTACTTGTCCAAGGTGTTCCCCACTGCCTGTGATGACATGGTTGCGTCCACTGTCCACGACACTACAGACTCCAGCAGTATGTGTCCACATGGACATGTCTGTGCTCTGCATACTCAAGACTGTCCAGCACATCACCGCCACACTTGGCATTGTGTACATTGTTATTCATAGGTCCATTGCCTCCTTCGCACAATCGTGGTTCCCACCTCTCCCCACATTCTGCAAATGTGTGGCAGAGGGGCTATGCCTTAGTGTATGCTTTGTCCACATTTCTGGCCCCTCTTACCATGGTTACTTGTGTTGTCGTGTCTGGCAGGTGTGCATGTTGGTTGGCATGTTGAATGTGATTTTGTTACGTGTCCATTCCCACAGTTGAGCGTTGTGTGATTGTGGAATTGAGGTGTGTGGTGTGTTCCGTTGGTACTTACCAATGAGCAGTCCATTTCCATAGGTGCCATCCTGAAAGCGCTGGTTGATGATGGACTGTCGGAAGATGTATGAATCATGCACACTGCCTGGGAAGTTGGCGACGACATTGGTGAACAGTCCCTGGTGGTCCACTATTGCCTGCACATTGATGGAATGCGTGTGCTTCCTGTTGCGGTAATTGTGTGCAGTGTCGGCAGGGGGCACAAGTAGGATATGTGTGCAGTCGATTGCCCCCAACACGTGTGGGAATCCAGCTATGGCGTAGAAGCCTTGCTTGGTCTCCAGCTGTTCCTGCACAGTGTGGGGGAAGTGAAGGTGCTGGGGTATGAAACTGATGATGGCATCCAGGACAGGTGTGATGGCCTTTGATAGGGCTGGCTGTGAGACTCCTCCGACTCTGGCAGTTGTTGGTTGGAAGGTACCAGAGGCCAACAGGTGCAGCACAGCCAGCAGCTTTGTCTGCGGAGGGATGTTGGTTGTCCGCTTTGTTGGTACCGTCAGCCTGTGGACAATGTGGGTCATGATGCGGAGGATGGTTGTCCTTTGAGCCTGTAGTGGGCAATGACATCCTCTGGCGTTAAGTCTGTGAGGCTGATGCGTTTCGGAAGTTCCGCTGTCTTGTTCTGCGCTGCCTCGGTGGTGGTCCGGGGAGGGGGTGGTCTTGGGGGTGGGGGGTCCTGGGGGTGGTGGCGGTGGGTGTTGTGGCCCTCTTGGGTCTCCAAGCTGCATGATTAGTAGCTCCATGGCATCTGTTGGTCTTCAGATGTGGCTCTGGCCTGGGCTCCCTTTGTACTGCAGGTTTTTGTCCTACATAAGACCAGTAAAAAGCAGGTGTTAAGTCCCTGCTGCTAACGCGCCTTATCGCCTGTTTTTGTCCGGCATCGCAGATCTGGCTGGTTGTTGAGAATATCGCGAAGTGGTGTTTTCGTGTGTTTTTGCACGGGAACGCCTACTCTGCATATCATTAGCGTTAATTGTCGCTCTCATCCGTGGCGATGTGTTTTGTGGCAGCTATCGCAGGAAAACTGGCGATGTCGGCAGTTTGCACCAGCTTGTGAATAGGGCGATAAGTCTATCGCCACTTTTGCGGCGCTAAAGTGCCGATAAATCGGCGATGACCCCTTGAGAATATGCCCCATTGAGTGGCAAATATCGACTTGCACAAACATCGAGTCAAAAATATCGTGACATGGAAATACCGTCAGCAAGAATATCATTGTCAAGAATATCGATTTTAAGGTAAGTAACATCGATTTTTAAATCACAATAATATAGTTGTTTATAATATCGATTTTTAATTATTGTTATGTGTTTTGATATATATTTTAAATGTATATGATGTAGCTTTTTTGTATAAATATTTTTTATGTTTTTTAAGGTATTTGTACAAAAAATTATAGTTATTAAATTTAATTTAGGTATTTTTTGTAATTTTTAGTACCGTAGCGGGTTGTGGGTTTATAGGAGTATAGGGTGGGAAGTAATTAAATTCTTTTAAATGAATAATTATTATGTAATTAATATTAATTATTTAATTATTAATTCAATATGTCATTAGTTAATTAATTTTTTTTAATTAAAATGTCATGTGTCGGTTGTGCGGTCTACAGGGGGTTTAGGGTGGGACGGAATTTAATTTCAATTAATTAATAATTAATTGTTAATTAATTTTAATTATTTCATTGATAATTAAATATGTTAATTGTGTAAGTAAAAATGTTTAATTTTAGGTGTGGGTTGTGGGGTTTATGGGGGTACAGGGTGGGAAGTAAATTTAAATACTTAATATTTATATATTTTTATAATAATGATTATTTAATTTATGATTAATTATGTTAATTGTGTAATTAATTTTTAATTGCATTTTAGGAGTGTGTGGAAAGTAAAATAAATTCATTTAAATAATAATGAATTTTCAAATATTGATAATTAGTTTGTTGATAAATATTTATGCTAATAGTGTAGATAATTCGTTTTTTAAAGTTAAGTTTTAGGTTTTGGTTGTAAGTTTTGTAGGGGCATATGGTGGGAGGTAGCTAAAATAAAATGTATTTTATAAACATTTTTTGCTAATAAGTAATTTTTATATGACAAATATTTTTGGATTTAAATTTTAATAATGTTTGCAATTATTTATGATATGTTTTTTTTTTTTTTAAATGTATATGAAATATATTTGTTTTTAAAAATATTTATATTTATTTTTCCTTCCACAATCCAACACTTTCCCTACTGTTTCACTGACTGGAGTGGGAATAGTAAATGTTGCCCCTCCACAATCCAACACTTTCCCTACTGGTGCACTGACTGGAGTGGGATTATTAAATGTTACCCCTCTGCAATTCAACACTTTCCCTACTGTTGCACTCATTGGGGTGGGAATAGTACATTTACCCCGCCGCAATCTAGGTCAGTACATTAGGATAGCAGTTCCTTCAGAGCAGCACAGCAGTCCTTCTGCCTGGCTCCTGGCAGAGCATTCACAGGTCCAGAAGTGTACTGAAGATGTGGTGTCTGAGGTCCAATATTTTTAGCAGGTACCCTTCCTCTGGAAGGGGGGAGAAGCTTCTAGAGGTTTCTCTTTGACGTCCCCAGGAATACTGCCTTCCCTGTCCTGGATCCAGACCAGTGGCTATGCAGCCTTTTGTGTGGAGGCAGGACACAGCCTATTCAAGTGTAAGTAGCACTGTGCCCAGCTCTGCCCTTCCATCCCACCAGTAATGGCCCATCCAGACACAACTAAGTTCCCTATTGTGTGTAGCTGTCTGTCTAGGAGGAATACACACAGCCCAACTGTCAGCTACACCCAGTCATGTGACCCAGGGTCAGGCTACAGGCACTAAATAGCTAAAGCAGGAAGATGCCAACCTTATAAAAGTGCCATTTTCAAAACTGTAATTGAAAAGCTAACTTTACCATGAGAGATTATTTTTTATTACAATTCCAAAGACACCAGACATGAACTGGGTACCTGTTGCCATTTGCGAAATTGCAGATTATTAAATGTAATACGGTAACATCATGTTATCCTAATGGAGAGGTAGGCCTTGCAGTAGTGAAAAACGAATTTAGGAGTTTTTCACTACCAGGACATGTAAAGCTTAAAGGTACGTGTCCAACTTTTTAAATACACTGCACTCTGCATGCTGGGCTCTCCAGGACCTACCCTAAGGGTGACATATATGCATTAAAAAGGAATGCTTGAGCCTGAGAAAAGGTTTATTTTGCAACGTCAAAAAGGCAGTTTAAAAACTGTGCACACAGGCTGCAATGGCAGGCCTGGGGCATGTTTAAAGGGCTACTTAAGTGGGTGGTTCAATCAGTGTTGCAGGCCCACTAGCAGCATTTAATTTACCAGCCCTGGGTACATGTAGTACCACTTTACTAGGTACGTATAAGTAAATTAAATATGCCAATTGAGTATGACCAAATGCTACAGTGTTTTAAGGAGTGAGCACATGCACTTCAGCACTGTTCAGCAGTAGTAATGTGTGCAGAGTCCAAAGGCCTGCAAAAACGAGATCAGCAAAAAATGGAGGATGAGGACAAAAAGTTTGAGTGAAGACCACCCTAAGGCTGACAGGCCTAACAATTTCCAATAATGATGTGCAGTGAGAAGGTCTGAACACCCTGGATGAATACTGAGGCACAACAGAATGTATGAATATAGTCAACAGAAGAAGCAAAGCTTTAAAAAGACCAATAGAGGTCATTATTTCAAGTTCCCATTGGATCGTTAGTGAAAGAACATGACCTGGCATTCCCACATACAATACATTGCACAGTAGTGGTAAAAGTAGTCTTATGGATGCATATGTGCACAATATAGAGGTCTGGCCTTTCATGAAAGAGTTTGGTCTTCATTACAAGAGATCCAATTATTCAGATGCGGTCTGTATCAGGCGTTACCATCCCCATTGGGATTATAAGCTTAGTGGGAGCATCTCAGCACCCCAAATTTTTACCTGATGCAACCATGCAGTGCTTGTGGGTGAAATACAAGAGAAAACAAGTAGGAATCGGCACAGTAAATCAGATTCCTTCATGTTAATTCCAAAATCTCTCTATTGCGGGTAATCTTGGTAATGGCAATTCTGTGTAAGGGGTAATAACAGTAATGATGGACTCAGTTTTGTATCAGCAGACAGAAAGTGTTCAAAAACTTGTAATTGTAAGTCATGAATGCAAGTGAGCGATACTGTCTTGGAGTTGACTCCAATGGTTTAATGACACTTTCAAATAAGTGACAAATGCCCTGATTGTTAGTTGAGTGGAGCGGAATTCCTGTGTGAAAATACCCTCCACTCAATTATGAGTAAGTAGTTATTCCTGCATCAGGTGCGGGAACAATGCGCCCAATGTTACCAGCAAGTAAAATTGCTTTGAGAACGAGCAACATTGTAGCCCAACCCGTTTTCCTGCTCCCGCCCAAACATTAGCCATGCAACCGGGGACGCACGTGCTCTCCCATTCCACACTACAGTCTCTAATGTCCACCTCCACCCTCCCCTCCATTTCACCACATGCCGCCCTGATGCAGCGCGTACAATAAAAACTATCCTCCTCCCAGGCTACTTATAGGTCATCCAGGGGCAAACTATATTTCTCATATCCACATGACGATGGGGCCCATAAACATCGCCTAAACACACACACATACACTCCTGGATTTCCTTTTACACCTTTATGAAATTCCGTACTCCTAGGAGAAGCATGAGAACTAAATGGAGAACACCATTTTGTGTACCGCTGGAAGAGCAAGGATATCTATTTACCTTAATTTGTCACTTTCTTTTATTTATTTGTTAAGATATTCCTGCTCATTGTTTTGTCGATGAATCATTCATTTAAGAAATTAGTTCATAGTGATTAAGACCAGCTGAATCACAATCAACCAATTACTCATGTCACAATCATTTAGGAAAATAACCACTGAGTCATTTTGGGTTTAAAGAATCTTAAATTTTATATAATTTTAAAAGCATGAAAAGATTTAATACTTTATTCAATTATTCATTTTTTATATTCACAATTTTATTAAGCATAATCAATTTATTGCAGAAAGGAAATTTTTGTCATGAAGCCAAAAACCTTAGTTACCTGCCTAGCTTCCTAATTTAGCCTAATGATTTCTAACCTAACTTTGGAATTAGAAATAGCCTGATTCTCATACTCAACTGTAAAGTTAAGACAGCAACAGCAACTTCAGCTCGTCAGCATCAGCTACCTGCAACCCGTCTCCTCTACTTCAACCACGACTCTCGAACTGCAACTGACTGTGACTGCAACCGCGACTGACATCAACTGCCTGGAACTGACCCCCTCCCACTAAGAGTAGGCCCTCTTATACCCTAATTCTAACTTTGCTAACTAACTGTTGCAACATTAATATCACGCTTTTCTCTCATTGGTCCATACATGTCAGCTTATTCATTCTTTAATCAAATTCTTTTGGATTCAAGGGTCCTTGGATCATTTCCTTTCCCATACGCTTAAACATTTCCATCCGATTCGATCAGTTCATTTGTATCTTCTTTTGACACATTCAAGAATTCCGCAGTCATTGTCCTTTCTCTTGGGCTCCTTTCCCACGGACTCTCTCCTGATCCTCACGGCACACTATCAGTTCAATTAGGTCACACCAGCCTTGACCATTTCTTGCATCCTAGCCTCTCAGATACATCACGCGGCTCCAGATTTCTTCAATCTCATCCCGTACCACGTGTCCCCTTGCGCCTGCGCACATCTTCCCACTGGCGGCCATTTTATCTCGCCACTCGGTTCTACTTTAGAAGCACTAATTTGAGGCAAATAAAACATAATTAAAATAGAGAAAAATATCCCTTTCGTTTCCCTCCCGTCTACGTACCCCAATTAGTTGTTACCTAGCAAAAAGCGACATTTAAGCTGCTCCTTACTTACCATCACTATTGTTTTTGCAACGACACATTTTATTTCTATGAAGCACAAACATGCATTTATTTTATTTAGTACGCTTTTTATTCTTACGTTATGATTAGACACACGGACATTCATTAGTAGATTATTTAGCACGTACATTAGCATATTACCATTCCCACATATACAATGTTGATTAATACATTTAACGAACATTTTTAATTAATTAATTATATAATTTGTTAGGGGTTAAATTTTTTTATTTTTACTGCTCCATCAATCCCCCTTTGGTGATTTTTAAATCACCACATAAAACCCAAGTCATACTTCTTTTCAGGCAGCATGTCTTTCATCCTTTACTTTCTGTTATTCATATCTCTGTCTCTTCTTCATCTTGCCTTTTAGTCTCTTTATACATGCTTTCTTTCATTTTCTCCAACTCAATTTCACCCATTTCTCTCTCTCTTTCTCTCATTATTCTGTTATTTCTTCTTATCTTATTCTGTCTTACTTTTCTCTTTATACATGTTATCACTATTTTCAATATCATTGCTAACAATATCACTATAGTTGCTACTATTATAACTTTCCCTATTACTAGTTTACTCATCCTAGTTAACCAATTTGCTACTGAGGAAAACCCTCTACCAAGTTTTCCCAAAACACTTTCAACCTCCAGTGGGACTAATTCTTTGTGCAGACTTGTAATATTTGTAATATACTTCTGTATATTTTCACTGTTATCCGGAATGTAAGTACAACAATGTTGGACTTTTAACATTCCACAGACTCCACCCTCTTTTGCCAAAAGAATATCAAGGGCAAGCCGATTTTGCATCACCATAGCTCTCATGGCAACCATTTCGGTATTTACCATTAAGAACCCTCCCGCAGTATCTGTAGACAAACGATCTACTACTGTGGATAACTTCCGAATTTTAAATGCATTCAAAGATATTCCCACTGCTGGTATCAATGCTCCAAAAATATCTCCTACAATTTCTGAAAAACTTTCCCTCTTTCTACGTTTAAATCTATTAATCATCTTGTATGTTCCCTTTTCTTCTCTGTCCATGTGAAAGATTTTTGGAAAGACCAGGCCTACATAGCAAGTTCCATACCAATGGTCCGATAACCTGTAATAAGCTCTATTCCCACAAATATAATAGATACCTGGAAATATTGGATCTTTTCCACCTTTGAATCCCCAACCTCCCAGAATTTGATAATTGTCATGGCAGACACTGGAACCTACAAAGTAATTGTCATAGACTGTCTTATTTCTCCTAATGCACAACTTTCCTGTTTGCGGCCAATCTAATGTCATTGCTGCATTTATCTTTTTCCCTTCATGATTTCCTTCCTCAAACGTCCATAAGCGTTTTCCTTCCTCTTTATTGCTTCTTTTTGAAATTTCATTCTTCTTTCCTCAACCATGTCTAGAAATACTTTTTCTTCTTTCCTTAACTCACAGGTAAGGTTGTTACTAACTATTTCTTCTAACGTTAATTTTCTATGTTCTAAAAAGAATTCTCCTAAAACCTTTGCTGGTTTTACTTTGTTAAGTTCTGGCACTACAGGAATGTTTACAAATATCTTATCTATATCAGTATAATAAGATTCTAATCTACCTGTTTTATAAAATAAACTTGCTATTACACTACATGTTATTCCATAAGTCAAAGGTAAGTGATGATAAGTCACACCTTCAGATACTGATGCAGGCAATTGCATACAAACATAACAATCTCTCACTTCCATTGTTTTTACGTACTCATACAACAACTTTGTAAAAACATTCTTTGAAAAATCTGTTACTGACCTATCCTTATGCAACTCTGCACTACTTCTTAAAACAACTTGTTCTTTAATATTAGTTTCTTTTTCTTGTTTAGTATCATTCTTTGCTTCTATCACAGCTACACTAATAGGAATTGTGATTGCTAATACTATCCATATGGTCATTAATAACCCTGTACAAAAGCAGCACATTTTGCACCATCTCTTTATAAAATCACATTTATTTCTTCTATTCTCATTATTTTCCATTTTTCTTTTTCTATTTGTTAATTTTTCAGAAAATTGTGTCACTACACCTCAGAAATGACTTAGATGCCACTCTGCCTCCAAAAGTCTTTGCTTAGTACTTTCTTTAATTCTCTCCAGAATTCTTTCGTTGTCACATCCGGTGATTTGTCACGTCCAGTAAATTGTCACGTCCGGCAGAAGCACTTTAAGTCTTCACTTCAGTTTCGTTGCATCTCACCTTTTCCCATCCGACTTCTCAGTCTCTGGTTTCCGTGAGTGTTTTCTTCTTCTCCTTTGTAATCTGTTAGTGCAATATACAGCCACTCAGGTGACTTAAATTTTGAATTTATTTTTCTTGTCCTTTTGGACTTTTGTAATCTTTTTCCACTGGGTTTTTCTTGTTCCTTTTGACTTGTTACTTCATTTACTTGTTCAGCATCTTCATCTTCTGCTCTTATTATTCTATATCTCAATTTTCTTACATAGCTGTTGGGCCAATTATCTCCTTTTCTTGGCCTTTTGACCTCACCCTCTCTTTCTTCTCTTTCCGATCTCCAATTTCTTTTTCTTGATTCAGTCTTTGCTTTTTCCTCTCCTCCACTTTCTTCTGTTTCTGTTTCAACTGTCTCACTATTGTTTCTTATTTTGAAACTTATAATCTCATCATCTCCTACTGGTGGATCTGTCTTTTCCTTTTTGTTTTCCCTTATCACTGTCCCTCCTCGGGGTTCTTCCGATTTGGTGTTTTCCTCCTTATCTGCTTCTGAATTTCCCTGTTCTCCTGTTTCTCTATCTATCCCTATTGCTCCTCGGGGTTCTTCTCGATTTTCTAACTTTTTGTGTACTTCTTTCCCTACTTCATCTATTAATATTGTTTCTGAAGGATTTCCACCATAACTTGTACTTGGTTGTTCATTTAACTCAATTTCTTGCTCAGTTTCTTCTCTAATTGGTTTATAACCCCAAGTTCCCTTTCGAAATTCTTCCCAATTTGCAGCTGAATCATCAGATCCTGAAGTTGTGTCAGATATTTCCAGATGTCGACTTACAGGTCGATCTTCAAGTTCTGGAACTTCTGAATTTCTTTCTTCTTCTTCTTCTTCTTCCTCTTCTTCTCTAGAGGTGTTTTCCGTTGGGGTCTCCAGATGTCGACTTTCAGGTCGATCTTCAAGTTCTGGCACCCTTTCTTTTATCTTGGTTGTTCCCGCCGTTAAACTTTTATCCCACACTTCCAGACGCCGACTCACATGTCGATCTGTAGGTTCTGGAATTCTGATTGTGTGGCTGGCATGAACCCAGTTCTTTACTCCTGCACACTTGACAGCAGTCGTTGTTACTAGGATTACCTGTCTTGGCTCATCCCAACGCGGAACTAGACAGTTTCTTCTCCTGTGGACTTTAATACGGACCCAGTCTCCTGGATTCAAGTCGTGGGCTGGTTTTCTTTCAAGAGTGGTCGCATCCGGTCCAACCTGATGAAACACAGAACGCACCACATCAGCCAGTCCTTTGCAATAATCCAGTATTAGATCATCAGTTATTGTCAATAACTTGTTGACTGGTACGTGGGCTTGTCTCATTGCTCGTCCCATGATCATTTCATGAGGACTGAGTCCCGTTTTCTTTTCAGGGATGCTTCTGATGGTCATCAGAACAAGAGGCAATGCATCTGGCCATTTGAGTCCTGTAGCTTGACACATTTTTCCTAATCTGTTTTTAATCGTTCCATTTATCTGCTCTACTACCCCAGAAGCTTCTGGTCTGTAAGCACAATGTAGTTTTTGTTTAATACTCAATGCTTCACAAATCAATTGGATCAACTCATTTTGAAAATGTGTTCCTCTATCTGTCTCAACTGTGACTGGAAAACCATACCTCGGAATGAACTCTCGTAGCATAAGTTTTGCCACTGTTGTTCCATCATTCCTTCTTGTGGGGTATGCCTCCACCCAACGAGAGAACAAACAGACGACCACCAGAACATATCTTAATCTGTTACTAGGGGGCATCTCAATAAAATCCATCTGTATCCTTGTGAATGGACCTCCTTCTCGTCCTATTGTTCCTAGACTCACTACTGTTTTTCTTCCTGGGTTAAATTGTTGACAAATAAGACATCTTTGACAAAGACTTTCAGCAATGGCTCTGAATTTTGGATTATACCAAGTTTGTCTAAAAAGTCTGATCATTGCATCTCTCCCAATATGAGCTTGTCCATGGTACATCCGTGCCATGTCTGCAATCATGCTATCAGGCATAACTGGTCTTTCATCTCTGTATACCCACACTCCATTATCTTCCTGTCTTCTACATCCTGCTTTAATCCAGTAATCCTTTTCCTCATCTCTTGCTGTTTCTTGTAACTGCCTTACTTCATCCCATGTTTCGACTGCATTAGTGAAAAGCAAAGGACAAGAGACATGCTCCCTTTCTCTATTTCTGTTCAGGGACGCCATGTTTTCCGCACAATATCTAGCGATCTCGTCAGCATAATTATTGCCAACCGCTATGTAATCTTCGTTTTTCTTATGCGCTTTGCACTTCACTACAGCTATTTGTTTAGGCAGCTGTATCGCCTCAAGCAGTTTTTTAACATAATCTCCATTTCTGATAGGTGTTCCTGCAGATGTCAAAAATCCTCTTTGTGACCAAATCTGGCCAAAATCATGTACGATGCCGAAACCATATTGGCTATCGGTCACAATCGTGATTCGTACATTTTTCCCCAATTTACATGCTTGAATCAAAGCAATTAGTTCCGCAACTTGGGCAGACCTAACTCCTTTCAGACAAGACGCTTCCATTACAGTTGCCACTGTGCATACTGCATAAGCTGCGCTTAACACTCCTTCCTTTGTGCGTAAACATGAACCATCTACAAACATGACATAATCGGATTCCTTTAACGGTTCATCTTTTATGTCAGCTCTTGGTTTTGTGCAATATTCCAGCACATTCAGACAATCATGATCTACTTCATCTTGTTCAATTATACTCTCTTCATCTGGCAATGAAGTCGAAGGATTTACATTTATGCATCTATCTATGGTCACATTTTCTGCACTCAAGATGACTTTTTCGTACTTAGTCAGCCGACTATGTGTCATGTACTGTGTTTTTGTTCTTGTCAAAAGAATTTCTACTGAATGGGGAACATATACTCTCAGTGGATACCCCATCACTATACCTTCACTTTGTTCCAGACTTACACAAGTAGCAGCAACTGCTTTCAAACATCCAGGCAATGCCTTTGCTATAGGATCTAAAACAGCTGAAAAGTAAGCTATAGGCCTCTTCATGGTGCCATGTTTTTGTACTAGTACTGAAAATGCACATCCATCTCTTTCACTGCAGTATAACTCAAAATCTTTCTCATAATCAGGCATGCCTAATGCAGGGGCCTCACACAGTTTCCTTTTCAATTCTTTGAAAGATTTCATTTCTTCTTTGTTCAACTCAAAAGGGTCTTTTACATCTTTCTTTGTCAATTTTTGTAATGGTTTTGCAATCAAAGAAAATCCACTTATCCATTGTCGACAATATCCAACCATTCCCAAAAACATTCTTACCTCTCTTTGAGTCATTGGTGCTCTCATTCCTTGAATCATTCTTACTCTTTCTGTCGCTATTTTCCGCACTCCTTTCTCAATTTTATGTCCTAAATACTGGACTTCTTTCTGACAAAACTGTAATTTTGAAGGGGACACCTTATGTCCTCTTTTCTCCAAATGGTTCAGTAAAGCAATTGTGTCACTTACACATGCCTCTTTGGTTTTCGATGCCACCAATAGGTCATCGATATACTGCACCATCACTGATTTTTCTGGCATTTTTAAATCTTCCAGAGATTTCTTTAGAATCTGATTAAAAATTGAGGGGCTCTCTGTATACCCCTGAGGAATTCGGCACCATGCCAAAATACGCTCTCCAAAACGGAATGCAAATAATGGCTGGCTATCTGGATGCAAAGGAATAGAGAAAAATGCATGACACAAATCTATCACAGTGTACCACTCAGCTTCATGCGGAATTTGATATAGAATCACTGCAGGGTTTGGCACTATTGGACAGCATGGTACAACTATTTTGTTGATCTTTCTCAAATCCTGTACTATTCTGTATGTTCCATTTGGCTTTTTCAGTCCCATAATAGGTGAATTACATGGACTGCTCATGATTTCTTTCAGAATTCCCTGTTCAATCATCTTATTTATCACAGGAGTTATTCCTTCAATTATTTCTGGAGTTAATTTGTACTGTGGCGTGTTTGGATAACTTATCCCTTCTTTCACTGTCACTTTTACAGGATCAACTTCTCTCATTAATCCAATGTCTTCTCCTGTAAAATCCCACACACCTTCTTTCACTGTACTTTTTAATTCTTCTGGAAGTTTTCCTGCATCAAATGCAGGAAACAACCCATTCATTTCAGGTTCCTGATTCATCAAGGTTACTTTATACAAAGCATCTTCGTCTGAAGTCTGAAAACCAATTCCATCTGGTGTACAATAAATTGTGCAATTCATTTTACACAAGAGGTCACGACCTAGAAGATTTACAGGACTACAATCGCACACTACAAATTTATGCATTTTCCTAAAAGAACCAATTTTTACTTCTACCAATTCAGTAAGTGGGGTTTTAATCTGCTGATTGGCAACTCCTACCACTTGGATGCATTCACCTGAGAGAGGAAGGTTCGGAATTTCCACTGACCTAACAGTAGAACGGGTAGCTCCAGTATCGACAAGGAATGTTACGTTTGCTCCATTCACTTCTCCATCCACAAAGGGACCAGACTGATCTACCTCTAGAGTTGCGCCAAGCACGCACTCTTTCCCCTCTCTTGCGCACCGTCAGAAACTTTCATCTGGGTCATCCTCACTCTGATGCAACCAATACTGGGAAATGTTAGCTGCTCTCGGCAACTGTGTTACCTGTTCTCCTCCGTAGAATCCTGTTTCTGTACTGTATCTTTGCTGGTTAACAGTGTTGGGAAGTGGTGGTTGTGGCACCTGATTTTGTTGAACAACTACCTCATTCTGCACCTGTGGAGTTAATGATTGATGTTCCGGATTAGGTTTAGGTGGGAACTTACACTCATTTCTCCAATGCCCTAATTTTCCGCAATTATGACATGGCCATTTCTTCTTTGCCTCTTCTAGACTCACTTGTCCTTTTCCTTTACCTATATTTGGTCGCATCTTATTTTGTCCTGATTCGTTTCCATTATTATTATCCAATTGAGCTTCTTGTTTTTCTGCCACTTTCACTTGTGCCCACATTGCTTTTTCTTTCAGCTTACGCTGTTTACTCTCTATTTCATCACTACAATACTTAGCATACCTCAGCACCTCATCTACACTTGCATTCTGCCAGTTTATCATATGTTGCTTAATCATATCACTTATTTCTTGTTTCAAGCCAAATACAAATCGGTATACAAAATGACTCATATCCTTCTCACTTAATTCCTCATAACCACTATACTGTTTGAAAACCAACAACAATCGCTCATAATATGCATGTACACTCTCCTTGCTTTCCTGTGTAGTTCTATCAATCTTAACCCAATCTGTTTCTTTTGGAGGAATCTTATTTTTCAAAAAGGTAATCACCTTATCGTATTTCTTCATCACATCTGGTCCTGGAGCTCCTGTCTTAGGATCTCTTGGATATTCTGTAGTTGGCCAGTCAACTGTAATCTTACATTCTGACCATAGATCCGTTGGTACCACTATGTCAAACAATCCATCCAAATCTATCCACAACACTTTCGAGACCTTTACAAACCTTTCTACCTGTCGGTACCACTCAACTGGCTTTTCTCTTAACTTTGGAAAGTCATTTGTAAATGACAGGATGTCCTGCCTAGTCCAGGGAACATGCACATAACTACCACCTGGAGTTTCTCTCATAGGGTACTCTTTAACAACGTGTTCCTTTTCTGTTATCATAAAAGCCAATGAACCTTTGTCTACGCTTTTCTCATTCTTCTTTGTCCATCTAACCTTCCATCTGTCCACATCACCCCATTTTCTCAACAAAACAATCAACTCTTTTATCTGTGTCAGCCTTCCTGCTGTATTCAAATTTTCAATATCTTTTTCACAAAAATCTACTCTGTATGGTTTCTGCAACGTTTTTACTTTTGCAAAATCTATTCCAATCTCACCGGCCACTTCTTCTAGTTTGTCATGTAAATTCTTTGCCCTCCATGTTATACTTTTGCACAGAAACATTATTTCATCATCCTGATAATTCTTAATCTTTTCTGTACCAATCGTTCCCAGAATTAATTCTTCCATGTCAATCTTCAATCTGATCACATCTAATGGTTTTTCTTCCGTTTCTTTTATTTTAAAAGCTTTTATCCACTCATTTAACTCATCAGGAGTCGGACCTATAGGAGTACTATTTATTTCTGTCCAATTTCCACTCTTTTCAGGTGTCACTGTTGCAGATTCAGTTACCATAGGCATTTTCCTACCGCTACACTCATTTACTGTCAAATTTTCAGGTGGACTTGGTCTGTAAACACTAGTCAAATTGCTCGTACCTGGACTTGTTTCTATTCTTTCCTTTTCTCTTTGGAATTGCGAACTCAAGGGAATCACCAAAGATCGTTCATCAATTTTCTGATTCTCGAAAACTGGTATTACTGGACCTATTGTTACGGGTACGGTAACTGCTTCCATATTCTTTGTTAATTCTCTAATTTTCTCAGTTAATTCTTTTGTTGTCCTTGCCAATTCTCTTGCACTATCATTTTCTATTCCCTCAATTTGGGAAGTTCTTATTTGTTCTTGTGACCTATTTATTTCTTGTCTTTTTTCTGGACTTTCATTTCGCATAGCTTCTATTGGTGGCGCATTTGGTGTCACCACTGTAGAATTCTGCTGATACGGAGGTGGATTTTTACTTAATATATCTTCCAGCAACTCGTCATCCGTTTCGCTCTCATGCATATACTTTTCTCTCTCTAAATGTTTCTTTTTCTCAGTCCGTTTTTTCTTAGTCCCTTCCTCAACTGTGAAAGCTGGAAACAAACCTCCTGTCATGTTAGCACATCTCCATCGTTTTATTCTGTCCTCATGATTCATTCCCCACATTCTTCCGGGCACGAACTCATAACCTTTCATACCTCTGAATCTTTCTTTTTCGTACATCTCATCTTCCCATTCTGTTAAAGCCTCAAACTGTGTCGGTCTAGGTCTAGGTTCCAATTTAAGCATCTTTTCTTTTAAATTCCGTAAAATCGCTACATTAAAAGAACCATTTTCAGGAAAAGCCAATGCTCCATCATTCTTTGTATATTTTACCCAATTATCCAACCATATGCACGTATGATATCCATATTTCAGCATCATATGTGAAGCTGCTGATTTTGGCGGAGGAATTACTTGTCCCTCTCTAGTCACAACCTTTTTGTCTTTCTTAAAGAAATTCTTTAATTTCGTTGTCCATGACGTTCTCTCCTTTTCGTACTCGTAATATGGCATGTTTTCTATTTGTTTTCTCTTTACTCTAACGCTGTTTCCGTGTACGGAACTTCGTCCAATTACAGCGCGATTCACACTAACGTACCAATCAGAACAATTTCCACCGTCCGCGAACCAACCAATCCTAGCGCGGCACTTTTCTACGTCACTCCTGCTCTGTATTCACGTGACTAGTGCACTGACCAATCCTAGCGCGGCACTTTTCCACGTCACTTCTACTCTTTACCCCTCCTTTACAAAATTTATCGGCAATTTTTCCTTTTACTGTTTCTCTTCGTTAGTTACAACAAATAAACAATTCCATAGTCTGATTCGCTAAACAAAGTGACAGCCTTGTCCTTTTACACAAGAATCCTGTTTTTCCAGTAGGCAGCGCTTACCTCTACCCTACCACAGAATTATTTGCTTTTGTCGATAAAGTAGCACTTCCCTCTACCTTACCCTTCTTTCAAACAAACAATTTACTCGTTTCTCTGGGGATAAGACACATGTGGAGACTAGGCTCCTGAGAATTAAGGCCAAAGTTTCACAAGTAAACGTGATTTGCTATTTCATTTACACACTTTTCACACCGAAATCCCTAACATAACACAACCTGTGTTATAACCAAAATGAATTCAGACCATGTACCAAATTCCATGTGACTTCTCTTGCCACACGTGTTCCACTTCCTACATCCCAGAAGCGTGAAAACTTACATATAACATAACGCGACTCAACATATAGTGTTAGTCATCAAATAATCAATGATCAATAAACAATAATCACTAAACTAATCTATAGAAAACCATAACTCTGCTACCAAGAAATCTGATGCAGCGCGTACAATAAAAACTATCCTCCTCCCAGGCTACTTATAGGTCATCCAGGGGCAAACTATATTTCTCATATCCACATGACGATGGGGCCCATAAACATCGCCTAAACACACACACATACACTCCTGGATTTCCTTTTACACCTTTATGAAATTCCGTACTCCTAGGAGAAGCATGAGAACTAAATGGAGAACACCATTTTGTGTACCGCTGGAAGAGCAAGGATATCTATTTACCTTAATTTGTCACTTTCTTTTATTTATTTGTTAAGATATTCCTGCTCATTGTTTTGTCGATGAATCATTCATTTAAGAAATTAGTTCATAGTGATTAAGACCAGCTGAATCACAATCAACCAATTACTCATGTCACAATCATTTAGGAAAATAACCACTGAGTCATTTTGGGTTTAAAGAATCTTAAATTTTATATAATTTTAAAAGCATGAAAAGATTTAATACTTTATTCAATTATTCATTTTTTTATATTCACAATTTTATTAAGCATAATCAATTTATTGCAGAAAGGAAATTTTTGTCATGAAGCCAAAAACCTTAGTTACCTGCCTAGCTTCCTAATTTAGCCTAATGATTTCTAACCTAACTTTGGAATTAGAAATAGCCTGATTCTCATACTCAACTGTAAAGTTAAGACAGCAACAGCAACTTCAGCTCGTCAGCATCAGCTACCTGCAACCCGTCTCCTCTACTGCAACCACGACTCTCGAACTGCAACTGACTGTGACTGCAACCGCGACTGACATCAACTGCCTGGAACT
Organism: Calotriton arnoldi; assembly: GCA_963921515.1. Classification (NCBI taxonomy): domain Eukaryota; kingdom Metazoa; phylum Chordata; class Amphibia; order Caudata; family Salamandridae; genus Calotriton; species Calotriton arnoldi. The sequence goes on along the minus strand of CAWUFW010001095.1, from coordinate 2,463,813 downwards.
GACCCCCTCCCACTAAGAGTAGGCCCTCTTATACCCTAATTCTAACTTTGCTAACTAACTGTTGCAACATTAATATCACGCTTTTCTCTCATTGGTCCATACATGTCAGCTTATTCATTCTTTAATCAAATTCTTTTGGATTCAAGGGTCCTTGGATCATTTCCTTTCCCATACGCTTAAACATTTCCATCCGATTCGATCAGTTCATTTGTATCTTCTTTTGACACATTCAAGAATTCCGCAGTCATTGTCCTTTCTCTTGGGCTCCTTTCCCACGGACTCTCTCCTGATCCTCACGGCACACTATCAGTTCAATTAGGTCACACCAGCCTTGACCATTTCTTGCATCCTAGCCTCTCAGATACATCACGCGGCTCCAGATTTCTTCAATCTCATCCCGTACCACGTGTCCCCTTGCGCCTGCGCACATCTTCCCACTGGCGGCCATTTTATCTCGCCACTCGGTTCTACTTTAGAAGCACTAATTTGAGGCAAATAAAACATAATTAAAATAGAGAAAAATATCCCTTTCGTTTCCCTCCCGTCTACGTACCCCAATTAGTTGTTACCTAGCAAAAAGCGACATTTAAGCTGCTCCTTACTTACCATCACTATTGTTTTTGCAACGACACATTTTATTTCTATGAAGCACAAACATGCATTTATTTTATTTAGTACGCTTTTTATTCTTACGTTATGATTAGACACACGGACATTCATTAGTAGATTATTTAGCACGTACATTAGCATATTACCATTCCCACATATACAATGTTGATTAATACATTTAACGAACATTTTTAATTAATTAATTATATAATTTGTTAGGGGTTAAATTTTTTTATTTTTACTGCTCCATCAGCCCCAAAGGAGGCCTCCTGCTCACATTTACCACCTGCTCACAGCCAGATATAATGATTTCTACAAGCACTGACTCTAAAACGTTGTTAGTGCCTGGACCAGTAGATGACCTTGACATTATTAAAATGTATAGACCACTTGTATATGACCTGCAATAATTATTAACCACAATTAGGAACATAGGGGTGCAAAAATGTGCAAGATCCACTGGCATGATAGTGAATGCATGACAACTGAAGGAACACTGACGGAGGTGGCCTGAGGGGGTAACTCTACAAAAACTAATGGTGAGCTCTTGAGTGGGGCAAAGAAAGATTAATAGATGATGATAAAGGGGAAGAACCAAGTGTATAAAGATAAAATGATGAAAAACCTAGAAGATGCAGAAAGATCTAATGATTCTACATAGTTTTGGGAACTTTTGACAGAGAATATTCACAATCAGGGTGCGTTACTTGATGTGTGTATTAATAGTGATGAGTGGCATTCCATCTCCTCTTCAATGACGACAGTGGACAACAAATAGCAATGGCTGTGGAATTGCAGTTGGCTTCTGTGCCCTCCTCGGCGATGGCTAAATGAAGAAGTAAAAAAACAGAGTCAAATGGTGCAAAAATGTCTGACAGCCCTTGGCTCTGATTTCTAGCAGTAGATATTTTCCTACATGAACCTGTAGTTTGAATTCCGATTCTTTGGGGGCTATGAATGCTTTTGTCAAAGAGGGTGAGCTTCCCAAACAATGGAGAAGCTCTATTATCCTTCCCAGCTACAAGATGGGTGGGAAGGATGTACCTTGTGAGTGCGAGAATATATCCTTGCTAATAGGCCTGTCCTATCTCTTTATGTGCGGAGTTCTCTGCCCCGACTGTGGAGTCTCTGCAGTCGTAAAATTACTATTAGTCAAATTAAACTCATAGTTTGTGAATACCAAAAAATTGTAAACTTCAACAAAAGAGTCACTGTTTGTAAAGTAAGTGAAATTCCGTGATGCAACGATCCAGGAACCAGCCTCCTAATTCCCCATATGAGAATAAATTCTCACAAAAAGATGATCAGCGCCTTTATTTGTCTTTTCTTTTCTTGTAGCTACATTGGATTTTTTTTTTTTAAAGAAAAGAAGTGACAAATAAAGGATATCTTGATGAAAACTGGAAACGGAGTCTGTGCCATGTATGAAAATATTTTCTGATTGCACATTTTGTATAATGAATCAAATACATGTTGAGCGCTGATCATCTTTTTCGATTGAAAAGTGTAACTTTATCTTTGTGAATCTGCCCTGAGCATCCAAAGGGAAATATGACTTATCCCATTCGAATAACAGCTGGGTTCGGATAAGGATGTGTACTAGCCCTACAAAAGGAAGCTTTTTTTCAATGATCTGAGTGCTTATTTCCTAGATGTAAACATGTATTATCCTAGTCTTAACACCATAGATTTGCTGATCTTGGTGCTTGCTGACAATGCTGTTCTGCTAACTGGATCTGATTGGTAATGTGTAAGCTCATGGAGGGCTTTTATTTTAATATGGCACCCTCGGATGTTTCATTATTAATAAGTTAAAATAAAAAAAGAAAGAAGATCTAGGCCCAAGACACCTTTCAAAGTTAATGGGGATCCATGAATAAATTATGACCTTTAACTACCAAGATTTAAAGCTTTTAAATGTACTGTCTTGGACGTATGTGGTTTTACAGCTCAGAACATTGTAAAACGCTTTGGGCTAAAGGCCCCTCCACCAGCCACCAATAGAAGTGAGCTCTGAGTTAAATCTTTGGTCAGTAAAGTCCAGGGGATAAAACCGATTTTGGAAGTCTAGTTTTTCCTTGGCCAAGGAACACCACTGAAGCAATTGAGGATAGAGCAAAGTGCAAGGGCCATAGGAGACATTGTCAGATTAAGACCAGTATTGTTTTGGCTACAGTGATGGCCAAAGCACATACCTCCGTCTATAAATCAGCCTTGAGTGAGCCAATGAATCTAGAGGGTGCTGATGACCCATCTTAATTGGTACAAAAAGAAGTGCTGGCATCAATGTTTTGAATTCTACAGAGCAATGCAAACTAGGACACAAGGCTGTAAAACTAGCTAGAGGTTAAAGACAATTTAAGTACGGAATCCTACATCAAACGTATAAGAGCACTATAGAGTTGTTTATTATATGTGAACGTTTGCCACAGGATGTTGCAATTGAACATTCTAAAATGTTGTGTGGCAAGCAACGGGACAATTGGTTCTGGAAAGTGTTTCCAGACCTCTGATTGACTGTTTTGAAGCTGTAATGAAAACTTTCCTAGTAAGCATGACGGAAAGTTTCAATTCTATTAAGGACACGGAGGCGAGGATTATGCTTTAAACTTTCTTTATTCCTCCTTCCAGCAGTCTTTAACTTTAACTTTACAACAAAAAACTAGCACTCCCATGGTGCCTTAGTAAGGTCTTGCACAGTCCACAAATAGACGGTCTCCATCATCCCTGAGGGCGTGTGTTTCCTGTGTCAACTCCTCTTTCTTGACTGCGAACACTGAATCCTCGCGTCTTGTCAGTCATTTTTGGAACCTTCAGAACCTGGAAGAGGTCAAACGACAAACCATGACTCTGATCTCGATACACAACCATTAAACATTCTTAACATAATCTTTAAGCATAGTGTGAGAACATCTCAATATGAACAGTGACAGACTGTGTCTTTCTTTGCATTCCTAACTCGATTTGTGACTACATTGAAAACAACTTAAAGCATATACTTATACCATACAGCAGGTTTTCTACCCCGACGGGTGCACTCCTTCAACAAACTCGGGTGGGAAAGGGGACCCTCGGAGCCCTGGGCGGGAATAATCCTCGCCTCCGTGTCCTTAATAGAATTTAAACTTTCCGTCATGCTTACTGGGAAATTTTTCATTCTATGTCAGGACCGGAGGCGAGGATTATGCTCGTTCAAAGCTTATCCACCACCAGCGACGCCATGTCCATGGCTGGTTTAAAGTAGAATCTCTTGAACATAGAGTCTGACGACCAGTCTGCGGAGTTCAGAATATCTTTCAACCTGGCCCCCAGGGAGAAAGCTTTTGAAGCCATGGCTCCTCTTACCGAATGGGCACCAAACTGCGAGATGTTTATGCCCGCTTCTTGCATCACCCATCGGATCCAACGGACTATAGTTGGTGGCGTAACCGCTTTGAAGGGCTTCCTTAAGGAAATCAATAATTGGCGCTCCCCAGGGGGGCGAGTTTCCTCCGTCATACTCTCATACTCTTTGAGACATCGGAACACACACAGATTAGGTGAGTTATCAAAAGCCGGATAAGATACCACTATGGAGTCCGACTTAGTCCTGCGAACAATATGGAACATAACTTCCTGCGGAGTAAAAACCCATCCTGAAATGTCCAGTGCCCTAACGTCTGACACTCTCCGGCAAGAAATCAGGCACAAAAGCATCGCCAGTTTAGCTGATAGTTCTTTACAGGACAAATACTTATTGGGTTGCCAAGATTGGAACAGATGTAACACTTTATTAACGTCCCAAAGCGACGAATATCTGGGCTCTGGAGTAAGCGTGAGGTGGATTCCCCTCATCAACTTACAGACCATCGGGTGCTCTCCGACTGGCCGACCCTGGACTGGCGTACGGCCTGCTGAAATAGCCGACCTGTAGGAGTTAACCATGCGGTATGCCAGTCCCTGAGCCGCTAAAGACGCCAAGAAGTTCATAATGGCACCCCATGGAATCCTGATCGTTCCGAACACACCAACTGACCCATCTGGACCAGGCTGATCTATAGCGTTTATTTGTGCTGTCCACCCATGCTGCTCCCAGCAGCTTTTGAGCCTCATTCGAAAGGCCAGAGGCTCTCCAGCGATGCCCGAAATCCCCCAGGCCACTAAGGGCATTCTCCCTTGTTGGACTAGAGGATGGGGATTGCCCCGGGGGTCCCTCAGAAGGAAAGGATCGCAAGGTAGAAGGATTGGAGAATCCCAGGAAAGTTCCAGAAGAACTGGAAACCACACTTGAGACCTCCAATACGTTGTGATTAACACCACCTTCGCTTGCTGCCTGCGGATCAGGCGTGGCCCGTGGTAGGAGTGCCGGTCGGGCGGTGTCATGGGGCGGGGGAGGGGCAGGGTGGGGGGTAGTAAACTACGGATTAAGGCCGAATACAAGTAAGTGCCCGCCATCAACTCCAGGCAATTGATGTGGAGCTGGCCTTCTTCGGCAGACCACTTTCCTCCTGTAAAGGAGTCCCCGCAATGGGCTCCCCAGCCCAACTTGCTGGCGTCCGACTCTATTACCAAGTCTGGATCGCAGCCAAAGATGGCTCTGCCATTCCAAGCTTCCATATGGTCTAGCCACGATCTCATTTCCATACGGACCTCCTCCGTAATGGAAACCTGATCTGAGTACTGCAGGCCCCTGCGGAGATGAGAGGCCTTCAAACGCTGCAATGCTCTGTAATGGAGCGGCCCGGGGAAGATCGCTTGAATTGAAGAGGCGAGGAGACCCACCAACCGAGCTATCTGTCTCAGTGAAGTGGAGGAGCGTGCTAACATTCTCCTCAGTTCTCTGTGGATCTTGGTGATCTTCCTCGCTGGGAGGCTCAGAGTGCGGGCCACCGAATCTATGGTAAACCCTAAGAAGGTCACCTGTCTGGATGGAGTCAGAAGAGACTTTTTGGCGTTTATCACGAATCCCAGATTCTGGAGGAGATCCACTGTTTCCTGCAAACAGTTCCAAAGGCGCAACGGGCATTGTTCTAGTAGCAGGATATCGTCCAAATATATGATGAGCCGGAAACCCCTGGCCCTTAGTGTTTCCACTACCGGTTTGAGAACCTTCGTGAAGCACCACGGGCCGATGAGAGGCCGAAAGGAAGAGATGCAAACTCGTAAACCTGCTTTCTCCATTGAAACTGCAGGAAGCGCCTGTGCGGGGGAAAGATGGGTACCGCTAAGTAGGCGTCTTTCATGTCCAGACGGACCATCCAATCGTTGGGTTGTAGGAGGTCCCGTAAAAGATGGATTCCCTCTATCTTGAAGTGGCGGTAGACCAGCCACTGGTTGAACTCTTTTAGGTTTATTACCGGTCGTTGGCCTCCGTCCGTCTTGTCTACGAGAAATATGTTGCTGAGAAAGCCTCTGGGATGCAAATGGGATGGTACAATCGCTCCTTTTCGCAGCAGGTCCGCCACATCCTTGTCTATTAGTGAGGCTTGATCCTGCGCGAAAACTAGCGGTCTGGGTCGGGCGGCCTGAACGGGTGTGCCATAAAACTCTACCTGCAAGCCTCTGATGGTTTGAAGTACCCAAGCATCTGAGGTAATGGGCCGCCAATTGTGCTCGAAAACTGCCAACCTGCCACCCACTTTGAGATGGTAAAAAGGAGAAAGGCTCAACTGATGTGGCCAAGGGCTGGCCTCTGGCTGCTCCTCTGCCTCCACGGCCTCTGTAGCCTCTCCGGGATTGGAAAAACTCCTGTTTGCCTGAGTCTGTGGCTTTTTTGCCACCCCTTGGAGGGCCTTGGGAATAAAAGTGGCCGGTCGAGCGCCCTCTGCCACGACCGGCCCGACAAAAACTCTAGGGTGGAAAACCTTTTTAATTGATGACTGCGCCTTATCCAAGGACGTGAAAGTGGAGACGAATTTTGTCAACTCTTTGATGAAAGGGTCTCCAAAGAGACCGCACTGAGCTACTGTTCCCGCCTCCGAAGAGACCAAACCCCCTAGCTTGGGATCCACCTTCAGGAGAAAAGAGCGACGCCTCTCTGCAGTTAGCATTTCCCAAAAAGACTATCGCACATTGTGCCCAATTGGAAATTTTCTCCGGGGAAAGAGGGGTTCCTGCCAGTTTGGCCTCCTCCGCCAACTCCAATATTTTTGTAACGGGGCCTGTTATGTCTAAAAGCTTATCATGGCAGGACTTCCAGGATCTATCTATCCCCTTTTTCGGGTCCCTTATGTACTTTTGTAGGGAGGTGGCCATTTTTGGGTAGCCTTCAGGCATGGTTGCTACTTTGCCTGGAAGGGCAGGGCGAGCGCACTCTGCTCTGAGGCAAGCCAGTACCTCCTTTTCCAGAGGTTTGCGCAGTCTTCCTGCGACAAACGCCGAGACCTTTGGAGAGGGTGTCCACTCCGAGGACCATGGGCGTATTAGGTCCTCTGGTACCAACATATCGGAGAGCTCCTCCTCTTCTCTGGGCGTGCCTGAAGGCGACACTATGGGGCACCATGGTCTAGAGGGGCCTGCTTCATCTGCGGAATCCCCCAAGGACTCTTCCTCATCCTCCTGCCCGAAACCTTGGGGTCTCTGGGATGTCTAGGGTGGTATCCTGCCCTCCTACCCCTGGCCTTGCTAAGAAGGCTCTCTTCAGCCACTCAAAGGCACCTATGTCCATGTCCGAGGTGCTCTTGCACTTCTCTGCACGTTAGGATTGACCTGCCTGGCAAGCATATGCTACCTCCATTATGCGGCGCTCAAATGGTCCCATAGCCTCTGCCACTGCTTGATGAATAGATGTGTCAACCGCATCGCAAAATTCGTCATCGAGGGGAAGAACTTGCAGGGACTCTTCTTCTGCATACTCCTCTTCCATGACTAGGGAAAGAGACACTACAGTGGCTGGGATAAGTATGTATAGGCTAAACCCCCTTCTAAGCGCTCTGTGCACTAGTAGGCAAACCTACTGAAATGTATTTCCAGTATCTTTAATGTGAGGGTATCACTGAATTTTTGCGCCGCCAATCGGCTAGCCGGAATTATCTGGAAAAGGGCAACTCACCCTTAGTCTATCGGGTGTCTCACCAGTCTGGGCCTGCCCCCCCACAGCCTCTCAGCACCTACAGTGCTTCGGTTCACCTCACGGCGTGAATACAGACCCGCTTTGGTGCGGGCGTCTGGCTGTGATTAACTTTTTTTACAGACCCACACTCCGGTGGGCGTCAGGGCTTCCAGACCCTTCAGGCTCCGTGCACTGGGAAACGCGGGTTCCGTGACTGAACTCCCCGATCCCACCGTCCAGAGTGGTCGGGATCAACGAGTTGAGACATGCGCCCCCCGGCAGACCCGATGTGCACTGCAACGCTTGCCTGGCTGTGAGGGGGGCCGCGAGCGGAGCTTACGACAATGCTCCCGCGGCTCCAAGCCTATTGCTAACACTTAGATCTTCATGTCGGAAGGAAAGTAAACGTTACTGCAGTGCAAGGGCGAGCGGCGCACCCAGCACACAGCGCACACAACAAGCGCGATGACAGGATAAAATTGACAATTTTCCCACACACTTGAACACAAGTGGGGAAACTATCTACATACTTCTAGCGCTGCGCTTACCCTAAGCGCGCAGCAATAACAATGTAAAACATACAATTTCCCCCCAACCCTGATGAGCAAGAGGTAAAAAACGACTTAAATGCTGGTAGCAGGAAAGAAAGAGGAGTTGACACAGGAAGCACACGCCCTCGGGGATGATGGAGACCGTCTATTGGTGGACTGTGCATGACCTTACTAAGACACCATGGGAGTGCTAGTTTTTTGTTGTAAAGTTAAAGTTAAAGACTGCTGGAAGGAGGAATAAAGAAAGTTTAAAGCATAATCCTCGCCTCTGGTCCTGACATAGAATTCCATGAACATAAAAGGGATTGGAACCCGCCCAGGGATGCATTGAAGGTGGTTTTTTGTACTTTAGCCATGCTGCACAGCATTGAAAACGTGCATAAAACTTCTTCTAAAAATGTAGCCTGAGGTCTGATAAAGAGGCTTCAAAGACTCTATGTTATCCAACTAGACCTGCACTTGTGCAATATATGTATTGTGTTCATTAATGGCGACATGGAAAACTGGAAAATGCCTGCAAATACGCTAAATTTCACTTTGTTGTTTATCTTTGCTGATATGTTGCCTGGTTCGCTGGTATTTCATGTTTAATCTCTATTGATGTAACTGTTATTGTCTACTCAATTATTTGCATTTTTCTAAGTTATAAATTGTATGTGTTCACAACAATAAAGGATTCTAACGAATTGAGCTGTGTTAAAATATTTCAGTTTGACTCATTGTGTAGCAATGAGGTTATTACATGGGTACACGCACCATATTGTGGGATTATGAATTATGTATCCTTTTACACACAACTAGTTAAAAGAAAAGTAATGACATTTTAACTCATGTGTGAGTCATGGAGATTGGATCATTGTATGTTCAGCTGCCGCTTCAAGGGTCTACTCTCAATCAGTGCAGTCTTGTGATATGTACCAGACTATTGAGAGACGGCCAACTCAGCGAGAAACCATTCAATCATCTCTTCTTAGAGGGCTTGGTATTCAGATCCGTGAATGTGAAGCAGAGGCTTGTGGGTGAGGTGGAACATACCACAGCAAGGTCATACGTAGATGAGAAAAAAGGATGTTAAGTCCCTACAGAAATATTGACAATAGTAGTAACAGCCAGGCTGCTTACTAAAACACCACTGGATACAATTTAAATAATGCATCCCATTGCATATAACATAATGTGAGCCTTACAATTAACATAACTACTAACCTACTGTATTAGAAAATCATTTTAATGTGATCAGTGTTATCCCCCCGTTTATCTATTGAATGCTTATTATTTTATTCTCAGACCAATTGTGCTCAGTCTTCAGTCAAGAATATAAACAATAAACATAATAATGACTTAATAAAAAGCATTTCATGATAGCTGAGTGTGTGTAGATTCATGTCTGTGTATTGTCGACGGCCAACTTGAAATAATGTTTTATAAACCTTAAGAAAAAGCATTGCCAGATGCCCACCAAGCATGCTAGCATGCACAAGCATGCACACATACATGCAGTAATATTGGAATGATTTAAGACATTAGAAAATGGTCGCCTGCCACTGTATTAGCAGCAAGGGGTCGACAGAGCACAGTGGGTTTACATACTTGCCTATAACCTGGGGCCACATTATACATGCGAGGCACTTTGTGTAACATGGCTCCAGGTGTAATCTGACGAGAAGTCACCTTCAAAGAGAGATGATCGATACAATTCTATAAAATTGTAACATGTAAATGCATTTACGTTATTTCACTAGCTCTTAAAAATGAAGCTGATTGTAGTTACTCAGCATTCCGCCTGTGCCTTACAAGACCACATACTCGGATGATTAGTTAATATGAACAATCAGGCCAACAATGTCAATGTAAAAGTGCTTATTATGATTCTACAGATGTAATTGCTAACTATGAAGAGCACAAACTGTTGGCCCGGGTACTCACATGGCTTTTTTCAGGATTCTCAGTACTGGTAGGTGGTCTTATACGAAGGGATCACGCAATTCCAGGCAAAACAGATATTCAGGACAGTGGGACTAGCTTAGCATTTGTGAATAATGTGAGTGCTAAGAATGACACTAATCTCCCTCCGCATATTTAGAACTTTTATGTATAAATAGAGGCAAAGATCTAAAATCGTCTTTCTATTTGCTAATATATAAACCACAAAAGTATCAATAATGTTCCTATTTTTACGCTCCCATGTGAAAGCGTAAACTAAAAAACAAAGATTGTAAACATGAAATATTTAAAATATTTAAAAGTTGATGCTCATGATATCAACCATACATAAATATCACCCACAAAAATTATAACTGTGATAAAATCCTAACCCCACACAAAATTACTCCCCACCTACTGAATGAATGGCTTACCTAACTAACTTTGGTCCTAAATTATTAGTGGGAAGTTTTTGAAGGTAATTTTAGGTGCATTTAAAAAAAAAAAGACAGGGAGATATTTATGTATAGTCCAGGACGGCTTTAGGGTGGTGCGACCGCACTGGGCGCTGACCTATGGGAGATACTCACCTCAGGGGGGGGCGCAGTGTTTAGCAATAACTTACGATTTAAAAGCACCTGCTGCAGAGTTCCTTGTGCGTCCAGCATTCAGGCAGCAATAAAAATGTCAAGATAACTCTTGTGATTAATGTTCCTGCTAGAGAGAGAGAGACCGGAGTTTGGCCATAAAGCAGTGCAGAGGGTTAATATGCCTGCTGCAAAGAACAGATCTGTATTTTATGTGACTAGCCGAGTGGATTAGTAAAGCCGTCTTTTTAAAACAAATGAAAATATATGTGAGAGAGGGGCTGTGGAGAGATGAGGGGCACTTTTGCCGGACGGTAGTATGGGAATCAGAAGAGGAGGTCATGTTGGGACGCCAAAAAAGATTGTCGCACCGGGCGCCAATAGGGCTAAAGCCGGCCCCGATATAGTCAGAAGCTTGCCAATCTATATTTCTGTGTCTCCTGCTTTTCAGCGTCAGTTTTTAGGTCGAGCCTAGCGCAGCGCGCATGCGCTACCCTAGGAAAACGACCTCTTGGAATCACTCAGGACTTTTCACACGCTCGTGCATGTGTTTTTTTTTTTAGCTTTTTTCCTATTGGGCTTTGCGTGCGAAGACAGCACGCAATTGGGCAAAGGCGGGTGCATGTCCCCCCTTTCCCAGGAAATGTATCCGCCCACAGCCTATGGCTTGCTGTTACGAGCAGCGGCGCATAGTGTGCCATCTGTTTTGGGTCGGATTTCAAAGGTTGTTTTTCTTCGTTTAGCTTTCGCGCGGCCGCGCTTGTTTTAAGTTACATGCGCGGTTCGCTTTCACTTTCGGGACCGCGCTTGTTATGAGCTCGGAATCTCTTCATATGTCATTATGCTGCACCATTTTAGCCCACTGATTACTTGCTCAGTACCTCCGTGGGGCAAAATTTAAACACATGCCACTCTTAGTCGGGGCCGTTCAGCACAGAACACAAATGGGTCGCTAATTAATTTGATTGGCGCTCGTTCTGTTATGCGCTGAGGAGGAGAGACACTTCTCGGTGCCCCGTCCACTCCAGCGCGCGGCCATCATAGTAGGAGGCTGCTTACTAATGAGCGCGCTGCTCTTCAGCTTAGCAGGCCAGGAGCCAAGGTTCAATTTGGGATAAAACGTTGGCTTGCAAGCACTTTTTTTTTGTGTGTTTGGGGGACACTGGAGGGGTTACTCTAATGAACCCGCGGGAGAGTGCCCAAGTGGAGCTAAGAACAACCACTAATCGTCGCGAACCAGGGAACAGCACTGTTGACGTGCCATAGGCATGCGGCTTCACGGGGTGGTATACACATAGGAATCTCTGCCCACTGAGTTTGGCTGTTTGTCTCAGTCACGTGCTGGCCGCCACAACACTACTGCTGGCCCGGGGCAACAGGCGTCTTATAGACTCCGGTCTGTGCCGCTGCTAGCGGTGCAGGGCTTAGCCCTCCCCAAGGTGACAGAGGGAGCCGTTGAAGGACCCTCAGGCCTGCAAATTCGGCGCTACGCCACGGCCAGCCGGTCCCTGAGGAACCATCACCTGTATGACACCGTGCGGGTCTGCGGAGGGGTTCACTTAACGCGCGCGTGTGAGCAGGGCTTTATTACAGTACTAATAGCGCCGTGACGGAAGACGGTCGGTCTTCGCCGAATGGGTGTAATGAAGACTGAATTACCTCTCGCCTGAGCTTGGACGGGCCATATATATCAGTTTTCAGGATTCACAAGGGAGCACGTATCAAGGTACTAACTGCGCACGCTCCAGAAGGCAGGCTTCATTGGAGGGAATGAGTTGCGCCATTTATGATGGCATGCCTTGCAGCATCCAGTGGTGCATCCTTCTCGAGGGTATTTATTGAAGAAGGCAGGTCACCCACCCAGAACTAAGCAAGCCATGTGCATTTGAAGTCAAGCAGTGTGTGCCTCACACTGCTCTTCTCCTCAATCCCCTTCCTTGTGTCTCACGCTGCTCTTATCACTCTCCTTCCTTGTCCTCATGCTGCGATTATCCTCACTCTCTGTCCTTCTGCCTCACGCTGCTCTTCTCCTCACTTTCCTTACTTGTGCCTCATGTTACTCTTCTCCTCACTCTCCTTCCTTCTGCCTCACGCTGCTCTTCTCCTCACTCTCCATCCTTCTGCCTCACGCTGCTCTTCTCCTCACTCTCCATCCTTCTGCCTCATGCTAATCTCCTCCTCACTCTCCGTCCTTGTGCCTAACACTGCTCTTCTCCTCACTCTCCGTCCTTGGGCCTCACGCTGTTCTTCTCCTCACTCTCCTGCCTTCTGCCTCACGCGTCTCTTCTCTTCTCCACACTCTCCTTTTCTTTTGCCCCATGCTGCTCTTCTCACTATCCGTCCTTTTGCCTCATGCTGCTCTTCTCACTCTCCGTCTTTGTGCCTCACGCTGATCTTCTCATTCCTTGTGCCTCATGCTGCTCTGACTGACTCTCACTGACTGACTGAATGACTCTCACTCTCTCTCTCACTGACTAACTGACTAACTCTCTCACTGACTGACTCTCTCACTGACTGACTCACTGACTGACTCACTCTCTCACTAACTGACTAACTGACAGACTCTCTCACTAACTGACTGACTGACTAACTGACTCTCTCACTCTCTCTCTCTCTCACTGACTGACTCATTCTCTCACTGTCTGACTCTCTCTCTCACTAACTGGCTCTCTCTCTCTCACTGACTGACTCTCTCACTAACTGACTCTCTATCCCTGACTGACTCTCTCACTCTCTCTCACTGACTAACTGACTCTCACTGACTGACTCTCTCACTCTCTCTCTCACTGACTAACTGACTCTCACTGACTGACTCTCTCTCTCACTGACTGGCTAACTAACTGACTCTCTCACTGACTAACTGACTGACTCTCTCACTGACTGTTATACAGGTACTATTTCCCAACCTTCACCCTCCTGTTATTTATGCCCACCCCCATAACAAAAAAAACCATAACAAGCAACCATTGGGACAGGCAGATAGAAGTTGCCAGCATTGAAAGGACAAAAAAAAACTCAAGACATTATTTATTGTTAATACTTTTTTAATATGGCCGTTCAGTTGTACATAATGCTTTCTTGGTCATATATACGGTAACAAAAATGCTTCTGACATTTCTTTATTATAACTTTTCAGCATGCTGCAGACTTCTGTACAGCACAGCTTACAGACATAGGCAAAGTCAATATCTCTGGCCCAAAGGCGAGACCTATTGGCTATGCCAATGCTTGTTTACCAGGCTATGCTTTTATGTGTTAATAATTTTAGATCAGCCTTTGCTTATTGCTCATCATCTTTACCATTTAACGCACTCATCGTAAGTAACTTTGTATACTGGGAAGACAACTTTTAGTTTACGCAATGAGTGCTAATGTTCTCTTGAGATCATCTTCACCCAAAGATGTAAACAATTAGGTTATGTAGCAGGCTACATTGAAGATAGTTTACTAGAATGTAACACGTGTAAAACACAGACGTAGGATTTACCAACTCAGACTCACAATGCAGAATCAAATCACTTCCTCTCTCAGAAGCTACCAACCCATCCAATCACTTGCTGACTGTATTTTTACCTTTGACCCTGTACAGTGCTCTGCTGTCTCTCGGCTACACTTGTGCTAAATGAATACCACATACATACACACATGCATACATACACACATACATACATACATTCATTCATAAAAACATGCATACTTACTTTCAGGCTAATTTAAGGGGGGATTGTATTAAATATAACTTACAACAAACTCATAAAACCAAACGTTTTATTAAACACTTCATTTTTCAGAGAGTGTAGCTATATATAACTTATATATGTAACTTATATATAATTTATATATAACTTATATATGTAGCTATATAATACATATATATTATAATATAATATATATTATATATGATATAATGTATATATATTATATATTATGTATATATTATTATATATTATATACTATTTTAATATATAATGTATATTATAATATAATATATGTATATATTAAATATATACATATATACATATATATTATATATATCATATAATATATATATATATTATAAATATATATGTAGCTATATATAACTTAGCTAAATATAACCTACTTACAACAAACTCATAAAAACAAACGTTTTATTAAACACTTCATTTGTTAGAGGGAGGATCTTATGTGGATGATGTAGCTGTTTCTGTCTTTTACTATGCTGTATACTCTGATTGATTTACAAACCTAATAAGGAAATATTTCAATATGAAAGAAGGAAGCTCAGTGGGATGTATGATGCGTCATCAAGCATGGTGAGGGCAATGCTGCTGCCTGCAAAGGTGGCCGCTCCCAAAGTACACTGTATGGTGGGCTGATGCCATTGAGTTGATGTTGCAGGGATTAGATTAATAGACCTCAGCATGGGAGAGCTACTATGACTTAGGGAAGCAACAAAAAACTGGGAAAATCGAGTCACGTCATAGCAGCAGTCATCCTACAGCTTTCTATATGCCATATTCTACTGTCTAGTGACCGACTAAAGTGACCAGGGTGGGCAAACGGATATGAGGCCAATGGATTGTCACCATGAGTTATGGTCTTTTGAAGCATCTATGGAGCAGTGCTGAGATGTTGAGGAAGGCTACAAACTATGAATTGTAAAAGCACAAAGCCAGTGTGAGTTTGACTGGCCTTTTGAATCAGTTGGACCTTGTAGCAAATTAGGGAATTAGTTGAGGGAGGTGAGCACCCACCTCAAGTAATAACCACAACCCTTGTCAGGTTGATCGCCAAAGTCACTAAATAAACCTGAGCTCACCTACATGGTAGCTAAGCCACAGAGCAGACAGGCTTAACTTAGAGGTAATGTGTAAGGTACTTATGCAGTGCCAAAACAGCAATAAAGTCCAAACACAACACAAGAAAAATTCCACACCAATCTAGAAAAAACAGAGTACATTTTAATAAATAAAATGACACAAAGCAACAAAAATCCAATAAGGAAACCGGAGTTATGCTTTTTTAAAGTTTAAATGTGACAATAGTGCCAAAAAATGTTATGCACCATCCACAGTCATCTGGTTCCGCTTGACCAGTCCCTATGCGCAAGTTAAGGTCAACTGCGAGGGAGTGCCGGTCAGATCGTGAAAAAAGGTTTAACCTGGCAGAAAGTTTTACCTTTGGACGTTTCGGACTTAGTCTCTGAAATGAAAGTCAAAAATCCTCAGTCGGACAAGGCAGCAGGCTGTGGTCCAAGATAGCTCCACAACATCAGATAGCTGTTGGACAAGATCCAAGTAAAGCCGTTGACATTTCAGGGGAGAAATTTGAATTTCGCGCCCAAGGAATGTCACTTGCCGGCCAGGTATGTCAGGCGCCTTTTCCCAGTGAAGATTTCTACCTTCAGACTTAGTCACTTCTTTGGAGAATGGATTCTTCCAGCAAGGCTGCAGGTTATAGCCGAAGAGGACTCATGAGGTCCAGTACCTTTTAGGCGAGGTCCAGCTCAATAAGATTTGCTGCTATGAAAAAGCTCCTAATGGGAGCAACCAGAAACTTTGACCCAATGGCAACACACCTTTGTCGGATCAGCTTGGCAGATTGGTCTCAGTTCTCCAGAGGTCGTTAGTGCCAAAAAATGTCTTAGTCACAGTGTTAGACCTGGCTGGTTTCCTCTGTATTTTTGCCTTTACTTCCTGTATTTTTGACTGTATGCTGGACTTCATATTTGCTGGTTTGTGTACTCTGGGTACTTTACCACTGCTGATCAGTGCTAAAGTGCAAGTGCTCCCTGTGTAAATTGTGATTATGATTGATTATCCATGATCCGCATATTTGATTTTCTGGTAAGTTCCTAGTAAAGTGCACTGTGTGTGCTCAGGGCCTGTAAATCAAATGCTACTAGTGGGTCTGCAGCACTGATTGTACCATCCACATGAGTAGCCCTGCAAATATGTCTCAGGCCTGCCACTGCAGTGTCTGTGAGTGCAGTTTTAAACTGCCATGTCGACCTAGCAAGTGCTCTCATTTGCCAGGCCCAAACCTTCCTTTTACTACATTTAAGGCACCCTAAGGTAGGCCCTAGGTAGCCCCATGGGCAGGGTTCAGTGTATGTGAAACGTAGGACATGAACTGTTGTATTTAACATGTCCTGGTGGTGGAACACTGACAATTTTGTTTTTCACTATTGTAAGGACTATCTCACCCATAGGTTATCATTGGAGCTGCCTTGTAACATCTTACAAGTGTAACTTTCAATTGGGAAAAGATAGAGATTTGGAGTTTGGGTTCCCTGAACTCAGAATTTAAAAATACATCTTTTAGTGAAGTTGGTTTTTAAATTGTGTGTTAACGCCGCTTTTAGAAAGTGGGCATTTTCTTGCTTTACCAACGTATGCCTTTGTCTGCCTGTGGAATCAACGTCTGGTTTAGGCTGACAGCTGGGTTGTTTCTGCATTCACTTTAGACAGTCACACAAAGGGAGCTGAAGTGTGCCCTACATATCCTTATGGCCCATCACCAGGCTGATGGGCCTTCATGAGCTAGAGTGGTGTGCCTGGCCTCTCACAATGCTATCTCCACCCCCCTGTAGTGTGTCTGGAGCCAAGGCAGGGCAAGGCAGGATCTTGTGGAGAACAAAGACTTTCTTTTGAAGTATGCCTACTTCAAAGGCCAAAAGGGGTTTAAGTATTGGACCTATAACCCCACATTTGCAGAACAATTTTGGATCAAGAGAAGACTTTGTCAAGCGGAAGAGCTGGAGTGCTCTCAGGAGGAGTACTGCCCCTTTGCTTTGTTGCTTTGCTGGGTTGGCCTGCAGTGGCTGCTTGTCTTGGAAAGGATAAAGACTGACATTTGCTTTGGTATCCTGCTTAAGAAGATTCTCCAAGGGCTTGTGTGTGCTTGCCTACTGTTACGAAGTCTCAGAGCCATCAAAGACTTCACCTGCAGCATCCCTGAACTCCACTGCTGGGAGTTCTGATCTGCCAAGTGGTGTGAATTCCAGTTCTGAGCCCTTGGAGGTGGCACTGCTGCTTCTGGACTTACAAATCCACACATAGCCTTTTCAGCGCCATTTTTCTCGCCACAAGCTTGCCGTGCGGATGAAAAACCAACGCATCATCGTGGTGCGGCTGAAAAAATCAACACAGCGCCTGTCCGCAGCCCGAAGAACTGCTGCAGCCGGAGTCCAGAGCACCAATTCTCTGACATCAGAGACCCCCGCTCCGACTTCGACACAGGCCCTGCTGTGCAGCTGAAGGAATCAACGCATCACCTGTCTAAGGAAGTGGAAATCGACGCTGCGCCTTTTTCGCCACCGCATCGACCCACAGCGCTTGGATTTTCTCACGCATCGCGCCTGTGTGCCAAGTTTCCAACGCATCGCCCCAGCGAAAGGAGTCACCTCTGGAAATCGACGCATCGATTCTCCTTGCAGGTCAGAATTGATGCAACACTTGTCCTCCGTGAACTGATGCATTTATTCCCCAAGGGCTCACAAACCGACGCATCTCACTGTTTTCTGACGCTTTTCTCCTCTGCGGATGTTTTTTGTCTTCGATTTTGACGCATCAAAGGGGCTTTGTGCTAAAATCACCAAATCCATAGAGTTCTATGGACAAAATTGCTTAAACCTTATAAAAGTGATATTTTGAGTTATGTATGTTGGATTTTTGTTGTTTTGGTCTTGTTTGGTTTAGATAAAGGTTGCTCTAAACTAGTGTGCATTTGTAGTGTTTTCACTGTGGTACTGTGTGTGTTATGACCAAATACTTTACAAATTGCATCTGAGATAAGCCTGTCTGCTCGTGCCAATCTACCAAGGGGGTGAGCAGAGGTTATCTTGGGTGTGTAACTCCCTTACCCTGACTAGAAGGAAGGGTCCCTACTTGGACAGGGTGCATACCACTGCCAACTAGAGACACCCATTTCCAACACCCAGGTTTCAGGAAAAGTTAGGAGAAGTACTCTTTGAACCCAATCAAGAGTTCAGGACCATGGGGATAACACCTGGGAGTTCTAGACACATGCCAGCAGATGCCAGGAGCAGGGACCAGGGCAGGGCCAGTTAGTTGGGTAGTTGCAGGACAGACCTCTTTGCTTGTTTTGTCAATGTAACTTAAACAGGAGGTCAGTATTATGTCACTTGAAGTCCTCTTCTTTGTTCTGTGTACAAGAGGGAGAGAAGGTGACTTCTAGGCTCTACTCAGGTCACAGACAGCAGATCCAGTCCTCTTCTGTTCTACCGCAAGTCCAGAAAGTGTTCTGAGGTGGGTACTGGGGATGCCTTATTTATGCCTGGCACCAGCCTGGGGGTGGGGGAAACTCTTGGCCAGTCCCTAACCAAGGGGGTTAAAAGTCCCCAGGAGTGACTCTGCACACCTTTGCAGCATTTTCTCTGCGCCCAACTGCAAGCAATCCCACAGTGCCCCTCTCTACCTAAAACCAAGACAACAGAACCCTCCTTCCCCTGTGCAGAGCTCCTGCGCCCACCTCATAGGTATGGCCAGGGAAATGTGCAACCCTTCCTCTGTGATCACTCTAAACCAGATCTGGGGTAGCCCTTTTCTCACTGATATTGGTGCCCACCTGACTGGTGGGACAAAGAAGGGCCAGCTAATGTTTGCCTGTGACAGGGTAGGCCTTTTTGAAGTTAATCAAGTTGTTGGGTACGGCCCAGATGGCCAAACTGCCAGATGGTCAACCTGCCAGAGAAAGCAACACACCTCCCTACATCCAAGTACTTTGTCCTGCTCTGGGTGCAGTTTTTACACTTCATCAAGGGGGCTATTCAGCTGCCATGTATTAGTTGGAGCCCTTGCAAATGCGCCTCCAGAGACTTTAGACAGGGAGACGGTAGCTTTCTAAAAGTACCTTTTTCAGAATATTTAGTAAAACTCTGAATTTACCACTGAATTGTGCTTGTGAAATATATTTCAAAAAGTCCAAGAATTATGTTAGAAGGTGTTTCCTAGCCAGACATAACATTATTAAATGTAACATTTCATCCCAGTTCTTTCCAACAGGGAAAAATTGCTTTTGGGGCTTTGTCACTGTAAGGACATGTTTAACATTACACTTTTACATGTTCTACTTTTAAATATCACGCACTCTTCTTACAGGCAGTGAGGCCTACTTAAGGATATTTTAAAGGAAGTTATTAGCCTGTCAAAGGTTTATTTTGACATGTCGAATTTGCAGTTTAAACTGCACAGTCAGGCTACAGATATTAGGCATGCAGTCATCTTTACACTATCACTATAGTGGATGGCCCAGGCCTGGCACCGCAGTGAGGGCTTGGTGAGACAAGGAGGAGGGGGGAAGGGCACTCACCTGGTTCCCTGGCCAGGAACAGTGGATTCTTGCTGTCGGCGCCCCTGCTGCACAGACCAGGAGGCGCAAGGGATTTCCCTTCACCGCAGCACAGCGGCGAAGTTCCTTGCTGCCAGATAGCGTCCTCGCTGCTCTCGGGGTTCGGCACGGCATCCTGCTTGGCGGGGCTGCGACGAGCCACTGCTTTTTTTCCCAGGCTTTGGTAGGTTGCTAGGCAGCACCTAGTGCCCCAGATGCTTTGGTGGAGCGCCTGCATGGGCGATCTCTCGGGTTTCCTGCACAGCGAGAAGGTCTCAGTCTGGGACTCGGGCCAAGGCGGTGTACTGGCGGCACCCCAGGCAGGCTGCTTCCCCTCAAACAAAATGCAAAGCAGAGCCTTCGAGCTTTCAGATGGGAAGGCACACGGGGCTCTTTGGACAGGAAAACACACAGCGCTGTTGCGGAACAAAGCACATGGAACTCTATAAAAGTAAAGCACACAGATCGCTTGTAGAGCAAAGAACATGCAGCTCTGTGAAAGTAAAGCACATGGAAACTTTGATGTCCCTGAGTTTCCCAGAACAGGAGACCAGCATACACAGGCCCTTGAAGATTTCTTCTCAAGCAGGATACTACAGCAGGGTAAAAAGAGTCAGTTCTTTTCCTCCACCACAGACAGAAGCAGCAACTGCAGTCTAAACCACCCCTCACACAGAAAAGGCAGCGCTCCACACACGGTCCTTCCACTCTTCTTGGCAGGGTCCTGTTGTTCCTTGAAGTAATCTAAAGTCCTGGGGTTTTGGGTCTAATACTTATACCCCATTTTGTCATTGTTCTCTTTGTAGCATGGGTCTCTGAACCCAGTACAAACCAGTCCTGGCCTCCTTGGTCCAACATGACCGCAGGAGGTGGGGACAGTATTGTGAAAAGGAGACGCAGCCTATTCAGGTGCAAGCAAAACTCCTCCCACCACTCTAAATGTAGACCAGCTCTATTCAGCCTAGCAATGAGTCGCCCAGGCAAGGCAGGGCACATCTCAACCCCCCCCCCCCCTTTGTGACTGGCTACAGTGAATGCACATCCCCAGCTCCTGCCACTCCAAACCCAGACAGCCAATACACAAACAGAAGAGGCACACAGAGTGGTTAAACAAGAAAATGCCTACTTTCTAAAAGTGGCATTTTCAAACACACAATTTAAAAACCATCTACCTAAAAAGAAGTGCTATTCAATTCTGAGTTCAGGAAGCCTAAACTTTATTCCTCTATCCTGTCCCAATGGAAAGTTATACTTATATAAGCAATTCCCATGTTAGCCTATGGGACAGATAGCCTTTTAATAGTGAAAAAACAAAATTGGCAGTATTTCACTATCAGGATATGTAAAACACACAAGCACATGTCCTACCTTTTACATACACTGTCCCCTGCCCATGGGGGTACCTTGGGCCTACCTGAGGGGTGCCTTACATGTATGAAAAGGGAAGGTGGGGCCCTGGCAAGTGGGTGCACTTGTCAGATCAACCTGGCAGTTTAAAACTGCGCTTGCAGACACTGCAATGGCAGGTCTTTACAGGGCTACTCAGGTGGGTGGCACAAGCAGTGCTGCAGGCCCACTAGTAGGATTTGATTTACAGGCCCTGTGCACACACGGTGCACTGTACTAAGGACTTACCAGTAAATCATATATGCCAATCATGGATAGCCAATCATAATACCAATTTACACAGGGAGCACTTGCACTTTGACACTGATCAGCAGTGGCAAAGTGCTCAAAGCATCTAAGCCAGCAAAAATGAAATCCATCACAGTCAAAAATGCAGGAGGTAGAGGCAAAAAGACAGGGGAAACCACACCAAGGATGCCAAGTCTAACACTGGCCCAACCCTACTGACTTTGGTAGTATCTTGTGGGTGGGGAGCTCCCCCCATTGGTGGACTCCCGTGGGGGCCAGCGAACCTGGAAGATCCCTGTGGCCCCATCCCACAACATCCAGCGGCAGCACCCGGGCATGGACTTGAGGCCCCGCCCAGTTTCTCGAGTCTGTTCGAGTAGGATGCCTCTGGCCGCGTCGTCGGCAGCAGTGAGTTCCACAGGCCTGGGGATTCTGCTTGTTTTGCCAAGGGACCCAGGCGCTGAGTTGTCCCCTGTCCCGCTACTCTACAGGCCTGTGTGCCTCACCGTTTTCCTACCGGCCCCCTCCTTTATCTCATCAGGACTGCCCCCTAATACGCCTGTGGCTCATGTGGTGTGTTTCTAAGGGACTGGTGCCCCGTTCTCCCTGACATACTGTGGGGGGCCCGAGAGTTTTTTGACCCTCATCACCTCATTATTCATCCTGTGCCACTGTCTCAGGTGTCAATCGGAGGCCTTCTCTCATTTGAGGTGTCAATATGGGACGCACACAGCGTTCTAAAGACAACGCGGCTGCGAGCGTCTCCCTGCAGGGGGTCAAGCAAGACGCTGGCAGTGGTGACATATCGTACATGAACGACAAGTTTGACAAACTCTACTGGCTGCCATTGATGCTTCGGGGAGTGGTTGGAGGGAAAAATTGTTGAGCCGGGCCTTATACGTGAGGATTCCCGGAGGGTCTTGGAGAGGGTCACTGCCCTAGAGACCATAGTTCAGTCTCTGTCACCAGAGGTTCAATCGACGGATCACCGCATTCAGCCCCTGAGGCGCAGACTCAATGCCTGGCCACCTGCCTAAATGATCAGGGGGGGCGGTGTAGGAAAGTAGGATCTGCTTCTTATGGTTACCCCCACCTTTTGGCTGGATGTAATGCTGTTTTTGCGAAGTCTGACTGGGATCCTGCTAATCAGGACCCCAGTCTATCCGCTTTCTCCCTAAACTGTTATGTTATGTATATTATGCATTTACCCATCTTACTTAAGATATAGGTTTACTATATCTAAGGGTCACTACACTTAAAACCTATAAGTCATCCCTATAGCAGGCCCTTACAATGCTGAGGGCAGGGTGCTTGGTTCTAAGTGAGAGGGTGCCCCTGCATGAACAGGACACCCCTGCACCCTACAGAGTCCATTCTCCCGGGTTGTCAGTGAAGCAGCCATATACTACTATAGAGGGACATTACGCGACCGCGTGATGACCAACTCTAAAACGGCTGAAACAAACCCTATAGTGTTTGGTGTCAAACATGTTGGAATCATACCCCCACACCATTAAGCGGTGTGGGAGGTATGATTCCACCCCTCAGAGGCATCCTTCGTGGGGTCCCTGTTGTTCCCAGTACCAGCCTTCTAGTCCCAGACACCACAAAATGGTTGTTGCCGACCAGAGACACATTTCTGCCCTCCTGCTGCTGAGTCAAGCTCGAGCAGGGGAAGGCAGAACAATAAGCATCCTGTCACAGGGAGGTGAGACCACCTCCCAGACAGGATTTAGTGTATTAGGGCTGGGTGGGTGCGCTTGCCAGCGACTGAAAGTCTGCATGAGGGACACATTTGGTGTCCCTGTGCATAGTCCATTTCAAACCAGTCCTGGCGTGAAACTGGACAAACGACATGGGAGTAACTTCCCCCTGTTCAGACCCTCCCCTGGGAGGGTCCTCTGAATCTTTCCAACCCTCTCCCGTGGGTACTTAAGGGCTTACCTGGCTGTAGGACCCTAGATTCATCATGGACAAAATTCAGAACTGAAACCACTGCACTTCGACCGTCTGAGCACTCTGGACATCGCTGGACTTCGTTTGGGCCTGACTTCGTCTCCCTCTCAGTCTGCTGCATCGTCTGTGCCTGTGCACCGTAGAGGATGCGTGTAGGACCTGTGGAGCATCCAAGACACCTGAAGATATTCTCCCTTGGAGTGAAGGAGTCACTCCCCTGCGTTCGCAGGCACCGCAGCACTGCTGACCGGTCTGCTGACCCTGAACTCCTCTGGACTCCGGAAGGCTCAGCAACACAGGAGGTGGGTTTCTACGTCCCTCGAGGCCCGAGCTGCCCTCTCACTAATTTTTAGGTCACAATCCCTCGTGGGGGCTGCAATACCCGAACCCCTGTGCACCGCGTACTTTTGCAAGTGCATGTGCTTGAGCATGAGCTCGGGAGCCTCGTTCTGGTGCCCTGCCTCGGCCTATGCTGGCCCACCTCCTCCACTATAGGGATCATCTTCTTTAGCAGGTGTTAGACTTGGCATCTTTTGGCGTGTTTCCCCTGAGTTGTTGCTTTCTGACCTCCCGGTTTGGACTCTGTTTTGCTGGTGTAACGGTTCTGCGCGCTTTTCGCACTGCTGATCAGTGGTAAAGCGCAGGTGCTCCTATGGTAAATTGTGTTATGGATTGGTGTTTCCATGATTGGATATTTGATTTACCTGGTAGCCACTAGTAAAGTGCACTGCGTGTGCCAGGGCCGGTAAATGAAATGCTACCCGCGGGCCTGCAGCACTGGTTGTGCCACCCCCGTGAGTAGCCCTGAAAACGGTAACTCAGACCTGCCATTGCAGAGTCTGCGCGCAGTTTGTAACTGCCATATCGACTTGGCCAGTGCACACACTGGCCGGTCCCTAACCTTCCCTTTTCTTACATGTCAGGCACCCCTCAGGTAGGCCCAAGGTACCCCTGTGGGCAGGGTGCAATGTATGTGAAAGGTAGGACATGCCCCGGTGTGTGTGGCATGTCCTAATAGTGAATTACAGCCAATTTCGTTTTTCACTATTGCAAGGCTACCAGTTCCCCATAGGACAGAATGGGAGGTTTGTTCATAACATCTTATGAACATAACTGGCCCAGGGAATTCGGTAAGAAAATGAAGTTTCGTATGCCTGAACTCAGAATCTAAAGATGCCCCTTTTAGTGAAGGTGATTTTTACATTCTATGTTTGAAAATACCACTTTTGGAAAGTGGGTATTTTCTTGCTCAGTCATCCCGTGTGCCTCTGCTGGAATGTGGATTGCCTGTCTGGGTTTTGGATGACAGAAGGCTGGGGGAGCAGGAGGGGCGCCAGATGGTCTAGGTAGGTCAGGAAAGGGCTGAAGAGACCTGGGTTACGATGGGGGAAGGGGGAGGAGATTTCCTTGCACCTCAAAGGGCCTGCTCTGCCTCTGACAAATGCTGTCTTCACCTCCTGCCAGGAATCCACACCAGAGAAGGCAGAACTGGTCCTGACCGGGCACAGGCACTCTCTGCCTAAGAGATCAAAGGATTTTTGGACATAAATGCTGGGTCCCAGACCCCTGAACTTTAGAACTCATCTGGACAAGAAGACTGCCAAGAAGAAGAGCCGGAGAAGCTGCGAAAAGGAACGACTGCTTTGCTGGGTGCTTTGCTGGGCTGACCCGCAGTGGCTGCTTTTGTCTTGGGTAGTGAAAGGCCGGGACTGGACTTTCTGCAACCTAAATTTGTGAGTCTCTCCAAGGCTTGAGGTAGAGCTTGCCCCCTGTTCACGAAGTCTCAGGAACAGCAAAGACTTCAAGTTCTTCGACCCGAAGCACTGGGGACTGTGTGTTCTGTGCCGCAACCCGAAGAACACCAACTCGATGACGTCTACGACGCCACTGCCTACTCTGTGTCCTGAAGGCAACGCAGAGGGCACCGCCGCAACGCCGCACCGCAACCCTGGTCTCACCGACGACGCCTGTTGACGCTGCCACCGAGCCGCTGCTCGCACCGCGACCTGTGGGCACCGCACTCCGCACCGCCTGGCTTCACGAGGACGCCTTGGCCTGCCTGACGCTGCCACTTCCCGCCGAGATCGATGCCGCTGCTTGCACTGTGGTTCGGGGGCACCGCTCGTAAGTTACACGACGCACCACCCTCATCCCACACCGCAGCCTTGGCCTACCGACGCCGGCGCCATCGACTCCAGTTCGTCAGCTGACAGCGCTTCAGCAACGACGACGACGCTGCTTGCACCGTGATCTGCCAGCACCGTGACGAGCACCGCCTTCATCTCGCACCGCGACCCTGGTCTCACCAACGACGCCATCTGACGCCGCCACCGAGCCGCTGCTCGCACCGCGACCTGAGGGCACCGCACGCCGCACCGCTGCACTTCGCACCGCAGCACCCGACGCCGGCCGACGCCAGCGCTCCTGACTCCATCAGGGAGGAGATCGACCTGCAACGTGTGTGACTTCGAGGGCCCCAACGCCCTGCGTCTCTGAAAGGTACTGTTTGCGGGTCTTCCCGACACTGTAGTTGGCCTGCGACCCCGCGGTCAGCCAGAACTGTTTTGGATTTGGGTGTTCACGACGCCGTGGTAGCCCGGACTGCGCTATCCACACAAGGAACTCTTGTTAGTCAGCGTATTTTTGAATTGTGAACTTTTAAGTATAGTATTGTGGTTCTTTATCGTTTTTGGTCTTGTTTTAATTATATAAAAATATTGGATATTTTTCTAAACTGGTGTGGTGTCCTTTTGTAGTGCGTACACTGTATTACTGTTGGTTATGTGCAAATGCTTTACACACTGCCTCTAAGATAGGCCTAGCTGCTCATGCCAAGCTATCAAGGGGGTGAGCAGGGGTTATTTTAGAAGTGTAACTCCCTTATCCTGACTAGAGTGGTGGTTTTTGCCTGGCTTTGGCCCGCGCCCTAGCCTACCAAGAATCCCATTTCTAACAGCAGGCCTGAGCCCATGGCCCATTTGTGGTGGACAATTCCAAGGTGTCTTTGTGTCCTCACTTTACTCGTCAAATCCAAACACCAAGGGCTTCCTTTATGGCAGTGAAGAAGAAACTACGCTACTTGGGCCTCTTGTACTCCTTGCTCTTCCCCGCTCACCTGTGGTCCAGTAGTCCAGTATGAGGATAAAGTGCACTTCTTTAAGGATCCATCTGTGGCGGGAGACTGAATTGAAATCTACAATAATGACACAGTGCGTCCGGAGTCTTCTGGGCCTACCCACTCCCCGCGCCCCAAGTGCCAACGTTCCCTGAGACGACAGACGGTATGCCCCTCTAAGACACAGGTGGCTCTGGAACAGCTGAGGGCGGTTGAGGGGTCTGCCACTATGGGTTCCAGTGGGTGTTCTCTACGGCCCATGTCCCCTGAGTGCCGATCCTCTGTCTCAAAATCTTAGGACTCTACAACTCCTGGTCTCGAGGACATACTGCCCAGGGTCACTCCGGGATCCGTGAATGACTTGGTTTAATGTGGTCATATGGGCTTGTACTGATTATTTTGCCTTTTTTCCATGCATTGTATATATGGAGCGGGTTGGTTAGTGGGCTGTACCTCGCTGTTTGCTTTCTTTGATCCTGCTTTAAGGGTTCGGGGGGGTTCCGGCGGGTGGAGTTGCATGCAGCGTCCCTTCACACTGTTGTCTTTCTGAAGAGTTAGGTTTCCACCTCTCTCTGGTGGCTTCTCCTCCACGCACAACTTACCTTTATGGACTTAGTTGGCCTTTCAGCCTTTAGTTGGTTCCTCTTGGGGACTTGCTTGTGGTGCTCTTTAGACAGGATGGTTGTATGTCTCAGTCCTTGGGGGATGTGGAGGGGGTTAATGTTTGAAAATTGGTTATGGGTTTTGTTGTGCTTTTGTTTGCCTGCTAGCGAAGGTGTGTGTGGGGCTGTGGCACTGTGTGTTTGGTACAGTGGGGCCTGCCTGGTTGTGGGAGGGTCCACTGCTGGCGGGATCATTGGGTGGTCCTTGTTCTTCGTCTACTCCCACACATGGCAACACAAATTAAACTGATCACAAGGAATGTCCGGGGCCTCTCTTCTCCCTCTAAATGTTATAACATGCTATCTTATTTGAAGCGTTAGGGGTCCATATAGCATTTCTTCAGGAGTCCCACCTTACGGAATCCGAGGGGCGCATCCTTCTGGGGAGCTGGCGCTGCCAGCTCTATGCAACCTCCTACTCCTCCTTCTCACGGGCACCCTTATCTGGATTCAGCCTGGAACCCCCTTTAGTTTAGGCCGATTGCGGATGCCGAGGGCAATTAAAAGAGTTAGAAAAAAGATTTAATGGAGACAAAGGGAGTTAACAGCAGTCATTTGGTGAATTGCTGATGGTAAGACAGTGGTGCGTAAAATCCATGTAAGCCAAGGCACTGCTGTACCTGCTAGCAGATGAGGCAGGTTCTCCAGAAAGACAATACTAGGCAGCTGCATAGAGTACCACCAGCAGGGGGCTACAGATTCCACCAAGAGGTATCACTACTTGTTACAATGCCGGGGGGGTGGTTGGAAAAGGTAACTTGGCCTTTTGTGCCAGAAGTCCTTGCAGTGGCCGGTCCAACATGGACTCCTCCTAGGTTCAGACAGTTACATCAAAGTAATTAAAATGAGGAAACCTTGCTTAATATTCTGACTCGAGAATACAAGGATAACCTAATTTTTTTGTTTACCGCTTGGAAAGGTTGAAACTTTAATTGTAGCAGCTGTCAAGTCAGAGCCCATTTAAAGTTTACTGAGTCGCCCAAGGGCACGCTTGAAAATGATTTTCACTTCCCCATACCTTTGCTATTCATTCATCAGCAACAATATATTAACCACAGCCCAAGCAAGTTCCTCCCTTTGCACTCTGGGAGGGAGGGAGTGGAGGTCTTGGTTCCTGTAGACATGGTATAATGTTAATAACCCCTTGACCGCGATCGGAATTCCGCTCGTATGCGGGACATTCCGATCGCGGGTGGAGTCGTGACGAGCTCAGCTCGTCATGCGCACAGCGCAACCGCGCAGCATGACGAGCTGAGCTCGTCATGAGCACGGAAGGGGTTAAAAGGGAACCACACAGTCAACAAACATATTAGTGTTGAAAACTCATAACATGTCAGATAGCTCACTTGACAGTACCCAACTATGTACACTAACTTGAATTGCCCCCTTCGCTATGTCCATGTGCTCAGTTGTTTCTCCTCTAGTTTTCCACTCTATACGTCTTAGTATATATGTACAATATTTATGGGAATTTCTCAATTAAACAGAGTGCATTATGCAACCTAAACTCTGGTGCTGGGCCTCATCTATCGCACTGTTAAGAAAGGATTGAAGCCAGAGAAAAGAATTCCGTCCCGATATGCCCCTCTTAAAATTCCCTAAGGAAAGCTCGTGCATTAATAAGGCAAGAGGTCTGTACAGTCCTGGCTGCCGGTATATTAGACTTTATAAAGTGAGCACAATAATACTTTTCACACCCAACCTGCTTTAAAAATACTGCTACCCATGGGCTAGCATTTGGCATGGATGTGCTGGCTTTCACATTAGAAATTATATGTTAACGTCAGTATGAAGTGAACAGCGCAAATAAAAAAAGAATGCAAGTTTTTTAAAAAATGAACCAAAAAGACAGAAAAGCAAAACACTGGCTTACCTTTGGACCTAACCGGTGCAGGAAAAAGGCGAGGGGGTTTGGTTCAGGTCACAGGTTGGTTGGGTAGGAACACAAAGGGGCGTTTAGGAAGGAGGCGCAAAAACAGGCACACAAACAGGCACATAGCAAAGGTATCTGACATGGTAAAACAACTGGTCCTGAAAGAAGAAAAAAGCCTACTCTGGCATTGGTTCCCAGTTAGAGCTGGAGACTGTTTTCCATTTCATGCCCCTAGTAGTACTTATTGTGTGCACAAGGTTGTAGGTAGTAGGCACTGGCACTCACGCGCCCAGGCAAGGCTCCTAGCAGTAGCCAGGGTTTAGTCGCCACCGAGGGTCACGATCACTAGTTTGGCCCCTTGCCCCTAACCTCTCCCCCCTTTGCCTCCCATTTGTTATTTCCCACCAGATGGCGGTCAGGGGTTTCCTGGGACAGAGTGCAGGGATTCGAGCCTGTGGGGCTAAAGGGGTGTGGCATGCCCTCGGGTATTTAAACCAGCCTTATCACGGGATCAGGCCTCTTTGTATCCCTGCCGGACCCGAACTGAAGGACCTTCCGACAGAGGCAGCTTATTTCCCACCCACCCGATTCCCCCATGTTTTTTGTGAGATGGTTTATGCCAGATAGGCGGAAGGTAAACACAATTTGGAGGGGTAGCCACAGTACACCCAAGATTTTACATAATGCATCTTGTTTTCAAAGGACATTGGATGTGAGTTCGGGCTTGCTTGGGCCTTTTTCTGGCCTGAAGTTGGCCTGCTGTTCTAGCTCTTCCCCAGGATGCTCAGTTTGGGAACAGGCTAATTTTTGGGGTGATGATGTGGCCGGGATCGGTCTCGGCCACAGTTTTCTTATAACCCCATGAATGATGTGCATCTTCTAGATATAAACAACCTCCCACTTGACCTCTATTTCTTTGATATTTATGGCTAAATCAGCTCAACTGGGTTACTAGTGTACTACCTAAGACATGCAACAATGTTACTGTATCAAAATATTTTTATTGTTTTTTTTATAAATTATTTCATTGTAGTATCCAAAACATTAAAACCATACATATTGTTAACTCTTTTTTGCATGTTTCCTTATTTTTAACATAAACAGTATATCATTTGTGCATGAATAAATCTAGTGACCATTTTTATACACAAAACAGTTTTCTCAACAGAACCCCTAACAATTCATCACATACTCATACTACCTCTCATATCCACATTTATACTCTTCCATACCATCCATACTATCAACCCGCCCAGAAACACATACACATGGGGGTCAAACAAGGGACAAGAATTCCAAAGTCTTCGTGACCGTGTTGTGGGCTGGGTGCATACGCAAACAGGTCGATGCACGTTTCGGTGGTGTTAGCCACGTTCTGACCACCTTCTTCAGGACCGCCAAATTTTACCCATTTTTTGTGCCAGTGGTAGGGGTATCTTACAGCAGGATGCAATATAGGGAATCTCCTAGATGCACCACTACTCGATGAATTAATTATATAGATGTCGCAAGAGTGATGTATATGGACCTCTTCTCTAAATAGGGCACTTAGGCTTCTATATTACACTGATAAAAGTGAGAGTTCACTGCACCGTCTCACTTCGAATAAATATTGTTAACCAGGTAGTTTGTTGGTCGTCTCCCTGAGTATGGAACGTCCTCAATACCTCAGCACTATCTGACCATCGATGTGTGTGACGCTAAACTGGGGCCTGGGGCTTGCTTGTAGCCTTGTAGCAATCATTAACAAGGCACAAAAGGATTCCCTTTTTCCATGGGGGGTCATACCCTCATTAAAAAAATGAGGGCACGCCCCATTGGGGTCATGCGGGCACACAGCGCAGGCATAATCCAAATTACAGAAAGGGCTTTCTGAGAGGTCCTTTTGTAATCCATAGGGTCCTGGGTTGCACATACATGGGCACAAATGCCTTTGCCCTTCCAGTGAACTATGTATAATAGAGGCCAATGATTTTTTTTTATCTTCATGAGACTTTGACCAACAGCAAGAAAGAGAAAGGCAGAAAGGGATAGAGAAGGGTAAGGGCAGGGCCGGACTGGCTGTAGCAGGTATCAGGTGTTTTGCCGGGAGGCTGGAAGGGTGGGGGACGGTTTTGCAGCGGTGGGGTCTGCTTTTGTTCTTGGGGGGGCTGGTTTTGGAGCGGTGCTGCAATATCGGCTCCCAGTAACAAAAGCAGCAGTGCTTTACACTTGCACCCCCTCCCCAGGGGTAGGTCCGACACAATTGCCAGGGCTGCTTTGAGTTCCCAGTCCGGCCCTGGGTAAGGAAAACATTGGGAAACAGTGACAAAGCGATAAAGTATACTAAGGCAGGGAAAAGAAGCTAACCTCCTGCTTTAGAGATTGACTCTTTTGAGCCATGGTGTACTTGCAGTCCTGTGAAGGAGTGAATAGGTGGAAAATAATCAGCCGCATAGAGGAAAAGGACGGTGAATTTCTCACTGTGGCCTTAGCGGAGGTTACTCCATCCCACAATGGCCGATGGAAAACTTGGACAGAAAGTTCACCAGACAAACTGGAGCAGGCTCATAGTGACGTCTCATTACGTTCAAATTACAGAAGCACAACCGTCAGAAGTCACATAGAAGATAATCTCATCGGTTACATTATTAAAGAAATTACCATTTGCGCTGTTGAAATTTAATTCAGACCGGAATGCTTACAAAAACTTTAGAAAAAACTTCAATGCCAAGAAAATCTGCAGGGAATTTTAGTTTTTTCTCCACTAAGATACATTTACACTACAAAGAGTTAAGTTGCGAGGACAAGGGCTTCTCTTTTGATATGGTCTTTCGGCACATTGGCTGCAGGTGCGCCTACTCCTTTTGTATGCTTTGTTTACAGAGTATTCTTGGATGTATTGTCATCCATTCCTGTTCTGCTGCTATTTTTATCACTCGTTTGTTCCCAGTGTGCTTCTAATCCTCTGTCCTTGCAAGACGTGCACATGAACGTCAATTCACCAACATTCTAAGGGTGGCGGCTGTGACGTCGCACACTCTTCGACCTTCAATCTCACTCACAAACACGTTTACACATATGCCCACATTCACACTTACACTCTCTCAAGTAAACACACACTCACGCGCAAGCACGCACACAACATATATTTTAAAGCATTTCATTTCACTTTTACTTACCTCAGCTTCCAGCGAAGGCCATATTCCAGCTTATTCTGCTCCATTTTTTATTGCACTAATAGAGAATAATTAAACATTATTCACTATCAGTGTAATAAAAAAAAAATTGAGAAAACAAAGAGATTGAAGCCCCAACCGACCTCAATAAGAACGGGCTGCCACATTCTTTGCCACCTCTGAGGCCAGGGATTGTAAAGGCAGTGCCAGGGGTCGCAGCTGTGACTCCTAAATGACGTCCATGGACATGCACCACAGTTTGTACGGAGGGAGGCGCACAACCCTCTCTGTGAGGGTGAGATGGTTTAATTGTCCTTAAGACAAATCACAAACTGTATTTGCTATTTGTTAATTCTTCTAGAACTGGGGTGAAGTGGTGAAAACACAAGTCACAGCTCCCTCAGACCACTCAGAGATTATGAGAAAATCAACTATCCTTGTTCATCAAAATAGAGCAGTGGTCTTGAGGATCAGAGCCGCCTCTGCATGGCAGGATACTTACAAGAATGTACTTATAAATGCAGCAGCTATGCTGATTATCTGGTGCAACTGTAGCACTTTAGTAGCATTGTGGAAGAAACTTGGGTGTGGCATCATCAAATCCTGGGGTTGCTTGTGTTTCCAGTCAGAGGGGACGTGGCCCGGTAGTTGGGGCTTGACTGACCATCTTGGGAAAGAGCCAAGCCTACGAATACAGTTAATCTGCGTCTAAAATGCCACCGCTTGTTTGTGCTATAAATTGATGGAATGGACATCTGATTGAGTAGGTCATAGAATTTCCATTCATCACATTTGTGCTGTCTAGTTGGTACATTGTGAACCTCTGACAAACATGATTACAAGAGAAGCTTGGGCATCTCTCTGGCTAAAATGAGGCTCCTGTCCAGGAGTCAATGATATGAACTATGAAAACACAGATGAAGCCTTAAACATACTCAGTAAGAGAAATATTAAGGGGTTAAACTTGCCTGATGATTTCCTCTTGCAGGGAAGTGCCTGGAAAAGAAAGGTAATTGTAAGTTGCTTTAGAAGGTACATTAATTTAACAGGTAAATTAATATCTACATTTATCATTTTAACTTGCTACAACTGCGACACAATTAGGATTCAGTTATGTACTGATGAAAAACAAGTAAATGCAAACAGTGAGTGTGGATGGCACTTCAGGTGGTAATGTGTGCAACGTAAATCGAGCAAGAAGAGTAAATCACACCAAAATGAATATACCCCAATATAATGGCAAATACTGCAACTGTTATATAACACCACTGTCATTGCAAAGTATTGCATTTGCATTTGGACTAAATTCAAGGCTTCCACGCTGTACCAGATTATCCGAAATGTAACAAGGGGTTGGCCTGGCTGGTCACTCAACAACCAAAGTGACCACCAACTACCAAGGATATGAGGGAACGTAACCAGAAGAAATTGCTCAACACCTATATCACATATCTTGGAGCTGGTAATGCACACAAGGCAGAAAGGAAAAAGGATGCAGTTAACCAACTGCATATTAGAATTCTAAAGACAAGATAAAAAGCTAACAGGAATTTAAATTGAAACACTTCAAACAACCTAGAAAAATAAGATTTGTGAGTCGAGCACATCAACTTTTTAGGTCGAGCCTGGGCAGCGCATGCTCTTCTCTGCGTCATGCTGTATTGGAGTATGGAATAGAAACCCCGCCCACTCTACGCCCATAATTGTCATTGGCTTGTGTCATTATCCTTCGTAAATGCTGGCTTCTGATTCGTTAATAGGCTTGTTAGTCTCTCCTTAGTCCCGCCTTGTCTTCATTTGCAACCTCCCATGAGGACTGGCCCTTTTACATCGGTTGTTACACGGTATGTCTTTTAAGTCATGCAAGCACTATTTTCTTTAATGTGTTTCTCCTACTGCAAGCACGACATGCTTTCCTGCAACATTCAGCACGCCAAACGCGCTTTCACTTTCCGAGCAGCCCGGGACAATGGCCGACGATTCTTTGAATATGTCTCCCATTTACAAGAGTTTGAGCTATTGGCATTGTAAATGACAATGCCTTTTATTTATGTGTTAATTAGCAAAACAGATACATAAAAGGCATTGTCATTTACAATGCCAATAGCTTTAACTCTCGCAAATGGAAGACCTACTGCATTGCAAATGCTTGTTAATAGTAGTCTCAAGGTCCATCAGTTATTCCTACCTATACGAGCTCCTAAATTTTGCCTTTCCACCTAGTATTACTTATATTATTTAGTGGTTCCTTCATCCACTTAAGTCAAAGTTCAAAGAATTGACATACTTCTCTAGGAACCCAATACAAAACAAACGCAGCACTCACCCGTGAGAAACAAGAAATTTCTCCTAAAGTGGCCATTGTTTACTGTATACTTTTAAAGCCTGGTTTTTGAAGATTCCTGAGTGGTCCACAAGGCAGAGTAAAGTTCAAGAAGCCCAGGAAGAAAGGGAAAGGTTCTTAAAGAATAATTAATTTAACATATTTCCTCGGATACAGTGGGAAAGAATACACTCCTTCTACAAACTGTGCAAACTGCTTTAGTTTGAGGAACACTAGCATCTATGCTTTGATAATATATACAGTAAATGCAAGAACAATATAAAACCAATTGTGGGAGAGAGCCTTGCATGGGGTGAAATGGCAATCAACACGTTTGACTGTGGCAGAAGAAGGCTGTGTGGGGGCACAACGAAGAAAATGAAGAAAACAAAACAATGCCCTCCCTTATAAACTTGCACTGGACCACCCATACACTGTTGACCAGCTCATCAAATCTCAGGAAAGTCCCATCATCATTCTGCATTGATGTGCCTTTCCTTGCCCTCAAGATCATTAGATAAGGAATCTGGCCAAAGTAAAGGGAACTTCGTCTGCTGGGAGAAAGACATTAAAAGGAACATTAACATTTTATGCCAATGGCACATCTAGTAGGGAGGGTGGACAATTGGGTTGCTCCAGTGAAACTTAAGTGACAACCTTCACAGACCCTTGGTCACTGTATCAAACGGTTGTTTGGTGCTGCCTATAGAGCAACATCTGCAGAATGAAGTGTGTGGAAATGAAATATTCCATTGGGCAAAGCTAGACCACCGCTGGGCAGACAAACAAGACAAACGCGCATGGGAAGAACTAAAGTGGGTAACATCCTGAAAATGAAGAGGATCATAGGTGATAACAATCAAAGTCAGCTAAGTGAGGTCCTGACTCACTAACAAACCCAGCAGCATTGATATCAGCAGGTTGGGGGCCCTGAGAATGGGATATGATGCTCAGGAGACAGTCAAAATCAAGGCTCATGCAAGGACATGTTTTAGAAGATGTGACTGGGCATATTAATGATTTTATTTCTGTAACGTGTCAGTGGAAGGTGCATATCTATGTGAAGCAGTCACCATATATGAAAGTTGTAGCAGTCACTACGGGAGAGGATTTAGTGCAGTGGTTCCCAAACTGTGTGCCGTGGCTCCCTGGGGAGCCGTCAAACCTAGCCAGGGGAGCCGCGCGCCAAGCACTTTAATACACTTAATGTTGAAGGGTCTGTTGCCTTCAATTAAACTAATTAGACTTAAATGCATGATGTCGATGATTTGTAAGTGACATGCCTAAAGCTGTAAACTTAGGGGCAGATTTACAAGAAGGTGCCGCAGTGTGTCACCGCAAGCCCTTCGGCTGCGCCACCTTCAGAGCACAGGAATGTGACATATTTACAATGATATGTCGCATTCCTGTGCTCTCCCCTGTGCTGGCGCACAAACAGCTGCCATGTGCCGGCGCAGGCACCCTTGCACCATGATGCAAGGATGCCTGCGTCATGGGGAGATTGTTTTTGTGCAGGAAGGGGCACCTTCCTGCACAAAAACAATCACTTCAGGCATTTTCCTCTTTCAATGTGTGCTGTAGAATGCAGCACGCATAAAAAGAGGAGAAATGAAAACATTTCTCCTCGTTGCGCCTCGCTACTCGCATACTGACGCATTTCCAGGTTTACGAATCCTCGTAAATCTGGAAATGTGTCTCGTTCCTTAGGTGTTGCGTGGGAACACCCACAGCAACACCCATGGAACGCCCCTTTCACGCTAAGTGCTGCGTGTAAAGGGGCCGTATTTACAAGGACAGGGAAAGCCACGCAGGGTGGCTTTTCCTGTCCTTGTAAGTATGGGGCAGTGAAATGCACTGCCAGTGCGTCACAAAAAGTGACGTACTGGCAGCGCAAGGGGCTTGTAAATCTGCCCCCATGTGCTTAATTGATGGCATGTCGAGGGAGATGACATCCATATTTTGCTGGATCCCCACGTTCCAACACTCCCAAAGTAAGAGGAAGATGTCTGATTTATTTTGTTAGACTCATTAATAGTTTCTTTTTTTTCCAAATGCATTTTACACCAATGCAAGTTATCAGGAAAGTACAGTTGTCCTGTCTATTAATCACACTGACTAAGTATTATTAAGTATTGACATTTGTACTTGAATCATAGGTACCTCCAGTACACATTTCTTTCAGTACACACACATTTCGAGATAGGCCTGCTCTCTCCTTGAGCACAGGGAAGTAAAACGCCATATATGGCATAATGCCAACATTTGGAAGCAAGAAAGAGGGGTGTTTAAAAAAAAAATCTGAGGAATTTATTTAACTTGCATTGACTTGGAGGAAATGTTAGGGAGGAGACAGCAAAAATAAATCTGTATGTGGTTTAAAAAATCGCGAGTCACCCTGCTGAGACAGGTGTGTTGGCACGTATGACATGGGTAGTAGTGGAAGTGCATGCAAATATTCTTCAAGTGCAGAAACACTTTGGCAATGGGGCCTACATGCATAGGGGTGCTACCTAGCACTGTAAGTGGGATAAAAAAAGTTTGAGAGGGTACTTTAAAAAAGGCATAGACAAAGAAATGTAACTAGGAATATTTTTTTTAGAGGCGCCGCCTTAGTAATACGAAACACCCTGCGTATATGATTATAATGCCTTTATCAACTTCATACCAATTATTTTCAGGGAGAAAAATGCAAGTACTCCCGAGGCCAGGCTTACATCACCCCCACCCTCCCAAAAAGTAACAGTGGGGAGCCACGGGCAATGGCCAATGGGCCAAGGGAGCCGCGGGTCAAAAAAGTTTGGAACCACTGATTTAGTGGTTTGTGTATGATGTATATGTAGGACACAGTAGTG
The DNA here is from genome assembly GCA_963921515.1 of Calotriton arnoldi. Lineage (NCBI taxonomy): Eukaryota > Metazoa > Chordata > Amphibia > Caudata > Salamandridae > Calotriton > Calotriton arnoldi. The sequence goes on along the minus strand of CAWUFW010001095.1, from coordinate 2,426,206 downwards.
TATAAACATCTGGCCAGTGGAGGAGTAACGCAAATTTGTGAGACCCCTCTCAGAAATGTGATGAGGGGCACTTAAGGTTCCTACATCTCACATATATTCATTGCCTTGGGCTCTAAGGGCCCCCCTCAAGGTTGGGGGTCCACCAGCGCCCTAGGTGCTGCAGGGACTTGTGTTACGCTCCTTGCGACCAGTGGAAATCCCAGAGTTCCAAACAAAAGGAAGTAGCGCGCGTGCTGATAGCACAATATAATCTACTTTAATTCAGTAAAGCTCGCCCCCTGTTTCCAGTGGCTGCTCAGAACTCATCACCGCTACCGACAAATGCAGCAGCCGTAGATGTAAATATGTAACGTCGTTTATCATTACCGCTATTGTGGCATATGTAAATCTGTCACGCTTTTTCCTTGTCCCTTTAGAGAAGGAAAATGTGAACTGCGATTGTATCGCTCTTTTTTCCAGAAACTGCTGCCACGCAACATTATGTAACATCACCGAGAGGAACAACGTGAGTGGTAGTGACGTTTCCCCTCTCCGTCTCCCTCGTTTGCTTCCTCTCTAGAATTTCGCTTTGTAATACTTCCTTACAGCAGCGCTATCACCAGAGCGTAAACGGGAACGAAGGCACACATTGGAAACAAAAAGATAAGCAGGGTTTCGGTGTTGGCATACAAATTAAACAGTGCACTTCAGCCTAACGTATTAGGGGGTTTTCCAATCAACCCTGGAATTTTTCCAGATGTTAGATGTGACGCAGCCGCAATAAATGCGGTTTTATTAAACCGTCAGAGTATTGCTGGGTGTGGTAGACGCTCTTTATTCTGAATTTATAGGTGTCAGGAACATTTTACAGTTAAATAGCATCCTTAATGAGGGGGATATTCGCTTAGGCCAGGCATAAATATGCAAAGTTCTCCAAAAATATAAGTTCTGAGAGAAACTGCATGCGCTTTTACAGCAAATAGAACATTTTAAATCTTGCAGGAGTTCGGTTCCATATCAAGGAAGCTAATTAGCGCGTGCATCACGAAGTAAAAATAAATTGATTCGCCCTATTAAAAAAACGGCTTCCGCCTCATGACTGTGGAAGGTTGCAAATATAGCACTCTGACCTTATGTATGGAACATCTATAAAAGCAAAATTCACTTTCTCCTCGAAAGTACACTACGCTAGACAATGTAACTAAAAACACGTATTTATTTCTCCCGAACAAACATGAAGATTTGTATTATGCCTTATTTTTGTTTTTAAATAATGAGGCGAACCTTAGTCTTTAGGTGGTAATAAATGCTGTAAATGAAAAGTGTTGCTATTATCCAGTTATATTAACTTCAGAAGGATGAAAGGCTGTTTGGCGCTGGTGGGATGCAAACTCCCTAGCATCAGGTCACATAGGATGAGGGGTTCATTAAGGGCCTGGCTGGCAGGTCGCCGACGCCTCAGAGTTTGCTGAAAGTCCATCCACCTGTACAACCAATGCACTTTCAGCAAAGATGAATGCCAAACAGGCCACCATATTGTTGCAGCCTGCACGGTATTCTGTTTTGCTTTTCCAAAACAATCCCCTGATGCACAGTAAGTTTTCTCCATGTCGCTCCATGACAATTTGCTATTTTTCTGCCTAGGACCATCATGCCTCCTAAGGTAGTCAAGGACAGCAAAAATCAGTGGTAGAAGCAAGTGAGGGAACCGCATGTTTGGCATGGAGAGAACATCAATTTACAGAGGTTTTTTCAACCCACCAAACTCTAAATGTTACCCTTAGTCAAATCGACTTCGCCCATATTTGAATCTGTGAGCCTCTGCATCCTTAGACTCAATGAAGCCAGAATTCCAAAGGCTTGTTTGACAGAATAGCTACCTTACAGACACGCACTAGACCTGCCCATGAATGTTCTTACTGCATCTACAAGCAGAAAAATGGGCGATGCATAACCATCTAGTCCAGGGGTTCTCAATGTAGCTCCAGACCAACCAGATTAATGACAGATTTCCAAAATAGCTACTTAGTATATAAATGAGGACCTAGGCAGAGGAGATTGAGGGCGAGTCTATTAAAACCTTCCTGTTAGAAATGGGGGTCTCTAGTTGGCAATGGCTGGCCACTGTCCAAGTAGGGACCCTTCTTCCTAAGTCAGAGTGAGAGGGCTACCCTCTTTAATACCCCCGCTCAACCCTGTGGTAACGTAGCACGAGCAGGTAGGCTTATCTCAGAGGCAGTGTGTGAAGCATTTATGACCATACACAGTAACACAGTGAGGAACACTACAAAGGGACACCACACAAGTAGTTATAAAAAAGAAGTATCTTTATATATATATATGCAGACTTATCACAAGACCAATAACTGTAAAAGCCACAATACTGTCAAAAATAGGATTACTGTTGCAGGACTGTCAAAAATAGTTCAATGGTTGCAGAAATAAGGTTCAAATTCAAAGCAGTGGTCTCTGCGACCCTTTCTCCCACAAAGTACCTGGATTTAGTAGCAGAACCAACAAAAATGTCGCAAAGAAGTGTTAGCGATGAGTTTCCTCACGCGAGGCCGGCGATGCGTTAAAATCCTTGCCGCAAGGGAGGATGATGCGCCGATCTGCTGATGCGTGCGGAGACGATGCGACAAACTTCTTCACGCTAGGCCGCCGATGCGCTGAGGCCTTGCTGCGAGGGCGAAGACGATGCGACGATCCTGTTGCGTGTGCGATTGTGTTGCGATGCGAAGAAATGGCGCTCCGCAAGGGAGCGACGAAATACGGTGCGATGCGATCAAAATGGCGGACGCACGGCGTCCGCAAAGCGATGTCTTGAAGCGATGATTTCTTTAGGGGTTGCGAGCGCTCGGCGACAGCAGCGCGATGATTTTTCCAGCGCGTCTCAGCTGCAGCGGCTCGCAAAGGGGCGTTAGCGATGGTTTCGTGTTGCGAACACCCAGCGGCAGCAGCGCGATGATTTTTCCAGCGCTCTCGGCTGCAGCGGCTCGCAAACGTGCGTTAGCGACGATTTCCAGCACTCTTTTCTCTGAAGCAAACTAGAGGCCCTGGAACTCACAGGAGCCTCATCAGCAGATAGCAATCCTCGCAGGGAGGAAGCAGGAGGTTGGTGGTGGAGTCTGATGTGCCTGAGACTCCAGCAGGAGGCTAGCTCTTTTCCTAGCCCTTGGGTACTTGCTGTCACAAAAATAAAAGTTCTATCAAAAAGTCCTTTTCCCTCTTCTTCAAAGTCCAGTGGTCACTGCTGCAGGCCAGTGCAAGAAACAATACACAAGCACAAGGACAGCCACTTCCTGCAGATTCCTCCAGTGGCACGGACGGAGGTTCCTCTTCAGATCCAGGAGCAATACAAATTGTAGGGGTTTGGGCACAGATATTTATACCCAAAAAGTCTTTGTTCTCAGAAGCTACAAGTCACTGAACCCAGCCAGAACCAGTTCTGCTCAGTCCTGGAGCACTTTGTTTACCAGGCTGCATCCTTCCTTTCAGAAAGAGGGGGTCTGCTATCAGACACACAGTAGGAGGTGGAGCCAGCATTCACCTTGCCAGGCACAGCCCTATTCAGGTCAAGGAGCCACCCCTCCCCACACTCTAAATGCAGATCTCTCTATTCAACCCAGGTCTGACTCAGCCTGCCCTGTCCCCCAAAACCAGACAGCCAATACACATAACAGCAGAGTACACTGGAAGGCTTAGGCAAGAAAATACCTACTTTCTAAAAGTGGTATTTTCAAACACAGAATATAAAAATAAACTTCACTAAAAGATGTATTTTAATATTCTGAGCTCAGGCATACTAAATTCGTTTTTCTACCATGTTCCTGGGGTCAGTTAGGACTATAGAATGTAATAGTCAAACTGCCCATTCTAGCCTATGGGGAACAGGTAGCCTTACAGTAGTGAAAAGCAGAAATTGGGTGTAATTCACTACCAGGACATGCTACACACACCAAGGCATGTCCTACCTTACACATACAGTGCACCCTACCATAGGGGTGACTTACATGATGCCAAGGGAAGGTTCAGGGGCTGGGAAGTGGGTGCACTTCACAGCCAAGATGGCAGTTCTGGACTGCACACAGACACTGCAGTGGCAGGTCTGAGACACACTTTACAAGCTGCTTCTGTGGGTGGCACAAATCAGTGCTGCAGGCCCACCAGCAGCATTTGGTTTACCAGCCCTGGGCACACACAGGCCACACTACTAGGGACTAACAGGTAAACCAAATAAGCCAATCAGGGATATACCAATTCACATAGACATATTTACAAAGGGAGAGCATATGCACTTTAGCACTGAACAGCAGTGGTAAAGTGCCCAGAATCATAAAACCAACAAAAACAGGTCAGCAAAAATACAGGAGGTAGGCAAAAAGTTTGGGGGTGACCCTGCAAAAAGGGCCATTTCCAACACTTCCTTTCTTCTCTTTCACTGGATGCCCTTATATCAATTAAATATAATTTGGAAGAGACAGAGATCTTATTCTTTGGACCTAAACCTCCGGACTGGCAGATGCTGTGGCCCAAGGATTCCCCACCCCCAACCCTCTGGGGGAATAGTAAAAAACTTGGACATTAAATTTGATTATGCTTTATCTTTCCAGCCACAGATCACGTCGGTGGTTCAAACTTGCTTTGGGCTTTTGCGGACTCTGAAAATTTATTTACACTATCTCTCCTTGTTCTCAAGAAAGATGGTCATCCAGTCACTGATGACAGCTAGATTTGACTATGGAAATGCCCTATACTTAAGTCTTCCGGACTATCTGGTAAGCAAGCTTCATGTGGTCCAAAACCCGGCAGCCCACATTCTACCTAGCTTGCCCCCAAGAACACAAGTGTCCCCTCATCTGTGTGCTTCCACTGACTACTGATAAAGGAGAGAATTCTCTTCAAAACGTCAGTCCTAGTCCATAGAGCACCGCACCATTCTCAGAATCAGTTTCCATGCCTCTTTCAGAAATTTGCGGTCAGCCCATGGCCTCGTGGCAAGGATCCCTAAAGTCCGTCGCATTAGAATGGGCAGAAGGACTTTTTCTTATCTTGGATCGGTGGCTTGGAACAAACTCCCCTTGGAGCTATGCTCTGTAGCGCCCACCGCCTTGTTCAAGAAAAGATAGAAGGCATGGCTTTTTCAACAAGAATAGATGATTTGGTTGCATTTCACGGTCGACTGTAAGTGCAGTGCGGGGACACTCCAGGGAGCAGCCGCGCTCTTTAGATGTCCCATTTAATTAATTAATTAATTAATTCATTCATTCACTCATTCATAGGTTGGCCAACCCTCCCGTGGTCAATGTCACAATATGTCCCATAAACTCTAGGAAGAATTGGAACTATGATCGTTCCAGGGGTAAATAGTGTTCCCCAATATAATAAGAACAGGTTGTGGTATTCTGAAGTATTACCAAACAAAAGCAAACAAGACTGAATCACTGTAATCTAGCAACATTAGCATCAAATCCTGATCCACTGCTTCGAAATCCCTATTAAGGCAAAAAGGAGCATTGTGCAATTGTATGGCCTTTGAAGGGCTTTTACATCTTTTTACTTCTACAGACATATGCCAGTTTCTAGATATGTGGGGACTATTGTCGCATCCACGTTCATGAAGGAGCTACCATGGTTTGGCATTAATGTCCAGTGTAGTTTAAAGACACTCAGGGGCATATTAGCAAGAACGGCGTTAAAATTATCGCTGCTTTAGCGGCAATAAACTGCCGCTAAAGAGGCGATAATGGGCTTGATAATATGCCCTTGAGAATTCCAATAGAAGCCCAGGATCACAGCAGAACATGGGCTTCTATTGGAATTCTCAAGGGCATATTATCAAGCCCATTATCACGGCTAAAGCGGCGATAATTTTAACGCCGTTCTTGCTAATATGCCCCTAGGTGCCTTCTCTGCTCCATGTGCAAATTGTTGCCTCCAAGAGGTGGTTTGCAATCACTTTCCTTCTGATGCTGAAGGAATACACTTATAATTATGTGCCATCTACATTTATTCACAACCTTATTTTATTACTTTGGATTGATTTGAATAACATTTGTTACTGCACATGAAGATTGCTGACCCTGTATCTGATGGATAAGCAGGGTCGGACTGGGACAGAAACTGGCCTGGGCACCCACAAAAAGTGGCCCCTTTTAGTGAATCAAATAGCTAAAAAAGCAGCCCATTTTGAAAATAGGGCAGTTTTAAACTTGAAAAGACACATTGTATATGAGTTTTTTAAGGTATGGGAGGCCTCATGCATTTGTGTGTGCTGCAGGCAATGCTTGTGGTAATATCAGGGAAATCAACTATAAAAAATAGCACATCAGGCCATAAAACAGGCCCACAAACTTTTTTTTTAAAAACACACACTGACCTATCAGACCAGCCCCTAGGGCCCTAGGCCAGTACAACCCTGCTGATGACCATGAAAATATGACTGCAAGCGTACTGCATAGGCCTGGGCGGTGAACTCCGCTCCGCTCGCGGAGTTTGCGGAGTTTTCAGAACTCCGCGTTACGCGGAGCTCGCGGAGATCCGAAAAACTCCGCCCCGCGTAGTGGAGTTTTTTTCCTCGCTCGCGTTCGTCAACTTCAAGTTGGCGAGCGAGGAAAATCCACCTCCCGGCGAGATTTTTCCTTGTTCGCGATCATCAACATCAAGTTGGCGAGCGCGAGCGTGGAAAATAAACCTCCCAGCGAGATTTCTCTACGCGGGGGGGTCAGGTTTCTCATTGCGAGTGTTCGCGTATGCTCGCGACCGCTCACGTTGAGAAACTGCCCGTTTGCGTTGAGAAAGCTGCAGCTCGAGTAAAAATCTACTCGAGCGGCAGAAAGGAAAGCAGCGCCCGCTTGCGCTGTGCATGGTGCCGTTCGCGATGATTGCACAGTGCGGACGAGCATCCGGCACTGAAAATCACCGCGAATGGCATTTTTCTATCGCACTCCGCCGCTTGCAGAGCTCCGCGTAGCACAACTCCGCGAACTCCGCCCAGGGTTAGTACTGCAATAGTAAGCAATTTGTGCATGTTCTTTTATTGTGTTATTCCTGCATACTCTAAGGCCCTGGTTCTGACTTTGGCGGAATGAAGGGTCTATTTATCGCCCCTGATAAGTAATGATACATCGGGGTACGTAATTTATCAGGTGCGATAAATAGTGTCCATCCCGTGTTCTTTGGGAATAAAACGCATGGAACTTTGTATGGTATGGTCAATACCATACCGTTTTCTCCTATTAAATTTCGACAGGCTAGACCTGTCGAAATGTAATGAAAGCGCAGGGTTTTTAACACACCCATTGACTACTGGGTGAGTTAAATGCCACCCAACTCGGAACTCATAATCAAGGCCTAAAAGTGATTAATAGTAATGTGCATATTCTGCAATTGCAAATAATTTAAGAATGAGTAATCCCTCTGTGCTTTAGTAGTGAGACTGACAACCAAACCTTCAATAAAAATACAACAAGAAATACCTCTTAACCCTAGACTTTCATTATCTCTCCCACCTCCACAAAGGAGCTAAAAAACAATCTTCCTTTGTCCACAGCTACCTCAGTTGCGTTCCTTCCACACCCAAATTCCTCACCTTTTCATTGTGAAACTCCCTGGTAAACTGTAACCTCCCACTCACCGCCCTTTGTTGAGTGTGATGCAGAGGGTATATCCCTGGGTACCCTCTGTATCCCACTCACCCTAATTTTTCTCTTGCAGGCTTGTTGATATTTTTAGATCATGTAACTTACTCTCAAGTATCACCCTGTCTAATATTGTACATCTCTGGCTCTCTAATTGTTTATGTCTCTACACTTTGTAAAAGCTCCCTTTAACGCTACTTAACTGAACTGTACCCTTATTACTATACAAAGTGCTCTGACATATCCCAGGGCCAGGAATGTGGTCTATAAATAGCCCCCAAAAAACATATCCCAGGCCCAGGAATGTGGTCTATAAATAGCCCCCAAAAAACATAAAAGCCTTACAGCATTACTGATCCTGTTAACGAGGCCACTCTGCTTCATGGTATCAAAAACAGCCCACATTTAAAAAGCAATCTGTCCAGAAGTATCTGCCCATTGCATGACTTGGAATAGACAGATCTGGGACTGATCCCAGACGGTGACCATAAATGAATTCAAATCTGCCCCTTTCGCCTCGCCCTATGGGGTCCTTCAGGGGCCCTCCCTGTGCCCTACGTTTTTCTACTTATACATCTCTCCATTTGACAGACTTATCTGATCTTTTGCGCTGCAGGCAGTGTCGTATGCTGACAACAGACAGATCATCATGTCCATCTTAAAGGACTCGGATGCCACAGCAGCCAAGTTTAGTAACTGCATGAAGGCGGTGGCCTCATGGATGAGCAAGAACTGCCTTAAGTTGAATGGCAAGAAAACTGAGGCGTTGATGTTTGGAAGCCAATCACAAGTATGGAGCCAGAATTGGTGGCCAGAGGAGTTAGGGATATTACCCACCCCTATTAACTCAGCAAAATCCCTAGGAGTCATCATGGACAGTGACCTGTCTTTTGATCTTCAGGTCAATGACACAGTGGTAACCTGGTTCTGGATCATAAGAACCCTGTGGAAGATTTTTCCTTACATCTCCCTCCCTGCTCGGAAACAGGTGGCTCTCGCATTAATCTAATCTAGAACTGACTACTGAAATGCACTTTACTTAGATGCTAATAAGACCACTCTAGCTAAACTTCAATTGGTGCAAAATGCGGCAGCAAGGCTGACATTAGATATTACGAAATATATGTCAGTCTCAAAAGGATTACATGAACTTCACTGGCTCCCAATACAGAAGCGAGTCACATTTAAGGCGATGATTATTGATCACAAAGCACTCAATAGTGCTAGTCCAGGGGGATTTAAAACCATGTTCCAGTGGTAGTCCCCAAGCAGGTCCCCATGCAGACTTCTCAGATCGGCAACTCACAACCTATTTGTCATCCCCAAAGTTCAGAGGAAGAATTGAGGAGGCAGGGCCTTTTCGGCTGCAGCCGCTAAAATCTGGAATTTCCTCCCCCTTCATTTAGCTGGTATTAAATTGTATGCGCCGTTCAGGAAAGCCTTAAAAACATGGCTTTTTTCTTTGTAATCTGGCCAAGGTAATGAGCAAGGGCACCTTCATGATCGGCATTTAGCACCTTGGTGCCTTTGGGCATTGTTGCGCTCTACAAATCTATATCATAGTCCATCTTCATTCCCACACAGCTGGTCCATGCACTGTATTGTCAAGTATACTATATATTTTTTGCGGTATCACCATAATAGCTTTAGCTATCTGCTATATACAGCACTGTAACCAGTACTTTAACGTATATTTACAATGGGCTTTGCGTCTGGCCCTTGCTCATGAGTGGACAACTTTGTTTGTTTAATTCCCTGCTTTTGATTTGAAGGTATTCCTCCCTATTATTGCATTTGTCCAATCTCTGTAGCATTTATGTTTCACCCTACTTTATGACTGGTCGAATTTATCCTTTCACTGCTGACATCAGATAACTATTTTTATATTCACATTTCTCTGTGCCATTTGAGCTTTAGCACTTGACAGGGGTGCAGACCCTACTCCTTTCCATCTCTCTCTCAGTAGCGGCCGGTGGTGGGAGTGCTGCTGGGCGGTGATGTGGTGCGGGGGAGGGGCAGGGTGGGGGGTAGTAAAGTACGGAATACGGCCGAATAGAGGTAAGTAAACATATAAATAAATAAAACGAATTTCGTTGCGCGCGCTGCATTGCATTTGGCGATGCAGCGCGCGCTAGATTCGTTTTATTTATTTATATGTTTACCTACCTCATTCGGCCGTATTCCGTACTACTACACCCCACCTGCCCATCCCCCGCCCACGTCACCGCCCGGCAGCACTCCCATCACCGGCCGCTACTGCTCTCTCTCTCTCTTTTATTGCTTTATCTCTTTCTTTCCCCCATCTGTATCTCTCCACCATCCACCTCCCCAGTCATTTTCAAATCTGCCCAAAGAATCCATATTACTCTCTGATCCTTCATCGCCAAGCACTGTTCCAGCTGGGTGGAGTTCTCCATTCCCTCCCATATCTCTTTTTCCCTACACTGTGTCTACTGACAGCTGTAGGAAGCTGTCTCTGTATATACTATACCAAAGTAAGGTATAGTGTGCACAGACTCCAATGGATCCCCAGTGGTGTACAGAGGCTTAAGTAGATAATACCAAAATGCTCTATTTCTGGAAGTGTGATCGAGCAGTTAGGCTTATCAGAGGATAGTGTGAATGCATTTGTTGTACATACTTATACAAGACAGGAACACACACTCAAGAACTAACTCCAGATCAATGTTTTGCAAAAATATTACTTTAGTTACTTTTATTGTAGGAATTAAGTCGAACTCAGTTACAGGAAAGTAGATTTTTCTGGGAGGTAATACTTTCAGCTCACAGTAGAACTGCATTATAGTCTTGGAAATACTTTTGTATTGTCAATCAGAAACATTAACACTAGATACTTGAAAAAGATAGACAGTTGTATGCAACAGATAGAATGCAATGCAATCCTGAGGAAGGAAAACAGTGTTATGCATCCTCAGGTAAGAACACAACTTACTTTTCCAGTCTTCAGAGTTTTAGACTGACACTGGGCAAGGGTCAGTTTAAGGTAGGTACTGCACCACCAGCGGCAGTGGGGAGGCGGGGTGCAGAGTTCGCCAAGCCCAAGGTTAGTCAGTGGAGATTGGGGTCACCCAAAGTGGTGCGGAGTTCAGTATCCATGCTGCGCCGATTGATACCGGCAATGATGTTTGCTCTCGCGGTCAGCAGAGGGCAATAGAGTTGAATGAGATTCAGTAGACCACCAACACCGGTACCGTTGCGGTTGTCATCAGTGGGTCACTGTAGATCGAAGGGAGGCGCCACCAGCCCAGCAGTCATGGTCGTGGGGATGGACATGCGCAGGAGATGGAGGAGTTCCGCCAATGTTGGGTCGTCACAGAGAGGCCGCAGTCGAGCAGGCGGGGCAGGAGGAGGCCGACAGGGCCACATGAAGGAGGGTACAGGCTCTCTGGAACGCGGCTGTGAACAGCTTGGTTCATTGGGCCGAGAGGATCCCTCTAGGTCGTGGAGGCCGTCCAGCTGCGGTGCTTTCTTCTGGCAGGACAGAGCCACGTAGACACAAGAGTTGGTCCTCTACTGCAGCGGTCTTGGGTTTCTTTTGCAATGGTGAGTCACGTCGACATAAGTGCAGGTCCTCAACTACTGTGGTTCTTGTACTGGTGGGTGCCAGGGACTAGAGCCTCTAGCCCAAAGGGAGGTTCTTGGAGATTGGGTGAAGGCTAAACAGTCTCTGGGGGTTTTTGGAGGTCTTGCAGGCTGTGGCGTAGCTAGAGCTTCTGGCGCCCGGGGCTATCCCTCAGATTGCCGCCCATGGCAGGTAGCGGGGGTGGTGGGGATGTGCTGGGGAAAATGGTCGGCGAGCACTTGAAAGAGGTCCGAGAGACACGTGGTCTCGATCATGCACACGGTCCAAGGCTACACAGTTGAATACACCGGCAGTACAAAGGAGAACACATAGATTGCATGATCTATCTGGGGACTCAGAAAAACTGCATGTGACAACCATCAGAGAGCGTGAACGATTACCTGGTCACCCCTCAGCACAATGCAAACATGCACATACATGACACTATTCGGGATCTACAGCTGATATTAACTGACCAAACATGGTCCCCCATTAAAGCAGTGTGGACGTGCACAAACGTGATGTGCGCTGGGGACCCAAAACCAACTTAACAGCATCGAAGCCTGTGATTCTTTCTCTTTCAAAACAGCAATTAATTATTCACAGGGAATGACTCACTGTGTGCCCTTAGAACTAAACTCAGCACAAAGGGGTCAGTCAGCTCCACACCCTTGAAAACACAGACCAGATACAAAGCCCGCTCTGGTGGCCCAAAGGCAACAACCAGGGGTCGCGCCCTGTCATTACTTCTAAGCAGCAGCAGCAGCAACCAACTCCCTGGGAATGAAAAGACGTGTGCTCTTGGGACCCAAAGCCAGCTTGTAATAGTCATCTCTCCTTCAGAGCAGCCTCAGCACAGACACGGTGCACAGCCTGCCCAGGGAGCCCAAAGCTAAAATACAGGGAGGGGCGACACATGATCATCACAATCCTTAAACACCGCTGTAGAGGCCATGGGAACATGTTCAACCCTATCCAAGGCCCAATTTCTTTGTGGCAGGGTTTGCATTGGGATTGCGCCACTTTTTTAGCACAACCCCAAAGCAAAATCTAATTTGTTAAATCTCATAATGCGCTTAAATGCACTCATGATATACCTAATAAAAACAAATGTGTGAGATCATAATAGCTGATGTTACTTCTTGTGATGTCACTTACTGTGATGCCACGTGTGATGTCATGCATTGTGACATCACAGACTCTGATGGCACACACCATGATATCACTTGCATACTGACTAACTAGGTTAGTACACCCCACGTGCTGCAAGAAAGTCCATAGCTTCAAGGGATTCCATTTTAGGAAGGAATAATTGTACCCAAAAACAAAACCTGCTTTGCCAATTTTTTCCAAAACTACCCCATTTGGAGCATCTGTTACTGGGCCGGTGACAATGGCGACTGTTTCCATTAGGCGGCAGAGCCTAGGGAGGCGAGCAATCTTGTACCAGGAACGTCAGGCCTGACTGGCAGGCATTAAATTACCAAACAAGCACACAAGAGGCCACAAGCCTTCTACTGAAAAGCAACAAATCAAGAAGATGTCGGGAGATTAATAAATAGGTCTTTCACAGTGATACTCGCACTACCTAAACCTGCGGGTCCAGAACAGCTCTGCCTAGTATTGTGCGCATTCTTACTCGCACAAGAAACACATCGTCCTATAATAATACGATACGAGAGACAACTGGAGTTAAAACTGGAGATGAGAAGAGAACAAAGAGAAAGCAATTAGAGGAGTGAAGGGGTACTAAGGGGACGAGAGGGTGTCTAGAAAACAACGAATGTGAGAAAATAAAAGGTGGATGCGAGAGGAAAATAGGAATGTGATAGAATGCATGTTCTAGTTGCACTTGAGAGGTATAAAAATGCTTATAACATAAAATAACAACTCGTACACAGAGAACAAGGAGTGCAGGAGGCTGTGCTGAGACTAAAGGTCATGCTTGGGCTTGGGTGGAAATGCAATGTTCCATTCTGCTGAATTCTTGTACTTTTCACATCAAGTCAGAACTTTTACAGAAAGTTCTGGGGAGCATAAAATCTGTTTCCCTTACGTGCTAAAAGTATCCACAATGTAGAGCTGTAGACTTGTAGGGTGTTTTATCACGCTTCTAGGCACATCCTTTCCCAGAGCCTGCCGTGATGTTTGAACATATACTCCCAGACAGGTTCGGCAGATGCACAGGCCAGACCCAGCAGATGGAATGAGGGTACAGAGGGTCGCATTAAATCAAAAGGGACTGAGAGAGGCGTATAATGCATGGCACTTGCAGAAACAGGGTTCATAGCATTGAGACAGACCGAGGCATAGTACCGGGACAGACAGGGGAAGCTTTGTACTAAGACAGACAGAGAGACATAGCACAGAGACACAGTAGGGACACTAACAGGGAGACATAGTACTGGGACAGGAGAGTCATAGTACTGAGAACAACAGGAGACATTATACTGAAACTGGTCAGTCATGGTACTGAGAAAACCAGAGAGACAGTACTGAGACAGGGGAGTAATAGTACTGAGAACAACAGAGAGACATAGTACTGAGACAGGGAGTCATAGTACCAAGTACAACAAAGAGGCAAAATACTGAAACTTGGGAGTTATAGTACTGAGAACAAAAGGGAGACATAGTACAGAGACACAGATGAGTGGGAAAAATAACACTGAGACCAACAGGGAGACATAGTAGAGAGAGACTGGGAAGAGGGGAGACACAGCACTAAAACCAACAGGGAGGCGTAGTACTGAAACAGGGGAGTCATAGTACAGAGACCAACAGGGAGACAGACACAGAAACAGGTGAGTCATGGTACCGAGACCAACATGTTGTAAATAGTGCAGAGAGGCAGGTGAGAGGTAAGAGACTTTGCACTGATACCAACAGACTGGAGCCCAATGGAGTCAACAGTGTAGCTTGGCTCTATCGCGCCAAAAACCGAGTCCAGCTGATTATTGATATATAGAAGTTCATTTCATACAAGGCCCAGTGACTTAGAGAAATCCCACACTGCTTTTGTGTTCTGACATTCTTGGCATGCTTGTTTTCACACAATATAATATAATTGGAGACAAAAGCAGCTTTTAACTTGCAGGGCAAATTATTTTTAAAGGCCAAGTGCCAACCCGGTCATAATAAGAATGAAAAAACCCAGAAATTCTTTTGTCACGTGTAGGTGCTAATAATGATTGCAGTGTGCTTTACTGTAAACAACGCCCACAATAATAAAGTACAGCTACTTATTGACACAGGTATGCACGAATAGTATAGCATAACTTTACATCATAAAGTTAGACATACTCCATCATTCCAGATCCCGATATCATGTATAAACCTTATTTCTCATCTCCACATGCAGTACCTTCCCCATTTCAACTAAAATCATAAATGTACCCGTCTTTTAACTTTCTCATTGCTCAGCCTCTACCCCGTCACCAGCAATCACCTCAGCAGCCTGCTCCAAATTACCACTACCCTCATGGTCAAATTACGGGCACAAATATTTCTCACATCATGTATGATCACCCGATCATAAATGTACCCTTCTTTTAACTTTTATCTTTTAACTTTCTCATCGCTCTCACATTTACTCGCTCCTCAGGTCTTACTTCCCCCTCCCCCGTCACCAGCAATCACCTCTGCGGCCTGCTCCAAATATAATTACCACTACCCTCCTGGTCAAATTACGGGCACAAATATTTCTCACATCATGTATTGAATTCCGTTTTTTTTTGTTTTTTTTTTTAAATAAAAGCAAGACCAAGCAACGCCATCACTTAACTACAACAACAGGACAGCACTTTACCAGATGCAATCAACATAATCATTTGATTTGAATCTGAAGAAAAAACAAGCGGGGGAAGAAGAGCATCAAAAACCGAGCAGAATCAGGTCTGCAAAAATGCACCCAGTTCTCCTGAGAATGAATTAAACTTGATCGCCCCTTCTCCTGGCCACTTAAGAACACTAGAGGAAACGTTCCCAGGTGACACCTCCTTTGATTTGTATGTTCAGCAGTATCTTCAGAGACCACTTGGACACCTGCAGTAGACCCCAGGAAGTTGGCTGCAGCGCAAGACTCTCTTCTGTTGTACGCTCCGTTTCGCCAGCATGCTGGCCGTTCCATGTTTCTATGACTAAAATGTTTTTTGATTTTTCTTTGGTGTTAGTTTTTCCGATATGCTTTGCGGTCTCGCACGCGAGAGCGATGAATCACTCCACAATTAATCATTCCATTGCAATCATAGACTCAGTCGTCTGCATCTCTCTTTTATCCACTGGTGGGTGGGTTTATTTTTCTTTTAGGGGGGGGGGGGTGTGTGCGTGTCCCCTTCCGTGTCCTTGTTTACCTTTTTTGAAATTGTGTATGCACGAGTTTGCTTTTGCGTTCTTCTCTGTGTGATTGCATGTATGTGGATATGCTTGTTTTATATATGAATGTGGATGTTTTCGTGCGTGTGTGTATAGTTTTTGTGTGTTTTAGTTAGTTGGTGGTTGTTTTGTGTATTTGCTCCACATTTCTGTACATTTACATTTCATGTGTGGGCTTTTCTGTGTGTCTTTAAAGTTTATGTGCAAGTTTTGTATGTTTGCGAGCATGTATTTGTCCATCTGTTTTTGTTTATTCTATGCTTTTTCTGTTTTAGCGTGTGTATACGTGTTTGTGCTTCATGCCTTTTTCGCAGTTTTATTTGGGTATCAATGCATGTATTTCATATTTAGTTAGGTTGTCCATCTAAGACTGTGTGTGTTTATGTGTACATATGACCCAGAGGCGTTGTGAGCACACCGGTTGCCCCCACACATCAGTCATTCAGAGCGTGGAGGGGGTGCGGTCCCAGGTCGGCCCGCTCCCACTCACCTGGGCCTCACCTGCCTGGCCATGTGTGAGCATCATTCCCCCTCACAAGCCTCTGAGGTAGGCTGATGGCTACTCACGGGGAGACATCGTCAGGCGGGTCTGTCAAGAATATTCCAGAAGGGGTAAAACTGCTAATCCCTCATGGTCAAATTTCGACGGGGCACGCACAGGCACAAATATTTCTCACAGTGAGTGACTGACATCATGTATGATGATCACCCCTTACCTCTCCTGTAGACTCCACAGTGGTGGCAGGGCCCCTACCGTAGGGGTTCTGCAAATCGCCCAGCACTCCCCTGCCGAGACTGTCTCCACTCAGTCATTAGCGTGTGGTGGTGGCGCGCGTCACAGGAGCACAGTGCGGAGCTGGCCAAAAATGGTGCCCAGGGCCGTCATTGGTAGCGCTTTCGCGCGCTACAAGATTGACGGCCCTGGGACCCACATACATGGTACGCAGCGTACCGCGGTGCGTGTGTGGTGTGCACTGCAGCATTTGCAAGAACGTGCGCTTGCACAGTGCACTTACATAACTGCACGTAACGTGTGCACTGTGCCGCCGCTGCCACCCCCAAAATAGTGCCGCCTGGGGCGGACCGCCCCCCCTAGCTACGCCACTGCTTGCAGGGTAACTGGAAGGACAGCAGGTCCAGTTGTCGAACCGGCTACAAGTGGCGGGGTTCTTGTCGAGTTCTGTCTGCAGCAGTTCAGTTCCTGGTCCGGCAGCAATCTTCCCCCGTCTTCTTCTTTGGTCCGTCAAATTGAAGGAACAAGATTCTGGGGGGGCCTTAAATACTAAATTTGAGGGAGTTACTGAGGTCAGGGGGCAGTAGTCAATGGCTACTGTCCCCTGGGATGACTACACCCTTTGGGTGCCCCCTCCCTTTGGGGAGAGGGGCACATCCCTATTACTATTAGCCCTAATTCTCTAAACCAAGATGGAGAATTTTAAGGAGAGGGGTTCACCTCAGTTCCTGGCTTCCCTAGGGGTGTGAAAGGCCAAGGTGGACACTCCTACTCAGCTTACTAATTTTTTCCACCTGTCCTGCCACCAAAAAGTGGGGTTGGGAGAAGGGGGCAGGCATCTCATCTAGTTTGCATTTGTCGCCCTAAGTGGGAAGGGTATGCCCAGACGTGGGTCCCATGCTCACTGCGCCACTTGATTCAAGCTAGCCTGGCTGATGAGGGGTGATGCCCCGAAACCGATCCCAGAATGCTTGTTTCCGGTCCAGGGAGGACCTGGCTGGCAGTTCAGGCTGGACTGTTCCTATGAATCACAGGGTCAAGACTGATTTGTATATGGCTGGGTCCAAACTGGGGTGGCGTGGTGAGCAAAAGAACGATGGATTAAACCCAAATCTTTGTGACTGGGGGTGAATGTTTGCATTGTTCAGCATTCCTTCCATCAATTGTTCCTTTTGCATTTGCCGCCCAAATCAGCATAACACAAGGTGAGAGCCTTTGAGGCTTACCGCCAAGTGCTGCTGTTCCTCTCACACCTCCACCCAGAGCAGGCTTTGTATCTGACCTCCGAGAGCACAAACGTTCTCAGCCCATGAGGTCAGAAACCTTTCTGGTGGTGGCTGTCTGGCAGAGACCGGTCAGCCAATACACTAGAAGCTGGTCGCTTTTCAGGGGACATCTCTAAGATGCCCTCGGAGTGCATTTTCTAATAAATCATCACTGGCATGGGTTTATTATGCTGAGAAGTTTGATACCAAACATCTCAGTCTTTAGTAAAGCCATCATGGAGCTGTGGGGTTCGTGTTGACAAACTCCCAGCCCATGTACTCAAAATGTCCTCACTGCACTTACAGTGTCCAAGAATGGAGTCAGACACCGTAGGGGCATATTGCTCATGCAGCTATGCCCTCACCTGTGGAATAGTGCACCCTGCCTGGGAGCTGTAAGGCCTGCCAGAGAGGTGACTATCCTATGCCACAGGCAGTGGGGTGTAGGCATGGCACCCAGGAAGGTGTGCCATGTCGACTCTTTTAGTTTAGCTGCACCACAACACATAGCCTGCAATGGCAGGGGGCATGTGTTTAGTGTGGGGTCCTATAGCGTGGCACAATACATGTTGCTGCACTAAGGGGCCCTCTCTGGTCACTATGCCCTTGGTACCACAGGTAACTATTACAAGGGCCTAATAGGTGGGCCAGAGCTGTGCCAATTGTGAGACCAATGGTACCGTTTTTTGGAAAGAACACAGACCCTGGGAACCCGATTGGCAGGGAGCCAGGGCACACTCAGTCAAAGTGCATCAGAAATCTGGCAAAAAGTAGGGGGGTTACTGCAACAGAAACCCACTTTCCTAAACCAGCTATTTGCTTGTTTGCAGAACTGTGATGGCATTTGTAAAGCCAATAGTAGTGTATGCTCATCTTGGAACGTCATTTTCTATGCTTCCAAGAGGGCCACCACATTGCACATTGTCAAAATATCATCAGGAAAATGTTGTGTACTAAATATACGCTTACATGAATATTGTTCCATTGGGGTAGGTTTTTAGTTATTAACCCCAATGAGGCGATATTTTGTAAATGATCTTTAGGACACAATCTTTATATCAGACTATATTCTGGCTGTGATATTCAGGTACCACTCCGCATCTACACACAATGTGGCAGACATTTTAGAAGTTTAGACAATGCTTAGCCAGTTTGGAATGTTATTTTCCGGTCAAACTAGCACTTGGAAATTCTTAAGGAGAAAGCACTTTATCTTTAGCTTTTTATTTAAACAATATTTTTTTTTATTAAAGCACTAAGTCAAAAGCAAGGAACGACAGAGAGTTGGTGACAATATGGCGCATGATCTTTCGCTTCCATTTTCTTTGGAAGTAGAGGGTCACCAGGAAGCCAAAGAGGTAACGGGCAATGTGTTTGCAGGGAGATAAGGAATAAGGGGCGATACACCATTGGAGGCATTGTGGACAGCAAAGAATATCTGAAATTGAATCTTAGAACACCATTGGGCACCAATCCTATGGCATCAAAAAAGGCGTTGTGTGATCAAACCTCCAAACTCCGACGATCAGGGAGACTGCCTCTTTCTGAACCTCCTGGAGGTTCTCTCCCAGGTATTCGAGAAGCCCTAAATAAGGCACATTCTGCTAAGCTAAAGGTAACCCTAGGATGGCTGTTTGAAGAGGTACTTTAAAAAAATGTATTTAAGGCCAACGGGGATAGAAGCATGCTGAAGTCACGGTATTCTAGTGTGGTTTTAGAGACAAGCCAGTATTCAGTTTGAAACAAACGTTTTTCCCCACAGCAGCTGGATGGCAAAATGAACCATGTCAGCAGGGCAGAAGTTGGACACCAGCGGTCAGCATTGGCCTTCACCACAATAAATGTAGCCTTTTCATCGTCTCCTTGGCACAAGTCAGACTGAAGTCGACCCAGCAAGAGATCTGTGCTGCAAATTGTTCGTTCTGTTCTTTGTAGAAAACCCTTAAATTACTCAACTGGTTAGGGACTTGGACAAAAGAGGTACCATATTTGCATTTCTGAAAGACTGGGTTGGGTAATGAGCTTTGCACAAGATGGTTTGTGGGGTGTGTTGAGAACAGATAGGAGGCAGTGCTAAAAGTGCCACCATTAATGGAGACCACAAGGTGCCAGATTACAGTAAACGTCCTCAGAAAAGCTATAAAAAAGAGCACCTGAAAAGCAAAACGCCATTTTCCTTGGTGTTCCAACAATCCTTGCAATGGAGCTTGATCAGGTTACCAACGTCAGGCCAGAATTGGGAAGGGGCATGGAAACATGCCATCGGATTAGTAGTACACAGCACAATGTACACTTGGTTTTACTCATGTATATTACACATTGACACATTTTTAGGCACAAGGAGATAAAGTGACTTACTCAGATTCACACGATTATTTTTTAGTCCGGTGTCAAAGCCAGGATTAAAACCCAGGTTTCGAGGTTTGAATGACAGCAAACATATCCACTAGATCATTAATCTGGTAGCTCATATACAGGGTGATAATTTCACATATTCCCTATTTGACAGACTGAGACACTGCCTTTACATGCAGTAAGATATATGGAATAGAGCCTTCTACCATGCACTATAACGATCTGGGAGCCCGGGAGGACTTCCATGACCAAATAGAGGAACAAGGCTGAAGGCAAAGCTTCTTTAGAAGGACGTGCATCTACAAGGCGGCTTGCAATATTCTTCTAACCACAACAAAGGGTATTTTATTCCTTATAATGCATGGCCAAACGCTACTCTTCCCCTAAAAAACGTATATCCTTGATCTCTTGCAATTGATATGAAAGAGATAGTATAATTGTGATATTTGAGATAAATGTGGAATCAGTAGTACGAAAATTAACAAATCAATATGCAACTATTAATTTATCACAGAAACTTATTATAAGACGTTTGATCTGTCACTTTAAAAAAGACTCTAGTTCAGAATACGAGGTAATATGGAGATAGATTTATGTTATGATGAACTCCAGGCAGCATATAAAGTAGATAAGTGACATAGATGTCTCTTCTCTATTAATGCCTGTTCATTTTTAGGAAAAATAGTTCAGAAGAACTGAAAAATGACTTCCCCTTTCTTTCTTTAATAAGCAGGTGTAATTCTGCTCACTCGTGCCTTTGACACTCTCTGCTGGCTGTGCAGAAGACACTGTGGTTCTACACCTGAGCTGTAATTCAACTATAGCATGACTATACAGCAGAGCAGCAACACCAGGTTTTTATTACAGGAGACTAGTGATTTCAGAACTACACTGTAATAACATCAGACTCTTTAGACATGTTTTTCAGCCTTCCCGGTATTTGGAGGGTGGGTAGATGCCCTGTCATAATTTAGAACAATGCATTAGTAATAGGTGCATTCAGTTTGTCTGTACGAGAATAATTTAGCTTGCAAGTACTAACCTGAAAGTATTCTGCTAAAAAATGCAAACGTAAAGGATTACAAGTGCCCCGCAGGCTGCTAAGTTCGAGATGACCTCACACTACAATCAAGGGCAGGCCTTCCAGGAAATCTAGATAGAATAAGAGTTTAATTGAAAGAGGGTGACAGCTGTGGTGCAGAAGATATTGCATCTCTTAATTTTAAATATGTGGCAAGATCTCTGGTTATTTGTCATCTTGACTATGCAAACTCTCTTTATTTTAGGACCACTGAGAAGTTGCTACCTAGTACACTTGTGCTGCAGAACTCAAGGTTAGATTTTTTTATGAAACTAAGGAGGCCGGTTTCACGCATTTATTGGCTGAAAAGCGAGGGCTGTGTCACATTTAAATGCCTATGCCCACAATGCTTTATTGGGTGCTGACGATTGTTACCTGCAAATGAAACTCTCTGGTACTCAATAGGCCCGCCAACAAAGATCACGACACAGGGGTTTATTACAAACGTTTTTTGTACCGACGGTCATGGAACAAACAATATCTGAAAACGTTTGACTCCTCAGATTACTAGGGAGTTCACACACAAACTCTCTCCTCTCAAGCATTACATTTGCCAGAACATAGAAATGAAGTGGAGGTCACAACTTCCCCTTCCTGCTTCACAAAATAGGAATTTGTAGAATTCCTCACACTAAATTTCAGAATTTTTAAACAAGGCAACATTTCTGCCGTTGAACGATTTGGGAAAGAGCAGCAACACGAGTGACGGTGGAAGAGGGTCGTTGGGGCCTTTGGGAAAGGGGGGAATACAAAGAAAGTCATAATTTTTGTGGTTTTCACAAACATTACCATATATTGGCATACCAAATTTGTACCCTTGAAACTTATGGCATACGTCTATAAGTTTAGGGGAGAGGATGTGGCTTAACGTCTAGGACGGTTTAGGGTAGAGGATGTAGCGGCTAGGACGGTGGATCTCAAATCTGGGGACTCGGGTTCGAGTCTCAGCAATGACACTCAACATCCTGTGATTCTGGTCAAATCACTTCATCTCCCCGTGCCTACCAAAAATTAATGTGCCCTTGTGTAACGCAACTGGTGCTCGTGTAAAGCCACCTGATACCTTCGGATCAAGGGGCATATTAGCAAGACCCACGTTAAAATTATCG
Source organism: Calotriton arnoldi (assembly GCA_963921515.1). Lineage (NCBI taxonomy): Eukaryota > Metazoa > Chordata > Amphibia > Caudata > Salamandridae > Calotriton > Calotriton arnoldi. The sequence goes on along the minus strand of CAWUFW010001095.1, from coordinate 2,404,090 downwards.
CCGTTTTAGCGGCAGGAAACTGCCGCTAAAACGGCGATAATAGGCTTGCTAATATGCGTTATGGAATTCCAATAGAAGCCCAGGTTAGATGTCCTGCACATGTAAAAAAAATATCTATATGGAGAAGAAAAAGGGAAATATCGGAAGGTGCATCTAACCCACAAACTGGTGTATTGTTTGCCAGTCAAGAGTTTGAAAGTTTGCGATTACACATATTGGTAAAAATCGTTGGTTTTCCATGAGTTCCACAGAGGAGTTTTCTAGATCCTAAAAAGCTTTATGGATAGTGTATGCATGAGCTGGTGAAGATATTCTCTTTGGTGACAGTCTTGAATATTGACCTTCACACATTTTTACAACTATGAAAGTGAGGCTTCGGAAAACATGTGAAAAATTTATGATTCACACACACACACACACACACACACACACACACACTGCCACATTCAGGATTCAAAACGGCGTGTTCCTTGTCTGCTTGGGGCGCGTGTGTTTTGTTCCTAATGACTTAAATATTTGACCACATTGAAAGACTCTTTTGTGGCAGTAACAGTGTATGCAAGTGGACCGTTTAAATTTTGATTTAACTTAGGCACATTTTGCACTAATCTTATAATTGGACCTCGGAGGCATCCGTCGTAAGTGTGAGTAATAGGACACAAAAGTACAGAGTACAGGAAAAGAAACCAAAACACTGCACTGCACAAGCCCTACAGCAACTGGAACACATAGCTGCATAAATAACTCGTGCCAGGATGTGCGGTTTCTCAATCTGTTTAACATTAAGGTATTCATGAGGGTACTCGCTGTGACTGGGGTGAGCAACATTAAAGAAAACATGTACTTTTTACACTGTGCGTGCAACCCAGGGAGGAAATGACCGTAAGACAGGAACACGAGTATAGACAGCAACGGTAAAAATTGTGAAAGACTGAGCATTTGTGGAAGTTGACGAGACATCGGTTGATTCCTGTGTCAAGCTTAAACCCCTGAAAGATATAGATAATTTCCAATCGAGGTGTTAAGAATTGTGAATATTAATTTTATGATCTACACAACAATAGTATTTTGTGCCTGTAACAGGAAGGCCAAATCCATCAATTGGCCACCAGTGACATCACATGCGACCACATTGTAGTGTTGCTCCCAAGTCTGGACATCTATTTTCTCCTTTGGTATGAGCAGGGTGTTGTGTTACTACAGCTTCCCAATAGAGGGACAGGCTCATCCACCATTGTCTCATTTAAGCATTGTGTCTACCAAAAAGTTCAAAGGTCCTGCAGGCAGGAGTTAATACCCCTGTGTGGGACGATGAAGCGCTTACCCACACGGATAGCAAGCTACATCGTGTAGGGTGTGTGCAAGGAGCTGGCTCTCTATAAAGTCTACTAAAAAAGTTCACTGTGCAGAGAGTCCAGTGAGTCCCTTGTTGGTTTACAGAGGCAAAAGTAGATAATACTAACGCTCTATTTGTGATAGTGTGGGCGAGCAGTTAGGCTTATCTGAGGGTAGAGCTAAGCATTTGTTGTACTCACAGAGGCAATGAATGAGACACACACTCAAGAATAAATCTGAGACCAATTTGAAAAAATAATATTGATTTTTATATAATTTTTCAGACCAAGAACTTTGTTCTACGGTAAGTACTTTTAAAGTTATGAATGTTTAGAGTTCGCAAAATCAATCACATTTGTGAACAATTCCTCATCATTGAAATCAACGTGAAAATAGACATAAATGCATGTAAAATCGTACAGTCGACTTCCAAGGTTCACCTCTTGGATTTCGGTAGTTATCAAGGCCAGGTCAATGTTCCATCAGTGGATTCTCGGGGGCGTCCCGGATTCAGCCAGGAGCAGAGTGCTGAGGTCGTTGGCAGCTGGTGTGCTACAGAAGAGGGGGCCACTTGAGAACACACTGCACAAATAGATTTACAGGTAAGTCCGACGGGGCCCACTCAAGGGGGCAGAGGGCTTCAGGACCATGGGAGCAAAGCTGGATCGATGTTACCTGGGCCGGTCGGGCCAAGTGCAGAGCAGATAGGTCAGCTGGGCAGCGTGCGTCAACGTGAACTCGCGGTCAGGAGCAGGCAACTTGGAGAGGCGATTTCGGGACAGCTGGGCCACACACATTGGGGACTCAAGGGTCTCGATAGCCCTCAACGGGTGCTTGCTTCCTGGGCAGGTGGTGTCCGGGAGGACTCTTTGTTTCAGTGCAGGTTGCAGGAGGTCATGTACCCTGGGTATTGGTGCGGCACAGCTCTGGTAGGTTCTGGTGTCCCCAAACTTGGTAGAGGGGCAGATCGAATCCTTCGGAGGTGGTGTACCACTTTTGGTCTGGGTGCTACATAGGAGTCACCAGGGAACAGCAAGTCGGCAAGTCCGGAGTCCGCGGTTCGGTGCCTGCTGTCACAGGGGAGCAGAGCCACTGCTCCAAGGGAAGCTCTTTGGCAATTTGTTGAAGACTGGAAGTGCTACAGGGTCTTGGAGTCCCTACAGTGGCAAGGTAAGGCAGCACATCACGATCGTCGAGTCCTTCAGGCAGCAGGCAACATTTGGCTCCAATTTCTCTGCAGCAGGGCTTCAGTTCTCGGGCAGCAGCTCTTCTTTGGCCGTTTCATCTTTGTGTCTGTCAAATCTGAGGTTCATGTTCTAGGGGTGATACCTAAATAATAAATTTAGGGGCGTTAAAGGGGAGGCAAGTGGTAGCCAATGGGCTACCTACCTTTAGGGTGTCAACACCCTCAAAGTGACCACTTCCTGTGGGAAGGGGCATTACCGTGGCCCTGATAGGTTATTTTCTCACCATCTCAAGATGGTGGATTTTAAAAAGTAGTGTCTACATCACCTGCCACACCTTAGGGGTGGTGCTGGCTGAAGGTGAACACTCCTCCTCATCTAATTTTCCGGCCTGTCCTCCCGCCAAATGAGGAGCAGGACAGGGGGTTGGCATCCCCCACAGTCTGGAAGACCATTCCGGCCTGGAGGAGGTGTGAAGCACCTCTGCCCAGAGCAGGCTTTGTTTCAGGCCTCTGAGAGTGGGGCTCTCAGCCCATGAGGTCAGAAACATATCTGGTGGTGGCAGGCTGGCTATGACTAGTCAGAGACCACACCAGTGTTTGGTAGTTTTTCAGGGGACCCTTTAAAGGGTCTCCTGTGTGCATTTATCAATAAATACAGCACTGGCATCAGTGAGAATTTATTAAGACAAGATGTACAGCGAAGCCATCATGCAGCTAGGAAACTCATAATTACAAGTATCCAGCCTGTGTACTCTATGGCTTCCCTGTGCGCTTACGATATCTAAGATTGTCTCAGATATTGCAGGGTCATATGTGCTCATGCAGATATGTCCACACATGGGATATAATGCTCCCTGCCTGAGGGCTGTAAAGCCTGCAGTAGGGGTGACCTACCCATATCTCATGCAGTGTATGAGGGCATGACACACAGGGCTGTGTGCCATGTCGACTCTTCGGTTTTCTTTGCACCAAGACAAGCAGCCTGCAATGGCAGTTTGCAGTCTTGGGGAGGGGTCCTTGGGGTGGCACAATTTGTGCTGTAGCCCCAGTGGACCCTCTTCAGTACCCATGCCCTAGGTATCAGGTGTTCCATTTAACCTTAGTAAATGGTACCCCTGTTACCTAGGGCACGTACAGGGGCAGGTGAAGTTGTGCCAATTGTGGTACGTACAGTTTTGGGAAAGAGATCTAGCACTGGGAACCTGGTTAGCAAGCACCCAGTGCACTTAGAGTTCGAAATCACATCAGGCATCAACAAAAAGTGGGGGCTAACCATGTCAAAAGAGGCACTTTCATACAGTGTGTGATTAGGAGCGTTCTGTTTTTGTTCTGATCCTATGTGGGAAGTGTTTTCAGGTCATGTATGATGACTACTGAGGTGTGGGTATAGTGCTATAGGACACAGTGTTTGTCAGTATGATGGGTGAGAGTATGCAAGAGATAAACATGCAAAATCTAGTTGTAATAAGGGCAACAATATATGGGCATCTACACAGCATCAGCCTGGCCACAGTGTCAGCAGGATCCTATGTGCATGTACACCAAAAAAGGAAGCCCTCAGAGAAAGCC